>CAIGQW010015581.1:3740905-3761368 GCA_903798125.1 Danio choprae | reverse complement strand
ACACACACACACACACACACACACACACACACGCACACATATATATATATATATATATAACCATTTTTAAAAAAGTAGACTAACTTTATTACATTTGTTTTGCAAACCCAAAAATATTCAGTACAAATACATATAGTATAAATGCAAACTATAACTTTTCACAAAAAAACTGTATTAGTATTAAGTACGCATACATATACATAGTATTAAGTACGCATTAATAGTAGTATTGTATAGTAAAATTAAAAACTAAACTGAAAATGAAAATCCCACATTTCTACCAATGGTTCATTCAAAATCATGTAATAGCTTGTGATCTGTGTAACGAAAAGCCTTCTAAACTTATTGTTGTTATACAATGTTTCAGCTGTTTTCTGCATCAGTGCCTGGGAGAACAAAGACGCGGTTTCATTACTTAATTTGCTTAAAAGATTTTTTAAAACAAAGTTAAATTTGTAGTTTGGTTCAGAGAGTCCTGTAACAAACGTGAGCAGGACTGTTTAGTGGTCATGCAAATGACTGCTTCAGCAAAACACATTCGCTCTAGTTCTCGCGACTGATAAATGGTCTGTGCAGTGTTTAAACAAGTGGCACTGTTTTGTTTGACTTTTGATGCGTTCGGTGATGTGTTTCATAAGCAACAGAATGCCATTGCTTATCAGTTCGGTATATAGGTAGTGGTGCCAGCGCAACCTCTAACAAAATTTAGTTGCACTTGCAGGAAAAAAGCTTGCAAAATGTGACCATTAAGTGGCAGTCTGAAGCCCCATCTTTGCTAAGCCTAAATTGCACTTTGAAGCCAAGTTCAAACCGTTGACAAGGATATTGATTTAAACATAGTTCAGAGATGTAGGTGCTACACACAGCCAGAAACAACAATGAAATCTTTTGAAGGTGAAATGATGAATTATTACTTTTAGCCAGCTTATAAGCCAAGATTCTCGCTAAGACAAAGAATGTCAACTTCTCTCCAGATGAGTGCACAACTATGTATAGCTATTAGTTGAAAGGCCAAGACCTGGGAATAGGAAACTAAAACAACCCATTACAAAAATGAAGTGAGGAATACACATTTCCAAAAGAATGCCAAAATCCTTTTGAAATTCATTCATACTTTTACAAGCTGTTCAGTTATAATTATGACTAGACCTCAGCATGATTTGTATTCATAAATGTATACAGAGTGGTTATGCAATGCTTTCACTAACTATCAGTTCAGGCTTATGTGGCTGTAGGACCCACTGTCTGGTCTGTATAGACTCACTCCAGCCATTCAGTATGTTTACTGTAAACGTGTCACTGTGTTCACTGCAGCAAGACATATAGGACATAAAGACATTGTTAGGGTGGATTGATGCTTTTCAGTAGAACACTCTCCTCTATGAACCCTTTGTGCCTGCAGTGTGTGTGTATGCAGTTATATAACTCGCTCCACAAAAAACATATTGGGGGAAGCCCAACACAAACAGTCGCAAATGTGTGTATTTATGTAAAGTTAGAATCTGCATTTGGTATAAATATTTATAAGGATAAACATGTTAATTTTGCCCAAGCAGCCGCAGATTAAACTGCCTAAAGATGTCCTTCTTGTTCCCAAAAGTTGTGGTTGCAACAAGTTGTTTTCAACTATGATTTTAGAAATCCCGATATAAAGCTTGATATCAAAACATATCAAAAATAAAAGGGATTGAGTGCATGAGTCAGCCTCTTCTCCGTCTCTTTGTTATGACCATACTGTCAGCCCAAATATATTTGGGTTCATATTTAGCCTGCAGGCTATTTGTTTTGATTTGCTTGTTTTCATTTTTTTTCCTCCCAAATGCGTGCTATTTAGCCTCTTCTGTCTCTGTTCTTTTCTCTTGCTCTGTCGCTCTTGACAGCTCGTGGGAGATAAGGATAGAGGGATGCTGGCAGATTCGGATGTGAATGTTTGCTTTTCCGGAAGATGGAAAGGCATGTTAAATATAACATGCCTGAAGAAAATCAAGGCATCTAGAGAGATAGAACAACTAGTAACCAAAATAAGTGTGCTTTAGTGAGAGTGAACTTGACTGTGCTGCTATTATATCACAATTAAATTTAAATTGATTTAAAACATTGATCTTTTTTTAAAAGGGCTTATTTCATATAATTATACACCATTTCCCCAAAACCAGTCCATAATATAAATGACCTCTTCACATTTGCAAATTAATAATTTGCTTCTAATTCAATTATACATGGTTAACAATTTCCTGTAGAATATACGGTAACTTATTAAGAGCAGCTTGCCAGTACCATACTGCAAATTAATTACAGCAAAAATACTGTAATTACATTAACAGCACCATTTATCTTGCTATATATGCATTTACAGAATTGTATGTATATCCTTACTGTAAAATATACAGCAATTTTCACGATGTAGCAGTAACATACTGCATATGCACTTCATATTAAGGTTCAATACTGTGCAATTTAAAAAAATCGTTAGCAGTGTACAGAAAAGCTGTATTGAAATGATATACTGTTATTTACAGTAAGTTTACTGAAACAAACCAATATGAAGGCCATTTCACCTCAGATGAATAGTTGGACAGACGGACGCATGGAACGACCAACCAACCATCCAAACCACGAATGCATAAAAAATTCAAATAAAGTCACACATGGCAATATAAAAATGTAATTACTACTAGTGGTAGTTGAAAGAGGTTTTCAGTAAGAAATTGAGTTGAAAAATCTTAGATTAAGAGTGTGAATACCCCTTTCAAAAATAACGAATGCAAGCAATATATAAATGTATCTCCATACAATCAAATGCATCCATTAACACTTGCCCTGACTAAGAAACTGCAGAGATCTGATGCAGACGGTTCATGAGTAATGTGTGTGTGCGCGTGTTTACATGTAGCTACAGATGGTCGTTTGACCTTGTGCCAAAAGCAACAGTGCGGTGGTGCAAGTGGGTGTTGGCTGCGGTTTAGATGGTAATGGTGATCACAACACCAAAATCCTGAGATGCAGCCAGGTGCTGGTGTGAGAACAGACGGCAGTCACACAAACACACACACATGTGCATATCCCCCACATTCTCCTCTCACGCAAACCCTTCCCTTTGAAATACAGACGGTGTGTGCATAACAGCCTGTCTTTATACTAATCTATACCAAAGGAGAGAACAGAAGATTTAATTTATAAACATGAAAAAAAAACAACCTAGATCTTCCTAAGTGTGTCCACATTCTTAAACAAAAAATAGGGCACAGAGAGGACAGTTGATTGAAGATACTAGAAACGGCAGAGGATAAAAGTTGCAAGGATGTGCTCATATGACTAAACCAAGCAGTCCGTTAAATGAATCAGTGTGTAAAATATGGCCTTTTACACTCCTAATGATATCTAATGAGACAGAGGTGAGCAAGGTTTAAATCACTCAGCTGCAAAATTGTAAACCAAGACGTGCCTAATGAAGTTGGCTTTTAAGGGAGATAAAATCACTAAATAAAGAGTATGATTTTTTTTTTTTTTTTTTTACATACCCTTAAAAGATAACCATGAATTTCTTTGCATTATCATTTATTTGTCACCACTTTTCGTCAATTCTTTTCTGGGAAGCACTTAATTAAATTTTTGGTCACTAAATTATTGGCTGAAAATTATTTGATAAAAGACAATATTGCATATTTTATTGGCTAGTGTTTTTAAAATCAGTATAATTTAAGTTATTAAGTTCAAATTAAAAAGTCTAACAAATGGCTTTATATTATTTAATAAAATAATAAATCATTACTACAAAGCATTTTCAGTTTTGGTTTTCGGTCAAGTGCATCCAGGATTTTCAGTTTTAGCCCAAAATCTCAAAATAGTTTAAACCTGACTAAATGCAAGTCTATGGATCGCATCCATATCTTTTTAATTTGCTTGCTTTCTCACTTGGTTGCAAGTTGCGTAACAAGGTTTAGTTCACTGAAAAAGGCAACTATGATTTTTATCATAATCCATGTGTTTTGGTACAATGCAGCCAAGTGTAACTTTTTTATTTTGGTGCACTTTTTAAATATTATTTCACATAATTATCATATGTTCAGTCAGTAGGAGTAGAGCAGATGGTATTTTGTGCCTGTTTAAATGCATTTGACCTTTAAAGGACAAGTTCTAAACATTTCATACCTGGTATACATTGTACTAAGAGTCATCCATTTATGACTGATGAAGATGTAGCAAGAGCAAATTTGGCCTTAATCTAACCTCTATAATTTTTTCTTACAAGTGGTAAACTTGCATTCAGACCTGCCTCCAGGAACTAAGTCCTGTCCTACATCTATTTCTGTTTATTAAAATGGTTTCAATTGTACAATAAGCAAGCCATTTCGACACAACTTGGATAAAATATGTACCTGCATTTTGCCTTGTAATGGCTGCAGTCAATCACACATCAATGCAGCAAAAATAAATGAATGAATGAACGAATGAAATTAAATACAGTCTTTCTTATTTTGAAAACTAGAAAGAGTTTGTTATTTTCCACCAACTACAACCTTGTGACCATAATCCAGCTGTGGAAAATGGCAGAGGCAACATTCCTGGAAACCAAACAATGAAGGATTCTGTGGAAAATCAAAAATGGAGAAAGAAAAAAACAACAACACGTCATCACCATTTCCAAAAATGGCTTCTAGACTTTCCACAGTAGCAGATAAGAACAAATCTGGTGGATGGAATGTCAGATTTGTTATCAACAGGACAAATAAATATGAAACCACCAGTAATAACATATGCATAAATGCATTTTGTTTTGTAATACTGGTGTTCTCTATTTCTTTTAATTTATGCCATTTAATTTAATTATATGCTTTGCAGATATTAAATATTAAAAACTATACAGAGAAATGTTGAGAATCAAAATTTCATTGTCTAAAAACCCCCCGAAATGTACGGGTAAATTGAAATAATAAAACTAAACACAAAAAAAAATGACAAAAAAAAAAGACAAAAGCACAAAGCAAAACAATAAACTAATATTAACTTAGAACTGAAAAAATAAAAGACCAATTTAAAGCATAAATATATACTCTTAAATTTTCATTCAGTGCATAGAGGTTTAACATTATTCAAATGAAATGTAAAATTCACAAATGACAAAGAATTGTCCCTTTAAATTATGTCTAATATGCGCACCTTTTTTGCACTCAAAAAGAAAATATAAGATATTTGCGTTATCCATTGATATTTATTCCACCGATCGCCAGCATGCTTGTTTATTTAATTCTATGAACAGTCTATTCATATAGCACAATGGTGAATCATAAACCCTGTTATTAATGCCCATAGAACAAGTCTGACAGAACAAAAGAACATTCTTTTACTTTATTCCCCCACAGACAATAACAAAACAATCTCATGAATGCAATAAGGTCTAATAAACTACACTAAACAAAGTCATCTCCCAGACAACTAAAAAGCGCTTCATCCTCTAAGGAATGCAGACACCTTAATAAACTTCCGTCTTTTCTACATCAGTGTCTTCATATAATCACACCAGCTTCAGTCTCGAGATGCTTTTAGAGGAATTCAGTCTCTGCTTCTATTAATAGCAATGTTTGATTTAGTAATCGTACTAAAAAGGTGATGTAGAGCAGGATATGCGTGAGTGCATTCATGTGTTCTGTATGTAAATCACTGAATCAAAGCGCTGTCTTCTTGGCCCAGGAATAAAAGAGGAACATCTCTGTATAATGTTAATCCGGACAGGAATTCTGGCTTAGACCTGGGAATGTTGCTGCATTTTCTTTGGAATTCAAACACAGCATTGTAAAAAAAGTGAAGCTATAACGCAGCATTTACTGTAGAGACTTAATGACGGTATGCTGAGATTGCCTTTTTTCTTTTTTTTAAGTATTTTTTAATATACACTCACAGGTCATATTAGCAATATTGGCATCATTTAATTTGAAGAGATAATTCACTCGAAAAGTTTCATTCAGTCACCATTTAATACCTTTTACTTGTTTCAAACCTTTATGAGTTTCTTTCTTCTGTTGAAAACAAAGAAGATATTCTGAAAAATGCCAGAAACCTGTAACCAATGACTTCTGTATTATTTGTTTTCCCTGCTATGGATGTCAATGGTTACAGGTTTTCAGCTTTCTTCAAAAATACATTTTTAGTATTCAACAGAAGAAAGAAACTTAAAGGTTTGGAACCAATCGAGAGTGCATATTTTCATTTTGTCGGGTGAACTAATTCTTTAATATTGTTTTTTACACGTTCCTAGAACTGGGTTACATCATTTCCCTTCAGAACTGCCTGAAAAGTGACCCTCAAGTGGTTTCAAACGTTAAGAGTTTTTTTCTGTTAAACATGATAAGATATTTTGACAAATGGTGGAATCTGGTAGTCAAAATACTATGGAAGTCTATGGCTACCGGTTCTTCCACATTCTTCTAAATATTTTGTGTTTAATTTAGTTTTTTTGTTTTGAACAAATGGTTAAATTATTGATGAAATAATATTTTTTGGGGCTAACCTTTCCTTTGATTTAAATGTACTTTTCGTGGATAATTCTTTGTGGCATATATGCTGAAACATTTCTCAAAGATTTTGGTCTGTACTGACATTTAGTAATGATATCAGCACAATTCACTTAAAAAAACACTGAAATTAATGTGAACTTGCAGGTCACAAAGTGAGTTAGATTATGAACCTATTCACTGTATAGTAGTATACAAAATGCTAGACAGTTTCAAAGCAAATTTGGAGCAAATATGGTTGTTCATATTTGACCCAAATTTGGTTTGGAACTATTTATTTTTTATGGAAGATGTGTTTTTGTCGATCTCATCACAAATGAACAACAATGAATATATAAGTTGATTGAGACTTTGTAGTCTAAAAACAAAAGTTATAGGCATTAGATGGAAAAAAATATTTAGGTGTTTTATGAAACATTTAGGAAACACATTTACGAAAAAACATAAACAGCACAATTGTCTCTTACCAAAGCTGATTCTAACAAAGATCCACAATCTTTAGTGAATTTTTGCAGCTATATATACTGTAAAAACTGATAAAAGACCAGGTGTAATTGAGAATGTGTATCTCTTGTCTGACTACATTCCAATCAACCAAAATTCACATTTATACCAGTGTAAACAACAGGGCCCATGCCAATTCTGAGAAGAGTTGGCAATAAAAACTACATAAAATTATTTGTTATATGCCATTTACTTAAAAAAAAAAATAATATTTTTACAGTACATGACCCAAATAGCATGGTACATTAGTGATAGAGGTTAAAAATCATCAATACTTAATTTATTAGAGTCTACAATTTGTTGGAAGTCATTGCTATTAGAATTAAGGATATGAGAGCTTAACATATTTACAATCTTAAGCAAAAACATTCTGCAATTGTTCATTAATTCCCTTATCAAGATCTATCAGAAAACACAATACTAAACTAAGCCTGGCTCAGGCAATTGTTTAAATGACAGAAAAATGCCACACATTCCCATTCTAACGACAGACTGATGCCGAGTCTTACTTCCACTCTCTCAGCACAGCATTCTTGCAACTCTAATCTCTAACAGAATGTTATATAACTCAGTAATGCTATTCAGATACACAGATCTGTTTAAGCAAGAAGATACTGATGTACAAACTGACTGTGAGTGAGAAGGAGGGGAAAAAAAGACAATAGTGAGTGGATTGAGAAATATTTTATGAGAATGGTGGCATCGAATCCATGAAAAGTGGTGCAAAATGGCAAAACATCCTCCTCAGAGATCCTACAGAGATACTCCAGAGAAAACACTCCAGAAACTACTATTTGGCAACAGATGACCAGAATAAGGTCAACGACATTTCGTAAGGTTGGCAGCGACCTTGCATTATTTGACCACCCCTGTCAGCAGTTTGAGGAGTCTTCAACACCTCCAAATAATCAACAGCAGTGCTGGCTCACATTCAGCATTCCAGAAGCGGCAAACAATATTCCAGCATTCCAAACTTTACACTTTACCATCACCAAGGGTTCTGTTTTTCCATAGTTTCTTCCTAGAGAAGTTCAATAAGTGGGTAGCAGGACCAAATCTCAAGCCTTGGAGACTAAGAAAAATTATGGTCCAAAAATAGTTTATTGGTCAAGTAGATAAGTACTATGACCTGGCGAGTCCCAAAGTCACAGTAAACATAAAATATGTCATTAAATTCATTAACATTGAGGATATGAGGTAAAGGTAATGGAAATGTAAAATAATGGCTATAGTGAATAAAACATGCAGAAGGTGCTGCAGAAGGTGCTGCAGAAGGTAACATTCTTATATATTCATATTCTCATATACTCATATTCTGATATCCAGATCAGCAATCACAAGTGTGATACAGTACTCCTTTTCAGTAAACAAGATGCTAATATTTAGTAACTGGTATGTACTGTATTTTCAACCTGATATGTGCTTTCATGGCTCTGATCACAAATGGTCAGACAAGACACTTTATTGTTTTCATATTAACATGTTCTTTTTTTAACAGATGTGACCCTGGACCAAAAAACTTTAAAAAAATTGATAAAACGTATGTCTTATGTTGCATGAGTATATTTTTGGCAATAGACAAAAATACATTGTATGGGCTTCTTTTTTAGGAATTTGTTCTTTAAACTTTAAACTTTTTCAGAGTATTTAGAATATTCCATAACCCTCATATTCCAGATTTCAAACAGTTGTATCTTGGCCAAATATTGTCCAATCATAACATATAATCATAACACAACCATGCATCAATGAAAATTGTATTTATTCTGCTTTTAATTTCCAAAAATTGAGACTTATGACTGGTTTTGTGGTCCAGGGTCACAAATGGGTTGAGTGAATGTTTCAATAACTCAGAATGAATCAGGAAGTTTGAATCAGTTAAACTGGATCAATGACTTGTAGCCAACTAATGGTGTATCAGTGTACAACTATTGTGCACAGAAGTAATGGTGTATTAATATGGAAATTAGAGACAACTGTGTGAAAAGTGCTAAAAACCAACAATTGTTGCTGGTTCTTTTTGTTACGATGGCTTTAAATTAATTATTATAGTGTAGTGAAACAAAAATGTGATAACCAGAATGCAATGTCACTAAAGCCCAAAGTATACAGAAAAGTTACAGCCTTATTCCAAAATGGATTAAATAGATTTATTTCCCTCAAAATTCTGCACACAATACCCCATAATGACAATGTGAAAAAAGACTTTTTGAAACAATTGCAAATTTATTAAAAATAAAAAACCTGAAAAATCCCATGTACATAAGTATTCACAGCCTTTGCTCAACTTTGCCTTTGCTTTACTCACAGCCTTTGATGCACCTTTGGCAGCAATTACAGCCTCAAGTTTTTTTAATATGATGCCACAAGCTTGGCACACCTGTCTTGGGGAATTTTTGCCCATTTGCAGTACCTCTAAAGCTCTATCAGGCTGGATGGGAAGCGACGGTTTACAGCCATTTTCTGATCTCTCCAGAAATGTTCAATAGGATTTAGGTCTGGGCTCTGGCTGGGTCACTCAGGGACATTCACCGAGTTGTTGTGAAGCCACTCCATTGATATTTTGGCGGTGTGCTTTGGGTCATTGTCCTGCTGGAAGATGAACCCTCGCCCCAGTCTGAGGTCAAGAGCACTCTGAAGCTCATCTTTCCCTCTATCCTGACTAGTCTTCCAGTTCCTGCTGCTGAAAAACATCCCCACAGCATGATGCTGCCACCACCATGCTTCACTGTAGGGATGGTATTAGCCTGGTGATGAGCGGTGCCTGGTTTTCTCTAAACGTAACGCCTGGCACTTACTCCAAAGAGTTTAATTTTAGTCTCATCAGACCAGAGAATTTTGTTTCTTATGGTCTGAGAATCCTTCAGATGCCTTTTGGCAAATTCCAGGCAGGGAGTGGATTCCATCTGGCCACTCCACCATACAGGCCTGATTGGTGGATTGCTGCACAGATGGTTGTTCTTCTGTAAGGTTCTCGTCTCTCCACAGAAGAACGCTGGAGCTCAGTGACCATCAGGTTATTGATCACCTCCCTGACTAAGGCCCTTCTCTAGAAAGAGTCCTGGTGGTTCCAGACATCTTCCACTTATGAATGATGGAGGTCACTGTGCTCATTGGAACTTTCAAAGCAGCAGAAATTTTTCTGTAACTTTCCCCAACCTTGTGCCTCAAGACAATCCTGTCTCGGAGGTCTACAGACAATTCCTTTGTCTTTATGCTTGGTTTGTGCTTTGACATGCACTGTCAACCCTGGGACCTTACCAATTGAATTTACCACAGGTGAACTCCATTTAAGCTGCTGAAACATCTCATGAATGATCAGTGGAAACAGAATGTACCTGAGCTCAATTTTGGCAAAGGCTGTGAATACTTTTGTACATGTGATTTTTCAGGTTTTTCATTTTTAACAAATTTGCAACAATTTCAAAAAATCTTTTTTTCACATTGTCATTATGGGGTATTGTGTGTAGAAATTTGAGGAAATAAATGAATTTAATCCATTTTGGAATAAGCTGTAACATAAAAAATGTGGAAAAAGTGAAGCGCCTTTCCGGATGCACTGTATGTTGGTTTTTATGTACATGCCAGATAATATATACAGTAAGGATAACACAAATTTTGACAACATCACAGTACATAACTATAACATGTGCAGCCCAATATGT
The DNA here is from genome assembly GCA_903798125.1 of Danio choprae. Lineage (NCBI taxonomy): Eukaryota > Metazoa > Chordata > Actinopteri > Cypriniformes > Danionidae > Danio > Danio choprae. The sequence goes on along the minus strand of CAIGQW010015581.1, from coordinate 3,750,687 downwards.
ACAATATACACGCAGCTTTGAATGGTTTTGAATTAGGTTATTTTACAGTGGAAAAAGAAATGGAGATGGAACAAAAACAACACACTACAGAAGACAGCAAAAACAACAGCAGCATCTGCTACTCTGCTTTACCAAGTGAACAGACATTTATATCAATAATAATATAATAATAATAATAATATGATAATAATAATCGACAGAACGAGTAGACACTGGACAAGGATGAATCTGTCAATTGAAGTATATTTTAAAGGCTGTGACTGAGCATATGCTTACACATGTAAAAATGAAAAACAATTAGCGCCTGTTACCTGACTGTTAAGGTCAGACCTGTATTTACTGATCTATTGTACCTACAGTATACAGGTATAAAGTAGGTGAGGATAAGGTGATTGTTTAAATCTGGGCTATAATGTCTGGGCAAGATTAACATTCTTGACATCATCTGTTAGTCCACAGTCATCTGTGTTGTCGTCAATGGGTCGAGCTCCAGGAGGCTGCAGCAGCACCAGCATCAGTTCAATCACCCGAATGGCTTGAAGGAAAATTAATCACAGCCTGCCTGGCACCCCTGGTTCCAACTCTACTGACCTTATCTGGCCAGCCGCCTTGTTATAGTCAAGACCATACAGCTCAAGATTTTAAGTGAGATCAAGACACCAGCCAAAAACAAAACACAAGCCAGCCCTCAAAGCAACAACTCCAGTTGAGTTCAAGGCTTTGAAACTGTTTTGTTTCTTTGCGCTCATTTGAATGTTTGTATATACAATGGAACCAACAATTTGGACGTAGTGACAGCTTCTAAAACTTAAAACATATTAAAATATTAAGGTATTAGAAAGATATAAAATTCGTTAGACTATAGTGCCCCCGATTACCTGATAAGAATACAATAAACTATAAAACAGTAATTGTGTGAAATATTATTATCATTAAACACTGTTTTCAATGCATTACCTAAATGTACTTTATTCTTCGCAATTAGGAAATAACAGTGTTAATTTGAACTAGAACATTTTTTGGAACATGAATAATGTCCTTACTGTTACATTTGATCAATTTAATGCACACTGAACAAAAATGTATACAAATGTTACTGACTCCAAATTTTCAACCAGCCACCTTGTTAATTTTGTTAAATAAAAAATAAATGAACACATGCCTGCAAACACTTAATTGAAGACAAAATTATTAGCTCTCCTTTGAAATTTAAATGATTTTTCAAATATCTCCCAAGTGATGTTTAACAGAGCAAGAAATCTCCTATTAAAGGGTTTTCCTCTGACAAAATCGTATATGTTTTTATTTGGATGGAATAATATTTGTAGCTTTTTTTTTTAAACAGCTATGGTCAATACAATTAACCCACTTAAGAACTATATATATATATATTTTAGCATGGCTACAGAACTTGGCTTAATTAACCTAGTTAAGCACTTTAAATTGCACTTTAAGCTAAATACTATTACCTTGCAAATAACTAGTAAAATATAATGTACAGTCATCAGTAAGAAATTAAAGACAAAACAAATTAGTTATTAGAAATTAGTTATTAAAATTATTATCTTTAAAAATGTGTTCAAAATATCTTCTCTGTTAAACAACACTTATATTTGAAAAAAAAAAAAAATTGATAGGAGGGATAATAATTTTGTCTAACTGTATATACATGCATACTAGACAAATAATAGGCCAGAGTTGAGTGAAACTGAAAGACAAGGTCAAGACCCAAGATACTTTGTATACATCTGAAAGGTCTTGAGATGCAGAACAAAGGATAAAGGCAGGAAATAAATGCTGATCTCTGAAGCTGAACGGTTATCCAGGAAACAGGAGAAATCCGGCAGGAACATTTCAACCCTCTTTACTTCTGCTACTCTAATCCTTTAAACCATAACCACTGCGCCCCAATGTGAAACTCATAATAATCCTTTTAAACCATGGATGGATGAGAGAGAAAGAGAGAAAATAAGGAGAGAGAACAAAAAAAATAATAAGAAGAAGATCAGGAGTTACAGTGTGTGACCTATCACTTTGGGAGTACGTGTGTGTATAAGATATCTAGTCATGTAGAAAGGAAGTTTCAGTAGGAGAAATGAAGATCAAAGGCTCTGAGCATGTATAAGTTTGTATGTTAATGGATTACTTACAGCTTTTTTGTTCAAATCCCACATCTGAAGTATTAACCTGATTAAAAAAGAGGCGAGGAGTAAACCAATGGATATATTAGTCCAGATCTATGAGTAAGCAGATTGGCCTTCCTTAAGTAGGCTCTCTCAGATGGGTTCATGTGCCTGTCTATATGCTTATTTACCATATACATAGATACTATATAGAAAATAGAGCTTAAATTACACACAATTTCACACAAAGTGTACTTGTTTTGAAATGGTAAATGAAAACAGGCTTTTGTCCAGTGTAAACCCTCTTTTTCACTCCATAAGTTACTGTATGAACAATAAAAAATGTATGCATAATAGTTTAAAAATAGTTGTGGATAAAAAGGCTGTGCACTTGACTGTATGAATATGGTATACAAAAAAGCATACTTTGTAGGCTTTAGAAAAAAGCAGTGTGCACATGTTTGCATAGCACAAACAAAAATTGCATCACACATGCTAAAACCGCACTATACTTTAGGCGTTATGCACATTAAGTATATACTATGATTCTTACTCTTCTGAATTTAGGTCAAGATGTTTCACAAAGTGGTCTTACATAAGAAAAATACACAAAGATGGCCTGAATAAGTCTGAACAATTTTTTTTATGAAGACTGAACCCAGAAACATCCTTGTGCTCATAAATATTATAAGATATCCAAGTACAAGCCCGTCATAACAATAAACCTGCAAACAATTACATGGAACAATCGAAATAAGTACTATAGGCAGTTTGACCTACATTGTGCTCTGCACAAGGCTACATTAAGAGGTACAATAACAAAGGATATGAATTTAGCTTTGGTGCATCGCCAAACAGACATTCATACCTCTTGTCAAACACAATAAAGTTTGAACTTAAAAGACATTCCGGTTTGAGAGCCAAATCTGGTGAGTGTTGACAATGTACAACTGTGCTTGATTGAAACGAAAGCAATTTTCTTGGCGTGCTACATGAAAATGGTTTGGATTTACTTTAATTTACTGTCGCCACTGGCTTGCATGGTTCGGGACTTGTGGAGCTGCGCATCGATGGATTTGCTCTTCAGTGTTTGGAATTTCAGCAGTGAAAATTTACACTGAACTGAACTAAACTGAACTTACACTCTGAAAACTGGACTGACACTGTTTCAATTTACTATAATCTCCTATGTTAAGCTGCTTTGACACAATCTACATTGTAAAAGTGCTATAGAAATAAAGATTAATTGAATTGAATCCTAGAACCCCCCAAAATTTGGAATATCTAAAGATGTCTTTTACAAAATTGTTTGTATTATATTTAGCCAAGTTATATATAACAAAGTATCAACTGTGCCATTAGTGCTTGTTAAATTTTGCTTAAATGCATCACAGTAGCAGCATACAGCAGCTTATGTCAGAATTCAAAATGTATGACAGGCAATGTGGTTATAATATAAATGGTAATATTGAACACTATATCACTCTAAACTCTCTTCAGGTTCAGCATAAAACAAATAATATTAGTAGTATAATGTACTTAATGGACATAATGAACTGTAAACCAATGAGGTTTGCTGAGATGCAGCCTTACATCTTACATTTGTGTAGCTTGTATAAAAAATCTTTTAATATTTGTTTGAAACATGATCCACTACTTTTTGGAGATCTGATGAAATGTGTGGAGACAAGTTTGTAAAAGTATGTCACAGAGAAATTTTGTCAAAATTGCAAGACGGTGTCCAATCAGTCAAACCAGTATCAATACAGTACATAAACTGCTCAAACTTCTTACTTTAGGCATGATTTAAGAAATAAGATGACATAACGTTGTTTTTAGGACAAATGTTTCAAATGTGAAAGTCAAAATTTGATCTGATGTGTTCAAAAGGGTCCCAGTGAAGGTCAGATTGATGTTTGTACTCGTTGCACACTGACCATATGGTTCCATTGACTGTCTGGACTCCCAAGAAAAAGAAAACTAACACAACCAATGCCTACGCACATTCAGTTCTTGGCTCCTATTAACACACAATCTCTCTGTCTTGAAAGCAAACACACACCAAACAACCAGTCTAATTGGTTGTAATGCACTATTAGATTGCCTTGGTTGCTGGTTCTCTACGGTCTTCACTTGCTTTGTTGCCTTCAGAGTTGCGTGTGATGTGAATATTTGATTTCAGCAGTTGTATTATTTCAAGGTGAATGCTTTTGATAGGAAGTATAGATTAAGACCAAGGCTGTATTTTTAGCACTGAGGTTCAATTATAGTAGATCACGCTATGGAGCTCCTGCATATACAGTACACACACACACACACACACACACACACACACGTAAACTACGTTTCCATCTCTGCCCCTGCAGTGTGAGTAAAGTAGAAAGTATGAGCTCTGAAACAATCCATCTCACTGTTCTCATCAAATGAAGACACTGAGCATGTGCTATCAGCCCCCTGCAAGCTGGAGGCTGTGTGTGTTCAAAATCTAGCAGAGCACTTTACAAAGACAATGACATTAGTAAAGTTTTATATGCATAAAGTTATATGCATTTATGTCGCTACACGCTAAAACGCTAGAGTGAACAATTGTGAAGATAATTGCTTTGATTCCAGTAAATGCAACTTATAAAATTGTCTACTCTGAATAACTAGGACAAATGCCTTATTATAAATGTATTAGCTTTTGACTGTGCTAAAAGCTAAAATAAAAGGTTAAAATAAAAACTTTAATGTTAATAATTGAACATAACAAAAAATATTAAAGTTAAAATTAAAATTGACTAAAATATATAAATAGAAAAAAATAAACAGACAGACCATAAAAACTAAAACTAACACTGAAAATAACAAATAGGAATACAGTATATGCTTAAATATTGGTCACATTTAATTTTAAGTTACAATTCTGACTTATAACAAACCATTTTAGCTCAATAAACACCTAATGTTCTGCTTAACAAAAGTTATTAAGGTAGTAGTTGTGTTTAGGTATTGGGTAGAATTAGGGATGTAAACAACCCAGGCTCATTAGAATTATGTGCCCTGGGATTCATATTTGTATACTTCTTATTTCAGTTTTTCTTTTCACAAATCCGCACAAAGGCCGCCGTGTACACTGGGGCACATTTTCTCATATGTGCCATTTTAATGTCCTTCTCAAGCGCATCTGTGAGAGAAGCCGGTTGGCTTGCTGTCATGCAAAATATATTAGCAATACATATTGACTGATATACCCACCCCCTTCCCTAAACTCAATCACATGTGTTTTCAAAAGCAAACTAGAAGAGAAAAGGCATTGCGGGCGCGTGCTTCTACCACAATGTCACAGCTTTTTTGGGGGGTTTTGTTTTATCTGGAATCGTACATTCGCCAGACTCTAACCTAGTTAATCTATAAAGATATATAATTTAGAACTAGTCAAGCCAGAAAAGCCGTCCATTCAGAGGTAAGTACCATCCTGTAGCATTCGTTTAACACACAAATTACAGCCATATGTACCCACAAGTACATATTTCTCGGTTCTCAAAAAATGTATCCCCAGGTACATTTTTCCACTGAGCCAGTGTTGGATGTAAAATAAGATCATGCTTAATATGTACTTTATAGGTACAAATAAACAGCCAATATCCTAATAATAGCCAGGTAACAGGACAGTACTTAATAATGAGAATTGGTACTTTAATGTGTGACTAAAATATTACTTAACTGAACTATATTTTAATAACACTAAAATAAAACTGAACCAGATGCATGGCCAACAAGGTTGAACTGAAAATCTGATTTGCAAACCAAATTAGGATGAACTGTCACCAATATATGAAAATGTTAAGCTTAATTCTTTAAAATATTCCAAATAATCTCAGTCTTACAGATTTAATTATCGTCAAAATGGAAAGACTCATCAGGAATATAAATGAAATGTTATTCAGAAATTGCATGACCTTCGCTGAGAGCATGAAAAGTGGGTCATGGTAGTTTCCAAAGTAAATGAATATTCCTCTGCGATTATTCTGTTATTGGTGAAAGGCCAAGAAATCACTGATTACAATATAAGATCTATGTGAGAGCTATTATTCTGCACATGATCTGTGAAGCTACAGGTCAGTGTTGCATTAAGATCTGCTCATATAGAAGCCAGAGAGTCCATTTACATGAACTTTAAAAGTCCAATTTCAATCCTATACTAAAGCAATAATTCATCTTTATAAAATGTGCCAGCCTAGTTTTGTAAAGATCTAGATAATGTATTGCTAATATCTTGGTGCTGTGTGTATGCACCAAAAGACAAAAGCTGTTTCCACCCACCTATTTTTATGCACATTTTGTAATATTGGATAAAAAATTGCTTGACGGAATTACAAGGTACGTATACATTTTGAAAATGCACATAAAAAAACATATGCGCACAACTGAGTAGGATAAATGTTTTATTCAATAAGAAAAAAAATAGCATTGTCGCCTCACAGCAAGAAGGTTGCTGGTTCCAGCCTCGGCTTGGTCAGTTGGCATTGCTGTGTAGAGTTTGTATGTCCTTCCCGTGTTTGCCTGGGTTTCCTCCGGTTTCCCCCACAAGTCCAAAGACATGTGCTATAAATGAATTGGGTAAGCAAAATTGTTCGTAGTGTATGTGTGTGAATGAGTGTGTATGGGTGTTTCCTAGTGATGAGAGCATCCTCTGCGTAAAACATATGCTGGATAAGTTGGCGGTTCATTCTGCGGTGGCGACCCCTAATTAATAAAGAAAATGTATGATTAAATGGATGGATGTTGTTTTGGTCAGCCAAAGTCTGTCATCAAAGTGGTTCTGTATTATTGCCTCCAGAACTGTTTTAAATGGCTGTGCTACCAAAGAGCAGTCTCACACCTCCAAAAGCCACCGCTTGTTCATTGCATTTTATCTTTTAATGAGCACTGTACTACATCCAACAGATCGCACTATTTGTGTATTTCTTTCTTTTTTTATTAATCCTTTTAAACACGTTTTAAAATTAGTTTTAATTATTTCATTTTGATTTAATATTAATATTAATTTAATATTTAATATTAATTATCATTTAATTTTTTTTGTTGTTTTTTTCTTATACGTTTCTTTTATTCTTGTTTATGTAAAACACTTTGAATTACCATTGCTTATGAAATGTTCCAAAAAATATATATATATTTTAATATATTTATTTTGTTCTCTTTACCTCACTGGATGGAAACAGTGTTTAATTCGCAAATGTTTTATTTGTTATTCCAGTTTTTCACATAAATTTAATCTGCTTCTTTGGATAGAAACAGCTACAGCCTTACTTATAATTTATATCTTCAAATATTTAATTACACATTATGTCAAGAACACTTAGACAGATGAAGAACGTCATCTCCATTATTAATACACATTCTGTTTGTGTAGATAGTCATTAAGCACACTTGAAGGAAAAGTTATGGATTTGGTGGCTGGACATGTAGTGTACTTGAGGTAAATACAGCTTTGCTTGTACTTCATTGCACACATCCACCTTGACGCTTTGAGCACTTGACAAAAACAAGAAAAAAGCTGTGGATTGTTTACCTTGATTCCCCTTTGTGTTCAGAACAAGACATTTATTGCACTTGAGAAAAAAGCTTGCAGTAAATTGTTTGGTGATGGTGCCACAGGGCACAGGTGGCTCGACATGTAGTGCACTTAAGGTAAAAGCAGAGTTTCGCTTGGTAAAAGTGCACGTGTACCTAAATGTTTCATGCACTTGAGAAAATGCCACAATTTGTATGGTGATGGTGTCACAGGGCACGTGTAGCAGGATACAATGTGTACTTGAAGTTAATGCTGCAGTGTGCTTAGTGTATATTTCACTGTGCACGTGTAGACATTTAGTCTACTTAAGGTTAAAGCTAATTATTTTAGGGAAATGATGCTGCTGTCGACGGGTAGAAAGACTTTTTGCTTTATGCAAAAGCCACAAAGTGTTTGGGCATGGTGGCATAAGACATATGCCAAGACTGGACTTTGGTGTAGTTGAAGTACAGCAAATTATTTTGTGTTTGGTGTTTCTTTGGCTAGTTGGTCAGTGTACTGGAGTTAAATCTCAAAAATACTGCATGAAACTGAATATTTAGGAGTATTTTTTTGCTAACACTACAAAAACATTGTAAAGGTGATCCATATGACCTGTGTGCTACACTCAAAATGTTATTTATTCACAGAGAAATTCACAAGAGGGGTAGCACCTCATGTGAACAAACTGTTGAGACAGATCTTTTCACAAAACTGGTCTGAATGATTTGTTTACATATTGGCCAGTTCTAGAGGTCAACTTAACTTGTCACGATCCTGTTTGAGATTCTTCCATCTGTTGAACACAAAAAAACCTAAAAAAACCTGTGACAATTGACGTCCATTGTATTTGTTTTTCAAGTAAATAGTTACTGGCTTCCACTATTTAAAATATCTTTTATTAGGTTCATCGGATAAAAGAAACTTATAAGGATTTGGAATCACTTAAGGATGAGTACATTTTTATTTTTATGTGAACTATCTCTTTAATAGCATGTGCATGAGTGCAGTGTTTTACAAAAAACATACCAACAACTGTAGAGATGTGACTGGGGCAAAACCTTTTCCGAAGGGTACAGTTTTGTACATAAAAGGTCCATATTGATACCTTAAAGGTAAATATTAGTTCCTAAAATATCAAAAGGTACCAATTTAGACCCTTTATGTAAAAAATTGTAACCTTCTGAAAAAGTTCTGCCCCAGTCAAAGCTCTCAGACCTTTATTTCTGAGAGTGTGTGCAATAAAGTGAATTTGAGGATAAAACGTTACATTTGACTTGTTTTAACATGGCTTTTGATTGCTTGTATCGAATTGTGTTTCCTAAGACACAGTTCTCGGAATTTTAGTGCTATGGATTACAAGATCAACTCTGTAATTACTAGGTGATCCGCTGAGCAAGTTTATGTCAGAAAAACCATTTCAGATACACGTCCTTCTTGTACATGAGAAAGTGGAGCTTACTTTACAGATCACTAGACAAGTAAACCACTAACCTAAACCCATCCATAAACCTAACCAATAGTATTTTCAAAAGTAATTAGAAAAGTGTACTGCGACTAGATCTACTCTTTGCTATCATGTCTCAGGTCTGGAGCAGGCTGTGTGTTGTGGCAGTTTGCGCAACACTGCTGTAAAAACAGACATCATTCATCCCATTAAAAAGCAAATTCACACTGTATAATCCAATTACCTCCCTCTATAGTGTCATGTGCCATTTACCATTTAAGAAAATAGCAATTGTGTAAATAAGTATCAAATTTTTTAGCAACAGCTTTAGTGTCTTATAATGCAGCGGCGCATTTTAGATTCTAGAGAGCATTTGATTGGACAGAAAAATCTAACGGGAAGCTGAAGTGCAGGATGATGTCATCAAAATGAGAGGCAGTAAGGTTTGAATGCATATCTTGTCATATAGTTTTGGAGCATATTACTATATACATTAAGTAAAGGCTAACATATTCACAATGCAACCTAAAATTTACATTTCAATGGGACATTAGTGACTGGCTGCAGTATACACAGTGCTTTATAGAAATGCTGGCCATATCTGTTTATTACATAAACTGGAAACACACACACACACACACACACACACACACACACACACACACGTAGACTC
>CAIGQW010015581.1:3706867-3717193 GCA_903798125.1 Danio choprae | reverse complement strand
TGTGTGTGTGTGTGTGTGTGTGTGTGTGTGTGTGTGTGTGTGTGTGTGTATATGTATTGTTGTTAATGTTTATTAGCATTATAAGGCTTTCAATGTTACAGCATTCATCTATAATCACACTTTTTGTTAGGTTATTATACTTCTGGAGTATAATTCATCCTTCAATATGATGGCTTAATTATTCTACAATAAGTGTGCAATTAATTACAAGTAGTCCCAAAAAAAGGTGAGATTAGTTGTGATTTAAAATCTAAAAGAAACAACTAAAACCAACAAAGCATACACTGTTCGAATGCACATTCAGAAACAGAAAAAAACCTACAAAAACACTTACTTTAAACGGAATAAACAGGACACCAATAAACACATGATTGTAGCAATATATGGTTTATCTGTGTCCTTTAAGCCAGAATGAGTATTTTTAAATGACTGAGGTGAATCCAATGCTAACCAACGTAGCTTTTATCACTGTATAGAAACATACTATAAAACAATATGACTGGAATTCCTATCATGGGAAGAATTGTCATCCATGCTGAATGTGTTTACCAGTCATTTTGTCCAAAGTGTATAAACACATATATCTTGTATAGTAATTTAAAGCTAAAATGTCAAACATAAACGCCAAAAAGAAACCATCACTGCGTTACAAGTGATATCTGATCCGTCCACCAAAACAAATACACACACATTCACTCACACGTTTGAGGCCACACACAGATTTAGAAAAACACACAAAGACACACATCTCACACACACACACATGCGCATGTACACACACTTTAAGCTCAACAATATTTTTATTATCATGTGCTGTGTGAATGTGTGTGCATGTGTATTTGTTTTTAATGTGTGTATTTGTGAAAGATGAAACACTCTTGGCCGAGTGGATGAAGTGGTATTTGAGTTTGTCCTGTATATGTGTGCAGTTAAATCAGGCTGTTTTGGCAGTAAACCGAAAAAAGAGGGAAAGAGAGTTTATGTGAATATGTTTGTGTGCTGACAGTTTGACATTTACATGCAATTATTTCAGCATGTTTGTGTGCATTTTTTGTCTATCCTTGCAGGTTTGTGAATGCTTTCCAAAATGTGACTGTGTGTAATTATAAATTATGCATGTGTGTATTCGTAAGTCTAATAATAATTCTGCAGACAGATAAAGCACTTTGTTTGTTGTCTCCTCATAACACACAGATACAGTGAAGCTGCTGGCAGACTTCTAGAACAATATTCTTAATATCTGCATCATGAATGATGTTCAATGAAATGGTCCACTATAACAATAAATTTGACATTTTGAAAAAAGAACAAATCTGACATTATGATTACGTTATTAGGACAGCTTTAGCATGAGTTGGATGAAACATACTAATATTAAATAAAAATAAAGTTAAATATATTGGCTGATACCATTTTTGAACTTGTTTTTTTTCCAGACACAATCAAAAATGGAAGGGAAAGATAAGAAGTAAACATGAAATTAAAATTATACCAAATGTACACTATAAAAAAGATTTTTGCTGCTTGTTCAAGCTACCTATTAAAAACGAGATGAATCAACACAATTTTTAAGTTTTTTTGGGACAATTTAATTATTTTATGTTCAATTAAATTGGTAAAAACAATCAAGTTAATTTAATCAATTTGTGTTGGGAAAGAATTGTGTGGAAGCCAGTATTATTTTTACAGTGTATTTATATAAAAATATATAACCTTTTCATTGCAATGATTTTATTTTTTCTCAAAAGCACGTTTATAAAATAAATCTGAGAAAAAAATAACTGAGAAAATCTCTTTTTTTGTGCTGTTTAATAATTAATTGTGACTGATCGCATACAAAATAAAAGTCTGTATTCACAATATATGTGCATGTACTGTGTATATTTATTATAATTAAATAAATGCACAAACATACATGTATGTACTTTAAAAATATTTAGATACATATTAATATTAAAATAATATATATAATAATTTTAATACAATTATATATAATTTTGTTAGATATTCATATTTTATAAATAAATATTTTTTTTCTATACATGTATATGAATATATACATGGATGTGTGTATTTTTATATAAATAATAAATATACACACAATACACACAAATGTATTATGTAAACACAAAACTTATTTTTTTTAAATGAAATTAACTGTGATTAATCCTTGAACAGCACTAAGGATTAATAATTATTATTATTATTATTATTCTATAGTAGAAACAAGCGATAAGATAAAATTATCCAAAGAATTTTCATTGGATACATACACTGATATAAAAAATCCAATATCCTTTATCACTTGGAAACAACTATACCTCCTTATGCTGATTTTAAACCTAGACGTGGCCAGCAGACATTAATACCATTCAGAATAATAAATCATAATCCATAACGCAGAGCAGATGCTTTTCTATTTCTAACACTCCTCACTGTTCAAAGCACTGAACCATTAAAAAAAAAAAAGTCAGGTCTGTGATTCATGTGCAATCCATCAGCTCCTAATTCAGACAATCCCACTCTATAAACAGTCTTCAAGGTTTTATTTATTGATGGGGCTCGTCCAATTCTATAAACAGACACAGTAGCACCGTCGTTTTAAGAAAGTCAACACCTCCGCCAATAACACTCTCTGTTTCGCACAAAACCCTTCAAGCTCATCCAATTACATTTGCTGTTTCAGCCCAGCGGGAGGGCTCTTTATCCAATAATATTTCTTGTTTCTGTGCAGCAGTGATCGCTCAGGTAACATGTGTGGAGTTGGCTATGCAAAATAGAAACTGGAAACATTTTCTTAGATAAACAGTGCTTGTGCTTTAATTAAAAACAGAGACAAACAGCCACACACACACGCATACACTACCGGTCAAAAGATTTGGATCATTGTGATTTTTAAATGTTTTTGCTCACAAAAGCTGCATACATGTAATACAGTAAAAACTGTATAACAAAATAATACAGTAAAAACTTTAAAACTTCTTAAATAATATTACAATTGAAAATAATTGTTTTCTTATCGAACCTACAGTATAAATTATTTTTGTAATCTTTAATAGAAAATAAAATAATTTTTACTTTCTTTACTTTTACTTTAATTTACTTTCACTCTTTACTGTAAAAACTGCTGGGTTCCACACAATCGATTCGTGTTGGGACAACATAAAGAAATTAAGTTAACTTATTATTCATTCATTCATTTTCTTTTCTGCATAGTCCCTTTATTAATCAAGGGGCCCAACAGCAGAATGAACCGCCAACTTATCCAGCATATGTTTTACGCAGAGGATGCCCTTCCAGCTGCAATCCCATCACTGAGAAACATCCATACACACTCATTCACACACATACACTACAGACAATTTAGCTTACCCAATTCACCTATACCGCATGTCTTTGGACGGGAAACTGGAGCACCCATAGAAAAACCACGCGAACAGGGTGAGAACATGCAAACTCCACACAGAAATGCCAACTGACCTAGCTTGAACCAGCGACCTTCTTGCTGTGAGGCGATCGTGCTACCCACTGCGCCACTGTGACACACCGTTAACTTATTAGTTTTTACAAATTTAACTGGACTAAACATGTTTACGTAGGCTTGATGAACAATATTAAATACACTTTTTAATGGTAGGTACTTTTTTTTTAATTGGACTTTTTTACAGTTTCCACAAAAAATATTAAGCAGCCCAACAGTTTTCAACACTGATAATAATAATCAAACTACATACGTTTAATATGTTTTTGCGCAGCAGATGATCATAACATAATAATTTTTGAAGGATCGTGTGACACTATAAATTAGAAGAATAATCTTAAAAATTTAGGTTTTAACAAACTAATTTTAAAACCAAAAAATCTAGAAAACATTTACTTTAAATAGTAATAATATTTAACATTTTTACCACTTCTTACTCTATTTATAATCAAATAAATGCAGCCTTGGTGAATAGATAAGCTTCTTTAAAAAAAAAAAAAAAAATCTTATTGATCCCTAACTTATAATTGGAAGTAACACAGGTTACCATCAACAATTAGAGACAGATTGAGAGCCAGAATCTGTCAGGTTCATCCTCTATATTGAAGTGAACCCTCTCTCAGTTGTGCTGTGCTCTTCAACCTATGTGTGTCTGGAGGAACTTTACTGCTTCACCTCTGACTCTCCACCCGCTGCTCTGTGAAGCCACAAGCCTTCAGTGATGACAGCGCTGAACTCCAATAACATCATAATAACATGTCGAGAAACACACAGCCCCCCTACACTGCTGTAGATCACACTCCCAGAAGCAACAAAGTAAAGAGCAAACTCTCAAGCTCTACATGTAATTATACAGATGGACAGATAGATACTGGAGGCAGACCATCATTTTAGTCAATCGGGTAGTTTGGATGTAAAAACATCCAATTAAACTCTTTGAGTCACTACAAAGGCCTTATAAAATGCATGAAAACATCAAAAAATATATTCAGGATATAATTACAGATTTTCAGTATAATATATTTTTTAAATGTATAGCGCATCATTGATGGTGTGGTGGCGCAGTGGGTAACGCTGCGAGTTTGCATGTTCTCCCCGTGTTCGCGTGGGTTTCCTCTGGGTGCTCCGGTTTCCCCCACAAGTCCAAAGACATGCGCTATAGGTGAATTGGGTAAGCTAAATTGTCCGTAGTGTAAGTGTGTGAATGAGAGAGTATGGGTGTTTCCCAGTGATGGGTTGCAGCTGGAAGGGCATCTGCTGCGTATCCATATCCATATGCTGGATAAGTTGGCGGTTCATTCCGCTGTGGCGACCCCTGATTAATAAAGGCACTAAGCCAAAAAGAAAATGAATGAATAGTGCATCAATTGCAATGCATTAAACACATTTGTTAGGTTAAAGTTTCTGGAGTTTGTCTAGTTTTGTAGGGATTCAAACAATGGGCGATGTTTCTGAAACTGTTTTTCAATTTCACAAGGTTCCTTTTACAGCATCGATGATGTAATTCAATCAAAATAAAGTCAGTTAAATTGACTCATTTATTTGTTTCAGTGTAAAACAATATAAAAGGTAATTGCCATGCAAGTGCCATCAAGAGCAGCAGACGACTACAGAGTATCATTTCTTATTTATCTATTTATTTAATTATTCTCTACTTCGACTATTTTTTTCCCCTGTATTTGTATTCCTCCTGGCCAAGTATGTGTTTTTCTATTCCCACTGTTACTAGCACCTGCAAACCATGTGAGGCAGGTGACCAGGTGAGCAGGCTTAACAAACCACCTGTAAGTGACACACTTGGAATAAAAATGATATAATAATTTAGATTTGCTGATTTAGTAACTTTTCCCTGAACTGGGTTGCGGCTGGAAGAGCCTCCACTGTGTAAAACATATGCCAGAATAGTTGTCGACTCATTCCGCTGTGGTGACCCCTGATAAATAAGGCATTAAGCTGAAGGAAAATGAATAAATAATTTAGTAACTTATAACAGCATTTATATACTGCTACTCTATGATAATTTAAGCGCTTGTAAAATATAAATAGATAGACAGAAATAGACAGACAGACAGACAGAGAGACAAGACAGACTGTACAGCTGATGCTGGTAAACAGGACGGCGCACATAATGAAAGGCAGCTGTTAATGTTACACCAGCACTTACACCATTAGCCTGTCTGTAATTGTGTCATCCGGGGACGCTCTGTAATTCGTCAGATCTGTGAGGAGCAAACGCATCTCTGAGTGTGTTTTTAACTTCCCTCGCCCTCAGCATCAGTGTGTGTTTTGCGCAGACAGGCTCTTCTGCTGTGTATTTGTGTAGGGTTGCGTGTCCTGTTATTGAAGCTCTCTGTGAATATGTTTATGCGTGAGTGGGAGACTTTCATTATGACAGTCTTCTCTGATTTTCTACGGATTTAAAACGAGGGTTCAGGCAAAGTGTTTCTCGTGTTGACCAAGACTGAGTGCATGTTAGTATGTTTATGTGTGTGTACAAAGTCAAGCCTGCTTTCTATTCAGACCAATTTAATTGAAGTAAATGTCACAATCAATATATATTTCACTGAACACATGGTACAAGTACACCAGCCGCAGCTGCACGTTCTTGCATTGTTGAATAATTTGATTGTTACACTGACGATGATAGCATATGGTAAAGGTTTCATCACACATGAGTCCAGACACACACATATAAACGTTCATACGTTCTAAAACGGCATTTAAACGTACACATAGCTGTCAATGAGCAGTCGTATATGTTCCTGGACACACCTGGTGTGCATTGGCACTGTAATTGGCAGGCCAGTGTTTATATGAAAGAGTCATAGGCTTTTAAAGAGAGAGAGAGAGAGAGAGAGAGAGAGAGAGAGAGAGAGAGAGAGAGAGAGAGAGAGAGAGAGAGAGAGAGAGAGAGAGAGAAAAGAGAGAGAAAAGAGAGAGAAGGGCCCCTCAGCCGAGCTGAGCAGGAAGTTCAGCAGAGCCAAAGCATTCTTCATTAATGCAAGACAAGAAAAGAAACACTTTGTGAAGGAGGAAGGAGCGAGAGAGATAAAAGTATAATTCTGTTAGTTAAAAAAACAAATATATGTATAATAAAAAATGTAAGTGTTTAATATTCTACTAATGGAATTAAGCATAAGTTGAGCATTACATGACAGAGTATATAATGCACTGTCTAAATGAATTAAATATTAAATATATTATATATAAAAATATAATTTAGAATAGCAAAATTTATATAAAAAATAAAAATAATAATAATAATGGATTTTAAAGTGCAGTATTTTATAGCTTTTTTACTGTAAACACTAAAATAAAATATATTATAAAAACAATAATAATTACAAAATAAAGACAAAATATAAAAAAAGTGTTCATAGAATTAGTGGAGATTACTATATATAATAAATAAGTAGTATATAATAAATAAAGTATATAATAATATAATAATATAATATAATAATAATATAATAATAATAAGTATATAATAAATAAACAAAATAAATAAATATGTTAAATTACAATATCACTTTTACTAATGACAAAAAAAACAAAAATAGTAAATAAATAATTATAAAATAATAATATATATAATTTATAACTATATATTTATATATAAATAATTACACCAAAAGTCATGTGTACATTCACATACTGTTAAAAAAAATTGACTGCACAAACTCAAAAATGTTTCAGTGTCTGGTCACATCTAAATTTTTCAGTTGGCCCAAATGAAATTCAGCAAAATATTTTTTTCAATTGTAGCAACAGCCTGTCAACATTGGCTCAGTGAGAAATTATGTGTTGAGCCAATTGAAAAACCATCAAGTCTGCCCGATCATGTTATTGGCCCAACTGAATATTTTAAATTGTTGCAGCATGCTTTTTGGGTTTCACCTAATTTAAAAATGTTTATTGGGTAATTGACATTGCTAAAGCAACTTTACTGAATTGTTTATTCCAGATTGTCCAAAAAGAAAATGAATAATAAAATATACAAAATAATAATACACTAAACACTGCCCCATTAATTAATTTATTTATTTATTTATTTATTCTTTTTAAACATACAATATCGTGAAAATACATTAAAATAACAAATACATTGAACACTTCTATAAAGTATACCTTATAAAGTCATGCATTTTAATTGTCATAATTTATACAAAGCTGAAGAGTAATTAATCCATTCACAGATATGTGCAAAAATGTCAAACACCAAAAATATTTAAGTATTTTTATGAGGTTTCTTAAACCATTGTTTAGTGTAGTCACCTGAATATTGCCATTCCTCAAAAGGTAATCTGAACTTATGAAATCACATTTTTAATGGTTAAACCAGTTCATTAAATTCACCTAATATATTTACATACTAAAAATGTCAAAAACACCATCAAATCTAAACAGTGGATTATTTAACCCCGTTGACAGATGATTCCAGAACCCCAAAAAAAAAAACCTCACAAAAGTCTCAAGAGAAATTGAAAAAAAAAATCTTCAAAAGAAATTTCAAGCACATGAAGCTGCATCTACTTCAAATATTCACCATGTGAACATGTTTAAAAAGTCTTTGTATTCCAGGTTGAGTAGATACAATAATCCAAAAGCACAAAAAAAAATGCATTGATATAGTCGCCCACCATCTCCTCATCCAGGACAGCCGACATTGAGCACAGTTGACAGGGCTCTTAAAGTTCATCATGCTGCTGCTGCTGCTTACTGGTTCAAGGATTCCCATCTTCATTGTAGTTGTGTGGGTTTCCAATGGCCCTGTATGATAAAAAAATATAAAATAGCAATGTTAATACTAAGTCTACATATATCAGCAAATACATATACAAATGTCTCCATACCATTAATATCATTTTCAAAAAGACTACTCCTGTTGGGTCACAACATGTAATTTTAGAACTACAGAATGTGAATGTTCACATAATTATTAACATAGTAACAGCATAGTAATTAACTTTCCATACTGTGAAAATGTTATATGGTAAATTGCATATTCACATGTAAAATCATTGTAAGTCATTGTGACCGGGCACCTGTTTGTTTACAGAAATTCTTCAAAATATCATAGATGGTAAGGAAATGAAGCCAGAGGACAAAAAATGGTTTTGTTTCACACAAAACTAAAAATTCTGTCATAATTTACTCTCCTCACTTGTTCCAAACCTTTCTTCCTTCTGTTGAACACAAAATACTATATTCTGAAGCCATTAACCATTGACTTCCATAGTAGGAAAAATACTATGGATGTCAATGGTTACAGGTTTCCAGCTTTCTTCAAAATATATGATTAAGAAAAAAGAAACTCACAAATGTTTGAAACCACAGGAGGCTGAGTAAATAGGGAGCCTTTTATTTTTTGGTGAACTATCCTATTAAGAACAACTCCAAATCAATGTTTTATATTTTCGAGCTGAAAATCTATAAGGCAGAGATGTCTGTGGTGTTAGTAACTGTACAATCGACTGGGTTGTGGGCGGTCTCTGCGATCGGATACTATACCAAAGTTGGCGACCCGGGGGTGTTACAGACTGTACCAAAAGGCTGAGGACCGGAGGCAGGGTGAAATTACGTGAGTTTTCTGGGAGAAATAACAAAACGGGAGGTTGGCAGGAGATGGGTCTGAAATACGGGAGACTCCGGGGAAAAACGGAAGTGTTTGCAGGTATGATATAAGGCTACAGTAGAACTGATAACTTCTGGTAACATAGAACAATGTGAACTTGAGAAACGCCTCATGGGTTAAAAGCCTGCTTTACACCGAGTCGCGGCAGACTACAGACAAGTTACATCTTAGCAGAACTTGAGGCTGATATGGAATAAACATATATGCAATTGTTAAAAGAGTAACAGAGAGATCAGTATGGTTAAAAAACATAGGTTAAACGTCAATATTACAGGTGTGAATTTAGTTTTACTGCCACAGAGTAACGTTAATGTCTAACATTATGTCGGAGGCGTCAGGCTAACTTAATACCCATGCTGTTCGTTTTTATGTTAAAATTACTGACACTTGCACTTGGTTAAACTTAAAAATGATTAATAAATACAGAATTCAGTACTCACCGTAACTTTGTTGAAGGAAAAGACATCTGAATATGATGTTTCGTCGGATCTCTGCTGTTGCTTCCCTGGAATTTGAATCTGCTCCTTCCAAAACCATCAGCTCCTTCCAAACCAACAGTCTCATGCGCATATGCACACGCGTTTTTTGCTTCGCCAAACACAAATATTTCACTTTTGTTTGATAAATTGGCTAAAAACATATTTAATATGTTTGGTGATTATACATTTATAATTTTAACTTCAGACCATGAGCTAAAATTAATTCAGTGGATTTTTTTTTTGTTTGAGACAAATTAGAGGGAAGTTTGTTGAGTCAATATTTAATTTTCAATTTTCACAATTTTTCAAAAAGTAAATTTTTTTTACAGCGTACGGTCTCATTTCATGGTGCAACAACTAGATTAGCAAATGTTTCCATTTGCTTCTCATAATAATGCACTGGCTGATGCATCACCATCCTGGTCATGCTAAATTTATACACTGAATATGTTTCAGTTTAAAAGCAAGGACGTCTTTTTCCATCTTCCCCTAAAATATACCCTATATAAACAAGGTGCATAATGGATAATGGACAGCAACCTTCAGCTCAATAACCATGCTCAAGAACACTCAAGTGACAACATACTTTCCAACAATCGCAATGCTGCAACATGCCAGCTTGTTCCTCTCAGAACCCCACAGGTACGGAAACTTGAGTAAAAACTTAAAAACCCTTATTCCAACCACACTGACACACACACACACACACTGACACACACACACACACACAC
>CAIGQW010015581.1:3688311-3706467 GCA_903798125.1 Danio choprae | reverse complement strand
ACACACACACACACACACACACACACACACACACACACACACACACACACACACACACACACACACACACACACACACACACACACACACACACACACACACACACACACACACACACACACACACACACACACACACACACACACACACACACACACACACACACACACACAAACAGATTTGAATAAGCACGGATGAAGGACCACATGCCAGTCTGACCACCATGGCAAAAGCATCTATTACCCGCTTCCAATGCCCGCCACTGATGGCGACTCTCAGGGTGTGTCTACCAGTCTAATAGGCACTTTGAATTTCACTTTAGCACAACATCAAATCATAGCACAAGTAAAACAAGCTTATATACACACATACCAAAACAGCAGAGCACTCAAGGTTGGAAAAGTTGAACTTGTAGTCATGTTTCAAAAGATGCACGGCACACAAGAAACCTCCATGTAACCTTGAATACACAATATTATGTAGGCGGCAAGCAAAAATTACTAAGAAACTAAAGCCTGGTTTGAAGCTTGAGTGTACAGAGTTCATTCCTGCAGTCACAAATCAGGCTGAATCAGGTTTACAGGCTCTCATATGGGCCACAGATTCAGATGGCTTCCATCAGCTGTCACTAAACCGAGAGAGGGAGAGCATAAGGTGAAAAAGGAAAGACAAAAAGGAAAGGAAAAAGCTGGAGGAAAAAGTAAATCAAAGATTTGAATCTTTTACTTTCAAAGTGGACTCCAGCCTGAAAGAGAAGTGTGTGTGAATGATGGCGTATGAGTGAGTATTCCTGAGGACAAAAGACTACAGAGGGGTTTCACTTATTTATCTTAACTTGTTCACCTTTAGATCAGATTGATCTTCTCTCTGAACCAGTTCTCTCTTCATCCTTTCATTTAACTCCAACATACAGTACAGTGACTGAGAGACAAATCCATTGGAGCAACTTACAGAATAAAAAAATGTAGCTGAAGTCAGAATTATTAGGCCTCTGTAAATTCTTAATAATTACTTATCAAATATTTCCAAAGTGTTAACAACAACAATTTTTTATATTTCCTATAATATTTCATTTTCTATAATATTTTTCCTTCTGGGCGGCACAGTGGCACAGTGGGTAGCGCTGTCGCCTCACAGCAAGAAAGTCGCTGGTTCGAGCCTCAGCTGGGTCAGCTGGTATTTCTGTGTGGAGTTTGCATGTTCTCCCGGTATTCATGTGGGTTTCCTCCAGGTGCTCCGGTTTCCCCCACAAGTCCAAAGACATGCGCTATAGGTGAATTGGGTAAGCTAAATTGTCCGTAGTGTATGAGTGTGAATGAAAGTGTATGGGTGTTTCCCAGTGATGGGTTGCAGCTGGAAGGGCATCCGTTGCGTAAAACATATGCTGGATAAGTTGGCGGTTCATTCCGCTGTGGCGACCCCAGATTAATAAAGGGACTAAGCCGGAAAGAAAATGAATGAATGAATGAATGAATTTTTCCTTCTGGAGGAAGTCTTTTAAAGTTTTTACATTTTTAAAAGCCAATTTTTACATTTTTTTATGGTCAATATTATTAGCCCCTTTATGAATTTACAGAACAAACTACTGTTATCCAATAACTTGCCTAGTTAATCTAATAACCTAGTTAAGCCTGTAAATCGCACTTTAAGCTGAATACTAGTATCTTGCAAAATATTAGGTACTGTCATAATGGTGATAACAAAAATAGTTATTAGGCATTAGTTATTTAAACTATTATGTTAAAAAAATGTGTTTAAAAAAATCAACCCTTATGTTAAATAGCACTTTTTTAAGAATTGAATTTCATAGTAGGGCCCATAATTCTGACTTCAGCTGTATTTTATGTTAAGAACAAACCCTACAACAATATAAAAAATATATAAAATGTGTGCCAATGGCACCAACAGACAAGTAAACATCAGTTAATGTAACTAAATTAATGTAAACTACAAAAGTATTTATTAATTTTAGGTGAGGTTAACTTCTTAGCTGATGCCTAATAATGCATGAAAAAATATCATAATCATTTTATTAATTGCAGATAATATTTTTTTCATTAATATATATATATATATTTACAATTTTTAATATTTACTTTCAACATGTATATACAATATACAGATATGGCTGTCCACTGCTCTGGGAGAGTGGTTACGGTGTGTGTGTGTGTGCGCGTGTGTTCACTGCTGTGTGCGCAAACTTGGATGGGTTAAATGCAAAGCACAAAATGAGAGTATGGGTCCCCATACTGGGCCACATGTCACTTTCACCACTTTCACTTTCAATTAACAATAAACTAAGTATTTTTTTTGTTATTATATACCTGTTAATATAATATAAGTAATATTTTTGCACCTTAGGTCAATATCAAAATAAAAGCATCAGCAATTAATGGCAACAGGTCATTTTGATACCGTCAGAAACCTAGTTGCTGGACATTATTACTTTAATATAATAATGGCACTGCGATGTTGCAGAACTACTATTCCACTACTAACCTGTGATCTCCTGCACCAGAGGGCTTAATGTGCTTTCACGAGTGAGTCGAAGTGTTAATGCACCAATCAGCTCCTTTTCCACCTTGTCCACCTGCTTTTCCTCCTCAGAACCACCCGGACAGGCTTCTTTGGCCACAGAGTACACATAAACCAGCAGCACCAGAAGATCATCCACGCTCAGGTCAGCAGAGGCAGAACCCGTTCCAGACTCACTTGACTTTATGAGGGGAAGAAGTTGTTTCAGAACCCCTGCCAGGTCTGAGTCTCCCAAGGCCTGAAAAACAGAGAAGAGACATTCATCAGCACTATTAAGACTATTAAAAATGTAGCATCGCATCTATCAAACTACAGCCGTGACATTTATCCAGCAGGAATTACAAAAGTTCTGCTTTAGTTATTTCCATGACACCATCAATCATTATGCCAGAGATCTCCACCACACTCTTCCACTTGTATGCACGTCAAATTCTTTAGCAAATCAGGTCTGAAGGGAGCAATCACTCTTTCTGACCTTGAACTAATGCTTAATTCAGTTACAGAGCACATTTATGGATGAGATCTGCTAAAATATCTTTTAAGGGTGAAGTGTGTGCATGTTTTTGGTGAGTTTTTATTGTTTTATAAGTGTTATTAAATATGATGAATTAGGGCTCATGAAATATTTCATATAATCAATGTTAAAAACAGTTTTGCTGGTAAATATGTTTGCCTAAATTATGATACATATTCTCAGAATTCCTTGATGAATAAATAGTTCAAAAGAGGAGCACTTATTTGATAAATATTAAGATTAAATGTTTAATATTACGTATTTTGTAATCAATAAATTTAATAAACCCTTGCTGAATAAAATATTAAATAATAATTTATAAAAAATACAAAACCTGAATTTTTAATAAAGCATTATTATTTTTAGTACATAAAACATGTATATGGGTCAACAGGTAAATTATGATACAGCTTTAAAAAAAAAATTATATTTAATTTTTTATTCGGTATTACAACAGTTTACTGTACATACAATCAATCAATCAACCAACCCATTCATCCATCCTTCCATGCACCTGCCAGCCAGCCAACCAACCAACCAAACAAACCTTACACAGAAAACCTTTAAGCGGGAGCAAAGCCTACAAAGTGCAGATGAACCCAAAAACTTTCCACAAATGATATCTTTTTATTGTGACATCTGTCTACGGGAGATCATATCACAACTCTGCTAACAGGAAAACTCCTTAGTTTACATAAGGATGGATTGTTGAGATACATATCAACAGGCTTGTGTGTGTACGTGTGAGTTTTAGTGCGACTATGTGTGTATTAGAAAACTCCAAAATCTAATAACCTTGAGGATGGATTTCATTTGCAATGAAAAACGTCCCCATTGAGCTCAGCAGAGCTGTTCTACCCAACACAAACACACTTTCTTTCTCTCTCTCGAGAGAGAGAGCCGAACTGGCCTTGCTTCAAAATCTCATATCTGAAAACTACAAAATCCTCCCTCTGAGCCCGAGAGCACAATGACAAGCAAACAATACATTCCTAAGTACTGAAACATGGAGCCTTGGCCCACTAGGCCTCTGCATGTCATCCTTCAATCCCAACATGAATGGCCCACCTGAAACATCATATGAAGTAACTATGGTCTGTCAGAAGAGAAATAATGGAGTGTGTTGTAGGATACTTTCTTGGAAAAAATGAAATTACATTGGACAAGGGGCCTGTTGCACCAGGACAGAAATAAAAAAAGGTTGAGCATAAGCTCTATGTTGGACTTATGGTTAATTTTTACTGAGCAGTATGGTTTGGTCCAGTACACTACATTACGCATTTATCTCAGTTTCCTCTGTCAGAAGTACTAAAATAGCAAACCATACTTGTGCAAGCCAGCAAGATGACAACAAAGGATGCACTATTTTTAAATATCCAATCAAAACATTCATTCATTTATTTATTTCCTTTTCGGCTTAGTCCCTTTATTCGTCAGGGGTCGCCACAGCGGAATGAACCGCCAATTTATCCAGCATATGTTTTACGCAGCGCATGCCCTTCCAGTTGCAATCCAGTACTGGGAAACACCCATACACTCTCATTCACACACATACACTACGAACAATTTAGCTTACCCAATTCACCTATAGCAATTCACCCAATTCACATATACCTAATTAACCTATAGTACATGTCTTTGGACTGTGGGGGAAACCGGAGCACCTGGAGGAAACCCACGCGAACACAGGGAGAACATACAAACACCACACAGAAATGCCAACTGACCCAGCCGCGGCTCGACCCAGCGACCTTCTTGTTGTGAGGTGACAGCGCTACCCACTGTGCCACCGCGCAGCCCAGAGTGATATATGCTCAAAACAAAGCTTGTCATCTAATGTGCCACATGCCAAGATGCAAAATCCGGAACTGCTGTATGCGTTGCTTCCTCTCTCTATTTGCGTGCACTTGCTGCGCATCTACATTTTTTTTTTACTTGAGCATGCAAATGATGTAATAAGTATACAGCCAGTATGGCTTTTTTCTTTAAGTAAGAATGACATCCATCACAACTTCTGTCATGCCTACCAAGGAAAGATAATGTTGGCAGTGAAAATGCAAGCCTGATCAGGGTAACTTGTACCTAATAATACTGTACTCAACGGTACTGTACTGCTCAATGGAAACTGGGCATTAGTTAAGTGCAGCTTTCCAATGAATACTTGTTGAATACCGATGAACAACTGTTGCATCATGAAAAACGAGAACTGCATAGCTAGCAACCCCAACTAAGCAAACCGAAGATGTCAGAGGCAGAAATTCCTCAGAGGCAGAACAGGTTTCTTCTAATCAAGTGAATTGCAGTAAACGGCTGGCCAATCAGTGGCCTTTAGCAAAATTTGTGTTTTTCATGGTAGAGGGGCAGATCATTTGGCTGCCTTCTGCTTGCTTGCAAGCCACGTAATATAAGTTTGTTCCTTCAGTAAGTTTATACCAGTGCTTCTGTGAAAATAGACACGATACTGCCTTACATACTGTATAAGTGTTGTCATAACACAGGAATTTCGGTACCAATCGGTACAGAAATTTATAAAATTTAGATTGGATGTGAATGCCACCACACTACCAGTCATTTATGTTGAGCATGCGAACACAATGGCCAACCAGAGGTGTTTATTTATGCGCTTAACAGCGCTCAAATGTTAGTACCAATTGGTACCGAAATTCCAGTATCGTGACGACACTACTACATAGGCAAGGTGCCGTGTCTATGCCAACACTGAAACTTTTTACACCAGCTTGGATTTTGTAATCACGCCAATTTTAACACTCTTGTTCTCTGAAATAAGACAAAATTGGGTCCCACTTTATATTAAGTGACCTTAATTTCATCAAAAAATAAATACAATGTACTTACTGTGTTCATAATGTATTGCAGAAGACTTCTGCTGCTATTGAGGGTCAGGTTGGGGACAGTTTGGGTGGTATATAGGTTTAGAGATGGGTTGAGGTTTAACTGTTAAGGTGTAAGGGTTGGTCAACAGCGTAACTATAAATGTAATTACAGAAACTAATAACAACGTAATTACATACATGTATTTAATAAAGTAGAAGTACAATGTCAAAACATGTATTTACACAATAAGTACAGTCTAACAAATGATTAATTTCAGTGTAAGTACATTTTAGTTAAGGCCATTTAATATAAAGTGGGACCCAAAATGGAACCAAGGTTTTATTTCAATACAGAATAGATATCATAAAACCTATTTTAGGCTTTAATAAAATCTTTGACCAAATATGTAGTTACTGCACCTTGCCGTTGTATGGCAGAATGAGAGGGTAGGGTAGGGTCTCAATGAAATTAGTCACAAGTGACAAATTTGGATGCATATTAATACTGTACCAGGTGGAAAAAAGGCCTAAGCGGATTAGAATACCCACAAGATTTCTAAGGTACAATATTCAAGCTTACAATATCACCATTTCTCAGATTATAATTTACATTCAAACTCAAGAATGTTAAAAGAAAACTGATCTGCAATTACAATGTCTCTGATTTGTAGAATGTCTCTTTTCTCATGGCTTCTCAAGATGTTTTGGACTGTGATCTGGGGAAACTCAAAGAGTCAGAGGAAGTGGAACCCCAGCGGGTTGATTTAAATCTGTAACCTCCCAGCCAGAACGCCTGGATATGAGACACTCACTTTTACTCCATTGAACATAATCATTCTAAAACGAAGGCCTGGAAATGTAGGGAGGACATTGACTTGGATGACTGGAATCGGACGGAGTCACACCTGCAATCCGTCAAATGTTCACAACACCATAAATGACAGGATCTACATTTAAAAAGGAACAGTTCTATGAGAGTAGCCATTGTGAATCTTGACATACAGTTTAAAATGCACTTCAGCAAATCTTCAGGTCATTAATTACAAACAACCCAATTCTGTCAGAAATGAATGTGGGTCTCGTAAGCCAACTGTCAAACTCTCCAAATGATGGCGCATGTGGCTGCCACTTTTTTCTATCTTTCACTTTTTAAAGATTTGCTTTGGGGACCTGTGCAAAAATAGATGGAAAGAGATCATACAATTATTGAAAAGTTGAAACAAAGAATCAACAAGATCAGATATAAAACAATAGCGAGCTTCATATAGAAGAATTTCAGCTTCAGTAAATGACATTGAACACATAAATCATTAAATCCTAAAAAATTTTCAGCAAAATTACTAGCATACAATGTTTTTAAAAGAAAAGTGACATTAGATATAGACAGACAATCAGTGTTGGGTGCAATTAGTTACAAAGTACTACATTTATTCCAGCTTATTGTAACTTTACTTTTCCTTTTATTCAGACTTTTTGCATAATAACTTCATTTTCAACTAAAGGTTTTATTTGAGTTGACAATTTGCTTAAGGAACAATGAATTTTAGAAATGTTTGCCAATATATGGTACTGTATTTATGAAATCTAATGTCATTCATTTGAAATGTTTTGATACATATATTGTTTCAAATGTCTAAAACTAAATTAAAAGGCCCTCTTTGTGAATTAAGAGTTTAATTTCTATTGTCTATGTTTGTGTAGATTTTCTATATTGATTCAAGTAATAATTACTCCTTGAGTAAATAAGTTACCTTTTAGAAGAAAAGTAATTTAAATGCAATGTTAATAGTCATTAGCAATAAATTACTTTTTAAAATCAAGAAACACTCCACAAAATGCATATCCATAATTCTGCCATAATGATGGTCACTGTTACTTTTTTTACGGGAGATTAACACATCTAAATGAATGTCAATTCCTGAAATCCAGCACTGATTCATATCTGACAATGAGTAAATTTTGGGGGAAACAAGAATGAACTCCCGTAAAGGCCCATGACTCACTCAGCCTCTACCACAAAACACATTTTTATCCTTTGACATTGTGAAATCAAAACCATGCTGAACCCTTAGCCCAAATATTTGTAAAACAAAAAAATAGGCGTTCTCTTTTTCACTTGACATACTGGCCAAAGAAAGATGGAAGATATAAAGAGAGACAGTACGCAAAAAAGAGAATTATTGTATGGTGTTGTCATTGCATCATCATGGAAAGAGATTTTCAACAATACTTTTGACTGCTAATGTACCAAATATCAACTTCACAAACACCATGGCAGGTTGAACCAGCTGCAGTGCAGTCTCAGTTGGTTGCCACGACATGATATAACATGAACAGAAAGAGAAAAAAGAGAGAGAAAAAAATCTTACACAGGGATTTTTCCCCCAGCTTTTTTAGAACTATTTACTTCATTATAGCGTCACTGGCCTTTAAAGTCTAAAATGTTTAATTTATTAAATAAATGACACATCTTTATGTCACTTTTACATTATACATTTAAAGATTTTTTTTAAAACATTTGCCAATAACTTGAAAATATTTTACTTGCCATAAATACTAGCTTATTATCTGGCTATGAAACTTTGAGCAGTTTTGGTTACACTTTATTTTAAGGTATATTAGGTTTTATTTTATTTTACTATTACATATTTAACTACTGAGTAATAGTGATTAATTAATGCACTTACTGTATGGTTAGGGACAGAATGCAGGTTAGGTTTAAGGTTAGTTGCATGCAATTATGCATAATTAATTGTAATTATTATAGTACGTACATGGAACGTGTAACAAAGACACTTTAAAATGAAGTGTTTCCACAGTTTTTGTTGCTGATTATTATAAGAGCAGATGAAATAATTAGGGAAACAAATCTAATTGCAAAGTTAATTTAGACAAAAAAAAATGTTTTACATGTTATCAGTAAAATTATTTTAGATATTAACAACAAAATTATAAAAGTAATATGCTTAACAAAAAATCATGGGTGTTTTTTTTTCTGTTATTTGCCTTCAAGCATTAAATGTGAAGCCTTTATTTTGGCAGAAAACTGCAAAGAAACTTTTGTGAAACGTTTCTCTTTATGAAGAACAGACTTATAAATCATTCTCAAGAAGTTTGGATTTTGCATTTTCAAATGCACATTATAAGTGACTCACATTTGAGTATTTGCAAGGTTTGTGTGAATCATTTAGTGAGTGCAAACCGAGTCACTCTAAGTGAAAACTGTTATCATAAACTGTTCAAGTTTAAAACCATAACAGCACTGTGCATCAGATTACAGATTTAAATTATAATGCAATCTTTGTACTCTGATATTCACACTAAACCATAATACATTCTCAGAAATTGTTAGATTTAAAGCCAAGTGTTAAATAACATGGCCTAATTAACTTGTCAACACAGAATTTTACTTAGTACAGTATATTAAGTATTTGTCAAGTGTTAATTGTAGGCCAAGCACATACCGTAGATGCACTTGTCTGAGAGTAAAGTGTGTGTGTGTGTGGTGTGTTTTTAAAAGCTCTAATGGCCCTGTGTTTGAGTACTTTATAGCACCTGACATCTGCATGAGGGTCACGTTCACCTAATTGGGCTGTTCAGTAAAGTGACCTGGTGAGACTCACACAAGCACATGAACACACAAATAAAACATTTTCCCCATCATTTAAAACGTTAAATTATTAATTCTTTGCACTAAATGACTCACTAAACTTCACTATATACTCGGAGAGGACGACAGTTAAACGGGCTTCAAAATATGTGTACACCACAATTAGAAATGATTCATACACTCAATTAATTTGTCTTATTTTAAATAATATACACTGTTTTTGTAAATATTATAATAGGTATTGTCTGTTTTTGTTCCCTTTTTCTGTCATATTATCTGTCACTATTATTACTTCAATTGTGTAAATATGTTCCATATTTTTATGAATACATAGTTAAAATGCTTTGGCAAGAGAGAGAAAGAGAGAGAGAGAGAGAGAGAGAGAGAGAGAGAGAGAGAGAGAGAGAGAGAGAGAGAGAGAGAGAGAGAGAGAGAGAGAGAGAGAGAGAGAGAGAGAGAGAGAAAAAAGAGAGAGAAACAATAATGCACAGATTTGAAATTTATAGCTGTTGACGTAGTGATCTGAGCTGTTATTTCCCCCAAATAAGTTCCAGGGGTTTTCCTTGAGAGAACAGAGCAAGAAATGGAGGAAAGTCACAAAACTAAACTCTCAGTCTTTAGAGAGTCGTTTTCTCTCTCCACCCATTCCTAACATTAGAAGTCCTCAGATTAATCAATTCATGAAGTATGCAGAAAAATCCGAAAACCAAATGAGATCTTGGCTGGAAGGAAGCACTTGGCCACAAAATATGAGGATTTGGTAACATGTAGATAAAATAAAATAAAATAAAATGAAATAAAATAAATTAAAAACCTTGCATACTCTTACTGAGTTGCAGTTATGTATAAAAAGCAAGATGCCAAGAACTCAAACACAACATAAAATGATCACCGTAAATTGGTTTCAGGAATTGAAGAAAACAAAGTGACTAGATTGGGTTGTTGAAACGAACACAGAAGCAGATTTGACTCAAATTTGCATCCATAAACTTGATTTTGAGAACTAAGTAATGATGTTAAAACAAACAAATCTGGTCATATTTCCAAGCTCATATGCATGTTCAAAAGCAGCCACATTTTATAGACAGACATTTTCTGTGTACAGATCTGAATATGTAATGACGTTGTGTAACGCCCGGAGGGCGGAGGATAACACGACAAGAGGGAGACGGAGGAACATTACAAAAACGGGTTTATTGACACTTACGGGAAACATATACTGGATACGGGAAGACAGGACGACACAGGACGAGACCCACACGATTCAAAATACCGGACAACAATAGACACAGACGAAAGGGTATATATGAAGGACAGATTGATTACACAGATGACACAGAAGGGATGAATGCAGGTGGAACAGATTAACAATGACGGTGGCGGGAGAAGGACAAAGAAAGCACATGACATAAACAAAGGATGACGCGGACGAACACTGACAGTACCCCCCCCTTTTTGAAGGCGCGTCCTCGCGCCTTCAACGGGAAACAACAAAAGAAGGAGGGTAGAAGGGGAGGGTACCAGGGAGGAGTCTGAGGAAGGAGACAGGAAGGGAACCGGAGCAGGAGGACCCAGGACACAGCCAGAAGGACGGCCCCGGGCGGAGTCGAGGAAGGGAGGGTCCATGGAGGAGGAGTGGCTGCTGACTCCAGGGGGCCGACCGAGGGAGACGCCGCTGATGGCGGTGGAGCCCAAGGAAGGGACGGAGAGCCGAAGGGCGAAGGTGACGCCGAGGCTTCTGAGGGCCGGGCGAAGCAGGCGGCTCACCCGAGCAAGGCGACGGCGGGGTTCCGGAAGCCCGCGGCGTAGCCAGAGCGACAGAGGACCAAGGCGTAGCTGGAGGGATGGAGGAGCTCAACGCAGCCGGTGGGACGGTGCGATGAGGTGCAGCCGGAAGAGTGGAGTCCAGAGGCGAAGGAAGGGCGACGACTGACCAAGGTGGAGCCGGAGGGACGAGGGAGCCTGGCGGAGCTGGTGGGCGGACGGCCCACGACGAAGACGAGGGAGGAGTGAGCCAACGCGGAGCCCTGGGGTCGAAGGGCCGAGGTGGAGTCCGCAGCTCGGAGGCCGTAGGAGCTGACGCTGGGCGACACCCTCCAGAGGGTGACGCAGACAGGTAGCGCCCACAAGCGAGCTCCATTTCCGGAGCTGGAGCGAGAGCTGGGGGGCTGGCTGACTGCAGCAGTGCTGGAGCTGGATGACTGGCTGCAGTTCTGGGGGACCGTGGGAAGCTACTCATGACCCTGGAGCTGAGGCTTTTTTCTAGGAGAAGAATTAAAAAACTGTGTAGGAACAGTTGATTGCTGCCTGGTAACAGCGGACGGATATTGCTGCCTAAACGCAGCGGATGATCAAAAGCCAAGCTCCAGAAGCCAGTGAGTAGCCTCCCAGTGTCCAGTCGCTGTCCATCTGCATAGGGGGGGTGGGCGGGACTCTCGCTGGTTCCGCGGGTAGCCGCCAGGACTCCCCCTCTTGGCGGTGTTGCCGGCACACACACCTGGTCAGACGGGTGTTTAAGCTCCTCCATCTCAACGCAATTCCGCTCTGTCGCTCTAGGGGGCGATGGCTCATTGGTCGGGGGTGGCTCTCCGTCTGCGGTGGGCTCTGGCAAGCGCTCCCTGCAGGTGGACGATGTTGATTGGCTGGTCACTGGGTCGGGAGTGGCACTGACGAGATCCTCCAGGAAGGCGGTGAGTGGAAATATTTTACTCGCCAGTGTCCACTCCATCTTTGCGGCGGTGTTGCCCTGAGGACCATCTTCGGGCGATCGTGCTCTGTAACAGATGATGGGCGCGCAGAGCACGGCGCCCGGAAAGCTGTTCTTAGTCGCTCGATCACGGTCCTCAGGGCTGCTCTCCCCCTGCTCCAGCAGGCGGTGATGACGAACGGGAAGGTGGGTGGGGACCAGGAAAACACGGAAGGGAGAAAATAAAACACTGAGGGGAAAAAAGACTATAAAAAGAAAATCGGGGGAAAACACGCCGCTATTTTTGGGTCCGGTATTATGTAACGCCCGGAGGGCGGAGGATAACACGACGAGAGGGAGACGGAGGAACATTACAAAAACGGGTTTATTGACACTTACGGGAAACATATACTGGATACGGGAAGACAGGACGACACAGGACGAGACCCACACGATTCAAAATACCGGACAACAATAGACACAGACGAAAGGGTATATATGGAGGACAGATTGATTACACAGATGACACAGAAGGGATGAACGCAGGTGGAACAGATTAACAATGACGGTGGCGGGAGAAGGACAAAGAAAGCACATGACATAAACAAAGGATGACGCGGACGAACACTGACACGTTGATTTTGCACACTGTGTATTTAATCTAAGTAATGAAATTATATATATAATATATTGTCTTATTCACAAGGCAATTCAGT
Source organism: Danio choprae (assembly GCA_903798125.1). Taxonomy (NCBI): domain Eukaryota; kingdom Metazoa; phylum Chordata; class Actinopteri; order Cypriniformes; family Danionidae; genus Danio; species Danio choprae. Next base: position 3,693,572 of record CAIGQW010015581.1, on the reverse strand, counting down.
CATGTGTATTTGTCTCAAGGTTTTAGTGATGTTATTGATCAATTTCAAAACAAATAAAAATAATATATACGATACATTAAACAAGTAAATAAATAAATAAATGAAAAAGTAAATTAATAAATAAAAATGTAAAAAGTAAATAAACAAATAAATAAATAAGTAAATATGGATGGATGGATAGATTAAAATTAAAAATTACAACCAATAAACAAATCAACATTTAAAGAACACAAGCTGTATATAAAATACTAGGGTAAAGGGTAAAGCCAGATTGCTGGAAGCTAAACATCTTGGCTAACCTTTGTAGCATTAAATAAAGTCTTTAGCCCTTAAGACAACAAAAATAAAATTACACAGTCACTCCTAAACACACTTTTCCTTTCCTAATAAACCCCAAACCAAATGAACCAAAACAAGAAGCTTAGGCAATAAAATGTTGTGTGGCATTTCTGTAAAATAGCTTTGCAATAGTGTAGCTAGAAAACCCAAAAAAACAAAACTAAAACTAAAACAACTGTCAGTGTGAGGTAAGAGTCTTTGGCTTGATTTCTAGAAAAGGTCTGTGTGGCTGATAACTATAGTCATAGGAAGCAATTATTAAGAGTGCAGATGCCGTCGCTATGACTTACTGCAGCTATTAACTACAATTAGCTAATGGTGCCCTATTGTCGCTGTATGCTAGAATAAACATTAGCCGCAATTACAGATAAACACGAATACAGTAAAGCTTGTATTGAAATAATATGGCTAAACTGTCGCCATTAAACATAATTTTGGTTCACTGAACTATTAAATGTCTTAGTAAACAATTTAAACAAGGACAAATAAACATTATTTAATATTACAGGTTAGAGTAGTTATCAGCACAAAAGATTCACAATTTCTGAGAGTAAGCTGGCCATTTTGGAATAGAGTGCAACAATGACTGTCTCCTTTTATTTTTTTTATCTGCCTTGTTTCCACTTGTACCTTTTTTCATTCATTATGTCCCACAGAGATTTATTTATTTATTCTTTTTTTTGTTTGTTTGTTTGTTTGTTTTTTTAGAGCTATAAGAATTGGTTCCACATAATTCCTTCATGTTGACCCAACACAAATCGATTAAGTTAATTTAATTGTTTTACTAATTTAAGTGGACTTAACATAAAACAATTAAGTTGTCCCAAAAAACTCAAGAATTGTGTCGATTCAGTTCATTTTAAATAAGTAGTTTAAACAAGCAGCAAACATATTTTAATGTATAACTGATCTAACCAGCAACCAGAAAGCTTTGATTTGAAGCAAAAAAAACAAAAAAACAAAAAGTATTTGGAAATTAGACAAAAAGCCAAAGATACAAGTATTTAGAAATTTATTACAGTTTACAGTGCACCATTAACACCATTTACAGTGCTTCATTGGAATGTATAGACACTAAAGTCTTCTTTTTTGGTATAATTTACTTCATGCAATTCTCTGAAAGGTGGAGATTTCTCAGGAGAACCATCATAAACATCATTTTTTACAGAAATGCAACCATTAAATATAATTATTTAAAGCTGAAATCCTGCAATTGCAGTTATTTGAAGGATGATCATCTACAGTATGTGGTTATTAGAGAATATTGAAGATCATATTTCCTGCAAAAACCCACCAGTCTCACTCAAATTAGAAGAATTGCAAGATTACCATTGTGAATGCGGTTAAGATAGAGTTATTTTGAGCTGTTTATGTATTTGGTCAAAATTTCTCTCTCTCTCTATCTATCTCTCTCTCTCTCTCTCTCTCTCTCTCTCTCTCTCTCTCTCTCTCTCTCTATATATATATATATATATATATATATATATATATATATATATATAAAATTTAAGATGACAATGATCATTTATTTATATTGCACTATTAAAACCAACTCAATATGACCAATATGCTTTACAAAGAGTAAATCCACAAACAGCAAGAGTAAAATCAAATGACAAAAACTATTTAGATAATTAAAAAGTATAAAAGTGCTTTTATTAAATAAATAAAGAGCAACATACAATAGAAAATGCTACAAATAAACATTTTGTCTAACAGAAAAGTTTTGAACTTATATTTAAAAATAGACAAAAATGAAGCGATACGATTAAAAAGATGGAAGTCTAATTGAGATTGGTAAGTCATTCCACAGTCTGTGAGCAACTACAGAGTGCATAGTCACTCCTACATTTCAAACTTGACTTAGGAACCAGCAAATGACTCTGATTGGATGAGGGAATGTTAGTACAAAGTTGATATAGCCATACAATTTAGTACTTTATACACAAAGAATAATATTTTAAAATCCACTCTTAAGTGCACCGGCAGCCATGTGTAAAGAATGCAAGACAGGAGTAATATGATCCTGTTCATGTAAACCCTTTAAAAGTCTTGCTGTTGCAGACATAATGTGAATTATATCTGTCCAAACTCGATGAAATAAAGGAATGGATTGTTTTTCAAAATGTTTAAAAGAAAGAAAAGGAAAAAAAGAGTCCACCCAAATATAGTGTGAGAGTAACAGAGGAATCCGAACAGTTAAAAAAATAAAAAAATCTATTTTACTCCTGTAATTCAGAACATTTGACGCAAACCAGGCCTTTGCATTGGTCAATCAGAACAAAAGGTTACCCAAATCTTCTGAATTTTAATGTTGCCGGTTAAAAAATATGTGCAACATAAACCTTCAAAATTGCATAAAATTCCTAAAATGATAGAAAAAAAAGCTCTTATAAGCCAATAATGGAAGCAGGCGTGCAGTTTTGCTCCGCCTTTTGTCTCTCATCCAATCATGCGAGGCTGCCAGACCACGCCTGTAATGGCTTGCTGTGTCTAAGAGGAAATGAACTCCAGATGAGCCTCTAGAGGGAGCTGACCCTGCTGTGTGTGTGTGTGTGTGTGTGTGTGTGTGTGTGTCTGAAAGAGTGTGTATCCAGTTTGGCATTAACCAAAACCAGGTGCCTTTCTCCACACAATGGAGCCCTTCTACGGCCCTCAGGGTAGCAGGGACTCTGGGGTAAGATAGTGGGAGATGGGCCTTTTATGAGAAGGGGGCACTGTTGTTGTGGGCACACCGTTGGAGGAATGTTGTTGATGTGTGTATGTTTGATGCCTGAAGCCTTTTATAAGCAAGGCTGTAAAAACAGAGCACAGGATACTCTTCGCTGTCAAGAGGTTACAACCAGCCAAAAATAAGGTCAGCGCTTGAAAGCATGATGATGTCAGTATGTGAGGCAAGTTTGGACATCAGTGAGAGGCTCAATCAAACCACAATAAAACAGAGTAATAAAAGTTTTAACTTCATATGTCAGTGCGACCTAACTGGACAGAAAAATTAAATCATGTAATTATTTATTTACATGTACTCTCATTGTTGTTATAAACCGGTTTCATTTCTTTCTATAAACAAAGACAAACACCATAAAAGGATCATTAAAAAAGGTTGTACACTATATTTAAAGATTTCCAAAGACATATAATAGCTTAATAGCAAATAAGACAATGGGATTTAAGCTTTCATTTAATGTTAATAAGCTATTTAAAAAACCCAAAAAAACATTATGATTTGTGAATTACTCAATCATACCAGTTTTATTAACTGAATCTATTAATCACTACAATTTTTGGACACAAAAGCATGATTCATTCATGAAACATGCAGCGGGTTTTTTTAGATGGGTTGTTGGTTGTACCAGTTGGGTAGCTTTACATGGACAAAGGAAAATTAAGATCGGTTTAAAATAATTTAAGACATACAACACTATATTTTAGTGACTTTAAGACTTTTTAAGGTCTAAAATTTAGTTTTTAAATTTAAGACATTTTAAAACTTTAAGACCCTACGTACACCCTGTATGCACCTTCACCAGGTCATGCGGTAGTTCAATTTTCATGTTGGGTCGCTTTTTTTATATCCCAAATGTATATAATTTATGCAGACTTTGACTGCTTCTGTCTGAAATGAGCATGTGCATTTTTCTGAAATTCTTCATTATTTCTCTAGAGAGTGTAAAAACTGACAGTGGCTGGTAGCCAACACTTGCCAGTCACAGCAGGAAGGGTGGGCTTTGTGGAGGGTCAATGGCATGAAAAAAATGAACAACAAGACTTCATATTTTACCTCAGTAAATGATAAGAAGTTTTGTTTTTGGGTGAACTATACCTTTAAGATACACATACACAAAAATTTATGTTGCAATCCGTTCACATTAAGACAGAAAGCAAAGGAAAGTCCAGAAAATGGAAAAATGTCATCAGTCATCCATTCAGTTTGCGGAGGACATTTAAGAATGAGGCCGAAAGAGGAGTGTAAACAATCAAATGGCAGTAAAACCTCATGAACACACACACACACACTTGAAGTATCATTCATCCAGACAAAATACACTAAATGAGAATGTCACAGGTCACTGCGTTCCACCATAGCAAGACACAAGCACAAAAAAAAATGTTAAATCACAAAACAAATTATAAACCCTGAAAATGATTCTGTGCACCAAAAACAAAACAAAGACGGTGTGCTGTCAAGAATGGTTACTCAAGCTCAGCATTACAGCAGCTTGATGGTATGTGGACCATTGTTTCATCCAGTCAAAACACCATCCCGGTCTCAAATGCTCTTGAAAGAAACTAGGACTCCATTCGAACAAAACAGCCAATGAACTACTTTTCAAAAGTATAATTTCAGGCTAACAGAGCAGTATCTCACAGGAAGGGCTTCACTATCTTAATGAACAGGATGGGAGCTGAGGACAGAGCCCAGATCTGATGTGGTTAATGACCACAGGGCCCAGGGTTATTCAGTGATGATCTGTGGTGGGTGATCATACAGAGGGGTTGAGGGGATTGAGGTGAGGCACTGACAGTCCGGGAGTACAGCTCTCATTTCATCAATCAGGCTGCAAAATACCTCCTTATACCTGATCAAAGGCATTTCATTAAGCTCATTGAGTCCAACTCTCTGGAGTTTATGAAGATGGAACCAGTGCACATGTGTCTGACCAGCCGCAGGTCAGTTTCTGAATGTGTGTGTGTTTACAAGGAACCTACTCTATATAATATCAGTTTTCAAAAAAAATTTCAAATGGTGGTTAATGACAGAAAAAGAGCCAATTTAACAGTTAACATATACAAGCAAAAACATACATTAACTAATATGCCATATATGTACATTAAAGTGGGGCCTCACGGTGGCGCAGTGGATAGCACGTTCGCCTCACAGCAAGAAGGTCGCTGGTTCGAGCCTCGGCTGGGTCAGTTGG
>CAIGQW010015581.1:3648913-3669761 GCA_903798125.1 Danio choprae | reverse complement strand
TATATATGTATGTATGTATGTATGTATGTATGTATGTATGTATGTATGTATGTATGTATGTATGTATGTATGTATGTATGCATGCATGTATGTATGTATGTATGTATATATATATATATGGTGTGGAATGTTCTGACATAGCACATTTGTCATTGTCACGTGACCAACAGATCCTTGAGTCACTTCACTTCCATTGACATCTCATTTGGCCTCATTGGATATGCAAGTGTTTTCAGCTATATTTTTATGAAAAATGTGAATACTTTTTTTCACGTATTGACTGGTTAGTAAGCTTACCTAGACTTAGGTTAATACCTTTAATGTTTGTAACTTTAAAAAATATATAAATTAATAATAAAAAAATAAAAAAAAAACTCAAAATAACAAGGCAAGCCTCCCAATTTGCAAATACATGCACTATTATGCTACTATATTTATACTATTTTAAGTATAAATATAGATTAAAAAGTGTGTTGACTAAGTGAAAATATAGTGTCAAAAATGTAAGAAAATAGGCATTCTAAGTATTCAAATGGTAACAAATTGGTCCATCACAAACTTTTGCAGTTTAAAGGAAAACATTGGTCCATGGTCTGCAGAGTTTAAGAAGTTTTAATGATCAAGAAGTAAGTTTTTCATCAATTAAAAAGTTCGTATTCTGAAAATATGAGAATTCCAACATGGATTATAGATATATAAAAGATAAGAGAGATGAGAGGAAATAGAGCAGGAAGTCAACAGATGAACGATCAAAGCAGCGGAGAGATGAAACGATTCGAATTAAAACATTAGAGTGACAGATTTACAAAGAAAGCGAGAGAGACTGTAACTCTTGTGAACTGGGACCGGCTCCAGGCCACATGCGGGGTGCGGATGAGGGGCTCTAGAGGGAGGATTTTTAGGACTGTCATACCGGGCAGCAGGAAAAACAAGGGTGTTTGGACACTGGGTCAAAAAACAAATTGCACCCACGCACACATAAGCCAGACGCACATTCATACCGGAATAACGGCACACAGTTTTTACTCCCATGTGTTTGGGGGAGGAAAAACAAGCTTGTTGTGTTAGGGAGGTCAGAAAGCCCAGAAATTGTCCAGAAAGCATCTCTGCGTGTGCGCTGGTGTGCATACAGTTAGATATAATCCAGGATGAGGCATTGGGCTCCAGGCTGAGGGCATAGGGGCGACCCGAGGGTGGGTTACGGGTTCAGAGGTCAAAGGTGAAGCGCCATAACTTTGTCTGTGTGCGTGTTAATGACGGCCTGGAGCCACTGATGCAGCTTAACAGCGTGCCTAAATGTGTGTTATCCATCCCTCTTCAAAAACAAAAAGAGACACAGTAAAGACGCATTCAGCTCTTCAAGGGTCTGTGTGAAGAATTAGCTTTGGATACATGTGGATATATGAGATGTAAGGGATGAGAGGAGAGATCTTTTCAATACATTAGTAAAAGTAAATCGTATTCATATTGCACCTTTCACAGATAAGAAGTCACAAAGTGCTTAATAGTAAAAAGAAAACCGAAGTCAAAACAGGTTAAATTCCAATAGTACAAATAACATCAAAATATATTAAATGTGTGAAATATTGGCCTTGTCTGTAAATATATTTAAGGGATGAGAGGGGGCAAGCAATAAAGATCATACATTATTACTATGACTTAAAGGAGAAACTAAAATGTAATTTGGTGTAACAATAGGTTATATACTAAATAATGTATATACTAAATATAATAATAGTTAGTGTGATCATTTCAGTATAGGTTAAAAGATTAGTTTTTTTAAGATTAGATCTAAAGCAGTAAAGCTGACACTGACTGACACTACAGATTAAAAATCTTAGTTATTAAATAAGTTATTAAAAATACTTATTTTCATTTTATCAACAAAAACACGTTCATAATTCTGTTAATTAGGTCCTTTTGATGTAGTTTAAAAAAGATTTTAGGTAAATGATCTACTTAAATTGTTTTGTTGATCTTGTTTGAAAATAAAATGGTAAATTATGAGTGAAATAAAAGCCATTTTGTTGACTTATCACTCATATTTTAAATGGTTTAAAATTTCTTGATGGCAAATAGGCAACACTTAGTAGTTTGAAAGTGGTTGGCAAAACATAATGATTAAAAATTGCAATTAGTTATTTTTGAGGGCTGTGCTTTGATCACTGAATAGTGTCTTTTATTGTCATCAAATGATTTTTGTTCTAAAATGTACCCACATGACAAGATATTTTGCTATAAATCCATGAATGACACTGAATGACACTTTAGTGTGTCTTCTTAAAGTCAAGCATACATTTTTTACTCTCCCCAAAAATAATACAATTAAACAGGACACATTAATGCACAGAAAAATGAAATTGTTTTGATGTCTGAAATCTTTTCATCTTTGACCAATATGCAACTAGAATCATAAAGAATGATTCAAAACAGTAATATATTACACATAAGTGGATAAACTATAAAATTTACAATATACATTTAAACAATACACTGTATACTCAGCTCCATTTATGAGCACAGAACATCTCTCAGACTATACAGTATATCATCATTACCATGCAATCTTAAGCCACATATTGAGGATAACCAGACGGAGAAGCTTTACGTCTGAGTAAAAGACAGAGATCAGAGCAGAAGTCTGTGTAGAGTTCTGATCAGTAAACAGGCCTCAAGCTGAGCTCAAGCAGGATGAAGCTCTGATAGTGTGAGGGGTGGAGGAAGTCAAAGGTCACAGGTCCACTACTGCTGTATTAAGAGCACGTTTACCACACAATTAATCAGATCTTCAGTCAGTCACCTGAACCACTGCCCTCTGAGAGACCTCAGCAACACTGACCACCTAAAACATCTTACACTACACATACATCTAAGACTGGCATCATTATTACTAATCACACTTACAAACCATTTACATCCATCTCAGGTAACCCGATCATCACATGGTCAGGCAGGACTTGATGTTTACTACTGTGAATAACATGCATCTTTTGCAAGATCTTGTGATCAGATTTACAAGGGTCTTTTGTTTCAACATTCGTTGCCTGTCCACGTAAAAGTAAATTAGTCATTTCATTAAACAGTTACATAGAATACATAAAAATACATTTTGCGATAATTTATCTGGCCAGTGGGATTTCATTTTGTTAGATGTTGCACCGATGCCACAACCAATTTTATAATTATCGATAACTGCAAGCTATATGCATGGACAATCTATTAGCTTAGCAATAAAAATATAAAAAAAAATAAATAAATAATAATAAGATAGATAGACAGACAGACAGACAGACAGATAGACAGACAGACAGACAGACAGACAGACAGACAGACAGATAGTATTAAATAGTTAATATCAGTTGGTTTTATTTCACTTTTAAGTTAGAATAATTATCAAAAAATAAGTCGATTTTTAAAGTTTACATTTAACATTGGTTAACATTGGTTTTAAATAACAAAAATGATTTTAGTTTTAGTTACCTATAATAACAATGATTTATAGCAAATGTCTTTAGTTTGCTGTTTTTTTTTCATTAATACCACAGTATCCATACAATTGCTTTTTTACCATCGGCAGTGAGATGCTGGTGTAGTTGTAAATATGTTACAAAATAAAAAATAAAAAATGTGGATGTCATCTTGCATTCACACCGCTGCTGGCAAGAGCGTCAGAATGACGCCAACAATGCTCTGTATTCACAGCATTGCTGTCGAGAGCATCATTGGCTCTGGCTGCACTGCTATTGTCACTCTAACAATCCAATTTGTTTACATGTTTTCTAATGAAATAAACCAATTAAAAGCCATTTGCGTAGTAAAGCTTTTGTGTTCATATTTAAGTGCTTGTCTAATTTTCAACATGCTGTTTATAGAAGACATTTAATAGCCTTGGTCTTCACGTTAAATTAAATGCCTGCACATCCTACATTACAAACTGGGAAACCCTAATTGCAATAATCAACCTCTGTGCTTTGTTTTGCTTGGGAACAAAAGAAGTTGGAACCAAAGTGTATTGGACTGCTTACTCTAAAATCCCCTTCAGCGGTGGATTTGTACATTTCAATAGGTTGCTGCCGAACCGCATAATAGCTCATTACCATAAAGTTGATCTGATTCAAACTATCTTTGACACTGCCGGCTCTCATTGAAAATGAATGACTTAAAGCTATTTTGACGCTCTCACTGGTGGCAGTGTGAACAATTTTTGTTAAATAACAGTTCAGACTGAACAATTGATTGCTGGAGCTTTTAATTGCTTTTATTTGAATAATTAATTTCAGCAGTGCCACTACTCTCAAATGTTATAGTCTGGAGGCTTGTTTACATCTAACAAATGTTAATTAATTAATGACATGTGAATATAGCGCCATATCAACAAATGTAAAAAGAAATGGCATATTTGCCTCCACATGTACTTTCAAAGTTTAATCTCACAAAGTTGACATTTTCAGAGCCAGAACTTTATTTGAGCCAGAACCCTCAACCCAATAACCTGGCAACAACTACAATGCCTGTACATAATGGCAGAGACTTATTTATGACCAAGCCACTCACAATTTCTTCATGAAATTTTTAAAAAATCAAGTTAAATAATTCAATAAATGTTAAATAAATCCAGAGTTTATTTACATAAAAACTAGTTTGACAACATAATGGGAGTGTTTTGAAAAAAGCAGTCATTTGGTATGAATATAAGTCCACACTCTGTATGCTGGACTGTGAGGTAACGGGAATGGGTGAAAGAGAGTACTTGTTGACAGCTTTCCTTGACCACAACACGCTCTCTAGCAAACACACTTTCACATTCCGCTGCAAGAGCTGCACACCATCCGTACCAGACGCGAGGGCAAGGTGCCCACCTATCCTCATCTCTGTGTCAGGTTATTAACTTTAAGCCGCACTCTAAAACTATCTTAGTAAGACAGCAGAAGCCAAAGAAACCCAACCTGTCAAAACTCTCAGCCATAGTCAACAAATCAGAGCACAGTGCTGTCATTAGGCACTGTCAAGGCCACCGCTTCAGCAAGGACACGGTCACCCGGCTGCCACTGTTTTTAAAATATATAATGGTCAGCCTGTGCATTCGCCACTGCATTCAAGACAGATGAGGAATGCTGAAACTAAATAAGTGAACACATACAGCTGAAGGCAAAATTATTAGCAGTATGTGGATTTCTTTATTCATATTTGATGGCACAATAATTTTTTTAAGTATATAATTTGTTTTAGTTTGGCTGAAATAAAAAAAACTGTTTTTAATTAAAATAAAATAGTTTAAATATTTTTAAGGTCAGTATTTATTAACCCAGTTAAAAAAATATTTTTTAATCAATTGCCTTTAAGCTCAATACTAGTATTTTACTAAATATCTAGTAAAATCCATAAATTTAAATTAATTAAACAATTTTAAAGTCATTAAAACTATTATGTTGGAGGCACAGTGGCTCAGTGGTTACCACTGTCGCCTCACAGCAAGAAGGTCACTGGTTCGAGTCCTGGCTGGGCCAGTTGGCATTTCTGTGTGGAGTTTGCATGTTCTCCCGTGTTCGCGTGGGTTTCCTCCAGATGCTCCGGTTTCCCCTACAGTCCAAAGACATGCGCTATAGGTGAATTGAATAAATTAAATTTGTCGTAGTGTACGAGTGTGTGTGTGAATGAGAGAGTGTATGGGTGTTTCCCAGTGCTGGGTTGTGGCTGGAAGGGCATCCGCTGCATAAAACATATGATGAAATAGTTGGCGGTTCATTCCCCTGTGGCAACCCCTGATAAATAAGGAACTAAGCCGAAGGAAAATGAATGAAGGAATGAACTATTATGTTTAAACATCTGTTGAAAAAAAGCAGCTTTTACATGAGGGCTTATACATTTGACTTCAAATATACACATAGGAAACTTTTAACAGATTCTAAAATAAATATGGTGACCAATGAGTCAAAATGTATTAATCATTTAATTGACTGATAACTATTTCTATTCTCATTTGAGGATTGCGCAAATAGCTTAGTAGCGTACTAACACCAAACTCAAAATTAAATACAATTGTATTACATACAATAAGTGCCTACAGTTCAATCATCAACAGTTTTACATCACAAATACTTTAAAGTACTACTTGACACTATTTTGGACACTATTTGTTTAAATTTTTATTGTGTCATTAGCTTAGCAACAAGCTTACACCAATTTCTTATGAAAGTTTTAAAGAGAACCTAATATGCACAAAATAGGCTTATTGTATAATGTACAGTATAAAAACAATGTTTTGTTTGCCACCATGCCAACATCAAATTCTATTAACATTTATCTTTAAATAGAACAGGAATATGAACAAAAATGTTCAAATGTATATCAAGATAATAAAGAAAAATATTAAGATTATTATTAGTTGTTATTAGCTTAGCAACAAGCTAACATCAAACTCTACCGTAATCAACTTAAAATATAAGAAAAATATACAATATATGTGCTTCAATACTACACAAAAAGAACTCAAAATTAACTGCAAGGAGCACTATTTTAGTCCTGCTGCTAATGCAGAGAGAGTGATGCAATATTTAACTTATGACTAATGAGCATCTATGATGGTTAAGGTCATCTAGTTTTCAGAACAGAGCTACAGACTGAATGCAGCAAGGTGAGGCCTGGCTGGACGGGTGCCTTTATTAACACGATCCAACTTTCCCGAACTTCGCCCCAGGAGGGTGAGAGAGGTAACCGCAGAGCTGAAGAATAAGCCTGTCTCATGCCAGTGTTTTCAATAACACAATTTCAGCCTCTGGTTTCAGAAATCCAGCATGCAAATATTGAAGGGGGAAAAAAAAATACAAATGGAAAATAAAAAATATATAATAAACAAGGGTAGAGAGTGAGGAGGAGGAAAAAGGGCTCATTTTATTTATTACCTTGGGAAAGTCAGGGATCTTGTTACGGCCGGTGTTTAGAGTGCAAACAGAAACTAACAAGATATGCTCAAGGCTGAATGCAGATATTTGATCTCCCATAGAGAGACTTATAATTACTGAATATTACCTTTTGGGATAAAACACGCACGCAGGGTGGGTCACACAAAGACAACCATGCTCATGAAGTGCTCTTAAACTTCAAAGGACAAAGATCCATTCAGGGCTTCATAAAATATATTCAGATAGCAGTCATTAACATAATTTATTCCAGCAAAATTTAGTGCCATTGCTAGAGTCACAAAATTTAAAACTATCTGTGTTTCTCAATTTAGTGGAAACAGTTATACTTACATTTTTTGAGCAACAAAAGATGTAAAAAAACATTTACTGTATCATCAGCTTGATGTTTTTCCGTGGAACACAAAATAAGATGTCTTCAAGTATGTTGTCTGTACAATAACAATAGCTTGAGACCAATGTTGCTGTTTTTTTGAATATCTTCTTTTGTGTTATACAAAGAAAGTAAGTCATAAAGTACCTTTTTTTATTAAGAACCATTTCTTTATTAAAAGTTATTAGATAGTGCTTCTTTTATTTTATACAGCTTGGATACAAACAAGTGATTAGCATAATGTTTTACATGTTAGTAAACACCTTTCCCCTATTTTCCCCCCGGAGTGAGGATGCCCACTAGAGAGCTGAAGGTTTACATGCTTGTGTGCTGATTGCTGTTTAGCTGTTTGGCGGTTTGGCTGATGCGGCTGGTCTGGCCTGCTTCTGCCTCATGTTGTTTCCTGATTTGTTTTAATGAGTTCCTATGGGCTGAGCTTTCCCGCTGATCTCTTTACAGCCACAGGAACCAGAAAGTCCATCAAAAACAGTCTGTGAAAACTAATAATGGAGGAGCGAGAGGATATTAGTCTGGAACGCTTTTTCAGCATGTTCTAGAGTGGTTAAGATATTTTGATAAGTTCAACCCTCTAATAAAACCCTTTCCCCCAAACATCTCTCTGAAGAACTTGGCTTTTCTTCTCTCTCTTGGCTTGCATTTTTTCCACATTTCCTATTAGGGTCTCTGTCCTTTCTCTCTACCCACGTCTCCCTTACTCCTTCTGTCCTCAACATATTTGACCCTTGACCTGTGATGTGATGCACACGCGTGTATCCGCCCCAGACGGGTCTCAGTGAAAGCATTTCCTTTCACTTCTGCATCCTCGGAGAGCTGAACAACCCACTGGAGCACTCTGATCCAAACTCTAGTGAAGCTTAAAGAATCTCTCTGTTTTTCTCCAAAGCCAAACAGAGGGTGTTTACTGAGAGCTGTGGCCAGTTAGGCTGTTTAGACTGTTTACTCACTCACTCACTGCACCTGCAGACACTAGAGTAAACTATACAGAGCACAGTACAAACAGAAAAACAAAACCGCTAAGTTAAAAGTGACTAGGACACATTACATTAAAAATAAATGCTTTGTTTAATAAAGCTTCTTAGAATCAAACAAAGACAAAAATATGGCTCATGATCAGCTGACTATGGAGGGATGAACAGAAAGGTACTGGATAAGTTGATATATAGATAAATAGATGTATTAATGAATGGATAGACGGATAGACAGATAAGTTTGGATGAATGGATGAATGGAAGGATAGACAGATGTTTTTGGATGGATTGAGGGATGATGGATAGGCTTAGTTGCATTGATGGATAGTTAAATAGATAGATGAACTGATTGATAAAGCAGCATGATAAAGATGGGAGTTTGAATTAATTCATATTTCAGATTGATGAATTAATTGGGTGGGTGGGTTGGCTATTAATGGGATGGGTTGGTTGGTTGGGTGGATGAGAGGGTTTTAATGGCAGGTAATGGATAGATAGAAAAATGGATAGAATAATAGATGGATAGAAGGATGGACAGAATAATAGATGGATGGATAGAAGGATGGACAAAATAATAGATGGATGAATAGAAGGATGGACAGAATGATGGATGGATGGATAGAAGGATCCTTTTATATCCATTAGGTTTCCAGGAATTTTACATGCCTCAGAACAAATATAAATATGAACGTAATTAATAGACTATCCTGCTTCAAAATGAATGGACACTTCAGGGCATTTAACTGGTTTAACATGATTTGTTATGACCTTTTGAGATTTAAGATGCCAATTTGGCAAATATTGATTGTCCTTTAAAGCCATGAACAGCTGAATAGTATGCACTAGACAAAGAGAAGGAGCATAAAAAAAGAGACCTACAGAAATCACTCACAACTCTCACAGTGGAGATATCTAGCACATTGCATCAGGATGTCATAAATCAGAACTCTACAGCCTGTTATTGACAGATCAGTGCACTGTATGATTGGCTAACCTGCAGAAGAAGTCTCTCAAAAGCAAGGCAGGCATCCCAGCGCTGGAGAGCAGGATGACGGAGCGCTTGAGCAGCAGCCAGTCCCAGCTGTAGGACCCCACTGTGACTTTCCAGAGCCCCCCAACTGTCTCGAAACAACTGCACATATGAACAAAGCTGTTCAGCTGTAACTCGGCCTGAGAAATAAAAGAGAGAGAGAGTGTGAGTGTGTGTGAGAGAGAAACATAAGCATGTCATTCTGATTGTCTGGATTCAGAAGTTTCACAGGAACATCATTCAGTCTTTCTGAATTCAGTGTTTAACTTCAGTTGTATCTTTGATGTCAAAACCTTTTTTTTTTACTTTAGAGAAAATTATCATCAGTCCCCATCAATGGAAATCAATTAAAAGCACACTAATTTACTGGGAACACACTGTTGTAAATGTAAACACACAAGTCATCTTGTACAACAGTCTCATCAGTGTGTGTCCAACTCATGCTTATAACACCACTCCACAACAATGTTAACACTAGGAAATGACTCAACATCATTCGAAGTGCATACACAAAGTTGTGAGTGAACTATCTAAAAGTTACGAATGATTCATTCTGTTGAACCAGTTCATTTTCACAATTGGCTCGGAGTGATTCACATCTATGTTAAACAAATCAAACAAGAAGACCATGACCACTGAAATGGTGGGTTTCGACCCGATTCCAGATGAAGTTTGGTGCAGTTCGACTGCAACATGGATGCAACATGTACCAAAGATCTAAACATGATGTCACTGTAAAAAAGTCAGGGCTCCACACAATTCATACATGTTGTCCCAACACAAATCAATTAAGTTAACTTAAAATTAAACCAATTAAGTATTAAGTTGTCCCCCCCAAAAAAATCTCAATAATTGTGTTGTTTCGGCTCATTTTAAGTAGTTTGAAGTAGTTTGAAAGTAGTTTGAACAAGCATCAAAAATCTTATTCTAGATGTTGCCCAACAACTCAAACCAGGTGTCAGGAAACATGTCTTCTTACAGCAGATTTCTGCTTGTTTTTGTGTGTGAGAAGAGAGTTATTGGCACAGTTGACTCCATTACACATTTTATAAGCTTTTCACAAGTTCTCAGCTGATAAAAATACCTTCATAGACACACATACAACAAGTGTGATTAGCCCAGCAGACACCATTGTTTTGAACAATCAATATGTTCTGTTTTTCTCTCTCTGTAAAGTTCAGAATTAAAAAAATAAATAAAAAAATAAAAAAATGACAGTTTGCCTGCTAAGCGAACCGGGACTAAATATACTATTTTCTTTTTGGGTCAGATCAGACAAGCCAAGAAAACCAAACTCCCTGCATGATCTGATTTAATATAATTATTTGGACATCTAAATGCTAGTCAAAGCAAGAATGAATTGAGTTTCACTATTAATACCCAAACAGGCACACAGTGGGAGGGAGAGAAATTTTACCTTCATAAAATGACCACTATGGACGCACACTGCTGTTCAAACGCACCACCAAACCAAACCACATCATGGATACTTTATTTTCTCCCTATGTGTTAAGACTGGAAGACTGATGGATATAATATACACACTGCTTGGTAATGCAACCCCATGTATGAGATACAATGTATGATGTATCCCATACTCAGAGTGTTTGTATGTGGTCAGCCTCTTCTGAGCTCATTTATTACATTGGCACGTTTTAACCGAAAACACTTCAACACAGAAACACATCCCCACTGACCTTGGGGTTCTCTTAGGAGTGCTTACAAAGACAGGAAAGAGATTTTGGTTACACTTTATATTGATAGTCCTCCAGAGACATTCAATTGACAACAAGTAAATTCGCAACTACATGTGAACTAGCAGACATTAGAGTATTAGTAGAGCACCTGCATGCTATCTGCTAACACTTTATTTTGAAGCTCCCCAACAGACTCATTACTAACTTTGACTAAATCTGCAAGTATGTCAACTTCTACAAATAATAACTCTAACCTAAAAGTCTACAAATACTAATCAATTGCAGTAATCAATACTGTAGTTCTAGCATCTATAAAGTTAGTTAAATTCAACAAAGAGTCTTTACTGGACCACCAAAATAAACCATGACCTGAGATATCCGACACCTCAATCCATCATAACTCCTTTAACTAACTGGTTATTGAGATATACATTTTACCTTGCTTTACCTGGGGCAAAGATACAATCTATGTTTACAAAACATATTAACAGATGTTTACATTTCTGAAGATAAAAGTTGGAAAACAAAAACCAAAATAGAGGAGAAATAAAGGGGCGGCAGTTGGGGGAAGGCATCATTTCGACCTACAAATTTCAAGGGTATGAGGGGGTGGGCTGGGTTCACATTCACACATAAAGCCACTTCGCCATGTTGATGCTATGAACCAGGACCAGATGTGGGAGTATATCCTGTGCTCCAATGCAGCCAATGTTTGCTTTAGCCCAGCCAAATGCGCGCACACGCACACGCACACGCACACACACACACACACACACACACACACACACACACACACACACACACACACACACACACGACAAGAAGAGTGCTCACAGAATGAAACTTGGCTTGAAACTTACTAGAGCAAGCCACGCACCAACAGCAAAAATCAGGCAGACATCCAGAGGGCGGTTACACGATAGAAGATTGAATCATTGGCGGTCCAAGCACAGAGCCCTGCAGTTCTCCTGAGGGTCATTTTCTTGAGATGACAGAATCACATGATGATTCCAAACTCTTTACAGCCCAAATTTCACAAACACACAACTTTTGTATTTTGTAACTGTTCCGCATAAAAATCATTTACTTCTATGAGAATTCTGAATATTTTATTTAAAACAAGACATTGATGAAACCATAAATGCTAATAAAACATCTAGAATTAAGACATTTGCACTTAAAGGCATGTGTGAGGTGGACACTGACCTCCAGAACTGCAGTTGAATTCGGATGTGCAAGTCTGGATATGCTTTAGTTTATGAGTCTAGAATCTTCTCCAACTACTGCAAACTAATTGCCAAAAAATCTCTGCAGGGCAGAGAGCAGAGCCATACGAAAACTGTTTGACAACTGCTAAAACAAAAAGACAGTTGGGCTAATCCAAAAAGTCAGAACCGCTAACCCCATAAAGCCTTTTTCTCAATAATGAACTCTTTGCCAGCTCATTTGTATGCAATGAATCAGGAGAAATGCAGTCCTCTGATGTCTACGGCCACATTCTGTGGGTGGATGGTTTAAGGAAAATGGTGGCACTGTCTAGAAAGACCAATCGGATTTTGCCAGCACATAAAATAAAGTCGAAAAAATGAATTTTGTTCCAGAAATATCCAAAGACTGAAAGGGGCTTTTTGAGTCAGCTTTAGAAAGCTCTAGCAAAATACCAAAGAATCACTCAGCATAATGTGCCACAACTTCACCATGAAAAAGAGAAAGACAGTGAGAGAGTTACAAGCAAACCAAAACCTGAAAGAGAAATAAGAGAAACACGGAGGACTATCACATGACCATAAAATAATGCCTGAATATACACAAACACACACAGGGAACCAATGACCCACAGTACATACACGCAGGCAAGCAAATTCATATTCACACATGCAGCAAAAAAGACCACCAGAGTTCACACACACACAAAACTAAAGACCACCAGTGCGCGCACGCACTCATATTTTACAACAGCCCATCAGAATAATGCATCTGATGATACGAGATGAAGCAAAAACAAAATCTATAACAGCTGTGACTGTATTGCAAAAATACAGCATGTGTGTGTGTGTGTGTGTGTGTGTGAGTGTGCAGCTTGTTCTGTTTGATACGCAGTATGATTGTTCTGGCACTGTAAAAGTTCTGTTGGCTTGGCGATCAGGAAATAACTGTGATCCAGTGAGAAAGGTTGGCTAAAGTTTCTGTACTGTAAGTGTGTGTGTGTGTGTGTGTGTGTGTGTGTGTGTGTGTGTGTGTATGTGTGTGTGTGTGTGTGTGTGTGTGTGTGCGCACTTTGGAAGAATTGTCACGTGTTGTTGAATCAGGACTGTGTTTAGCAATACAAACCCATATTGGCATCATGCTATTCTCAATCTGTCCTAAACAAACTTGCAGAGACAGATGTGGATGTTGTCACACTAACCAAAAGAGCACTCGCTTTTTATAGAATTTGACAGTTAATTCTGCAAACAAATACACATAAAAACAACAAAAAGGTCATCTTTAATAAGCGGTCTCCTCTCACTTTCTCCTGTCAGTGTGTGTGTCTGTGTGTGTGTGTGTGTCTGTATGTGTTTGTGTGTGTGTTTGTGTGTGTGTGTGTGTGTGTGTGTGTGTGTGTGTGTGTGTGTGTGTGTGTGTGTGTGTGTGTTTATATGAGGTATTTGTATTTAAAGTGAACTGTGTGCTGTTTGATTGATGAAAACATAATTGTATTTTAAGGTACAATGCTCGCTATTAACAAACCATTAACTAAGAATTTAATGTCAACCTACTAATGAGAGCTGCTTAGTAGTTTAGGTATTGTGTGTAGAATTAGAGGTTTAGAACTGCTGTACTACAACCAAATATGTTTGAAACACTGTAAAATAAGAAATCTGCTATAAAACTAAAACATAATTAGTCACATTGTTTGTTAACTGTCTACTAATTGTATACTTAGTTGTATACTTGCTAAGGTAACAAAAAAATCAAATGGTCAAAAAAAAACTGAATCAATTGCAGAATCGGTCAAACCCAAACCTTTTTTGCACACAAACGTTTACTCCTATTCAGCTCTAACATACTATTCAGTCTGATTACAGTTATTGTGTCTGTGTGTGTTTAAGAACTTGGTGAACATCTTTCATGCTCATTTTAGACTATAGTGCTTAAACTCCGAAGAGCAGAGCACCTCTGAAACGTGTGTGTGCGTGTGCATATGAGACCACATGAGGTTCCTATTTCCTCAGTGGCCAGATGTGCGTTTTGACCGTGTGTAGCGCTGCTTACTCTCTGAAGGGGGAGCTGTGGGTCTTTGACTTAAAATCACTAAATCTTGCTATTCCTTTTCCTCTTCTCTTCTGTCTTTAACTCTCTCTCTCTCTCTCTCTCTCTCGGCTCTTGATGCAGAGCCACACACACACACAGACACGCACACACAGACACGCACACACACACACGCACACACACACATGCACGCACGCACGCACGCACGCACGCACGCACGCACGCACGCACGCACGCACGCACGCACACACACACACACACACACACACGTTATGTGAATTGTATGGACATTCTATAGACGTAACGGTTTCTATATACAGTTTTTACACTCACCCTCAAGGTTCTTACACCTTTTCTAAAGTCAAATTTAAGCACTTTTCAAGCCCTTACCCATGTGCATTTTCAATTTTTTAAGGAACTTTACAAGTGTGACAAATCATAAATGTACATACATATACATAGATGCATGCACCCATACATGCATTCATACTATTTGTTGTAGTATAGTATAGTATAGTATAGTATAGTATAGTATAGTATAGTTGTTTGCCCCAAGCTCAACACTGAATTACTGTCATTTACTCTCTTACATGTAATTTACTTATATCTGAAATGTGTATTTCATTTTATTCAAAAGCAAAAAATGTTTTTTTATTTGATTTGAATAATTAATAATTATTACCTATTCAGTGCCATAAAATATTCTGAAAGCAAACCAATTACATTTGGATGCAGTTTCAAGCACTTTATCCAAAATCTAAGCCTGAAAACACTACATTAAAATGCAAGCATTTTCAAGTATTTCCAGCATCCGTACGAACCCTTCACCATACACCCGACCCTAACCCTTAAACTTTTAACCCTTAAACCAACCCTAAAAGGATTGCATTTAACTTTCCCTCTCTTCAAAAAACAAACAAAACAATTAAACTAATTCTGTGTAATTCATAAGCCTTTTGAAAAATGGGGACATGCCAGGTCAATGTCCTCATAAGTCACTTTTCCATTGTACAGTCGTGGCCAAAAGTTTTGAGAATGACACAAATATTAGTTTTCACAAAGTTTGGTGCTAAACTGCTTTTAGATTTTTGTATCAGTTGTTTCTGTGATGTACTGAAATATAATTACAAGCACTTCATACGTTTCAAAGGCTTTTATCGACAATTATATGACATTTATGCAAAGATTCAGTAGTTGCAATGTTGGCCCTTCTTTTTCAGGACCTCTGCAATTCGACTGGGCATGCTCTCAATCAACTTCTGGGCCAAATCCTGACTGATAACAACACATTTTTTCATAATCACTTCTTGGAGTTTGTCAGAATTAGTGGGTTTTTGTTTGTCTACCCGCCTCTTGAGGATTGACCACAAGTTCTCAATGAGATTAAGTTGTGGAGAGTTTCTAGGCCATGGACCCAAATTTTATCGTTTTGGTCCCTGAGCCACTTAAATATCACCTTTGCCTTATGGCACGGTGCTCCATCATGCTGGAAAATGCATTGTTCTTCACCAAACTGTTGTTGAATTGTTGGAAGAAGTTGCTGTTGGAGGGTGTTTTAGTACCATTCTTTATTCATGGCTGTGTTTTTGGGCCTTTTTCCAGATGCCCCAAACAATCTGAAAGGGGTTTCATCTGAGAATATGACTTTGCCCCAGTCCTCAGCAGTCCATTCACAATACTTTTTGCAGAAGATCAATCTGCCCCTCCTGGTTTTTTTTGGAGAGAAGTGGCTTCTTTGCTGCCCTTCTTGACACCAGGCCATCTTCCAAAAGTCTTCGCCTTACTCGCGTTTCTTTGCAGGTCACCATGGTTAACAATGGAAGAACAATGATTTCAAGCATCACCCTCCTTTTAACATGTCAAGTCTGCCATTCTAACCCAATCAGCCTGACATAATGATCTCCAGCCTTGTGCTCGTCAACATTCTCACCTGAGTTAACAAGACGATTACTGAAATGATTTCAGCAGGTCCTTTAATGACAGCAATGAAATGCAGTGGAAAGTTTTTTCAGGATTAAGTTAATTTTCATGGCAAAGGAGGACTATGCAGATCATCTGATGACTCTTCATAACATTCTGGAGTATATGCAAATTGCTACTATAAAAACTTAAGCAGCAACTTTTTCAATTTCCAATATTTATGTAATTCTCAAAACTTTTGGCCACGACTGTAATACCTATACCCATGTCATTAACCAAACTTGTGTCCTTGCATGTCACAAAAACAAGCACGTCCACACACACACAAAA
Source organism: Danio choprae (assembly GCA_903798125.1). Lineage (NCBI taxonomy): Eukaryota > Metazoa > Chordata > Actinopteri > Cypriniformes > Danionidae > Danio > Danio choprae. The sequence continues at coordinate 3,653,250 of CAIGQW010015581.1, read as the reverse complement.
ACACACAGGAAAAAAAGCTCTACTACATGCAAAAGAAGGTTCTGTAAAGCCGCAGGAGGCTCTTTGTTTGGACAGAAGGCCTAATTTTCATTCTGGCTGCAATTTAAAGTTCATCCCAATGCTGTTGTTTCAGGGTAAATTTACCTTTGCTAATTAAACATCAACTCTGGATTTCTGAAGCTTCTAGATTTTCCCTTTCTATGCGTCAACAATCCTGTGGGATGTTTAGTGTCTATAGTAGATAGGTATATTTGAGATAAAGTTCTCATGAGTGTAAGGCATATGGCATGAGTGTGTCATGTATGGCAATATGACAGTATCAAGGTTTCTTGTACAGCAGTAATTGCTGAAGCTTTTATCACGATCACGATTTTATGATCATCAATGTGAATAATCTGAATATTCTTAAAATGAATTCTAAAAGTTTTAATAATAACCCCCCCCCCCCCATTTCAAAAATGTACAGTTTTGAAATGGCAACAATACCAACATCAGACATGTCCATTATCATGATATGTAGTATTACTGAATATCAGCACTGCTCATGTGTTTTTTCTGTGTGTGTGATCTTTATATGTAGGCTTGGCCTTACCAAGACTCATTTTGATTGGCAGGTTCTCTTTGCTGGCTGCTTCCACCAGTTGCCTCCTCACTTCTATCACAGCCTCCTTTTGCTTAGCAACCAGCATTGTCTCCCATAGCAACCTTGCAGTGGCTGATCTGTGGAAAACAGGACAGGTAATAAATGGTCACTCTCTTTCATTTCCAACTCACATTAAACGAAAAAGCAGGAAGAGACATGACTTTAAGACAACAGTCATAAGCATTCAAAGATGATGTTAATAAAAGGATTAATAAAATATACAATTACTGTCACATGATTCGGCATGACTTTCAGTATATTACTGTAGTTTATTTAATTTTTTTAATTTATCTAATATTTTTCAAGAGAACAAAAAGAAAAATGAAAGAATGCGATTATGATGAGTGATTACTTGTTTTGATGGTTAAAAAAGACCATCTTTCAGAACAATATTTCTCTAAATTACAATACTGTATATACAACTAGTGGATCGTCAAAGTAATGATATCAAAAACTTTAACAAAAAATAACTATTAACAAACAAACAAACAAAACTTTAAAAGAGCAAAACTTTAACTTAAAAAAACATAAACAAACAAACAAACAAACAAACAAAAAAGCTTCAACAAATGTTGACAAAGTCATTAAAACGACCAAACTTAATAACAAAACAAATTTTCAAGAAAACTAAATTTAACACAAAAAACTTCTTTAATATGTAGCTTGCAGCATTGAGGACAAGCACAAGTAATTTTGATGAACATTACAACACACGTCCTCCTTTTCTGATTTGTAAAAAAAAAAGTGTTAGCTCATGTGCAACTTTTTTGCATCCCTGCATTTATCATTATGCAAAACGAATAGCACTCTTCGCACCATTTGTAAAGGCTGTGGATTAAAAGTGAATAATGTTGTTTAGCTTTAGTCACACAGACCGAATATTTTTCAAAATATCAAAATACCTATAGGGAGACATGCATTAAAGAGACAGTTCACCCAAAAATTGAACCCTCCAATTGTTTTAAACCTGTTTGAGTTTTTTATTTTGTTGAACACAAAGGAAGATATACTGAAGAATGTTGAAAAAAAAAAAAAATAAAAGCCATTGATTCCATATTATTTTTTTCCTACTATGGATGTGAATATGTTTCCCCCCAAATTCTACATAATACCTTGTTTTGTGTTTATAAAAAAAAAAAGAAATTCATTAAAATGCAGAACCCCTCAAGTGTGGGGTAAATGGTGAGGACATTTTAATTTTTGGGTGAAATATACTTTTTTTTTTTGACTCTAAATGTGCCAGTATCAGCTGCATATTAAGAACCACAGTTTCAGCTAAAAAAAAATTCTTTAACGTTCTACTAAAGAAAAAGTTGCCTTACATTATGTCCTGACTGAGGAATAGTAACGTCACAGAAAATGTTAAATTTTGTGTGAACCCTATAAATTACTATTATTATTTTTCATATAAATCAGTAGATTGAAAGAAGAACATTTCCTTAGTCTTTCTGTCTCCCTCTGTCTCCCTCTTTCTGTTGACTGTTGATCATTTACCCTTCAATCAGTAATAAACAGTTCTATCTTTAGCAAATGCACAATCATTATTCAGCAAGGGTTTCTCATCCGCCAAATGATCTCCTCTTCTGACATGTGCTAATGAGACATCATCACTCTGTTCTTCATCACTGACTCCTCCTCTTCCTGTCTTTAATCATCTCTTGGACGGTGTGTGTGTGTGTGTTTTCCAGCTTATGTGCTGCTTGTCATTTTAATAAAGCAGTGGAAGATTTACATAGACTCTTGATGAGAGAAGTGACTTCTGCAGAATAATGAGAAGTCTGGAAAACAGAAATGCAGAAATGAAATCAGTATTTTTGTTTTAGTTTAGCCGATCACTGTTCCAAACTTGCACTGCAATGATTTTATAGTATCAAGTGTTTAAACGGATGATGAATAAAGGTCAGAGATGCTGATCACAGGTGAACCAACTGAACTGGCAGCAGCATAACATAAGATAATCTGCATTAACTTTACCAAGTGTAGCAAATTGTACTTCTTGTTGGTTTAATTTTCATACGATTCTGTGATGCTTTTGTCATTAAATAAGAGTATTGTAGGCATAATAAACATTTGTTTATGCAGATTCCACAATAGCACGTGTAAGGGATTGTTTTTTTTTTTGTTTTACGTTTCAAAAAGCCCACCAAAAAATTATCATGATATATGTAATCTGTGAAATCTCTGTCTAAAGCTACAGTAAATATCTATATTTGATGTACTATATTGACTACTTTCAATAAATTGGTGGATCTGTTGATGGGATCTGAGTTAATTATCTTGAATTACAAACATTGACCACTGAGTCTCAAATGCTTAATGCCAAGACAGTAGCCAAGAGATAAAGAACAGCAGCTTTTACCTGGAGGGTGCAAATGGCTCCTGAAGTGTACATGTTTTGTTACTTTAACAATGACGGCAGTGATATCATTTTTTCAGACTTGATCAAATATACTTATATATGCTACACATATACATATAATATATTATATAATATAATTACACAAGTTTTGGTAAGAATAGACTTTTTTTTTTAACAGAATCAAATCTTACTGACCACAAAACTTTAGAATCAAAGTGTGTTTGACATTTTTTTTGTTGAAATAAAAGTTATATAAAATGTTTGATATTTTTTGTTACTTTAACCTATTGAAAAGAAACAGCGTCATGTAAAAGGTGTTAAAAACCTTTTAAAACGTGTTTGTTATTATTCTACTTTTGAGGACCAAAAGGAATGGAAAGAATGTTATTACTTTCATGTATTAAATTCAGTAACCCCGTAGTTACATGGTTGTGAATGCAGGTCTGTTTTATGTAGCATAATTAGTTTCATAAAGAGTCAAATAATTGTGCTTTGTTTTATTTTAAAATCATGAAATTATCTAATTTTGGGTATACTCACACTAGGCTATGCAAACTGTACCTGGGCACGTTTGACCCAAATATCCTGGTCCGTTTGACTACTGTGAGTTGGCTTGCACTGGCCCAGGTGGAAAATTGGACCAGGGTATGGTATGCAAAGTATGGTGAATGCAAAGTGCGCCCAAGCACAAAACTAAAGACACAATGTCACTTTTAAGAGCCTGTTCCATATGGGTTTATAACTCATTCTTACCTTTTAATAAATGGGAACTGTTATAGATTATCATAGATGCAAACCCCTTGCTGCACTTTAGCTGCCACTCTCAACAAATTTTTATGAAAATGTATGAGCATGAAAGGGGTGGATCTGTTCAGCAAAATGAAAATGCAACGCGAGTGTGGGCTGTCGGGGGAGTGGAAACAATCGTGTCCGGTTAAGAGTGAGCAATTAATAAGAAAAAAAACAAAAATTGGTTTTGGAATCAGCCAATTCGCTTGTAAAAACTTGGAATGGGCCTTGAAAATCAAGACTAGCATCATTACTAAAAAAAAAACACAAGTAGATGAGCAGAACCGTGAGGACAGATGAGAGAAGAAGAATGGTTAGAGACTAAGAAAGTGAGGATGAAGTGCATGAAACAAAGGACTAAAACTCAGAACGAGAGAGAGGGGAGACACACATGAGGGCAGCGACGGAGGGTGGGGGTGTTTTACTGACACTGAAACCAAATGTTAAACCTGCTCTGTTTTTCTTTTGCTCTTTTTGCTTTTCCTCTCTCTCTCTGTCTATTTCTTTCTCTCTCTCTCTCTCTCTCTCTCTCTCTCTCTCTCTCTC
>CAIGQW010015581.1:3626873-3644662 GCA_903798125.1 Danio choprae | reverse complement strand
CACACACACACACACACACACACACACACACACACACACACGAAGATTCTTGGCTTATTGCAATTGTCTATTTGTATTACTGGAGAAGGAAGTAAAGAAGTTATACGGGTTGGTTGATGTTGCAGTCGAGCAGAGCGTGAAACCGTTCTCCTTTAGCTAACCAAACGTGAAGTCCTGAAATTTGCTATAAGCGAAATTTCACACACAGCACAATCCATCCCACCAGAGACTGCATATGCTGCCGTTTTAAAGAACATAAATTCACATCCTTATGAAGTATCAAACCCAACCTACCAAAACACCAGACATGGCTTTCATTACAAAGACGCTCACATTTTTCCCACAACCACACTAAAAACACAGAGCAATCTGGACGTTTCTTCAGTCAGAACTGAATAGGCGCAGTGTACTGTACAAGCAGACTGTTATTAAAAGCCAGGTTTCTCACTGGCGAGGAAAAGGAAGTCTCCTATCAGCAGCCCGCGCTGGTCGTGCTCAAGACAGGCGCCTGAAATGACCACCCATAACAACACTAAATCCGGCGACCCTGAAACAGAGCCTACAATTACAAAGAGAAACACCATACAATAAAGAAGGCAAGATTAGTTAGAAAGCCCACAATTTGGATCCCAAAATAAAACCTTTTGTAAATATTTTTCAGAGCCTATAGATTTAGCTGGGTTGTAATAACACATTGCAGCCAATTACATTCACCTGAGCTGACAAGAACAACGCCAATATCAGCCCTGCAGGGTTGGTCCTCAAAAACCCAATCCGAACCAGAATTATTAACGGTGTTTGCTAAGATAAACATCCTTATTAGTAGTGCTCGCTCATACAGTAGGGCTAAAGACTGAACAAACCCTAGGCCTGAGCATGCAAAAGGGCAGATTAATCCAAATAGAAATTTCTGTCTTAAAAAAAAAAAAAGAAAGTCACATCTTGACCGTTGACAGCATCTTATGCATATTATATTGCTCAAGTTAAATAGGTTTAACTTTTAGTGACACTTTTAAAGTGAGTTGCCCAGTGGGTGTTGCTAAAAGCATGCTCTGTTTTGTCTAAAAAACGACAGTGCTGCTCGGAAATGAAATGAAAAGTGTATGTTTATAAAGAGCAATAGGATGCGTGCATGTTGCACTGCAAACTCTAAAGGCAATACATCATTCTGCCTATAGTAATTGCGCACATTGATGACATGACATGGGAGAGAAGTAACGGAGTACCATTTACAGTATTTTCACACACTAAAGTGTTTTTGGAGCTTTATATGAATGCAGTTGAATCTCATGGTAAGTGTTGACGATGTTTTTGTTTCCTCTCTGGACCTTTAGCGTTTCGAGACTTCGAATTTGTCCACTCAGGGGTTTAGAATGACATGAGGTTGAGTAATTCATTCTCATTTTTGGGTAAACTAACCCCTTACCTCAAAGCTCTATCATGTGGTTTTTATCTGGAAAGCCATTCATACTGATGATGTGATGTGAATTACAAAATGTTTTTCGAGCTCATAACATGGTACAGTATTACACAAGGAACTGCAGAGACAATAAACTGTTCCTGTAATCATGATTGGTGTGAACATGAATAAAATCTGTTGGTGTTTTACTGAAAATAGTTCATTTTAGCTGTAAACTCAAGTAAAATGTATATAAATATTGTACAGTAGGTACATTTTTGCAGTCTTGCAAACAGTTACTGTATATAGAGGGTCAACTCACCTAGCACCCTGCTTCAAACAATACATAATGATGCCACGTTTTGAAGTGTGTTATTACTTGCTTTTTCTTTATAAAGGCTTTTACCTGGAGGGCAATAAAACAATCCAATGGACTTTCCTTGAGGTCAGAATATCAAAAAGACATGTACACACTAAGTAGTCTATATTGATTTTTGCAAGTAAACAAAGACCTAGAACATTCTAGCAAAACACTTACAGTTAGGTTACAATTGGAATCAATAGGTGTATATATAACCCAATGCAAAAAAAAAATTATTCTTTAAAGAATGACTGATTCTCCAGTTCTTTAGAAAAGCACTCACAATAGCAGATTATTTAGTCAGACTGAAAATGAACTTAAAGTGCATGTAAACTTATAGAGGTTTTTGCATTTTCTTGGTAGAAAGCGGAGAAATTCAATGGATCATCCAAGCTGTGTTTGGATGATCCATCTGATATGTGTGCTTATTCCATGACCCACAACACTGGTCTAGCAAAACTCGGTCAGAAATGAATGACTTAGTTGGCATTATACAACAGTCTCAAGAGATGTTTATGGACATTAAGAGTCCAGGGAGTAGAGTTGCTCTCTTGAGGATCAGCTGGGTCCTGTCAGAATACATCAAAAGAGTCGATATTTGCCTGGAGCCTGTCTAGACTCTGATAAACAAACTGTAGACTTGTGACTCGCTTCCCTGCTGAGCTAAAGCTAGAAATCCCCACGCTCACATTGAACGGATTTGACTGAGTGGAACTGGACCGGTTCTCCTCCACTGAGTCCCGGAGCTCCAACAGAGAATAAAACTGAGCCTGGAAAAAGAAGGGAACCGGTCTAGATACAGAGTGAGTGGGCAAAATGAATGTGCTTTTACCCTGAAACTTAAATTAGAAACATAAGGGAGGTGAAAAACACTGAACATGACATCCTAGGGAATACTAAAACTACTTGCAGCAACATAAAATCATTCATTCATGAGCGCACATTCATTGCTCAGTTAATGTGCAGATCACGTCATGACAGAATGACAGAATGAGCACACACTGAGGTAATTAGCACACACGCCTACACAAATACTAAGAGATAATTGAAAACAACATTACAAGACTAAATCTAATATCTCAACACAGCCCTCACTGAACAAGCAAACAGTCTAAAAACACACATATGATCATCTTGTATCGTGTACTACAATGTCTTGACAACCTCACAAAATACCCTAGCAACCACCCAGAATACCCTAGCAACCACACAGAACACCATAAGAACCACCTATAGCACCCTTATAGTAAAAAAACCTTTGATTAAATTGTAAACTGTTTGAAACGTCAAGCTAACAATTCTGCTTTAAACTTTCAACTATTTGTCCTTCAAACTTTTTTTAATTCCACTGAATTGTATCAAATTAAATCAAATAAATGTATAATTATAGACTTGGCTTATTAAAAAAAAAAAAAAAAAACATATGCCACAAAACAACTGATATCAGGACGTTTTATTCCTGCAAAGATGAGCTACAGGTGTCATATGTCTAAATATTCATTAGGCAATCTTTAAAACATTCTGTTCATAAATTCATTCATTCATTCATTCATTTTATTTTTCGGCTAAGTCCCTTTATTAATCTGGGGTCGCCACAGCGGAATGAACCACCAACTTATCCAGGAAAATATTTTACGCAGCAGATGCCCTTCCAGATGAACTCCAACCCATCACTGGGAAACATCCATACACACTCACACATACACATAAGGACAATTTAGCTTACCCAATTCACCTATACTGCATGTCTTTGGAATGTGGAGGAAACTGGAGCACCTGGAGAAAACCCACGCCAACACGGGGAGAACATGCAAACTCCACACAGAAATGCCAACTGACCCAGCCGAGGCTCGAACCAGCGACCTTCTTGCTGTGAGGTGATTGTGCTACCCACTGTGCCACCATGACGCTCGGTCATAAATATATTTTTAATTCACAATGCTCCGGTTTCCCCCACATTCCAAATGCATGCGGTATAAGTGAATTAAATAAACTAAATTGGCAGTGTGTGAGTGAATGAGAGAGTGTATGGGTATTTTCCAGCACTGGGAGTTCACGAGTGTAATCTCAGTGCTGGTTTCGGTTGGAAGGGCATCCGCTGGGTAGAACATATGCCAGAGTAATTGGTGGTTCATTCTGTTGTGGCGATCCCTGATAAATTAGGGACTAAGCCAAAAAAAAAAAAAAAAAAGAATCAAAACAAGATCAAATTATATCTGTGGCTGCTCTAGTCATTATTCGACTGTAATAATTTTGAATACCCATGGATTATGGACTCCACATATGGGGTGGCTTATATATAGTATTGAATAAATCTAGACCGTCAGGTAGACAGCATTTGAAAGCACCTTCAGGCTTATTTAGGATCAGTGAATGTTTTTCCAAAGCCTGTTGGACATTTCCCTGTGCTTATGCTGCTGCAGTCAAGCACATGATTGCCCAAGAATAAAGCATGTTCACATAAGGCCAACATTTGCATATACTTACAACACACATCTCATTTAAAGAAAGAAATCTCTTCAGTGGTTTTGTGTTGACTAATTCATGTTTAAAAAAAAAAAAAAAAAAATGATTAAAAAAAGGTCAAAAAAATGGTGAAAAAAAACTAAATTCTGACTTTTTTAAGAGGCTAACATTACAAGAGGCCCCCAAGGAAAAATCAACAGCTACAAAGGGGTGTAATGGCCACTTTGAAGCAAAACACAATGGAAAACAATTCTAAATCAAGTTGAATATGCACTTATACACACATCAAGTGGCAAAAAGCTCTCTGAACTGAAAACCAAAGTATACTTTAGATATCCACAATGTGATGCAATATTTATCATCAGGGCAGATCTTAAATCGAACAGTACATATGCAGAGTGACTGCTAAATCAGAACAAGACAACAAAGTACTGTAGTACCATGAATGTGTCAGACTCATCTATCAATACTCATATTGGAAAAAATGTACACCTGGGCTTGAAAGTTGCCCCATTGAGTCTCTGCAGCATCTGGCTAACAGTGAGCGCTTGTATATTTACATGGAGGTCTCAAGAGTGTGTTTGTACTCAGCACTGTGGTGCTACTGTAACCAGCTAATGGTAGTAAAGGGATGTGGTCTTGACATTCGGTGTGTATTTGTACATGCACATTAAAAAAATCAGCTTTAATTCTTTCCATCAACGGAGATTGAATAAGGTTGAGATGACAAACAGACACAATGGAAGCACACAATGGAGATCAATCTTACAGTGGCACCAAATGTAAAGGTGATCCTATAGACACTGTAAAAAATGCTGGCTTTCACACAATCCCTTTATGTTGTCCCAAAGCAAATTGATTAATTTACTTAATGTTGTTTTAGAATTTTAAGACAACTATTTAGTCCCAAAAAAATTGTGTTGTTTCAGCTCATTTTAAATAAGTAATTTGAACAAACAGCAAAAAAAATTTTTTTGTGTGTGTAGTAGAGTTATTATAGTAAATCCGATAAACTGAATCAAAACTGAATTCTTTTTGCAGGCAAATGTGCTGTTTTGTCTGATGGGATCTGGAAGGAAAACAGACATATGAAACAAGTTCCTCTTGTAGCAAACCCTCACGTCTAACATGTGGTTTAGACCTAATGGGTTGTAAACAGCATTTGGGTTTTCATACCAATGCCATTTGACTTCCAGATGAAGCAGGTTTAGTTTTGACACTCTTTGCAATCTTGTATCAAGAGAAAACTATATCAATATATGACAATCCACAACACAAAAAAGCATCTGCCAGAAAGGTTATATGGTGTCAATTATGGCAAAATTTATAACTGTTGATGTTTTCACTCATGACTTCATGAGTTCAACCAAAGTACAAAAGTGCAAAACATTTAGCAAAAAAAAAAAAAATCCCCATCCAAAAAACATGACTGGGTTCATTTAGGAAAAACATTATTTTACATTTAGACAGTGAGTGAGTTCACCAAATGTGTTAAAACAATTGAGGAGCATGACAATATCATACAGAACAGCAGAAATTTGGGGTCATTCATTACCACAACCCACCCCGTAGGAAATGACATCGGCAAAAACCCCAGAAAACCCATTTAGTTATTCAAATACACACATTTATGATGACTAAAGTTATGGTGGTTCTCCATTATAAATACTTGGCTGGGCATTGTTCCTGTGCCAACATGTGGTGAACCGAGTGTCATGGTTTCCTACGTTTTTCTTTTCTTTTTTTTTCTGTGAACACACAGACTCTGAAAATGAACGTGATAATGAAATAGATTTTTCTGAACCTCTACCAGCACTGAGGTTTTTGGTCTAAACCTAATTACAGTAAGGGCATTCCCCAACTGTGATGACAAAACTAACAAGATGGACAAAAGAAATCTGTAGATGTAAATGCAGCTGCTGTATTCTATTGTGTCCTTTATAATTATTAAACAGAAAGAATGGGAAAACATTATCATCTGCAAATATGATTCTTTGTCCTCTTGCTTCTCATTTGTATTTTTTATCTTGATTTTGCTTCTTTTTTTTTTGGGACTGACTGACTGACTGACTGGCTGGCTGACAGTTCTACAGTACATAATTGATGTTACACAAAGTGATATATTTAATTAATAAGTTAATTATTTTTAATTATTATTTTGCAGTAACATTTTATATTTTAAATTGTTAAAAACTGACAACCTTTCTTGTTATATAAAGTATAGATTTGAAGGGGACATGAAGACATAATTTTAATTATTAAATACAGAATATTAACTTGTAATGTACAGTACATATTAGCAGGTGACATGACATGACATCCATGGTTTAAAAGTTAATGATTAATTTGAAGTAATGGTAATCATTCAAACTGCCTGTTAACTAATGTATAGTATATTTTTGAATGTGTCAAAGTTATATACCTTATTTATTTTTATTTATTAATTTGCAATACCATTTAATATGAAACAGTAAAACAGTTTCATTTATGTGACATCAGAAATAAACCAATGAATTGTGTAAATAATTTAGTATTTTCCTGTATAATTAGTATAACTAGTTTAAAAATATATATAAAATAAATAAATAAATAAATTCTTCATTGGTGAAACTTATCACAATGCACCACTGTGTGAACATGTCTGGTATTAACATTTCTGGTATCTGGTATTTTTTCTGAGATCAAAAGCTAATTGTATTACTCCGTGCTTGCATCCTGTAAAAATGTAAATGTTCTTACTGATTCTGTGCCAAGCAGCCTGGTGCCAAGATGCCCTTTGTATCAGTTGCCTGCTTCAGGTGTGTGAGCTCCAGCATGTCCACCTGAACATCAGTCACATGACCAGGCAACTGTGGCAAAACTGATAGAATTTTCTCAGCTAGATTGTCCCCATGGTGGCCAACAGCTCCTAGTTTCAAGAATCAGAGAAAAATGAAATAGTTATTTTAAAGGACATAGCATAAAAAGTTGTGCATAAATGATAAATTAAATAATTAAATAAATTTAATAGGTGTTTTACAAATGTATGAGTCAATATTTAATTTATTTTTTAAACATTTTTCTCACAAAATCAGGAAATTTTGACCCAAATAAATACATTTTTTTATACAGTATGTTCTCTTTCCATTAGTCTGAAATAACCTAAAATTTATATGGAAATAGTTTTCACTCTAGTACAATCCCTCCAGGACAATTGTTCTTGAGATCCAAAAAAAAGATATAAAATATTACTTGGTTTTTTTTATTATTATTATTCAGTATTTTCACAGCAAAACACAAAAGTTGAAGCAAACAATGCCATACGGTTTGAAAAAAATAATCGCAAAATCAGTAGGTTTGGTCTGCAAATAAAAAAAAAAAATCCCTGCATAAACCTGCAGGGACTGCTCTAGGGTGTTGCCTTAAAGTGATAGTTCACCCCCCAAAAAATATTTCCTCACATTTCCTTAGGTGTTTTCAAACCTTTATAAATGTCTTTATTCTGTTGAACACAAAAGAGGATATTTTGAAGAAAGCTGAAAACCTGTAACCGTTGACTTCCATATTAGGAAAAACAAATACTATGCAAGTCAATGGTTACAGCCTTCCATCTTTCTTCAAAATAATGTACTTTGTGTTCAACAGAAGAAAGAAACTCATAAGGGTTTGTAATAAGTGAAGGATGAGTAAATGATGACATAATTGTAATTTTTGGCTAAACTATCCCTTTAACTACTGTACCAATGACGTAATATTAAGACAGATTGGACCGCACCTGTAAGATCAAGAGTTCTGTCCACAAACACTACTGATGCTTTATTAGGGGCCGTCTTCCTCCTGTTTTTGGCTTGTGGATGATTGGCCAGCTCCGTTGCGATCAGACGGCTCATCGGACCCACCGAAAAGCTCTCCTCACGGGTACTGATGAACTCAAACAGGCCGTTGAGAGTCGATACAAGAGTTTTAATCTGAATCTGCAGCTCAGGCGGCAGAGAATGCACATCCACGTCCATCAGACTCCCAAATCTCTTCTTCTCCGGCCTTTTCTCATTGATGGACTTAAGATCAACGTCCAGTAAAGGGAAGAGATCAGAGAAAGCAGGTAAAAGATGGAGGTGTTGTGTCAAAGGGGCGAACACCACAAGAGCGTGCATGACCTCACCAGTGTAGTTCATATCACCCATCCATTCACACAGTTTCTCCTCGAACTGCTCAAACACTGGGTTCCCCTCCAGATCAGCGCTCACATTATTAGCAAGCAGGTGAATGGAGTGAGGAACAGTCGTGAAAACCACACAGTACTGGAAGTGGCTGAGGGAAATAATGTCCTTTATAATGTCTGCGGTTCTACCTTTTAACACAGTGCTGACCACAAACACAGCTTTGGGTTCATTATGTGCACCCGCTTCAAAACTCGAGAACTGCTTGATGTTTCGAGCTCCAGCCTCGAACAGAAGTGCAGCTCCTCCGTTCCAGTGGAGACTCTCGGAGCACCGGTCATCCATAAAGACAACAGCCTTTTTTACCTTTGACAGCACCTTCTCCCACGTCTGACCGGGAAAACTCAAAAGACCATCCGTGGGCAACATATTTCCGCTAATGTCGGCGTTTTTAAATCTGAAGAACCGATAAGAACAGAGGAACTGTCAAACAGACACCACTCAAAACAAACCCATGTGAGTCTCTCGAAGGTGACGTGGCGAAGAGACGTCGCGCTAATATTGCGTCATTGTGTCAGCTGTTTATTTTTTCAGTTTTTAGAATTGCAATGTAGTATATTAAACACTTAGGTATATTTATTGGATACGTAGCAATTTTTAAAAATCTTTAACTTTATGATTATATATCTATATTATTTTTAAATAGATCTACGTTATCTTTGAACATACACAATATATAGATATTATATTATTTTAAATAAAACAAAACAAATATGTGTATATATTTTATATATGACTATATATGACTCTGTTTTATTAATATTCCAATAATATAATTCTTCATCTAAGTAGGCTATTTGATTTGATATAACTGATGTTTTTTATGCCTATCTGAATTCAGATATGTTAATTTTTGAAATGTTGCAAACACAGAAATAATTTATGAGATTTATCCTTTACTTAAAATTAATTAATTATTTAAATTTAAACAAAATATGTGTTGAGTGAGCATAAATGAGTGAATAAATATTCATGCAAATCGAAATAAAAACAAATAGTCTTTTGTTTATTTTTAAAAGTAAAGACATAGATAAATAAGATAATAAATATAAATAAAGCAAATAAATAATTAAAGAAAGAAAGAAAGAAAGAAAGAAAGAAAGAAAGAAAGAAAGAAAGAAAGAAAGAAAGAAAGAAAGAAAGAAAGAAAGAGCTCTGTCCACACACTGTGCTCAGCTTATGCTCCTTGAGAGAATAAAACGAAATATGTCCATTGTAAAAAAAATAAAAAAAATAAAGATCTAAAATTAAAGATATAGACAAATAATTGAATAAATAAACAAACAATGTTTAATTTTTTCTTTAAGGCTTTCAGAAATTTTTGGCAGGCTATATTGGCAAGACCAAAAGAGGGGGAAAAGGTTTCAGTGTAGCTTTCACAGAAGGTGCTTTTTATTGGAATGTAATTTTGTAGCCTTTAATTTGTGTTGATGTTGAACTTCCTGCGCGCCCCGCAGAGCACACGTGCACGTGCAGTGCGATGTGTCTCTCTGGTAACGCGCACCTGCTAGAGCTGCACGCGGCGTGTCTCTGTGACAGCTGTGCCGGTAAACGCTAAAACTATCACCACACCGCACCACATAAACGTACTTTGTCGAACTCGCTGAATCACTGAGTTAAGCTTAGCCTCTGGTCTAAAAACAAAGCTCAAATTCCCGGAGGTGATCATGTCTACGAGAGAGGTAGAGAAAACAGCTGATGAGAGCGCTGATGAGGAGACGGACTGGCTTTATGGAGGTGAGAAATAAACACATTGATGATCAAACCTTGAAAACTTGTGTGAATTGATTCAGCAACGACAATAAAACGCCCTCGTGGTGAGATCAACAATCACTTGACCAGCATCTACCAAATTAAATACGTTTGTGACCTGACCCTAAGTTTTTGACAGCAGAGACCGTTATTTATTCAGCTGCACGCGTTTCATAACATTTACTTTCAAACCACCCCCTTGGTGGCAGCATATGGCATTGATACATTTGCACACACCTAACATAACACAACATATGCTAAGATAGTGCTGCTACATTACTGTATTTAAGACAGCTTGTTTCAAACGTGTGTATTATTTTTGTTAACGGGTTATTTTTTGTTAAATGTTACTTAATAGGGCATATAGGAGGGGAGACAATCAATGCAATTGAGGACATGTTTTTATATATCAGGTTTTAAAATCGACCATTGTTAAATTCAAAGCATTTTAGGCAAATAAAGGAATTCTTAGCTATTTTAAATACACTTTATTTACATTAAATCCACTAACCATGTAAACCTGTAGTGAACTAAGTCAATTTTATTTTTGTATCTTTTTTAATAGAATGATTTGAAACTTTACAAAATAGTTAGAGGGGAGAGTTAAGTTGTTGCCAAAACAGCTAAAACATAAGCTGACTTAACACCGCTTGTAATGCAAAGCAATGGGTCTTTATTACAGCCCTACAACATAAAATATATCAGTTGTTACTATGTATCTCCCAAAACAATGCTTTTGTAACATGATACATCAATACTTAAAGTATCTAAGTTCTGTAGTTAGAAAACGCAACAATCAAGTTCTGGAAGTAAAAACATTTTGAAAGTGATTGCCTACAATGTTTGATAAGCCTTTAAAGATAGGCCTGTTGTGGGTTATCAATTGTCTACAGTATGTTTTTGTTGAACCTGAATCTATTAATTAAATGTTTTTAATAGGGAAATTTATTTAAAAATATGTTATTCATGATGGTGTACAAAAATGTCCACCAATAAACTGAAGCTCCTCCCACTCTCATGAAGGACTGCAAATGGTGGATTTGTCATTCGTTCTACACTCTCAAACATTTAAATATATTTTCATTTGTAGTAAACAAAATCGAAACACAGATTATTTTAGAACAACTAACAAATTCACATTCTATTATCTATAATCTTTTTAGTCAGATTTTCATATCCTTTTTTTGCTTCAAATCAAAGTTTGAAACGTTATGATGTACCATTAAAAATTCTTTTATAACCAATGCTGCTGAAAAAGCATATAATGCAACGCAAGACAATGGTTGAAAGATGTACAAATGCTAATTTATACTTTTTTATTTGAAAAGATGACAATTTTGAGGAAGAGGAGACAACTGAGAAGGAAGTTTTTAGGTAAGTGTGCTCAAGCAATTGTCTTTAGTGTTGTCGGATTAAACAAATTATAACTATAGCTAAAGACTTGCTAGTCGGCTCTGATGAAAAACACTTTAAAGTCCCCAAGAAATCAAAACTAACCATATGATGTTGTTAGTTTACATTGCTAGTTTTGTGGTGAACAATTCATCTGTGCATGTCATTAAAAATATAAAATACAATTTGCCCTTCTAATATTTAGTTGAAATCTGAAAAATGCACTTCCTGTTTGTTTTCAGTTAAACTGTCAGATTTAACAACAAACAGAAATGGTGAGGAGGTGGTGTCTGTTAGGTTTTAATAATAAATAATAACTCTCCCCAAACCCTTTTCCCAATCTTTCTGAATGAAATGCCTACTTTACTACATCCATTCAGCTCGCAGTAGAAAAACAAGCCACGCCCACTTTTGTATCATTTAATATTCCATTTCTCTAGGAACTGCATCACAATACGAAAGTGACAGTCTTATTTTAAAATAACGGTCGCAGCTTCCGGTTCATGGTGACTTTAAAGGTTGTCTTTTCACTACAGTTCCTGCAGATTACTGTATTATTAAGTGTTCACATATTCACATGTATTGTTAATAGCTACTATTAAAGACCCTTAAGATTTCAACATAGAAATACAAATAAACTATCACATTAAGGTTGTGAGAAATTAAATAGATTTTTTTTAGATGTTAGTACCAGTATGTTATTTTAAGGACATCTATAAGCTAGTGTGCTCCAAAACAGTGATGACAAAATTTGCATTTAGAAGATATAAACCTGATTTAAATGTCCAAAGCTTTGTCACTTCCACCTAAATGGATCAATGATTTTTAGTATTGATATGAAAATATTTCATTTTCTCATAAAATTTTGACCTATCAAATGCTCTCTAATAATTGACATCTCCCACCCCCTTGAAAATGCTTCTCATTTGATGTACTTGAGATTAAACATCACCACTGGCAGAGCTGTGATAAAAACAAAACGTGATTGGCAGTTTTTTTAAAGGGGAGGAGCTAATCTGTCACACCCTCTCTTTATGTTTCAGTTAAGATTCAGTCAAACATCGATTAAAAATGCACATTTCAAAGCACTTCACAGGACCTTTAAGAATGTTGTTTGGAAGGTTTTGTGAATATGGCCCCTGGACTTTTATCTAGATAAACCTTCATGAATAGATATTCATATAAACCTTTACACAGTTCACAACTGCATAAAAGTTCTATAATCTCTAAAAGTCATAGCTATGTTCCGGAATATAATACTTAAAATGCAGTTTTTAAATATGAAGTGCAGTGGTAAAAAGAGTACTGTAAAATTATACTCAAGGAAAAGTACCATTACTTGTCCAAAAATGTAGTGCGAGTAAAAGTATCTGTTGAAAATATTACTCAAAATATCAAGAGTAAAAAGTAACCCTTTTAAAAGTACTCAAGAGTAGAGAGTATTATTACACTGTAAAAGTTGTTTACATGCAATTTGAGCAGGGATGTATAAACATAACATTCTGTAGTGCATTTAGTAATTGTTTAAGGCCATTTCGGTCATCATACTGTAAATATTCTTAATCTTCTCATCACTGACTGTCTCTCGTCATTGCGTGTAAAGATTTTGGACATCTTCTTGGACACTTTTGATGCTTCCAAATGGTTTGCTGCATTTAGCGCCCATGTATGATGCAATTTACATTTTATGTGCAATTTGATTGGACGGGAATCAAAGGATGGATTTTTCTACTCAGCCAATCCCCATAGACAAGAAAAAATAAAGTAGTGAAAAATGACTGATACAGCACTAAAAACTACTCAAGGGAAAGTAAAAGTAAACATTTTTAAAACTACTTAGTAAATTACAATTCCTGAGAAAAACAACTCAATTACAGTAGTTTGAGTACTTGTAATTTGTTACTTTACACCACTGATGAAGTGTATATAAACTAACTTTGGATTAATTATTGCAGTATTGTGTCGACATCCTATATAGCTTTAATCAGCCACTTGATTTATTAATCTTTACAAATAACTTTTTTCAGCAGCTCTTCCGTACATTTAATTTAATTTGCATATACAAATGTGCTTCATCAGCATTTACTAATAGATCCTTCAATTCTCTCTCACACATGCACAGACACACAAACACAAACATTTAAACTCTGCTGTTTTGGGATTTTTAGCTCCTGGCAATGTCAGTAACTTTCAGGTCACTTTAGCCCCGGCCGCTTTTGCATTTGAAATGAGAGTTTACAAAATCTAATGATGTGCCGACTCAGAGCAAGAGAGGCTGACACATTTATTTCCTGTTAGGGCAAGTAGCTCTGTACAAATGAAGCGTGTACATTTAATGCCTGTTTCACCGCTTAGTAATGACCATGGCTTGCGCACATTAGCGGTATGTGACAAATTCTCTTTTTTTTTGGCGAAAAAAATACTGTGGAAGCGGATTAAGCCACGCGTGTCTGATGGAATTCTTTGGACCCTTGTTAAATTCAGCATTGAATGTGTTGTGCACAGAGCTGATACAGTATAAGCTGCTCTCTATTGTTCACTGGAGTAGGAACGAGAAGGAAAATTAACCATTGTTTTATTCCTCTTTTTCCGTGTATTTCTTCTAAAATTGAAAATGAGCAGCGAGTGATTTTGTAACTTAAGTTTGAACTGAGCAAAAAGTCAGGTCACAAATACAGTAATAATTTATATGTAGCTTTAAGTTGTAACCTTATGAACGTTTAACTAGAAAAACAAACAAACATGGTTGTTGTTGTTGTTGTTAAGACATGATTTTGCAACACTTACAACCATAGTTTCAAAACTGTTGTTCAAATCGAATCAAACTGCAATCAGTTCACAAAACAAATGTTGTTAGTATAATAAAAAAGAATGTGCATGCTTAATTACAACACTTTATTTTAAATAACCCATTCTTTATGTCTTTTTTTTGTAGTTGTTGATGTTGAAATTGTATTTTCATTTTGTTTATGGGGTAAAGGAAACAAAATTTTCTATTTTAGTTATTAATAGTTTCTATTTTCCTTGGTATTTGTAGTAAAATCTTATACCAATGATAATAAGTGCATCAAAAAAAAACATGGTTACTATACTTTTTACTATAATAAAACAGTGGTAACAATGGTTAATCTTCATAATTAGATGTTTAATTACAACAAATACATTTAAATAAACAACCCAAAAAGTTATTCTTAACATTGATGATTAGGGCATGTATTTAGGCTTAGGAAAGAACAAAAAAAAAACAAGAATATTCAGAAGAAGTATAAATAGGCGTAGAAAATATTCTCTCTTTTTTCCCATAAAATACGCATCAGATGTACAGTAACACAGTATAAGCTGCTCTATGCATTCACTAGAGTAGGAATATTATGGAATATTAACTATTGTTTTATCCCTCTGCTTCACACCCCAGTGTAGAGAAATGTTAGCTGTTTCTTGGAGTCAACACAGCGTTTTTTTATCGGTTGGATTTCTTCACCTTCATTAGCGTCGCGGGGTAAAACTCAAACCCAAGCGAGAATTTTCCCTCACGTTGCATTGGCCTTAAATAAGCCTGATGAGGATGCAGTGATATAGGCCTCACTTACTCTAATGTAGGCCTGCAGCTAAAGATGCGCTTGTAAATTGATCCTCCTCATTGGACGTGTATATATTTGCTGAGTGTAAAAGCCTTTTTATTGTTCTGTAGCATCAATTAGTGCATGTGATTAAATTGGACAGCTGAAAGAAAGTCTGTTTATCCAGAAACAAATGAAGTCTTTTTTGTGTAGTAAACACCTGACCTCAGTTGACACTTAAATTAGCTTTTACCAACCAGAAAGTACTTTGAAAGACTTAAATAGACAAAAAAAACTGAAATATTTTATTTTCTTTAATACACCAAAATCCATAGTTGTTATTTTAATATGAAAATATGTGTGATGTTTTGTGATCTGTTGAGTTTATATTTATTTAAACGTATTATTTAATGTATAAAATACATATTTGATGCTTCAAATCACTTTTATATATAAACATTTTTTTACTTAGTTAAATAATTTAGTTGTTTTAAATTTCCCTCATATAATTTTTTAATTGTCCTATTTTTGTTTTTATATTTTCTCAAAACTAACTGTAATATTGTAATTTGAATAAAATCTGATGCTGATGTAGTATTATTTATTTTTTTGTATTTTATTTGAAACCTTGCACTACAAACATGTTCACACCATTTTGTTTTATCCAGTGCATTAAAATAATTTGTATACTATTTAACTCATTTGTGTTTATTTGTTAAATCCAATCCATATATTTCCTCTCGTCACTTTTTTCTTCTTTATTTTTAATTCAATAACTTCCATCATTGTATGATCTGATGTATCAATTACAAACCGATATCTCTCTTCTGCAGTGCTCTGATTGGTGATGTGGATGGTATCAATGGAGTGTGTTACCAGGTACTTACTTAAGCAAAACACATTTTGAAATGGTATTTATTTCCTTGATCTTTATAATGTAGTGAATTCATTTGACATTCACAAAACAACCATTTTGTTTTTCCCTCCTCAAAGGACAGTGACTCAGACAGTGACGATGATGTCTGTGTGACCATCGGTGACATTAAAACAGGCGCATCTCAGGGCTCGTGAGTAATTCAGTCAGAGGTTTTGCCAACGGTAGTAGTAACTGTATGTCACTGTGTCACAATTTCTCACATGATGTAGAGATACTGACAGTGTCTTAAAGTATTCTTGGTGTTATAAATTGCAATAATGATGTGGTTTGATGTGCAGGTCATTTGGTTCCGGGTCCATCAACCTGAACCTAAAATCCTCTGCATCAGGTAATAAAGTGCAGGTAATTAGTCTGTTAAACTGATATTCAGTTCAATTTAGTAAAAACTATTTCACTACCATGAACCTATGGATATATACGCATTTAATTTTTTCATTGATTTGTTTATTTGTGCATCCATGTTAATTCATTATTTTCCCCAATACATTACACAATACATGCTGTATTTAGAAGATGCTCATGATATACAGTTATGATTCAAGCATATATAATTTTTTTGAACTGGATCATTTTTAATCAATTAAGTTACTATGTTGTCTTGCAAGCAGTTGAAATGTCATAATTCATGAAAATACTAAATACAGAAATAACATTCCGTTTCTATGATTCCTCTTAGTTTGTTAAAATGATTAATATTTCACACTTTCTGCAAGGTGCATGTAAACTTATGAGCAGAACTGTAGTTTAGGATGCTTTTACAAATTAGATATATGGATGTGGACTAAATGAGATGTATAGTTAGGTATATATATGTTCGCAGTTTCTAGGAAATTTTCACATTTTAAGTAAAATGGTACTATTGGCAATATTTTTTCCCTCCATTTTTAGTCTGACTGACTTAAATTACTCTAAATTAAGTGTGCGTGTGTGTGTGTGTGTGTGTGTGTGTGTGTGTGTGTGTGTGTGTGTGTGTGTGTGTGTGTGTGTGTGTGTGTTAGAAAATGACCAATTGGTGTTTATATTAATTATTTCAAATACTTTAGCCAAAAACTTTATATAAATCATCATTCCTTCACCTTCAGGTGGTTTCAAACCTTTATGAGCTTATTTTACCATTAAACACAAAAGGAGATATTTTAAAGAATGTTGGGAACCAGTAGCCATATAGATCCATAATAGGATAGGATCCATATTTTTAAATGGAAGTCAGTGGCTATCAGTTCCCATCATTCTTTAGAATATCTTCTTTTGTGTTCATCAGAAGAAAAAAAACAACTGGTTTCGAACAAGCAGAGAGCGAATAATATTTTTTGGGGGTGAACTATCCATTTATTGGTTAAATAAAAATAAATATGTTAAAATTCACAGTAACCATTGGTAATCTAAAATATTTTGATTACTCCCACAGTTGTATAGTCCCTATATATACATTATTAAATGCCTTCCTGAAAAAAGCATTCATTTTAAACCAGCCTGACCAGTGCAGCTGTGAATCCTTTAGAAGATTTCTCTGGTATTGGTTTGAGTGTGTGTGTGAATCTACCCTATAACATCTTATCTACTGTGAGTCAGGCTCCAAGTCCAGAGGGCTGGATGTGGATGCTGAAGGCGCTGTCTTGCAGGTGGATGTGGAGTCGTTTGAGGAGAAGCCATGGAGGAAACCAGGTGTGTTTAAAGTGTGTGTGTGTGTGTGTGTGTGTGTGTGTGTGTGTGTGTGTGTGTG
>CAIGQW010015581.1:3594224-3622768 GCA_903798125.1 Danio choprae | reverse complement strand
ACACACACACACACACACACACACACACACACACACACATATCACAATGTAGTCCTGGTGGTCCAGACTGCATTTGGTCCTGGGCAGGAGTAAGCGGGGGTGATTTTTAATCAGCCATTCCTTGAACCTCTCCTCGATCAGTTGAAGGTTACGCTTCGCTCAGGGGGACATGTATGAACCGGAGCATTCAAGGGTAAAGCAACAGTCCGGCTTTCATTATTACACATACACGCACAGACAGGATACAGAAGTCAGTCACAGTATGCCCGTTTAAACAGAGCATGAGGTGGCATTTTCAGAATCAAACAGGCCTCGACAGAGATTGTCATTGGATCTTGTTCAGCTCCATTAAAATGCAATGTTTTTGCACAAAATAAGTTCACTTGAGTTCATGTGCTTATTCAGGTACAGCTTGACTGCATGAGTGGGAAATACATTCATTAAAGTTAATAAGAACTGAACGTTTACCATATGTTCTAAACATGTTATTGACTTTATTGTGAACTATTCATAAATTGCATTACATTTAAAGGGGTGGTTCAGTCAAAAATAAAAAATGTCCTCACTATTTACTCAGCTCAAGTGGTTCCAAACCTTGAGTTTCTTTCCTCTGTTTTGTGTACAAAAAATAAATATTTTAAAGAATGCTGAAAACCTGTAAGCACTGACATCCATAGTAGCAAAAACAAATACTATGAAAGTTATTGGTTACAGGTTTTCAGCATTCTTCAAAATATCTTTTGTTTAACACAAGAAAGAAACTCATAAAGGTTTTAAACAAGTCAATGGTGTGTAAATGATGACAGAATTAAATTTATTAGGTGAACTATTCATTTAATTATGAATTTGTTTGTTTAAAATTAATTGTCTTTAACATTCATTCACATTCATTTTGTTACAGAACTGAATGACTTTCTTTTTTTCTGTAAAATATAAAAAGATAGTGGGGTGTCATGGTGGCGCAGTGGGTAGCACGATCGCCTCACAGCAAGAAGGTCGCTGGTTCGAGCCTCGGCTCGGTAAGTTGGCATTACTGTGTGGAGTTTGCATGGTCTCCTCGTGTTTGCGTGGGTGTCCTCCGGGTGCTCTGGTTTCCCCCACAGTCCAAAGATATGGGATATAGGTGAATTGGCTAAATTGTTCATAGTGTATGTGTGTAAATGAGAGTGTATGGATGTTTCCCAGTGATGGGTTGCAGCTGGACATATGCTGGATAAGTTGGCAATTCATTCTGCTGTGGCGACCTCAAATTAATAAAAGGACTAAGCCGAAAAGAAAATGAATGAATGAATAAAAAGATTTTGAAATTGACATATTTGTCAGTTGTACTTAGAGTTAAATAAATTAGTAGTTTAGTATTAGTGGTTATAATGATCATTCTTCAAAATAGAGTTGTCATGGTACCAACGTTTTATTAATCTCTACCAATATTAGTAAAATTTAATGGTTCTCAGTACCAATTTCCATACCATTACAATGCAAAACTACTGTAAATAAATTTATAGATGTGTTTTTTTATGTAACTATTTGAAAATAAATATCTAAAATAACGCAGTGTGATTGTGTTTAGCAGTGTTGAGCATTGTAGCCAGTGTAAACAAAGCATTGACACTCTTGACAGGAAGATACACATAGGAGTATTTGAAAGCATCCCCCTAACAGCAGGTACCAGATTACTGCAGAAAGCCCTGAACCATAGCACCTTTAAAGTTTGCGTACCGTCTTGGAACCAAAAGGCCAGTACTTTTAAGAACAGTATTTTTTGAGTGAACATTTTTATTGTTATATTCATTGCGAGATTGATTAAAAATAAAGAAAACACTTGATCAGATCGGACTGCAGAGCCAAGGCAGGAGTGTTAATATTTTATGTGTCTTTGTTTTATATAGAATCATGAGAGTGTAATACCTAAACTTACTGGTGTTTCTGCTGAAAGTAGGTGAAACTCTTTTAAGTGTGTCAGTTTCTTCCTCCGTTGCTGAATTTGTCCTAAACTTCACCCATAGGAAAGAAACAATGAAAAAGACTATTGGAGAAAACATGACCATGTTGCTTAAAAGACTGCACCAGGGCCAATATTACTATGCAGTATTAATGTATCATTTGATGAATTTTTTGTGACTGAAATAGGTTAGTGCCTAGCTCATTTGTGCATCACTGAGAGGATTTGTAGCCTCGTTTCAGGGGACTTGAAGATTTATGAATGATGATGACTACCGCGGTGCACAAGTGTGCAAATGCTGTGTCTACATGAACTAAAAATATATTTGTGCACATGAGATGAGATTTCCCAGATCAGCAGGAAAATAGCATTGACTGAGATTGTGTGTGCGTGCCAAGTGTCTTATAATGCAAAAAAAGACCAGCAATCTTTCATGTTCATTAAATGGCCTGCAGTGTGCAGTACACATTTTATCCTCTTGATTCACACATATGGACTCAACATAATGATCTGACTTTGATTTATGTGTGTGGGTGTATATGCAGGAAGTCGAGCGGCTTGATCAATGTTATCGGTGGACATTCAGGGACCATCAGTCGAGTGGAAGGCAGAAGACGTCACGGCGCTGATGAAAATAACATCCAGGTGTGTTTTTGCATAAATGATGACACAAAATATAAACAGTCAGAGAATGTGGTTTTTAAACACCGACCTCCCTCAGGGATGTGTATTAACGCCAATTTTATTTTCTATTTATATAAATGAAAAACTTGTGATGGTGAAAATTTGACACTTATAAAATATGCTGATGATATGGCATTGGTGGTGTAAAGGATACTCAATCATACATACAGTAATTACCTCAATTTTATTAGTTCTATTTCAAGTTGGACAGAAGACAGTAAGACTTAAGAAATGTGTTGGGGGAATAGCAACGTACGAAACTCCTTTGTTTGTTAACGGGGACGAAGTTGAACAGGTAGAATCTTTTAAATGTTTAGGTACAGATATTGACTGTCAATTAACCTTCGATAAACACTCTGGGAATGTTTTTAAAAAGGCTCAGCAATGTTTAGGTTTGTTGAGAAAACAAAAGTTTTAATATTCACATTGACATTTTATTTGTCATATATAAATCACTCAGCGAATCTGTCCTTACTTTTAGTATTGTTGCCTGGTTTGTAGCGAATATAATAATTGGTGAGAGACAAACACCTCTCATCAATTTATTTACTGCAGTGATGAAAATAAAACCCTTTATTATTGCGAAGGACTTTCCCTATCCATCCCATCAAGACTTCCAGCTGGTAGATGGAATAATTTCCCCTTAATGAAAAAAGACGATAGGAAATTTATTCCCACTGCTGTTGGTTTTTTAATAGGTTCTTAAAATGAAATTTGTATTTCTGAATGTAGTTTGTGTGTTGATTTTTTTTTTATTCATTGTATTTGCATTGTTGTGTGTAAGCCTTTGTCTGAATTCAATTATCTAACCCTTTTGGGAATAGACAATAAAGTTTTTTCTTAATTGAATTGAATTGAAAAAGTAAAATAGTGTAGTGATCTCATATTTCTGTGTACATTTCAGGTTGTGTCAGAGAAATCCTCGGACACGGAGTTATCTTCCCCAAAGCTGTTGCCCTTCTTTCCTCCGAATATCCCACCTCCACCTTTCCCTCCTCCCTCCATCAGCACCACACCCCCCCTCATACCACCACCACCACCCGGTAAGTGAGCACACTCATTGTGTCAGCAGAAAAGGGACTGGCTGGTCCTCTGTAGTGACGTAGCAGCATGTGAATGCTACGACATTGCAGGTTTTTCTTCAGCTTGTCCTTGAGCAAAACTCTCAATTATAATAGTTCCAAAATTAAGCAGAACAAATCGGACACAGACACAGTCCTGCATAGTAACCAGCATATTAAATGTAAATCAGATTATTCTCATAACTGTCAGGTCAAGCCTGATAATATTGTAATTAAATTAGAGAAATTTGTGTTTTATCTCAGAATATATTCACGTAATGTGTTATGCAATGTTTTACCTTTCAAAAGTTTGGGATCCGTTTTTTTGTAATACTTTATTGTACTTTATGTAATACTTTTATTTAGCAGTGATGTGCTAAGCTGTTCAAAAATGACAGTAATTTAGCAGGAGTAAGCCAATGGAAAGTGAGTGAGTGAGGAACCGCAATAACTATTGATCTCTGTAGTTTATATGAAGAAAACACCAAGAAAAACAAAGAGAGAAACTTAAGTGTTTACCTCTTGGACCCTGTAAAGCCCTACTATATCATATTTGATACACAAAGCACACAAAATGAACCAAAAATAAATAAAATTAGTTGAAAATACTTTCACCAATAGCATTAGAATAATCATGCTAAAATATATTTATTTGTGCAATCAGCTTAGTAGGCCTAATGTATTGCATCGCTTTGCCCACGACAATTAAAATTACAGGGCTTTAGTTATAAAATTAACAAAGACAATTCATTCTAAAGACATATTAGTGGGTGATTTAGAGCAATAAATTACATTTAAATTCATTTCAGTAGTCTGACATACTATTAAGTAAATACACTTCCTTCACCTCCATATAAGCTAAAGTTCACAGAATTTCTATAATTGGCAAATTTTTTAATTTTTAAAAGGAAAACTCCTCTGTTTTTTGTTCTGTATTTTTACTATTTATCAAATGGGCCATAAAAAGTCTCATGTGTTAAGTAACCTTAAAATAATATATAATCAGAACACACTTAATTTTAGTCCAGATGTTCTCATCAGCATTCTGTTTTCACATATCTCTTTCAAGTTATTTACACTATGCTTCCGAAAATGTTCATTTATTTTACTTCAATTAAAATAACCTAAATTACAACTCAACAGTGACCTCGAATTTTAGAATATTTTTGTTCTGTATTTTTGATCTCACTCTTCTACTCCATGAAGTTGTTTGCAAATTTGTTAATGTGTTTTCTAGCACCATGTTTCAGAATGATGCCTCAAAATGCTGGCTAGGCTGAGGTTCAAGGGTAAAATTCATGTGCCAGATGAGTTGCAGCAGCTGTGCGTGTTTGATTTGACACTGACTAAATATAAAGCGTGCATGTGTCTGTAGGAGTCTGACAACATATGCGCTTGAGCTGGTGCGTCTGCATCCAGGTGTGTGTAATTCTCTCCAGGTTTCCCTATGCAGCACAGGCTTGCTGGCTGTCAGTTCCACCAACTTCCTGCTCATATGCTTCTCCACCAAACTTTCAACAGGAAAGCCTATAGTTGAGCAGCTCCTCTTCTGCTTCAAAGCCCCATCAGAAATTGCCTCCTGCCAAATCCTGCCAGGTCTCCTCAGACCCCTCACTGACACACTCACCCATCATCCTCTTTTTCATGATCCACTGATCCTTTTTAATACAGTCAAAATATAAGACTTCCTGGTCAGGCCTTGCCTTTGAAGTTTAGCCTTTTATGAGCCGTTTTCATTTTATGGTTGAAGCCCACCTCCCCATCTGTACGTTACAGGCCTCACTTTCTGATTCGCTCCCCCTGCGGATATCGCTGTCCCGTTCCAGCCACGCTGTTCCTTTTGTGTTGCTAATGTGCTGCGTGAGACTAAAAATAGCTCAGAGCGGGAAGAAAGAAAAACTGCCATGCCAGCAGAATCGTGGCACTGGAAATGTGCTGAATGACCCAGCTGTGCTGAAAGAGACAGAGGGGAAAAAGATGGAGAGACCCAGTTGTTAGGAGAGGAATGTTTTGATTAAATGGAGGGCTGAGGGACTTTTTTTTTTTTTTTTTTTTTTTTTGAGAGTAATTTTAATAATGGATTTGTTAGGAGATGATTTGTACTTTACATTTTTGTACTGATAATCCAAATATTTTTGTACAAAGAGAGTCCAGTGATCCACTTTGATACTTTTAGAAGACATTAATGGCTGTAAATGTTCATTAAGTACCTTTTAAGTGCTTTAATCACATACTACATCTTTTCAAAAAATGTCCCAGCTGCCCGAACTAAAATAATATCAGCTTCAGTGAATGAAAATCTAGAACAGTGGAAACCAAGAAAACGTTTTTTCTTGTCACAATCATGTCAACTCCATCACACAAACATTTTGTTACATTTATTCATTTATTCATTCATTGCTGTGAATTTATATAACAAATTAATATAAAATGGTAATGAAGTCAACATTTCTAATCCTCCTTTTCATGGCTAATGCTTATCAAATGTAATTCTATTTACTATTGTCTATTTAGAGTCTATTTAGTGTTACCATCTTCATGGATTGATTCATAAGACAAGTTTTATAGTCATTAAATATTACTTATTTACTTTTCACCCATGCTGTAGAAACGCTACATTGACATAGTTTATGCATTGTATACATTAACATTATTGATCATGCAATCGTATTGTTATTATTGTTATTATTATTATTATTATTATTATTATTATTATTATTCAAGTAAATATACAACTTATAGGAGGAAAGTCATGTCAAAACAAGACAGCCCACAACAGCCAAACTTTTAAATGGAAGTTTAAATAAGTATTTATAAATATCGTTTTTATTACACTTGGAGCAAGTGTTAATTTGCACTAGATCTATGATCTTCTAGGATCTATGATCTTACAAACGGTTGGAGCTTCCAACAGATTTCAGATATAAATTACCATAGTATCCATAGTCAGACTGAGAAAAAGTAGCAGTAGTTTTGGGCATAGTTCAGAAAGTACATAATTTCTTATTGGACTCTGAAGTGTCAAGGAGAACACAGATTATTTGCATGGCTCTTTGTGAGTAAATGCATATGTTGAAGGAGACGCTGTGTTTTTGCCTCGCTCTGTGTTAACCAGAGCTCCGTGATTTCTGTGTTCCTCAAATTACTGTTTTTCTTTCAGCCTTTTTTCAGTCATTTTTGTTGTTGTTGAAAACTGTCTTTTAGAGCTGGCTCCCATCAGGGGTCTGCAGAAAAACAAAAGGGGGATGGTGCCCAGATGTCCACGAATGTTTGTGAGTCTGTGGCTGAGTGTGATCAAAGCAGATAAGTGTGTTGCAGCCATGTGAGAGAGAATGTTTTTTGGGGGTACTGCGAAGGCCCATTTGTTTGACGCACACATTGAAGGGAGGGTGGAGCGTCACGGTTAGCAGGGGCAGTAAAAGTTGCGGGCCGCTGCGTTTGTTGAATTCTGTCTGAATGTGTCATAAACAATGTTGAGTCATTTAAGGCAAGACATCTGGACATACACTCGCATAGATGGAAATCTACTGAGGCACACAAGAAAAATGTGCCCCTATACCAACATTTTTACAAAACTCCAAAAACATACCAGTATGTAACCCCTCTGGTTCTACTTACCTCACTATGAGCCTGATTCAAACCAGCGTTTCTGGCATGGGATGCAGGTGTCACAACATGACAATCCCTTCAATGGGTTGCTAGTGTACCAGAATGAGACCAGAGGAGTACACCCCTTAATATCACTCCTATCCAGGTCACGGCACAAATGTAAACCTTCTAGTTGTATTTGTTGTACTCTGGGTGGTATTTGAATCAGACTGGATTTGACAGCATCCTCCTGCGACATTCTCTTGTACACCTTATGAGGTCAGGGGAGTGAGGTTTCTACACAAGTTGGCCTCCATTATACTCACCTTCCTAAAGATCACTCCCACTCTCTCTTCCGGGTCACTGCACCAGAAAAAAACAAACCTCTGGCTCTTGCTGAGCTATGCGGGGACATGGCAAAAAAGATGTTTTAGATGGATTGTGTCCATCACTAGTGCACTCTTGAGCCTGAAGAAGTGATATTTATGCACACAAATCTGGGTCATAGTACTGATATAAACCCTCTGGTTGAGCAAAATTCTCTGGCATGAGAGTCAACTAAATACCACAGTCCCTATAGTGTCTGTCCTAAGTGCATATATGGTGGCTATGGAAGTGATATGTTTTAACATTCGCATTATATTTCTTCATGCTATACATTTGCTCAGTAACTCCCCTAGTACAATGTTGCACTTGTGATGCATGCACACAGATATGGAACCTAAAGCATTATTAGGAGTTGTTTTGTCATTTACACTTTCAGGGTATGCAATAAAGCATAATCATTTTAGCGCCATTTTTTTCTAAACTTCTCTTTCTGACCAAATTTCTTAGAGCCACTCACTGGATATTTTACTTTTAAACTGCTGCGCAATGTTGCCAAAAAGCAAGCATATATTTTTTTTTACTAAATCCTATTGGAGTTTTCCATATTTGAAGATGTCAGTAGCCGTATAATTTATATAACAATGTTCATTCTTTGTTTTGTGTTTAGAGTTTGTATTTCAGCATACCATTAGTTGCCTAATATATGTTTACATCTGCTGTCTTAGGTTTCCCATTACCTCCTGGGGCCCTTCCATCTATGATACCAACGTTAGATAGGTAAGTGTTTATTTTGCTGTCTCTCTCTTTTTTCTGATTGATTGTTAAGCATAATATCAAGGTTCATATATGTGTATATACAAAGTGTAATATCAAGGAATGTATATGTGTTCAGATTAATGTCATATAGATACTGGAGATACAAACAGAGGAGAGGTAGCAGACAGAGAAAGGAAGAACATTGCAGGTCACAGCACAGGCAAAAGAGGGAGAAAAGGAAAGACAGAGAGAGAAAGAGTGAGATGAAGAGGTAGAGTTTGTGAAAAAAGAATTAGCAATGTCTAATTACTGCTGAACACCTATTTATTTTAGCTAGTTAATATTAGGATAAATGGTAGGGAGTCCATTTATATATTTGTATGCTAATTTTGTGATATAGCTTAAAGAAAAATCCAGAAATACATGTTCACTTTTCAGTTCTATTTTTGTTGTTTTTAAACTTAGTCAGCAAAATAAATGCTGCTACCAGTGGATACAATACTCTAGCAAACTGTGATTGTCAAGAAAAAAAAAATCTCATAAATCTGATGACTAAAGACACCCACGAGACCGAAACAATAAAGTAAAAAAGTTTATTTTGAGACTCAAGCATTGAATGTCCCTCGTGACAGAGATGATTGACTCTTCCTAAAGCTGTGATTGGCAGCCGTCATGGAGTTTATGGGACAGTAAAACTAGGCTGCAACTACAAAAGCCCTTTTTTTCCCTTTTGCCTCTGTCAGAGTCGTTACTTCTGTCTCTGTTCCTGCCTGCAGTATGTAGGGCAGCTCATCAAAGTTTCACCCCAGACTTAGAAGAAGAGAAATCAAGACAAAAGCACTAAACTCCCTTCTGCTTCAGCTAATCCACTGTGACTGTCTTTCTTCCATACACACAGAATTCCTTATTCAGTTTGATTCGGCTCTTTCAGCCTGGGCTCTGAAGCTATCAAACGTGTTTAAGGTGCTTAAGTGTTTATGTGTGTGTGTATCCCTCTTTGTACATGCGCTTATTTGCATCCCAGCCTTCTGACGCCATCATTTATCTTCATAGGACTAAAATACAGTTAAAAAGCCATCGCCGACCCAGTCAAACGCCAAATAAGGCAGAGAGAGACAGAGACAGGGTGGCCATGTTTGTGCCTTTGGCCTCGTGTTTACAGGCATTCAAAACTCCCCATCCGTCTAAGCCTTATACTCTTCCTCCCTTTCTCCCCAAGACAAACAGCCAAGTTTGGCCTGTCTATCTTTCCCCAACTTACTTTATTTCTAGATTTACTCCCCCTCAGTTTGGGAGGCAGCATCATCATCTGCAGAACATTTGTGTGGTTCACTGCCAGTTTTGTTAAAAATGCACATTATTTTTTTCAAAATAATAATACTATAATGAAGTTTTAGAATGTTAGATTTTATATTTAAAAAAGGCTTTTAAAAGTTTTCTCCTTTGATTGCATTTTGGCTTTAGGACAAGTTTGATGAAAAGTTTTGACCCACTTTAAATGTTGGCTTTATAACATGTTTTAAAATAGAGTGATTTTCCAGCATCATTACTCCAGTCTATAGTGTTAATGAATCATTGCAGAAATCATTGTAATAAGATAATTGCTGGTGATTTAAGAAACATTTCCGATTATTATCAATGTTGAAAACAGTTTTATAAATATTTCCAGGAATCTTTGATCAGTAGAATTTTCAAAAGAAAAGTGTTTACCTGAAATAGATAGCTTCTGTAAAATTATAAATGTCCTTACGGTCACTTTTGATCAATGTAATGCATCCTTGTTGAGTTAACATACAGAATAAAATAAATAATTTAATAGCATTTGTATTTAATACAAATACCTATTACATTTATTCCAAATAATTATTAACTAAAACATCTGCTTTGTTCATGTCTGCATATTACACTATTAAAAAGCTTGCATTTGTGTTTTAAATGGATTTTTGTAATGCTGTAGGTATTTTTGCTGCATTTATGTCTTTGTCAAATTTTATGAAAGCTCTGACTTTTCTCATGTGACTCTACAAAAATTTGCTGCTGCCTAAACAGATGAAGTTAGGTGGTTAATCTCATGTTTCAATTTTTTGCTCTTATAATTCTTTTGCACAGCATATGGAACAAGTTGTCATCAACAGCTATGCTGCGTATTGAACCATTGTTTGTTGTCAGCACATAATTGCAATAATACAGCATGAATCCTGCATTATTAATTAAATGACAAAAACACTGCATTGGCAAATACGTATTTTAGTTAAGCAGCATAGTTACAAGAACTTATGCAGTATTAAAGGTTTTGTTTTGTGTTATGCAATATGCTGTTTCAGTTATATTTTTGTTCAGTTTATTTCTACTTGTCTGTATTAATTTTATCCCTTTTTCACCCTCTTCTGACCTAACTCCCTCCCATTTTTTTTATTTCCTGATCCTCCAGTTAGCTTTTTTTCATCCTTTCTTCTTTTTTCTGTTGTTTAAAGAATGGTTCTTCTCAAGTCTCGGTCTCTCTGCCAAGTCCAAACATCCTTAAAGGAGTTTCCGTTCATCCGAACCCTGCCAACCAACGACTGTATAATTCATGAATCACTTCCTTTTGTACCAACACTCCAAAAAAGCTCACTTTTCTCCTTGTTTTCCCTCTTTTTCTCTCCTCCCCATCACGTGCTTACTCATTTTTCACACATAAACATCACATGCTGGGAGTATATATGGCAAACATAAAGGGTCCTTATACAAAGCCCTGAGGGACACCCCTGAAATAGCCCATAATGCTCTCTGGGCGATCGTTTCAAAAGCACAGCACCTTTCCTTCTACTATAAATGTATCTTGCCCTGGCTCTCTAGTCATCAAAAAGAATTCCCTAGTTTGTTTTCCACAACATTTTTAGACAACCATTTTATATTGCAGGCAGATTGCTTTCTGTGTTGAATTTGATTAGATGTCTTGAGACTTGGCATACAAATCCAATATAGTTTCATTACTCGTCAGCAATCCCTCATCGCATGTTGCCGAATATCAATACTAATTGTTTTGTTGATACATTAACATAGCAGAGCTATGTGGAACAGCCAGTTGGGCGGCCTGTGTCTTTCCACTGCCATTAGTTTGAGGTCATTAGGGTCAAATTCTGCAGTGATTAGCTGTCTTAATGAGCCAGGCACTAATTAAAGTTTACCTCTGGGGTGAGATGAGACTGTAACTGCCAGATCATCTAACATTGATTATCATGAATTCCCCTTCTTAGCCCCCTTTCATCTGTTCCAATGCGTAGAGAGCAAGAAGAAGTAAATGAGACATACTGGACATGTACTATAGCTGGCTAAGTTTAAAAGGGATTTGTAAAGGAGAGCCGAGAGGAAGTGGGATGGATGAAGGGGGAGATACAAAGGGAAACCAGAACAGCAGCATCTTTTCCAGAGTTATTAATAGAACCTGAGCACTCTTAAACAGCACCTGACCACAAGGAGTCCTCTTGGATGCGATTTCTCTTACACACCTACACTCAATGCCTTGAATGCAGGGCGGGCAGCCAAGGTTTATGGATCGGGAATGGCTCGTTTGCCTGAGCTGTATCTGCTCAGATACTCACACACAGTTATACACTATTGGCACATTACCGGGCGCATGCTGCACTTTGAGTTAATGCCAGTAACATCAAACAGCGAGGAAATTGAGCTCTGAAACGGAGGAAATTCTTTTGATCATTGAGAAAAGTTTGGTCTGTTGTGTTGGTATGCTTAATTTATTCCTCTCTCTTTGTTGTTTGGTAAAGGTAATTTGTTGCTTTAGGTGCTGTGAAAGCAAATTATTCTACCATTTTAATTTAAAAATATTTTTTAGCAATGTTTTGGGCAAAGTCAGTCATCTTGCAAGTTTGTCATGAAAGAAAAAGGCTGAAAATCTTGTATTGTCCACATTTTTTGATTCTTAGGAATAAAAACTGAAGTCATCATTTATTACACAGTTTTCAAAAAAAAAAGTAATTATTCTGCTCATTACAAAGAATTTTTTACTCTGTAATGGTACCAAGCCAATGATACCATAATGCAATTTACACTCACCGGCCACTTTATTAGGTACACCTTACTAGTACCGGGTTGGACCCCCTTTTGCCTTCAGAACTGTCTTAATCATTTGTTGCATAGAATTAACAAGGTACTGGAAATATTCCTCAGAGATTTTGGTCCATATTAACATGATAGCATCATGCAGTTGCTGCAGATTTGTCGGCTACACATCCATGATGCGAATCTCCCGTTCCACCACATCCTAAAGGTGCTCTATTGTATTGAGATCTTGGGACTGTGGAGGCCATTTGAGTACAGTGAACTCATTGTCATGTTCAAGAAACCAGTCTGAAATGATTTGCGCTTTATGACATGGCGCGTTATCCTGCTGAAAGTACCCATCAGAGATGCTCTTCTGCATACCTCGGTTGTAACGAGTGGTTGTTTGAGTTACTGATGCCTTTCTATCAGCTCGAATCAGTCTGGCCATTCTCCTCTGACCTTTGGCATCAACTAGGCTTTTGCGCCCAGAGATCTGCCACTCACTGGATATTTTCTCTTTTTCAGACCATTCTCTGTAATACTAGAGATAGTTGTGCGCAAAAATCCCAGTAGATCAGCAGTTTCTGAAATACTCAGACCAGCCCATCTGGCACCAACAATGATGCCACGTTCAAAGTCTCTTAAATCTCTTTTCTTTGCCATTCTGATGCTCGGTTTGAACTGCAGCACACCGTCATGACCATGTCTACATGCCTAAATTGAGTTGAGTTGCTCCCATGTCATTGTCTGATTAGAAATTTGCATTAATGAACAGTTAGACAGGTGTACATAATAAAGGGGCCGGTGGGTGTATTTTAAAGAATGTTGGAAACTGGTATGGTAGACTTTGATGTCCATAGACATTCAAAATATCTTCTTTTGTGTTTAACAGAAGAAAGGATCCCAGGTTTGGAGCAAATAAAGTAAATGACGACAGAAGAAAAAAAATCCTTTTTCGGTTAACTCTTCCTGTAAACAAAAAGAAAATGGAATAAGTATAATGCTAAATTAACTAAACTGTTGACACTAACTGTCTTTCTCATCACAGCAGTGGACATTTGGTGGGAAGTTATGATCGACGTTCAGCTCCTCCTTTCCCCTTCCCTACAGGTATGACTAGTGAAATCCTATGAAAGATATGCACTTCACCTGTAATCATGAGTACATTTTTGTAATAAGTACATTTTGTTGAATGATTGTTCTAAAGAGGCTCATCGCCTTTGATTCTGTGCCAGTTATAACCCAATAATCATAATTTTTATGTAGTTATATGATTCAAAGGTTAGATCCTGACAGTACAGTTTATGAAATTATGGGAAATGAAATATACTCTCTCAAGGAACATTTTCAGTTTTCAATTGCTCGTTAAGTGTTTGTGCGTGTGTGTGTGTATGTGGGAAAGGAAACCTCTTAATGTTTTTGTGTATGTGTTTCAAGTCTGTGTTTAAGGAATGTTTCCAAATGCCTTGTAATGAATAGTTGGAAAATATTTAATTTGGCACCTGCACATGTTGGACTGTCTTAACTGCTCAAACACTGTAACATCAGTCAAAAGTAAAGTGTGTATGTGTATGTTGTCTAAAATATATAACGAAAAAAAAAAAGAAAAAAAAATATATATATATATGTGTGTGTGTATATACATACATACAGTCGTGGCCAAAAGTTTTGAGAATGACACAAATATTAGTTTTCACAAAGTTTGCTGCTAAGCTGCTTTGTATCAGTTGTTTCTGTGATGTACTGAAATATAATTACAAGCACTTCATACGTTTCAAAGGCTTTTATCGACAATTATATGACATTTATGCAAAGAGTCAGTATTTGCAATGTTGGCCCTTCTTTTTCAGGACCCCTGCAATTCGACTGGGCATGCTCTCAATCAACTTCTGGGCCAAATCCTGACTGATAGCAACCCATTCTTTCATAATCACTTCTTGGAGTTTGTCAGAATTAGTGGGTTTTTGTTTGTCCACACGTGTACCACAAGTTGTGTTGACCACAAGTTCTCAATGGGATTAAGCTCTGGGGACTTTCCAGGCCATGAACCCAAAATTTCAACATTTTGGTCCCCGAGCCACTTAGATATCACTTTTGCCTTTATAGCACGGTGCTCCATCATGCTGGAAAATGCATTGTTCTTCACCAAACTGTTGTTGGATTGTTGGAAGAAGTTGCTGTTGGAGGGTGTTTTAGTACCATTCTTTATTCATGGCTGTGTTTTTGGGCAAAATTGTGAGTGAGCCCAGTCCCTTGGATGAGAAGCAACCCGACATGAATGGTCTCAGGATGCTTTACTGTTGGCATGACACAGGACTGATGGTAGCGCTCACCTTTTCTTCTCCGGACAAGCCTTTTTCCAGATGCCCCAAACAATCGGAAAGGGGCTTCATCTAAGGAATATGACTTTGCCCCAGTCCTCAGCAGTCCATTCACCATACTTTTTGCAGAAGATCAATCTGTCCCTGATGGTTTTTTTTTGGAGAGAAGTGGCTTCTTTGCTGGCCTTCTTGACACCAGGCCATCTTCCAAAAGTCTTCGCCTCACTGTGCGTGCAGATGCGCTCACACCTGCCTGCTGCCATTCCTGAGCAAGCTCTGCACTGGTGGCACTACGATCCCGCACTACGATCCCGCACTACGAGTTCTCTTTAGGAGACGATCCTGCCGATTGCTGGACTTTCTTGGACGCCCTGAAGCCTTCTTAACAAGAATTGAACCTCTTTTCTTGAAGGTTTTGATGATCCTATAAATTGTTGATTTAGGTCCAATCTTTAATAGCCACGCTTATGCAACGCAATGATGGCTGCACACGTTTCTTTGCAGGTCACCATGGTTAACAATGGAAGAACAATGATTTCAAGCATCACCCTCCTTTTAACATGTCAAGTCTGCCATTCTAACCCAATCAGCCTGACATAATGATCTCCAGTCTTGTGCTCGTCAACATTCTCACCTGAGTTAACTAGACGATTACTGAAATGATCTCAGCAGGTCCTTTAATGACAGCAAGGAAAGTAAATTTTCATGGCAAAGAAGAACTATGCAATTAATCTAATCACTCTTCATAACATTCTGGAGTATATGCAAATTGCTATTATAAAAACTTAAGCAGCAACTTTTCCAATTTCCAATATTTATGTAATTCTCAAAACTTTTGGCCACGAGAGTGTGTGTGTGTGTGTGTGTGTGTGTGTGTGTGTGTGTGTGTGTGTGTCTGTGTGTCTGTGTGTCTGTGTCTGTGTATGTTTTGGCCCTGATAGCCTTCTGTTCTATTTCCATACACATATAAACTGAAATATACCACGTCTTTGAACATAAGGATCCATATGTACAGGGCACCTGGATTGACCAGAGAGTAGAAACTGCATACAAAGCGTTAACATACTCAACACCCTCTCATCGTCACTAGACACACACGTTCTATACAACTATGTAGGGATACGTTTCCAGCCACTGAGCATAGAAGTGCACTGCAAGCATTTCCACTGCAGTCCAGCACACATCATTATTGCAGGCAGAGGTTAACAAGGACACACACACACACACTCGCTGAAAAATGAGCATGTCAGAAAATCTGCTGTGGCCTTGTTAACCTTTGCATGTTGTAATGATTTGGGTGTACTCAAGAGGCCAAAGCGGTTACTGTCACTGAGAGCTTTCAGCGATTGTTGCATGTGTGTTTGTGTGTGAAAGACAGACACAGAGAAAGCAATGTCTGGTATTGTTACAGCAAGCATCAGTGTCTGAAATGGGCTGTTTAAATACCAATAGCAAAAATGTGTTAGGACACAGGTAAAGCGGGTATTTTTTTTGACTTGATTTATTAATTGTGAAATAGATTTTGATGTTTAGGTCATTAATGCAATTTATTTTAATTTAACAAATTTATATTATATTGTAATATATTAAATTACACTCTTTTGCGCATTCAGTTATTAATGTTTTTTATTATTAACATTGTTGTATTGTTTTGCATGTTGAATTGTTAATATTGTTTTATTTACAATTTTATATTTTTATTACTAATATAGCTTTGATGTTTATTGTCACTGTTTTTATATAATATAATATAATATAAAGCTTATATAGAATAATAGTTATTAATAGAATAATAGTTTATTGTTCTTCAAGATTTATCTTCAATTTTTTATACAACTTTGTTAAACTCATTTATTATATTATTTTATATTACATTGCATTGCATTACATTATTAAGATTATCAGTTAATGCAGTCACATTCTATGCTTTCTTATTATAATTGTATTATTTCTTCTTCTTTGTCTTGTTAAATTTAGTCATACCAACACTAACACAAAAAAGTACATATGTATGTGTATCTGCTGCAATAACGGCTGTTTGTTTGTTTTTGTTTTGTTTTTTTGCTTGTCCAGGTGTATACTCACCTGCAATGAGAGTGGCTTCCTGGCCTAGTGTGATAGACAGCGGCAAGTCATGGGAAAACTACAGCCGCCATAACAAAGAAAGGATGAGAGAGAAAACCAGAGAAAGAGGACCCAAGAAAGAGCGGGAGAGAGAGAGAGAGCGATATAAAGAAACGGATCGAGAGCACAGTCCCACCTCTCAAGACCACAGAAGGTAAGATGGCCAGTCAATAGTCTGAGTACAGTAAGATTAACTGCATATTTAATTGGAGCCGTTTTTGCTTGAACTGTGAGTTTTTCTGTGCAGTTTTTCTGTCCCGGTACTTCATAAAAAGTCTGCATTTAACTTTCAAGCTTACCTTATACTGGAACCCTTTATTTTTATCTTGTGGACATTTTTGGGCATGAAGGTCTCACTTAAGTGTGAACCCGAATTTTTTTATTATTAAAAACGAACGTATAATGTATAAAAGTACAAATAAAAAAATGTTTTTAATTTTAGTATTCCAATTTCATTTCCTATTGGACAAACAATGAAGTTGGATTTAAAGAGGACTTTTTTGTTTTCTGAGGTAAAAGTAAATTTAAAAAGGAGTGAAGAAAAATAGACCATGAATAAAAGTGTTAGTGGTAAAGATGACGAGAATTAGACTTTGCAGAACTGTTTGTCTGTCTGTCTGTCCAACTGTTTGCGTGTGCGTGCGTGTGTAAAAATACAGGCTTTTACAGTATACAATTTTTGTTTAGTTTTTTTTTTTTTTTTTCAAATTAAGCTGGAGAGCTTTTTAAGGAAAAGTTGGTATTTCCATCTTTCCCAAAGACTCACGGCTGTATTAGATCAAAAGGGTGCTACTACTAAATACTGAGCAAAGGGTCTGAATAATTCAACCATGTGATATTTCAGTTTTTCTTTTTTAATAAATTTGCAAACATGTCAACAATTCCGTGTTTTTCTGCCAATATGGGGTGCTGTGTGTACATTAATG
Source organism: Danio choprae (assembly GCA_903798125.1). Taxonomy (NCBI): domain Eukaryota; kingdom Metazoa; phylum Chordata; class Actinopteri; order Cypriniformes; family Danionidae; genus Danio; species Danio choprae. The sequence goes on along the minus strand of CAIGQW010015581.1, from coordinate 3,604,995 downwards.
AGGAAAAAAATGAAATTAAATGATTTTAGCAAATGGCTGCAATATAAAAAAAGAGTGAAAAATGTAAGCTGGTCTGAATACTTTCCGTACCCACTGTATATGGTAGATGAAAGTTGATAGTGCCAGTAAAATGCAGACCTTTTGCAATCATACCCATATAACTATTCATTTTGTTTGAAAGAAAGCTCAGCATATTTACATATGCCTAAAAATGTTGCTCTAAGCAGCATGGGTAGCATCTATGTTTCTTATTGGCATATTGCTTGCAGAAATACAATTTACTTCTAAGCGAAGGGTGAAAAATATTTTTGCTTTGTGTTTTGGGACACTGAATCCCATTCAGTTACTTATGTATTACTTAACAGTAAATTATCTGTGCACAAATGAAGTTTCAGGCTTCAGTTTACTAAACCCACACCTCTGTCACTAATAACAAAGTTTGAATTATACATATAGCTTCTTTAAAGGAATAATTCACCCAAAAATGAAAATTCTGCTATTATTTACTCACACTCAGGTTGTTCCACTCTTATTTGTATTTGTTGTTCTGCTGAAGATATTTGTAAAAATGTCAGTAGCCAAAAAGATTTTGCCACCTATTTACACTATGGCAGCGAGTCGTGAGATTTGTTTGGTTACTGACATTCAAAAAAATTCTGTGAGTTTGGTACAACCTGAAGTTACCTGAAGTAAATGATGACAGAAATGTCATTTTGGGTGAACTATACCTTTAAGAAATGTCCCTGTGCTTTTGTCCATGCAATGGAAATTCAGCTTTAGACTGATGTGAGGGTGCATAAATGTTGACAGGCTGTTATTTTGTTTAATGGAATAGTTCTAAAAATCACTCAATCATTTATTCAACCTCATGTCAGACTAAACCAGCACTACTTCCATTCCTCTGTGAAACACAAAATGAGACATTTAAAGCATGCTGGTTGCTGTTTTTCCATTCAATTAGTCCTCAACGGAACTAAAGCTTTTAAGCTGGAAAAAAAGAAAAAAGATTGAACTTCTGCAGTATTTCAAATCTTCTTAAGACATTTGATAGAGTAATTTAAAACACCCGACCTTACAAACTTTTCGCGAATCAGACGTCACTACTTCTTACATGAACTTTCACAAAGCTATCGCTTTGGTCCAGAGGAAGTGAAATATAGAACATTTTATTTATTAATTAATTTTTTGTTTGTATATGCATTGGTGCTTTGCATACTTTTTGGCAGCTTCAGTCTCGAGTCATTACACTTTCTTGGAACAAATCAACCAGCACATTTCTCTCAAAATTGCTGCTTTTGTCCTCCAAAGTTATATGGTTTGCAAAGATTGCTCAATTCTGGCCAGTCCGTTTCACGTTCTCTTTGACCTCGCACACATTTATGCTCTGCATTTGTGCTGTGGTGGCAGTATGTTCAGTGTGAGGTCACATGAGGAAAAAGCGCTGATATTAAAACAGGCCAGTAGAACAGCTGGGAAGCACACCGGTCTGTCACACTTATGAAAGCAACATGTGCTCTCGCTTTTAGATCATCTCTCCTTTCTCTCACTTCCAACTTCTCTCTTGCAGATCACTTTCTCCTTTTATCCAATGACAGTGATTGAAGCTTCGTTTTCTGCTTAAAATATCATATTTCGTAATATGATTAATTGAAGGCGATTGTGATGTGCATTTTGTCAATAAAGCCCGTTCTAGTAAATCTCCAGTAGGTGCTTTCAGACTGAGCAGCATTTACTAAACAGAGTCGTAGTACAATGACAAGCTATGTGCAGAAATTTGAATAGATTTATTTAGACAATAATGGTATCGATATACTGTAATCGTTCTTTGACAGCCATTTGCATCACTTCTCAACGAACTATGGCTCTGTGTAGTAAATTCTGCTCATGTTTTTACTGCAAACTGAACTTAAAATAAATCTTTCTGTGAGATAATTCCATATTCATAGGATTATTCATAGTCATGCCAAATCAATGAAAGCAGTTAAAGTTGCCATGAAATGGAAGTTAAGATTATCCTTTTTTTCCCCATATCATGACGTACGTCCAATTGAAACAGTCCGGAAGGTGGTGCATGATTTCGTCCATTGGGAACTGATTGGTTCATAGGAAGATGGATGTTGCTATTAAAATGAAGGGAGATTTTTCTGCTCTGCAAAAGTAGAGCAGAAAAATACATGCCCCCTGATAGCCCCTCCCAAAAGGCATTCCATATGACCAGAAGTGAAGAAAAGTCATTTTTAGGGGGAATGGAAAGTTGAGGTATTTGATATAAGATTATGAGCACAAATTCACAAAAAATAAATAAATAATAAATATATTAAGTACGTAGATACATCATTTATAACAAGCGTTACTATATAAATATAAAAATGAGATGTAAAACATGCCGACTTTAAACATTCTGTTAATAATTATGCTATGGGGACTTCCTAGCTTTCATCATGTTTGAAGTTTCCACACAAGAGCGCCCTCTGGCTTTTGGAGAAGATTTACAACTGATAATACAACCATGCTTCCCTGACTCATTTGCGATTTTGCCCAGCCCTAATTTCTGTGTATGATGGAGGCATATCGAAAGAACACAAGAGCCTATTTCTCAAAATCTGCATGAGTATATCCTCTCTAATGTCTTGAGGGTCGCTTTTTAATCAAAAAAGTGTGACAATGTGCTAAATAAAATGACTGCCAAATCTCAACATGAGTCTTCTGACTCACTGCTGGGCCTGTGAGAGGACACACACACACACACACACACACACACACACACACACACACACACAGACACAGAGACAGACACATACTTTTGGCTGGTGTACCAGATAAACTAGGGCTGAAGTTGTCACACACTGGCATTCATGCCAGGGCTTTGAGAGTATGTTAGCGGCGTAGCGCCTGTGTCGCTCTGAGAGAGTAGAGAACCTTCTGACCAACATATTCATTCAGCTCTCAGATCCTGATATGTTCTGCCAAATCTCTGTCTTTTCCATTACTGCTTTATCACATTCACAGTTCATCTCTGTATGCCATATGCTGTGTAAACAACAGCGTTCTGTTTGCCATGTACGCTTTAGCACATGTTGAGAAAACTTTACATCAAACACAAATGAAGATCCTGTTTACGGCTGGTATTAAATGCTGAACAGATATTAAACTACGTTTTTACAGAGGTGTAATTGTTGCACATCATAGAAGGTAATGTTGTGAGGTGGCAAATGACTACAGTAAATAGAGGGTGTGTTTACGAGTGTTTTTTATCACTCGTAAACAGAAGAGAAGACACTTTGCTTAATTATTTATGACACCATTTGTTGATTTCCTATTTTAGACAATTTATACCATGCAAGATTAGTTAGAGACATTGTATTGGTTTAAACCATGGACTTAATTCTCATCTATATGTTTTTGCTATAAATGCGATTCATTCAGAGAGTTGTGTTAAGAAAATTTGACGTCTGTCACTCCATTTCCATTCAGAGATACTCAAACTCATCTGATGGCATTCATTTCCTGTAAATATGCTCTTTCATGTTTGTTTTAGACAGCAATGATTTTAAACATTTGCTAGTGTAGACATGGCTGAACCCAATATCAACCACAGAGATCAGCAACACTTGTACTCACAATCTGCCAAACTAACTTTTCCTTCTTTTCTCACTTTGCCTCTTCACTTGCTCACACTCTGTCTCTTTAATCTGGCTGGTAATGCTATTAGCAACTGGTCGGACATTTGGTGAACACTTGTCCCGTAGATATGATCTCATTCCTGTGGCTTAGAGAGAGGACTGGCCTGACTTCAGTCCAGCTGGCACAACACCTCCACACATACTCTCTCTCACACACACAAACACACACACACACACACCTAGACACACACGCACACACATCATGTCTGCCGTGTTTTGCCTTTATATGTTAAGTCCCACAAGGTCATGTGCATGGTATTAATAGCATGATGAAAATGAGGAAATTGTCGCATTTAAATCCAGATTTGTCTTGAGCTGTCAGCAGTGGATACTAACAACATGGAGCAAACATGAAGTCATCTGATTAACTGTGAAAAAATGCACAGAGAGAAAACAACGCAGTTAGTTCAATTGAAGGTTGTCTAGAAGCAGGATTTAATTTTTTGAGGTTAACTGCTTGGGGGTGAACTATATATAATATTTATTTTTTATTTATTTATCTGGCACTGCACAAGTGCTTCACACTGACCACTGCCACCACACACTGTTTTGTCCCTTGTCATCTAATTAGTGTTTCCTAGACTAATCTATAGCAATGCACCTGAGGGGCCAAAGGTTTCAGCTGACTACTAATTACAGACTGAGTGATCAGGTTATTGAGTTGGTCTGCTTTCTCTTCACAATGTGGCAAATGTGCACTTCGACGCTTTCATTAGCTAAGTTACCATCCAAATATTTGGAGGACACATGTTTTAAAAGTTATTCTTGCATGTGCAGTTAAAAATGTTACCTGAACTCCATACAATGCTCCTACTTACGGCCATCTCTTTCATAGCAGCCAAAAGTGCCGCTTCGTCACATAATGAAAGAAGTAAACACAGCAGAGGAGCAATTTGAGCGAACGAGATGTGAAAAAAAACTGCATTTTCAGAAACATATATGCAGTTTGTTGAAAGGGAAGCAATTCATATTAGTGTAGATTAGAAAATGTTACACTGAAGTATAGATTTTGTTGGGCTAGTATCAATTCAATACCAATACCAATGCTGGTATCAATACTATTGATGTTAGTATTGATCTGACCACCGCTACCCGTCACACTACAATAATAATTTGTAATTTTTCCCATTAGGCTTTCCATAGTCCACTGTACATGTGTATAGCAAAAGTAAGCACCTCCACTAAATCCAAGATGGCAGATGAAGGACAGAAAAGTATCAATATGCAGTATAATTAAAAATAGATTTGTTTGTCCAGTGTTTGATTGTGGTCATTTTATTTATTTTTAAATATTGTACATTAGCTTAGCAACGCGTTAGAGTCAATCTCCCCTGAAAGTCATTTATCAAATTCCTGGACAGTTAGGGACCAGACGTCCCAAATTTGCTTGTACAGTCTTATATTTCAGAAATATTTTTAGTGTCCTGAGTCCTGACTTATGAAAAAATCATAATGACCCATATTTCATCTGTTCTAAGATTTCTTCATTACTGAGCGCTACTAGAATCACTCTGTTATGCAAAAATAGCTTGATCAGTGGAACGCAATCATGCCGTGTTATATAGTAGTATACTGTGTATATAGTATAAATAGAATATTCTGAAGGACAAAATCCCCATCCCATCATATTTCCATATTGAACAACCTGCAAGCAGTGAAGGCATGGCTAAAAAAGAAGATCTAGTCAGACATGAAAGTCATTAACATTGAGTTATGTTGAAATAAATGATACAACATACTGAAAACTATTGCATATCATGTCATCACTTAATCAAACACAATTTCAAAAAGATGTTAATAAATCAGCTTGTAAAGTAAATGTCACATAACAAGTTACTTTTACCTCAGGGAAGCCAGTCTGTTTCAAAAACGCATTTGTTAGCTAGAAAAAATAAATCTATGGAGGAGCATTTACTCAAAATATGCACTATATTACATAGTGTATGTATGTATGTATATATATATATATATATATATATATAAAATGTATAAAATGCATCAGGTTGTTAAATGAATCTGTCTTTATATGATAGATATCTTTTAAATCTTTATATTTTGTGACAGTGACATTGTCTTGGTCCTGTATTGTAAGAAATGTAGTCACCCTAGCTAGTCAGTAGGAAATGAGCTAGGTTTTAGAAAATAGCTGAATACTTGTGTTTTTTCCTCAGTACTACTGAATGTGCTTGTATATGTGTGTGCAGTGAGGAGGAGCGTACGTCTCGACACAGAGATCACAGTCATTATGGGAGCGAGAGATACAGAGAAAGCTCCGGAAGAGACGGACCAAGAGACAGACATCGAGAAAGAAGACACAGAGAACAAAATGAATACCGATCCTCACGCAGGTAATGCAGAGTCAGAAATGTACCAGGATGTGGGGCTATAGATGACCAAAAATACACCAGTGGTGACTAAAATGTCCCAGATGTTTTAGATGAGCAAACAGAAAAAGTTCATGCAGTTTTATGTTACCTAACGTGATATATATATTCATTATATTCTATTTTAATCCTGTTTAGTTATGGGTTTAATTCTCCTTCTGACACCATAGTGGCCTGTAGATTTTTATGGAAAAAGAAAATAAATAAATAAATAAGCTACAGCAATTTGAATCAGCAATGTCAATATACTTTAAAAGTGTACTTTAACAGAGCTTTCTATATATGATGAAATATATGGTATAATTATATAATGACATTTTGTATATTGTTTGAGCTATTTTTAAATTTGTAGGTGATTTTGATCTTATTTATTACCACCATAGCTATTTTTCATTTACATTATTGCAAATAGTGCCTTTTAATTAAAAAATAAATATTTAATTGATCTCCCTAGCAACACATTTTGACCTTGTTCTGCAATGCGAAAGTAAGCTCGTTTTTGCGGTTTCTTTTTTTTTTTTTTAGAAAGCTTGATTAATTTGCCTATAAACTACTTGCTCTCTAAACAGGTATGTTTATGACAGTGCATACAAATAAAAAGAAAAATTCCAGTTTGCAAAATCAAGCTCCATAACAAGCTGATTTATGGCTAAAAATCAATGGAAGTGAATCAGACCGGAAGTCTGGAGCCAATAAGGTTTTATTGGCTGCGCTTGCTCATACTTGAAAAAATAAGATCACCTCAGATGCATACACAACCAGGGAGGGTTGCACATTTAGCCTTACGTACCAAATTACAAATATAACAAATAAATGTGTACTGTATGTCAACATACTATTAAACCCCACATCAGACACAGCAGAATGACGCACACACACAAAAGACCCCCAAAGGTGATGTTCATCAGAGCAGGGACCAAACCATCTTACATAAGCATTAAAGAGGATGATATATGATAAAAAAAAAGTGTGTGTGTATATATATATATATATATATATATAGATGATGTGACCTTCTTCTCTCGGTTTCTCTCATTAGTAGCAGCAGTAGGAGGCGCCATGATAGTGATGACGCAGAAAGCCACAGGAGACACCGACACAAACGCTCCAGACACAGCAGAGGAAACCTCGAGCGCAGCGAGGAGTGCAACGCCGACCAGGAGAACCAGTCGGAGGCCACTGAATGAGTCCCTGGCCAGCTGGTGAGAATCTTTGTTGACCAATAAGTGGTCTGTAGTGAAAGATCATTAGTCAGTGACCAACTGTGAATAGATTTTGATTAATCATATGCCAAAACACTTAATAAGATGAGACAATTTATGTTATTGTTTTAGCGATTTAACCTTTAATTTTCTTGAAAGTATTATTCCGGAACAAAAAGCGGTCTGAAGGGTACACTCTTTTAATTTAGAAATGTATTTATTCATTATTTAAAGTTATTTAAACTTATAATTGATTTGATGATAATGCTGACTGTTTTTTTTTTTTTGTGCCAAATGTTCATTTTGTTGAAGCAAAAAAGTATTATAAACATGATTCAGAAATGTTACTGTGTGTGCAGCATGATTTAGTGTTGAGAATGGAAGAAACTGTAGTGACCTTCACACAAGGTTGGTCCGCTCATCCACATTTGTCATTTACATCCATTTCAAAGTTTAGGATTGGTAGGATTTTTTAATTAAATTTTAATAACAAGCAGCACAGTTGAAGCAATCACCAGTGAAAGTTCAGCTTTTCTATCAGTTGAATAAATGACATTTTAAAATATAGTAAAATTGAAAAAAAAAAATTAACTTATATTATTTAACGTTTTCTTCATTTGTATATAAATAAAAGCAGTCTTGATGAGTTAGAGACATATAAATATATTTAATAAATCTTCCTGACTCCAAACTGAAACTAAACTTGAAAGGCAGAGTACGTACTGTACACACAGTCAGGGTTGCCAGGTACCCTCAAAATCCAGTCCAAAGCTGACACAAAACCTGCCCAAAACCTTACCCCCTGACCAATTACCATTGACAACTGTGGGAATAATGCAGTATGCACACCAATTTGTGCTCAAAGTCTAATATATCTGGGCCTAAGAAGGCGTTTACATGACCCTAAAACTAAAAACTGAAACGGTTTTATGAATTTTGACTGTTAAATTTAATAAAATTGTTTTTGGGAGTTAAAAATGCATACCAAATCCGTGAAAAACGCCATTGTATTGTATTTTTGCATTATACATGTTCAGTCTCTTGGCATCTGCAAGTACTTGATTATTAAAACAACAATGGCAGACTACAGGACTGTTTATGTGCAGGTGCATAGTGTTGGTTTACAACACATGTCTAACTCCAGTCCTCAAAGTCCACAGCTCTGTACAATTTAGCTTCAACCATAATTAAACACTCCAGATCAAGCTAATTAAGCCCTTCAGGCTTATTTGAGAACTACAAGCAGTGTGTTGAAAGCAGGGTTTGAACACAACGCCAAATACTCGCCTGGGATGTGGTATACAGATTTTTAGCTGTTTTGTGGATGTGATTATTTTGGTATTTTTGATAGGGTTGTCAACATTTCTGTTTTTAATACATAGTTGTGGTGTTAATGTGTTGTACCCTAAGAACACTCAGTCACACAAGTCTCCTTGTAGAATGACTTTATTGATCATTGAACCAAAGGTACCAACAGATACAATATACTGCACAAGCCAAAGCATGAGATGCCAGAGCACACACACCTTACCCACAGATGATACCTACACGCACACTCATACACGCACTCACACAGTGAGCCTTTCACACACCACTCTCTCCAGTTCTTTCTCATCCAAAGTAAACAAAAAAGTCAGCAAGGCCGCCAAAATCTCACATCATTATAAGCATTATAAGTTATCATCCATTTTTAAAATAGATTATTAACATTGCTCTTTTTTCAGTTGCGATTTTTATTTATTTTATTACATTTTTTTATTACTCACTATAGTTTATTTTTATGTGCGACAGCATCTGAAACATACCAACATAGATAGAACTACTTGGCAAATGTGTCTCCATGCCAGTGGATGGAGAAAAGGAACCACTGTCAGAACGAACAAAACGAAGCCGATATCCGAAAGCCATAGAAACGGAGAAAGAAAGAAACCAAACGTAATAGTAGTCATAGTACAAGTGCTTGAATTAGTTTTGTTTTCTTTTTTTCAGACATCGACGTTTATAGTAAAGAGTGTGCGTCCACTTCGATGCATTTTTCTAACATGTAAAACTAATGGAATTGGCAACGTGTGTCCCCCGCCCGATCCTGATACATCCTGATACATCCTGGTAATCCCTCATGTTCGAAGGAAACCCGTCTCATGTGCAACATCTCAAACGTCCTCTACGAACAACATTAGAGTCTCACAATCTGACTACATATAGCACAGTGCCCATAATGTTTATACATCTACTGTATTTCCGACTCGTTCATTGACAAACTCACTCCTGAATTTGTGATTTCAGTCCTTTAGTACAGCTCCACTTTCTGCCTGTAACCGACACAATGTTCCTCTCATGCACAAATATCATCCTTATGCCTTGACGGCTGTGAAAGCGCCTCCTTGGTTTGGAGTCTGATAAACGTGCTTCTTGGTGGGCGGATTCAAAGTCCTTGGCTCCGCCTTCACAATTAAAGTCTTAGTACTTGTATGAGGTCCATGTGTCATTTCCTGCATTTCCATAGAAGTGCAGTCTTTGTTACAAGCCCCATCTTTTAGGAAAGTCCGGACTCTGAAATACACCATTTTTGTTCTCATTTCTAACGTCTGTAGTGTAAGCTCTGCCCCCTAGTGTGGGGTTAGTGTGATAAGCCCCTCCCCCATGCAGAGTAGTCCTATAGCAGGCTGCCAGGCCAGGAAACGATGGTGAGAGTGATCCGACCCCTCAGCTCTTTGAGCAGGCGGACCAGAGCCGTGTGTGTCATTCCCCAGGTGCTCTTCCCATTCACCTCCAGCAGGATGTCACCACAGCTAGTAAGAAAAAAAACAAATAATCTTTTACTATGTTGGTGCAAGATTGAAATATAAATATAAAAATAGCATTGTGCACTAGGCAGTTATTTATAGGAGTTCTACAACTCCAATTCCCCCCAAAAAGTTTAATTTACTCAACAAATAAATGAACTTGTAATTTGTTAATTCTCTTTAACTCTTTTATAAACACTTTCACATGTATGATCAGTCTTGGCTGGTCCCTGGAACATATACGGTCACACCGGTGTGAGAAGAGCGTTTAGTGCTTCACGTAATCACACTGAGCCATAGAAAGACATAGAAAGTGTGTCGCATGTCAAACATTGCAATTTATCAGTGTTTTCAAACAAATAATGTTTATTAGATTAGATTCAACTTTATTGTCATTACACATACAAAATGTAACAAAATGCAGTTTAGGCCTAACACCAGCAAGTGCGAGATAGGCATAAGTTATAAGTTCAATTGTAGAAAACTTTGGGTATTATTTACAGATGGATATACTATGAATATAATATACAAGTTGTATGAACTATAATCAGAGATTTACAAATAGATGAATTATCTTAAGTTTCAGACATTCAAATACACATATGGACTAGCAAAACAATATTTATGGTTTGTAAAATACACACGGATGTTTATGGACATGGCAATAATAATTATTTTTAAGTAGAATTGGACTATGTGCTTTATTCATGATATAT
>CAIGQW010015581.1:3573628-3586817 GCA_903798125.1 Danio choprae | reverse complement strand
GAGAGAGAACTGGCTGATTGCTCGATTCTTTGATGTAGAAGTAATAGGCTTTCAGATCTTTCTCCTCAATAAGAAAATGTTTAGTAAAATGGTGCAGAGGGACTGGCAGTAAAGAGTGTGTGAAACCCACCAGTAAAGTGTGCTCGATGTCCACAGGCGAGTAGGGTGGTGGTCCCTCCATGTTCCATGGTGCCTCCTGTAGGATGTCCGGAGCTGGAATGTGAGTCTGGCGGGACACGATGAAGTGGACACGGTCCTCGCTGGCCTGTAAAACACATAGCACGTTGCATTAAAACCCATTGGCGTCAAGAGTTATTACTATATTGTCATCTTTACCAATAGATAAAGTTCTGTTTATTGTAAGACTGGCAGTTATTACAAGTGCCACTTGGAATATTCAAAGCTCTTTACGGGTGTGTAGATTCTGATTGGCTGACGATATTTTTTATTGTTCATCAGCTGGCAAAAAAGAGAAAGTGGCATTTAATTCTAGAGAGCATTTGACTGAACAAAACGTTTAGTGCAAGATGAGTCATGAATATTTATATAACGGTACAATGCAAAAAGTAGTTTATAATTGAAAAACTTACATATGAAATTGAAATGGAGTTGATATTGTGCTTTCTAAAAGATAAAAGACTGCCCTCAGTGTAAATGGACTTTAATCGTGATTATTTCATATTCTATTTTATTTTCTATTTTTCTTTCACACTATAGTGATGGTTAACTAAAATTAAAACCATTTCTATCACTTGAAATACGCAATAACTAAAATTAAGTTCATTTTGAAAGGAGGAAAATAAGTTAGAGGTAGCAAAAATGTATCTTTTTAATTTAGTGTTCTAAAGAAATAGTAAAAATAATAATAACAACAAGAACAAAAACAACAAATTCATTCATTCATCCATTTTCTTTTCAGCTTAGTCCCTTTATTAATCTGGGGTCACCACAGCGGAATGAATCGCAAACTTATCCAGCATATGTTTTACGCAGCGGATGCCCTTCCAGCTGCAACACACACATACACTACGGACAATTTTAGCTTATCCAATTCACCTATAGCGCATGTCTTTGGACTTGTGGGGGAAACCGGAGCACCCAGAGGAAACCCACGCGAATACCTGGAGAACATGCAAACTCCACACAGAAATGCCAACTGACCCGAACCAGCGACCTTCTTGCTGTGAGGCGATTGTGCTATCCACTGCGCCACCGTGCCAAAACAACAAATTACTGAAACTTATAGATGAAAATGAAAATATATTTTGTAAAAAGTGTAATTAAAACTATTATTAGAACTCTAATAGTTTCTGTGATACTAAGATGAAAAGATTCAAGACAGTTTTGTTTCTTTCCAGTTTCGTACATCTAAAATGTGTCACATAATTTGCCATTATCATATGGAGAAGAAAATTTTAATATATGTAACTCATTATATACAGAGAGTGTATATATATAATGAGTTATATCTAAATATTTTCCTGAAAACATTTTACAAATTTACATTTACAAACTATATATATTAGAAAGTATACTGTTTATATTCCAGGAAGGGCACCTTTGCAAGCTTTTCCCAAGAAAAACAAGACATGTCTAAATACTATAAAACTCTTGCCCTTAAACCTTGGTGAAAGTCACCCCAACATCAACCCTCTACCGCAGAAACATTTCGAACTCCACAGGAGAGCAAACACAGGACAACAACTTCCCTAAGGAGCGAACAGTTCAAAAACTGAATTGAAAATTGAAAATAGTCAATTCATACCCCAGAGAGTGTGTGCGTAATGTCTCATTACTCTCCGGACGTCTAGGAAGCACAATTACCAGATGTTGCGATGACTGCCAATGCCCTACAGCTCCAGCGCAGTGTGAATGTGCGATTATATCACACAAGTGTGCGCTTATTAAAGAAAAACTAATATATATGGAGATTCGATTCATGCTGTAGTCTGTGTGGATGTCTGAGGCCTGTTGTATTTATTCCTAGTTTTCTCTTCATCACTACCACTTTCTTCATCTATAAGGCAAGATATGCAAGCAAAAATTGTTTATTTATGCTCCTGCTTTTTTGGCTTTCTATAAAAAGTTTTCTTTACTGAGAAAAAAGAAAGAACGCTGCTAAAGAAAGCATCCAAAATGCACTTGAATTTGTATCTTGATTTCAGTTGCAACACATTTTTCATTCATTCATTAATTTTCCTTTCGCTTAGTCCCTTATTTATCAGGGGTCGCCACAGCGGAATGAACCACCAACTATTTCAGCATATATTTTAGGCAGCAGATGCCCTTCCGGCTGCAACCCAGTACTGGGAAACACCATACACTCTCACATTCTCACACGCACTCATGCACTATGACCAATCATGTATACACAATTCACCTATACCGCTGTGGGGGAAACCGGAGCACCCAGAAGAAACCCACGTGAACACGGGGAGAATATGCAAACTCCACACAGAAATGCCAACTGGTCTAGCTGGGACTCGAACCAGCGACTTTCTAGCTGTAAGGCGACAGTGATAACCCCTGAGCCGATGTGGCACCCAACCAACCGTATTCAGATTTTTTTTTACAGAGGGATAGGTTCATATTGCCTGATTATATAAAGTATATTCCATAAGATGTTGTGAAGCTTTTGCAGTATTTACAGTATTATAGAGTGATAAAAGCAGATTCCCAAATCCTCTTCGTAACTTCATTTCATTATGTGCTCATATTTTTGTGCTAGACATACAGTATATGCAAATTAGGGGCTATATAATACAATAGCGCTTCATTTGCATATTTATACAACAGTTTATCAAGTATGGTTATTTTTGTGTGTGCTTTGCCTTAACCCTTTCTTTTGACAACCCAACCCAAGTTGCTCTCAAAAACACGCTCAAACTAGAATCGAGAGCCCATGGAGTTCCTGGGAGTTCAGTGATCTGTCGCTGCCTCTTAAATGAGTGGGCCGTGCTTGTTATCGCCCTAATTGGACTAATTTAATCAGTTTCCTGCCAGCAGTTAATCTATGTCAGAAACTCCTGCTGTGAACGGCCATTTTGGCTCCTTCGAGACCAATCTGAAGCAGACAGGAAGCAACAACCCGAAAAACAACATTCAGAAAGACCTACTACACAGAAATACATATCAAATCACACACACACACTTTACTCTTCTACAAACTCTTACTTAGTTGCAAAACACTTCTCACCCGCTGAGATGAATTCACAATCAAATACACTGCCACAAAACCTGTATGTAAGCTCTACATCCTTTGCAGAACTCCTCAAGGGACAAATATGATTTTATTTTGGTTGGTAGTTTGACTAAATCTAGTCTATGTTAAAAATGATTCACTAAATTCACTAGACTTCATAGGTGAGGATTTTGTAAACATTCACTCTGAACGGCTAAAAAGGCTTAACAGCAAAAGTGTGTAAATTATTAAGCATGACTACAAATAATATTAGGCTTTATGAATGTCAACCATTAGTGGAGCATCACTGTGAAATAAAATGTATCCACTGTTAAACTAAAGGCCACTATTATACTCCGATGCAGTTATTTAAAGGTCATTTTAAGATGCTGTAACTTTATTTTGGTAATGCAACTTCTATGCAATTTACACATCTAGAACAAGCAAAAGTGTTTGAAAAAAGTGCAAATGTAAAGAGAAACGCAATATTGTTATAGCTCTTAAATGACTTCATTCTACTAAAAAGTGCACAATATGCATACAATATGTGCATACAATATCCTATGTTGAAATTATAATATTTGGTAAAGGTCCCGTGAAATGCTTTAAAATAGGCATTTTTATTCAATGTTTGAAGTAATCTCAACCAGAACATGAAGAGAGGGTGGTACATAATGTAGCCCTTTTTAAAAAAACAGCTAGCGTTTTGCTTTATCACTGCTCCGTGAGAGTGGTTGAGCTGAAGCGTCAAATGTGAAGTGTATTGAAGGGGGCCGGGCATGTCAGATACTAGAAAGCATTTGATTGGTCACACTTTGACGAGAAACCTGAAGTATGAGGTGACATGAAAAAAAGCATTGGTCCATTTAGGCGGAAATGACAAACTACAAACCTTACTTGTTTATATCTGTTTTATATCTTCTAAACGCACATTTTATCACTGTTTTGGAGCACACTAGTTTATAGATATACTAAAAACTAACGAGACTGATACAAACATCTAAAACACTTTATTTAAATTTCATAGGACCTTCAACAATTGTTTAGGATATAATGTAATTTATCAGAAAATGAAGTGATTGATACTCCAAGGCATGGCAGGGTATTGAACAGTGTCCTGAGGCATCACTTGGCGCTGTGTACAGTACAAAGTTTACAGGACTGCATTTTCTGGAATTGCCTCAAGCTGTGGTCTTCTACATACATTTTGATTGGTTGTTGCTAAATAGCATCATAAAGTTGACCTATTTTCAACTCTGCATGATGCTCACTTTGCCCAAGATATACCGCACCATTGCTTTGCCAGCGCTTGCCGCCAACTTACATTGAATTTGAATGACTTCCAGCATCTTTGTTGCTCTCGCCTGTGACAGTGTGAGCACACGGTTATAGAGTGCTGCAGAAAATGACATCAGAAGCCGGAAGAATAATTGGCCATGAGTTCCCTTGGAATTTTCCTATGTTTTTTTTTACAATGGCCTAATTCAAATTAAGAGAAAAATAACACCTGTGCTAAACATAACTTGACAAATTTTCAATAGTTTTGCTATTATTTCCCAAATAATGTTTAACAGAGCCAGGAATTTTTCACAGTATTTCCTGAACAATTTTTTTCTTCTGTAGAATGTCTTATTTGTTTTATTTCGGCAAAAAAAAGGTCAATATTATTATCCCCCTTAAGCAATGTTTTTCCACTTTTTACAGAACAAAGCATCTTTATGCAATGGCTAATTAACCTAATTAATCTAATTAAGCCTTTACATTGCACTTTATGCTCAATACTAGTGTCATATATAAATATTATGTACTGTCATCATGGCAAAGTTATGTTTACAAAATACATTATTTTACCCTTTAACTGAAACCACCCATTATAAAACCCCATTAGACAATATCAAGGGAAATAGTTTCTTCAAAGTTCTGACATCAGTCCTGCAGCACTTTTTATACACATCAAAAGGTCCTCACCTGAATAAGCAGCGCGGCGTGTTCCGGGGCTCCATATCTCAGATCGTGGCCGTTAATGGCCAGTACACGGTCATCTACTCGCAGCCTGGCGTCACGGGCCGCCAGTCCCCCCTCCAGCAGGTGGAAGATGAAGACGCCGTGCTCATCAGGCCTGCGCACCAGCTTGATGCCCAGCTGCTCATCGGGAGCTCTTTTAACAAGGACCACATGCAGGCTGTCGTCCCGGATGGTGGCTGTGTGGGCAGGGAAGGCCTCGGTGGGGGAGTGATGATGGGAGCGGTAGCGATGGCGCTGCTCTCGCAGGACGGTCAACCGCAGCAGTGTGCACGGCTGCTTCAGAGCCGCCACGGCATAACAGTGAGGCACGTTACTGATGTCAATGCCATTTACCTGAAGAGACCACACAGCATGAGGTGATTAATATATGATTATGTACATTTTTAAAGCTCAAACAGTAGAGAATGGTATATTAAAGCCATTCCAAAGGCATGAGTTGCTCAATACTGTCAAATGATTAATCAGCAATAATCACTATTAAAATAGATGTTTGTATTTACCTGATAAATGTGTTTGTAGTGTGTATATGTTTTATGTAAGGAATAATGTACATCTAGCTGGTTGCTAGCCTGACAAGAGTAGTCCAATGGTGTATGCATATTTTAATAAGTAAAAAAATCTCACTATTGAAAGTATGGCCAAATTTGAAATGTTAATTTTATTTAGTATTGCTTTTATTCATTCATTAACTAGCATGTATGTGATTAAGTGCATGAAATATCACAATACTGAAAGGGCAAATTTTTAAATGTTAATTTTTTTAGTGTTATTTTTATTCATTCATTCATTAGCATAGACTAGAACATCTAGACCAGGGGTGTCAAATTCGGTTCCTGGAGGGCCGCAGCCCTGCACAGTTTAGTTCCAATCCTGCTCCAACACACTTACCTGTAGGTTTCAAACAAACCTGAAGGGTTAAAGCTAAACTGTGCAGAGCTCCAACTCTCCAGGATCTGAGTTTGACACCTGTGATCTAGACATAAAAACCTGGCCATCTTTGCATCTCCATCTAAACAGCCAACACACCAATTATTGCATATTTTTATAACTAATAATCCAGTACTCTTATATGCAATAATATAATGCATACTTTATAAATATACATTATTTTATTTATACAGTGTCCTTACAGTGTGTGCTGTAAATATGCCTTCAGATCTAGATGATCTGTAGATGTTATAAATATTCATTCATTCATTTTCATTTCGGCTTAGTCCCTTTATTAATCTGGGGTCGCCACAGCGGAATGAACCGCCAACTTATCCAGCATATGTTTTACGCAGCGGATGCCCTTCCAGCTGCAACCCATCTCTGGGAAACATCCATACACACCCATTCACACTCATACACTACGGACAATTTAGTCTACCCAATTCACCTGTACCGCATGTCTTTGGACTTGTGGGGGAAACCGGAGCACCCGGAGGAAACCCACGCCAACACAGGGAGAACATGCAAACTCCACACAGAAACGCCAACTGACCCAGCCGAGGCTCGAACCAGCGACCTTCTTGCTGTGAGGCGAACGTGCTACCCACTGCGCCACTGTGAGGCCGTTATAAATATTTAGAATTTTTATTTTTAGTAATCTTACTTATTCAAATGCACTCACTCATTTTCCTTCAGCTTAGTGCCTGATTTATCAGGAGTTACCACAGCAGAATGACCCGCCAATTTACTTATTCAAATGTTCTTTCAGTGTCCTTGGATTATATATGTATGCATGCAGAGTTTTGAGAAGCCACAAAAAATTCCTTGCATGTTTGTGCACACTTGGAATATAAAGCTGGTTGTGATTTTGATTCTAGGAATACTACATATGTGCGTTTTATAGGCTTGTGGCACATTACAATAATCACAGCTTAAATGTAAATATAAGAGCAGCTCTGCTTATTTTATATAACATGATCAAATTAAAAATGAAAGCAAAGGGCATTAAAAAAATATCAACATGCAGAATCCTAACACATTGCTCTTCCAAACAACAGATGGTGACAACATGTGCTATCAAAACCAGGGCGAGTCGCTCCTACTGTACATTGACGTAATCTCAGCTCTAGCACACATATGCACCTTGAGAATCATATCTCCAGGTAGCAGTCTTCCATCCCGAGCGATGACCCCCTCCCGGTAGATGTCTTGAATGAGGATGCGGACCAGAGGGGTCTCATTGCCACCAACAATACTGATTGCCAGTGGTTCACAAGGATCTGCCCTGGTGATCTTAATACTGGTGACCTCACCATCAGGGATTAGATGATGCAGCTGAGGTAATGCGAATACTGAAAGAGAGAGAGAGAGAGAGAGTTTGTGTAATCAGTGAACTGAACTCCCACATGATCATCACTTTCAGTGCTACACAAACAGGGCATCTGTCCAGAGTAAAGCCAGCCAAGCATGACTGCAGGACTTTAAAAAAAGCATTACAGTGGTCTGTTGGTGGATGCAAGGCTGGCAGAGACTTTATATGAATGCATTAAGATAAATGTTACAATTAAAGGGGTAAGTTTAAGATAAGTTTGTTTTTTCCCCCCTGACTAAAGTGCATAATTCAGACATACAGATGTACTGTACTGATCAAAAATCTGGGTAGTTAAGTTTTTTTATTCATCGTTTTATTTAGAAGTATTTGTTACATTGATCAAAATTGACAGTAAAGGAATTTATAATATTAAAACAAAAAAATTATAATTTTTATTAATTAATTTATTTTTTTTTAATTCAAGGAACTATTGTTAAGTGTCCAATCATAATAAGATTTCTGTAATGATGCGGAATATTCAGCTTTGCAATCAGAAAATAAGAAATAAAACAGAAATAAATTGCATTTTAGCATATATTAAAATAAAATAACTAGCAATTTTCAATGTAAATATTATTTCATAAAAATTTATTTTTCATTTTAACAATTTCTACTGATTAGCTTTGCTGGACATAAGAAGATTCTTATGAAAAAAAATGTGATAATCTTAACCACTCCAAACACATTTTCTTTTATTGCATTTGAAAATTAGGGTTATTCTACCAAATATTGATTTCTAAACTATTTTGAAGCTAAAACTGTATAGATTCTGTATCGTCTACAAATGAATATAAGCATTTCTGAAAACATGGCATCTTTTTTTTGTTATTTAATTTAAAAATAAATAAAGTAATAACAAAAATCTCTAAATGAAAAACTTTATTTTAAAATGGGAGGAAATGTCATTGTTGTTTACTGAATAAAAATTACATTTTACTCAAATAGTAAAATAAATATAAATTGTGAATCCCAAGAATTTTCAATCTGTCTCTTAGTTTTCTATATACTAAATCATGAGCCAATTCAAAAAGCAAATTGCTACTTATTATTTGATCAATCAGCTTTTTTATTTTAACCAATCAGCTTTCAGACCCATTTTAATGCATTAACAATCCTCTTTGGTTAAAACATCGAAACTTAAATTTTGCCAAAATTTCAAAGAAATCCAAATGACTGAAGGCACTATATGCAACCATAGAGCTAGAATGGCATCATACAACTATGAAGATATACATCCATATTGTAAATGGGTTCTGTATGTTTGTATTTGTTCTGGGTGAACAATTTGTACTGCACCTGTGCCTGAACATACAGTACTGTAATACTACAGCTGGATTCAGTAACAATTTCCAGGTTGTCTCTCCTTATCTTTATCTATCCCTTCTTTCTCCATTACAAACACACACACACACTCACACACATCTCCCTGTTCTCCACAATCTGCAGTTTCTCTCTTTCAAAGTCAATATTTTCCTCTCATCACTTCTGATTGCTTGCAGGGAAAGAGAAAGGGAAGCTCATTACTACCGTAACCAGGGTGTTACATAACGAACGCGCACACACACTTGCTCATCAGTATTTTCCTCACTCATTCCCAGTCTCTTTTCCTCTTTTGTTTTCATTCAGAAAGCACCCCTTGCACTCAGCGTTCATCTGTCCAGTCCCTCTGTCCCGACACACTGCTTGCTTCATTTCCTCTCTGTCTCTCTCTGACAAGGCTCCTCAGGCTCCATCTGCATTATTAAAGGACCATATGCTACTGCGGTGCTGAGCGGACCCAAACCAGACTGTCACCTTCTGACACACTCCTTTTCTCCTTTATTATCCATTGATATTGTTTTAACATGCTACTCAAGGATAGTGATGGGAACATTCATTCCCCAAGGCTGAGAATATGTCTGATTTTTTGAGTGACAAGTCATGATACAATGAGATTTTATTACCTCGCACAAAGGACAATAACTATAATGTTAGCAAATCCACCACAACTATAATGATAATGGCACAGAAGAACAATAACTTTGGAATCGCTTTCAAAACAGTTATTTTTAGGACTTTTTCTTTGACACACCTGAGCATTTAAATCCACTAATTACAAAACTTAACCATGTGCTTTTAATAAGCAATGTAATCATACTGTTTTCTGGATGTAAATAAAGATTTCATTATAAATATCTTAACAGTTAATGTACTTTGGGTGAGCGGGGCTTTATACTTCATTTACTAACAGGTTTACTACATTTCATGCTAATGCTAACGCTAATGCTAACTATAATACAAATGACAGCATCAAACAGAGCTTTGTTAATATTATCTGGTTTAATTTGGTCTAAACTGGTCCCAAGATGTCGTTCAGCTTGTTCATTGGCTATATTTTCAGCCTAACCAACTGAGAAAATACAAAATTTGGACACTCACACTCACCCTCTGGTGGTATGTTGGCATTTCTGAGGTTGTCTCGCTCCTCTGTGGTCTCATTGGCCACTGCTGTCCCACTCTTGGTCCTCCGTAGGACACTGAAGGCTCTATTCAGACGCCGAAATGAGCGGCTGCGTACTGACGTCCTGTCAAAGTTGCGATCTGTGAATGAATGCGATAGAGTGATATGAAGAAAGTGACTGAGAAAGGAGGAGAGAAAAACTTCTCTGCCTAAGCATGCCTGGACATGTCCTTTGCATATTTTGGTTACAATCAGTCAGGCAGCATGTATACTGAAAACAGAAGAGGGCCTAAGACAGATCCTTGTGGCACTCTATGTTTTAATAGTTTTACTTTTACATAATTGCCTGAATAAATAAACCATATGGTAACAGTCAGACAGGGTGAGGGTCTAAACCTTTTTTAATGCCTGTCCATAAATACCAGTGCAATGTTGTTACTGATCTAACAGTATATTGTTTTATAGTGTCAAATGTAGATCACGTAAAAATATTGGGGCCTGAAACCGGCTTGAACTTATTTGTTGATATAATTTGTTTGCAAGAAAGAGAACAAATTAGCAGACGCAACTTTCTCAAAAATTTTACACAAAAATAAGATTTCTTTTTCTGTGGGGTAATAACAGTACTATTATAGATGTTAGATTTACTTGGGGTGACACGGTGGCTCAATGGGTAGCACTGTCGCCTAACAGCAAGAAGGTCGCTGGTTCGAGTCCCGGCTGGGTCAGTTGACATTTCTGTGTGGAGTTTGTATGTTCTCCCCGTGTTTACATGGGTTTCCTCCAGATGCTCCGGTTTTCCCCACAGTCCAAAGACATGCGGTACAGGTGAAGTGAATAAACTAAATTGGCCCTAGTGTATTAATGTAAATGAGTGTGTGTGGATGTTTCCCAGTACTGAGTTGCAGCTGGAAGGGCATCAGCTGTGTAAAACATATGCTGGATAAGTTGGCAGTTCATTCCGCTGTGGCGACCTCTGATGAATAAAGGGACTAAGCTGAAGAAAAATTAATGAATGAATGATTTACTTGGGGAATTTTTTGACCATCACAATACTGTACATTGCACCTGCAGACCAAACGATAAACATCTGAAGTAAGCAGCACCTGCTGGTGATGAACTGTGGACACTGCAGTAAGAACCTCAGGTCAGACCTGAATCAGCACAGAACAGTGCTGGATACTTTATCTGCATGTCTGTGTGATGACATCACATAAGAAAGTTTCAGACAACAAAAATAATAATGTTCATTATGTTCTATTTAATAACAAAAGTTGCATTTTTCAACTCTTTCAGTCATTCAGTTCCGATGGACAAGGTTTAACAGTGGCGTTGGGCAGAGTGGGTGCAGACAGCTTGTTCAGCTGCAGTGTCACACTGTTTTCAGTCCCAAAGCCAGAACTGCTGGGGCAGCAGCACTTATTGTCTCCATTCTCCAGGCTTCACGTTTTGAGGCAATGTCAGAAACTGAAACCAATGTGTGGAGGTCAGAATCAGGCCTCATAAAGTATTCACATGGCATTTACACTTTTCTCTTTCTTTAGCTTTGTCTTTAAATGCTATATCATTTGTGTACCTCAGCAGAGTCTTTTTAGATGTGCAGTTTGAATTGATTTTTGCATTAAAAATTACATTAGTGGTGCAAAGGGGGACTTTAAATAAATGACATTAGTCAGATTGTTGTAACTGTCTCAGTAATTGTGAGATAAGAAAAGACAAATGCATGGAACATCTCCAAAAGAAAATGTTATTTTAAATAATAATAATAATAATAATAATAATAATAATAATAATAATAATGTTTGAAAAGCAATTCAAAA
The DNA here is from genome assembly GCA_903798125.1 of Danio choprae. Classification (NCBI taxonomy): domain Eukaryota; kingdom Metazoa; phylum Chordata; class Actinopteri; order Cypriniformes; family Danionidae; genus Danio; species Danio choprae. The sequence continues at coordinate 3,575,049 of CAIGQW010015581.1, read as the reverse complement.
ACATATATTTAAAAATGTTTAAATGTAAAATGTTTTATTTACTATGTATGTATGTGTGTATGTATATGTATGTATGTAGGAACGGATGGATGGCAGTATATACATTAAAAAATATATTTTTGCTGCTTGGTCAAACAGCTTATTTAAAATGACCTAAAACAACACAATTCTTGAGATGTTTTTGGGGACAGCTTAATTGTTTCATGTTCAGTCCACTTAAATTTGTTAATCTAACTTAATCGATTTGTGTTGGGACAACATGAATGCATTGTGTGGAATCCTGCATTTTTTACAGTGTAGGATAGATAAAACCTTTTGCACGCACACACACATACACATATACACATAACACTTTTAATATATAAACAAATACACACAAATACACTGTGTGCACTCACACTCACTCTTCCGGGAACCGCTGCGTGCTGCCAGGCTGGTGGTGCTCCCGGATTGGCTGTTATCCTCCACACTGGGCTCATAGGCAGGGTTAACCAGGCCAGGCTCATCTGATAGGAGGGCAATGGCTGAGGAGGGGCAACCCTCGCCGGGCAGTGCTGCCAGAGTGAGCTCTGAGGTGCTGTCTGTGCAGTCGCCCTCCTGAGAGCGACGCTTTCTCTCTGCAGAGAGTCCATAGTGTGACGCTCCTTTACACCTGTGAGAACACACACACACACACACACACACACAATGACAACTGGGTCAGCAAGATACATTACCATACAATGAAAATGTCATTATCCCTGTGCCAATTAGGAAAGCAAAGTCACGTAGAGGAGACTGAGTAATCACATTGTCGCAAGGGTGTGTATTTGGACTTGTACTTAATTTTTGTGCATGTACTTTGTTGTGTAGCTGATACATTATGCTGTGCCGTCGCAGAGGAGACCAGAGAACAAATACGTTTCACCCCAGGAAGCAAACAAACACAAAGAGTAGAATATAAAACACCTCACCTTTGAAATGAGATTTCTTGCCTTACAAAACAAATCATACGGTAAAGCTATCTCTTCATAACATTACTGTACTCATAGACACTCACATGCAGATGTTAGTGCGGATTATATAGTGGAGCACATCCAGAAATACACTCGCGGCTTACATTTCTACTCTAAAGCATTCTTTAAATGTCACTATGTTTGCATTGACTAGCCAGTAAATACAACTAGGCTAACTTTCATATACAAGGTCATAGGTTTCATCCGTTCTGCATCCCTGAACTTTACACTTTCCTAACCAGTGACAGGCAATTTGTCTGACCACATAGTGAATAGACAATCAGAATCTGCTGTGTGATGTGATCCGGTCAAAAGATTTTTATTGTTTTATTTTGGACCAGTGAGCTTTTAGTGTGAGTGGTGATAGACGGCTAGTGTCATAGATAGATAGATAGATAGATAGATAGATAGATAGATAGATAGATA
>CAIGQW010015581.1:3556045-3573618 GCA_903798125.1 Danio choprae | reverse complement strand
ATAGATAGATAGATAGATAGATAGATAGATAGATAGATAGATAGATAATACCAATAAAAAGAAAACAATAAATTCACCTCAAACATTTGTAAAGTGAATGATGGCACTATTATGGCTGCCACTGGAGCACAAGCCTCTCTGAGGGCCGGCTGTGAAGAGATAAATCAATGGACGGACAAGTATAGGCAAAAAATGCGTACGGCACCTGGAGAGATGCCATGCCTTGGGGACCTGCTTTAAAATAAAGCATTTTGTCTCAGTATTCATGCCTGTCTTCACCCTCATAGCTGCCATAAGAGAAAAAGAGAGCGAGAGAAAGGAGACGTATGGCTGAGGGTCTGACACTGGCCATATATCTCACTTACTTCTGACCACTGATTGGAGTGCCTCAGGTGTGCAAACCTAATAACTGCCCTAAAAGAACAACGGCTGCTTTCACTCGGCTTCTGTTAAGGTGCTGATGAAAGACTTCAAATCCTGTTGGCAACCTAAAGAAAGGCAATTATCTCTCGCTGGTCGATTGACAGTGTGTCGGGACAAAATTACAGCGTAGGAGTTTTCTGTGATGACAACTACCACTCTCATATACAATCGAAGCCTAAAATTGACAGACGATCCAGATAGACTGATATTAGAGCAATAGACAGACGCATGGATGAACACAGACAGACAGTTAGATACAGACAGACAGATAGATAGACAGAGACCGGCCGATAGATAGACAGACAGACAGATACATAGATAGACAGACAGACAGATAGACAGATAGATGGATGGATGGATGGATGGGTGGATGGATGGATGCTCTACCTGGTGTGAACTGTACATTAAATGCGAAGTGCTCATTTCTCCTCTGTGGCCCTTAGAAGTAATTTTAGTGATTAACTGAGAGGAAAACATCATCTCCTTATGTTATATAAAACAGACTGAATGGAGACTAGTAGCTAGTGGTCAACTGAGGTGGGAACAGTCCCACCTCACTTTAGGTTTTCTCCCCCTCATCTCTTCTGTCAGCCTGAGATGCTTATACATTATTCATAGTTTTGAAGAAGAGATTCCTATGTGAGTTGTGTAGTGTCTCTCTCTGTCTGTCTGTTTTCGTTTATTTATTTATTTCTTTTTTAATTTGCTAATTTTTAAATAACAAGCTGCATTTGTTTTGTACAGAAAAGGTTAATTAACTGCATACACCTTTAGAACAACATGATATAATTTTATTTTAGCATTTGCATTTACATCACTGTGTAATGTGCTTGGAGAAAAAGTGAACGACTGTAAGACGAAGAGAAAGATGCGACACAATGGTCCTGTCTGTTGCTCAGTTAATGGGCTTAGGCAGATAATTAAACCAGGCTTTCCTGCTGGAGATAAAGCAGCAATCTGTGGTCTGAAGTCATAAGCTGTGTCTTTGTCCTGGCAGACCCGCATATAAACCATCGGCAGCAGTCACAAAACAGCAACGCAGAGGTTATTGTTTAATCCAGCCGTCCTGTTACATGAATGATGGCATGTGTCAGTCACCTTGCATCGAATTTCTCCTTCACTTTTACTCTCTCACACATACATACATAGCCATATGGACGGGCAGCAGGACACAGAGAGAGAGAGAGATTAACAACTCTCATGCACTTTTTCATCACTCTCTCAACATGTTGCTATCTTTCCTTCATTCGTTCTCTTCCCTGGTCCATGACCTCCAACTTCCCCTTCTAATGGACCCTTTTCCCTTTGCTGTCATGCAGATTTGGCTTTTTTAAAGAGACAGTACATATAATAATTATTGTAGTTACTCATTGTTAGTATTTACCTTAATGTCATTGCAAATCTGGATGCAGTTATTTTTTTGGATGTCTTTGTATTCCATCCAATGCTAGGCCATATGATTTTTATAATGTGGAAAAAATGGAAAGAAATTGCCAGACTTTAAAGAAATTATGCATTACAAAAAAATTATTTTGACAGAAAACACGAATTATACTGTACAGTCAAAAGTATTTTTACTTGCATTAGTAATAACATTTATTAATACTACTACTACTACTACTACTACTAATAATAATAATATATTCGTATATTTAAGAAAATAATAATAAATACATTTTGTTTGTAAGTTGCTTAGGATCAAAGTGCAAATAATGTGATTTTGTGTACTGTGTGAGTGTAATGTGATGTAAAAATGTAAATAGTAGTAATAATAATAATAAATACTTTTAATAAAAATTATTTTGAGAAAAGTTTTTAAAATGTTGTTTATATTGTAGTGTAAAAACTGTATACATTTAATAATAAAGAATAAATATATATGTATATGCATTTGATAACAAAAATGTATATCAACCTTAAAACAGAATCAATAACAAAAAGCTGTATTTATTACTACAGATAATAAAGGAAAAGTTTCTGCCAACCACTGTGATTTTTTTTTTGTGCATAATTAATTATTTGTGCTTCAGAAGGTGCAGATGACGACTGTGATTAAGTCGCTGGTTTAGATTTCCAATCAGAAAAGGTTTTGAGGCAAAGTAATATGAGTTGCAAGTCAGTTTATTTGCATGTTGTTTTATTATATAAAAAATGCTCCACCTCAGTTGAGTGGTAAAGATTTTCTATGCGCATATTACATTTGATGCACATTTTAGCATTTCCATCCATCTATTATTTATGCAGTATATAATATAAAATATGTGAATGTAAATATTGCTAATAATCCTAGAGTGTCTTTTAAAAATATATAATGACAACACTTTTTTTCCCAAAACACAAAAGCTCTATAGACAAACCCAGAAACCCTCTTCTCTAAATCTAAAAGCCAAACCTCTACCTTGACTTCTTTCATGTTCATATTTCCGTTTGTGATTGTAATGTTTTAGATGTAGGCCACCGCCGGGCGAGACCTCATAATGACCTGACAGAAAGAGGGAGAATTATCTGCTCCTCTTCGCTTAATAATAGTCAAATTAATCTCTAGAATATTCTGCTGGCTACTTACAGCTCGGTCTCACACACAGACACACACACGCTCTCTGTAAATCCAGTACACTAAATCTTCGACTACAGACATCCAAACACACAATAGTCTGAATTTAAGTCATCAAAACCAGATCGACGTTTCAATCCTCTTTTGAGTGAATGGATTATCCTGAACCTACCCAAATAACACAGCTCTAAGACTGGGATGTACTAGTCTTAGACACACATACAAACATATTTCCATCAGAGCGAGACGCCAGACTCAATTCCTGAAACTGACCTAAAAACATCTGCACTCAGACACACACTTTTGTGTGTATGTGTGTGTAAACACATCATGTGCCAGTCATATTTTAGTCTAGTACTGTTGCAGGATTGTTGCAGACTGGGTTTTGACTGATTCTCATAGTAGAGGTTGAATTTTTGTTATTTGCACACATAAAAACTTAAAGATAAACAATTTGTTGTCGCTAATTTTTGTCATATCATTTTTACAATGTATGTGTATTTTTGTCACAAATTAAACATTTTTTTTTACTTACAATAATTACAAAAGCCATATTACAGTGAATTAAACATGAAATATTTGTTATATTTTCAACTTCAAGGATAAATATTGTGTGTAAATAAAGAAGCAGTTTATATTTTCTCTTTAAAACAGATTTTGTTTGTACTATTGTATTCCTTATGTGTGCACATGTGTATATTATATTATATTCATTCATTCATTCATTTTCTTTTCCGCTTAATCCCTTTATTAATCTCGGGTCGCCACAGCAGAATGAACCGCTATATTATATTAATTATATTATATTATATTATATTATATTATATTATATTATATTATATTATATTATATTATATTATAATATTGAAATATTTTGTCACATTTCTGACATGAGTAATTATTGTTTTATTATAGCAATTTAATAGAAGCTACACTAATATATTATCTATATTTTCATATTTTTTCTTGCGAAATTAATTATGATTTTCATTCTACATGCACTACACATATAAATATACAGCTTACATAGTTGCTCTTAAAACCCCACAAACACAAGTATAAATCTGACTGCAGACTGACTAATAATGTAAAAGCATGTTTCATCCAGTCCTCCTCTGTGTGTTGATCTTAAGGAAAACAGAGGTATCATAAAAATCATGAGATATTCCTTCCCTTCCCCCTGGATCCTGTTAATCCAGAGCCAAGCATCAGGATAATCACAGCTCATACAGAGAGACATCAGCACAGAGAAAGAGCTGGTAAATCACACAAAACACTGCAGCAGTTACTGAGCTGGAGACAGACAGCAGTGCAATGCAACGCTGCACCAGCACTAAATGCATTTCTGACTGAACCGCAGCACATTCAGTTCCAATCGACATCTGAAAAGCTCACTGTTCTGCTGGATATTGTGTTTCTCTGCTCACAGCTCAGTAGAATTGATATTTATATACACTGCAGGGGTCTTGAGCAACAATAAAGAGCGGACAAAAGTAAATTAAAATTTATTAAATAATCAATAATTTATTATTATTATCATCATTTATTAAACTTATTTTTAATGTTTTGAAAGAAGTCTCTTTCACACATAAAGATTGCATTTATTTGATCAAAATTACGTGTAAGCTTTAAGTAAAGGTGTAATTACTGATTTATGTGTAGTTATAATATAGTAATAGCCGGTGTGTTCAAAACATCACGTTTAATACGATGACATAATAATACATTACATTATTATTTTATTATTATTATTTTATTAATGCAATACATTATTAATACATTTTATTAATATTTTGGAGCTTTGGTGTTGCCGACTTTATATTTGTTTGTATGTTAATGTAATTGAAACTGCAATTTATTCCTGTGATTGAAAGTAAATTAATACAAATGTATTTATTGTAAAATTTAACTTAATGTAACTGTAAATATAAAATATATAATTTACACAACCTAACAGTCAAATTTTCTAAATGAAAAAAGCATATTTTATTCACATATTACTGTAAATTCAATGTACTTATTAGGAAAAATGTTATGTGAACTCATTAGCTCATTAAATAAAGCAGAACTCAAAAGGAATGAGTTACAGAAAATGTATAGTTCCCATCATGCTTTGCCGTTGGACTGTTAAAGGAGACCAAATGCTAGAAAGATTTAGGTTCTCTTTATTGGGTCTTACAGTGTGTGCATATATATATAGATATGAGTTAAATTTGTATATTATAAATGTATATAAAAATATATACACATTAAATGAGTACTGTATGTTTGTAAATAAAGATGTTTTCATTCAGACAAACATGCTAAACCTAAAATAGAAATGCAGAATGTGAAGACGTTTGACAGATTAAGTATGTGGAAAAGAAGACTGTCCTATGTGAAGTCTTTTTCTTTTAAATGGTCTAACAATTACAAAGAGAGATGCATGATGGGAAAGAGGCGCTGGGTCTGTCTGATCTCTTTAATTGCTCTGGCGTGTTTTACTTGGGAGGCAGAAACACATATAAATGCGGTTTAATCAGTCTTTGTGAAGTTTATCAAAGGAGGTGTCGTTTTCCTTATCTGAGCTTAATCTGTTGATGGGTTTGAAGATCAGAGCTCTGGTGCAGCAGAAGGAAGGATTAAGGAAAGCAATAATCTTTGGAAGAAGGAGGAGGGAGAAGAAGACACAACTCTTTTCTTTGGCTGTTTTGGAGCTGTGACGTATTCATGCAAAGTAATTCATTGTCTGGAGGATTACACACTCATGGCAAATGTTCTGAGAAGACTAGTGAGACCTGAGATGAGGAGAGAGAAATATGAATGGCCAAGGAAAACTCTTTGGGGGACATTTATTAAATGAACTTAAGTTTATCAATATTTCACAGCCAGTATCTTTTTGTAAACAAAACGGCTTAAACTCACATCATTAATGAAGGGAAATCTGCTTCAATTGAGGAAAATGTTTAAACAAATGAATGTTTGTCAGTTTATCTTCTAATAGATGTATTTACATCCCAGCTGATTAAAAATCCCATAATAAGTAGATAACTGGTCATTATTTCTCATTTACATTTTTTTTTTGTAATTATATAAGTGTTTTATATTTATATTATATTTAAGTTTATACTAACAAAATACATAAATAAATATATTTAGATATTTAATAAATTAATAAATATATTTAAAAATATAGATGTACAATGCTGACACATATCAAAAATAGATATATATGCATATTGTATTGTATTGCATAGTACATTGGTTCCCAATTCTAGTCCTTGGGACCCCCCCCCAACCCCCCCACACCCCCCACACAGGTGGAGCTGGGGTGGAGGAGGGTCTCCGTAAATATGGTACATATTCCTAGCGTAAAACAACACTGGGGCATTTAACATGTTGAGGAGCAAGCTCATTGGCCATATAGTTGATGATGTAGAAGAAGATTAGGTGTGAACTGTCAGCCTGTTTCACGACAGAACTTTGTATAAATACATTTAAATTTAAAAACACGCACATGTATACTCTCACACACGCACATATGTACTGTACATGCATTGAAACTAAACATTTGATGCAAGAATATAAAATCCTATTATATATATATAACATAAAATATAAAAGCCTATATCAATTGAACTATAGTTGAACAATAAAATTTAATAATAAAAAAATATATATATTTTTTATTATAACAAACAAATAATCAAACAAGCAAATGATTTCCTCTAAATGCCATTTGCCTTAAAAATACAAACATAAACACTTTGCAACAAAATCAAATCTTTAATGAAATATACCCCATGTATATTTCCATACTCCATCCTATAAAATCATATCATGCGACTCAACCAACCAATGATGTTACACTGCCAACCAGCAAGGACGTTTATACAGACCTTCCCTTTCTTTCCTTCTCTCTCCCTCCTTCATTCTATACCTTCTCCTCCTCCCTCTTGTGTTTCCCTTCTTCTGTGTGATGAGAACAGCAGGATGAAGACAGCAGCAGATTTATGTTCATCCCTCTCTCCCTCCTCCCCATGCAGCCCCAGCTGAGCGACCGCATTGACTTTATTTCTCTCTCTCTCTCTCTCTGTCTCTCTCTCTCTCTCTCTCTCTGTGGAAGCGGGACAGTGATCTGCTTTAGTTCTCTAATGTGTGCAGGAGATAGTGCTGGAGTGTGGGGTATCTTTGCTCTGAGCGCTTAACATTGAGACCTGTGCACAGTCTGGAGCGGTAGATACAACTGACCTGCTCTCATCTCACCCTTCGCATGCGATCCATTTTGCATGTGTTTTGCATATTGTTCAGTCGCAGCTAAGGACAGAACTGGCACCCTAATTGCGTATTTTAAAAGGTGTTTAATGCTATAATTGGGTCCTATGCATCTAACATACCATGAAAACATGAAACAGGACAACCCAGTAGCTTTGTTTTGGTAGGTCTTTCTTTGCAAGAATGACAAAAAAACAAAAATTTCAGATTTGTGATGTAGAAAGATGATCTTTATTTTATATTACTGCCATTTAGAGGTTATTCACACAGAAAGTGTGAATAGTCCATTCCAATTTGCTACTTTTTCATACTTTCTATGTAAACACATGCTTGATGTATGGCTGCTACTCTCATGTCTCACATCTTTTGCAACACCTCGAACATGAAAACCGTGTTTTTAAAAGAATTTCAGCTTTTGCTAGCAGCAATGCTCTTTGATTTCAGTTTCAAAGAAGTGAACCAATCAGAAAAACACAGAGGTGGGACAAGCGTTGCAAGCTTCTGTTTTATGTTATGTTAAACTCTTTGCAAAATCAAAATTGATAATGTTTATTGTCGTATCGCAAATTGTTATTCTGTAGGTGAACAATACCATGCAAGTTAATCAAATGAAAATAAAGACATTTGTTTAGGTAATCTTCAATCAAAGTCTGACCATTTGCTTTAGCTTTTAAAGTGGCAGTCCTTTTCTTTTGGCGTCAGTTTGTCAGCACAATATTCTTAACCACACTCCTTGTACTGTTAGTTTGCTAGACCTCATGATTATTAAATACCATTGTCTCTGACTATATTCGTATGTTGTTTTGGTCACACTTTATTTTAATCTACAATTCACGCTATTAACAAACCATTAACTAAGATTTTTTTTTATCTCAATAAACTACTAATTAGCTGCTTATTAGTAGGAAGGTAGTAGTTGGGTTTAGGTATTGGGTAGGATTAGGGATGTACCAGAAAATAAGATCATACTTTATAAATGCTAATAAACAGCTAATATCTTAATAATGGGCAAGTAAGCCAGTCATAAATTATGTAAATTGGTACTTAAACTAAAGTATTACCATTGTTTTATCATGAAAATGTTTACCGTCGATGTAATTCATAAACGTACACTTATTAAGAACAGTATAGTCAGTCAATTTCACATTTTCTGTGAAAATACTGTAAGTGAATGTTGAACAAATGGAGCAGTAGCCAAGTTCAGTCCTGGAGAGCAACCACCAGATTTTGCTCACATCCGAGTATCTTTAGGGTATTTTGAGCTGAAACCTCACAGACACATTCTGGGGACACCAGAGATTTAGTTTACATCTTATGGCATACAAAGTGCCCCTTTTTAAGATGTTTGGAGCCCCAGTGGATGATAACATGTCTGTGTACTGAAGGTTTAAAATATGCATTTACCCTAAGAGTGCAAAAACATCTTTAGAGGCGGAGGTCACCGTTGATTTGTGTGTGTGCACGTAATCTTCTGTTTATTCACACTTTAGCTTCACCTGAGCAGCTCTGCTTGGCCTAGTTTTCCAGATATCTTCACATATGCGGTCCTCTCTGAGTGTGCCACTGTGATGACAAGAGATCCTGCCATGAACTAATGTGCAACGGCCTATTCAAACTGAAGAAGCATACAGTAGTTATATATTCGAGAAATGAGTTGCTTTGTTATTGTAAAAGTGAAATACAGTAATTCTTCTCTATTGTGATGTGTATTTGACTGGAACTGAAATATTGTTGGGCAGGACATGATTTTGTCCTTTGGCAATTGATTGGCAGGTAACTCTGCCCACATACCATTTTATAAAGTGCATCAGTGCCTGCATATTTTTTCCAGCAGTGCTCATTCTGAAAGAATGTTATAGTAAATGCATTACTCTCATATGGATGTTATGTCTTTGTTAAAATTGTTATAGCCCATGAAACAAAACAGCTACAATGATCAATGATACAACTGCATCTTTGATCAGCCCCCAAAAAAATCACACAATTGAATCAAAAACAAAGGAGAACCATACAACTATTTAATTAAAGTAGTTGGTCGTGTAAATATAAAGTATATATTTCAAAATATGCATACATATAAAAAATACAGTCATAGTCAAATCTGACTCAATTACGCCATTTGCAGTCCTTTTTGGGTGAAGCTAAAAGTCGATTTTGCCTTTCTTACTTCACTGCTGCTTTCTGATTGGTAGAATTTTCTGTACATCACAATGGGTAATGCAGTTTTTCTCCATAAATTTCACTATAAAATGCAACTTGTAAACCCACAGCTCAAAGTGTTCTTAATATATTAACATGTTCAGCAGCCAACTTAATAACACAGTCATTGATAGTGCGTGTAAATTCAAATATCATGATGATATGATACTGACTGAGGAAGTTTATTGGGTCATTACATATTGGTTTGTCCCAATTTTACCCAAATGTGTGTTGAAGGAATGCAGCATTTTTTGAGTGTGGTAATAATAACTGTAGTGTATCTGTATGTAAACATCAACTGAGTTTTACTTACTTTATTAAAATATTGTCACAATCATAACTCATCTTTTAGCTTTGTATTTATGCTAGGAGGTCCTTAGCTGCTCCAGACTGTGTTCTCCTTGAAAACCCACACTATTCACTTCCTGTGCTTTTCCTAAACTTCGCTACTGTCTCCTAGCCATGACTGAGCACCAGTCCAGGTGCAGATCCGGCCCTGAGCTCAGGTGCTGAGCAGGGAAAAGGACTTTGCCAACTCTCTGTCTCAGATGCGGCTAAAGTGTCGAATTAGCAACAACATTTTTTTGCTCTTCCTGCTCCTCATCATCATTAACCTGATGAGGAAGGCGAGAGAATGCAGAACAACTGCAGAGGAACGGCAGGACAGACACTCAGGCGAGAGCGTGCAGCAATCTGTTGAACCCTTGCTCTCTGGGGAAAGCGCTCAGAGGCTGTATTTGACTCTGCAGAGGAGAGCGTGGCCGTCACATGTAGATCATTTGTCTAAAGAACGCTTTGATTTTGCAGCCTTGCACCAGTTACAGGTAGAAGCTGGAATTTAATCTTCATTAATAATTTCAGGGAAGGAAAACTAAAAAGAAGAAATTAATCAAAGATTGACAACCAGGGATCTTTGAGATATTTATTAAGATTTGGGAATAAAACAGGACTTGAATTCTGTCACAAACGTTAGATCCTGTTTACACCTAATGGTGTTAGCGTTAATTCATCTAAAAATGGAAATTATGCTATTAATTACTCACCCTCATATTATCCAACACCCTGAGACCCTCGTTCATCATTAGAACACACGTTTAAATGTTTCACACGTTATCAAATTTGAGAGCTTCCTCATCCTCCACAGACAGCAATGGTCCAGACGTATTATTGTTAGTCCAGAAAAATAACTAATAAACATCGTCAAAACAGACCATATGCCTTCAGTGGTTCAATCGGAATCAAGGTTTAAGTTGACAGTTCCTTCTCTTCTGTGTTAGTATAGGAATGTGCACCCTACTGGCATTGAGGAGAAGAAACCTTTGAATAAAGTTTGCAAATTTATTTGCAAAAGGGTTATCTGAATTTGTGTTCCGAGATGAACGAAACTCTCTTTCACTAGCCCTTTAATATGGATTGCCATCAATCTAGTCATAATTTGAATTTCATGAAATACATGTGTATTAATGGTTGTAAAATATTATGAGCTTGTCCACATTTGGCCACTTTTAGAGGTTTCAACCACTCGTTCTTCAGGATTGCTGTCATACTCGTGGTCAAATGCATTCAAAAGTTCACAAAAGAGCTCATACTTTCCACTTGCTGGCCAAACTTGCAAACATTATGGGATATGAAAACGAATTTTGAATTAAAATTAAACACAACCTGACATACTAAAGTTTGCAGTGGTCAGTTTACTTATTTTGGCCATTATTTATTTACTTATTTTTGCCTTATCAATGGAATGTCTGCTTGTTTGAAGCCTAAATTATAACGATTTATGAACTCCATTAGACATTTGTAAAGTAGCTTCTATCTCTGTGTTTTTTAATTCATACATTGTCACTTCTATAGGATATCACTCAAACACTAATTCATCATGTTTAGTAAATCTGGCCTAAAGTTGCCTAAAGTTTCTATGTCTGTTTATCCATTCCGCTTGTGTGTGTGTGTGTGTGTGTGTGTGTGTGTGTGTGTGTGTGTGTGTGTGTGTGTGTGTGTGTGTGTGTGTGTGTGCGCGCGTGCGTGCGTGCGTGCGTGCGTGCGTGTGTGTGTGTATTTTTGGGGTTGTTTTGCATCACAATCAGGTGCTTGAGCAAAAGTTTATTTAAGTACACTGATAAAAAATGATTTAGTGGATTTACAAAAAATGTTTAAGGTGACAATTTATATGGGCTGATTTTAAACAAACAAATTAAGTTGAACATTACTAAATTTAATTAATTTAATTTCAGCCTATATACTGTAAATTGTTTGCAACCAGTTACCTTAAAACAATTTAGTAAATCCAATAATTTTTCCTGAATATTTTTTTCAGTGTATATAAATATTTTGTGTATTGTATTGTTAAGCTTTTGATCAATGTATTGTTACATCACTATATACAGTATATGTTACACTGTATATAGTTCCACATGAAGTACATCCTGCTTTCTGTCCAACAATGGCTCATACAGTACATACCAGCATCAAAATGAGTGGACATGGCTCTTTGCATTCCACATTTCTTTTCTCTTCACTATTTACCACTCTGTTTGTGTGTGATGTGTCTTGGCAGAGATAAGTAGATGGGTTACGCGGTCACTGAGTGAGCCAGTAAATGCCGCAGGACAAACCGCTCACGCGCACGTTCAGCGGTCATCCGCTCACTATGCCTGAAAATAAGGTCACCACAGCAACGCAAGCCCACGGATACAGCCCTGTTTCTCACTACACCCTGATGACGACATGCTGCTGTCTGACCAGAGCCATCCTCTGAATGCAGACTTACACAAAAGCACGTACACAAAATCAATCATCACCCTTCAACCCCCTTAACTGATCTTCTTCTAATAAATGAAAAATATAAGCCAGACAGTAGCACATAAATTTAAATCATGTTCATTCAGAGTCTCACACTTACAGCAATCAGCCTTCCAGCCGTTCTCATTCACATTTATATGAAGCTGGCCTTCATTTTAGAATGCATATTTGTTAATGCATAGATTGCAAGGACTGCATACAGTACACTGACGCTAAAAATACTTGGCTGTTTCAACTCAAATTTGGAAAAATGGACAAATCATATTTTGGGTTAAAGACTAAATGTAAAAAAAAATCTAACAGAATGGTTGGGGTTGTCAATATTTTACCCAACATCTCATTCATATTTACAGTCTAGTTTTCGATGGAAACCTTTACTTTTATTTTATTTTTATTATTATTATTATTTTATTTTTTTTTGCAATAGACATAAAAGGTGCAATACAGAAAAAAATAAGTTATAGGTTGCTGAGGAAGGGAAGAGTTTCTTGGGGCAGTATTAGTAATAACATGGAATGATCATTTAATGATTGTAATTTGTTGATGAGTTGATGTTCCATACAGAAAATCTAATAACAAAGTTTGAAAAAAAAAATACAAATAATGTGGCTCAGTAATTGGAAATCAATTTCATATTAACACTAAGTAACACTCATAATTAAATTTGACATTTGGAAGTAAAGTAGATGGACTGAATACATAATTTACGTATTATTTACTATTGACTTTTGTTTTATTCACAACTCAAGAAAGAAATACACATTACAAATCACAGAAAACAGAATAAAAGTATTGTAATATAAATGATTAAAACAGCTGTAAATGATGATGGAGCTAGTTAAAGATTAAAAACTATACCAACAACCAATTTTATTCAGTCTAAAAGAATCTAAAAGCATTGGCATGTCATAAAAGTTGTTTATACACAAAAAGGTTTGCATTTACATGCTGTCGCTGTTTTGCTATTATACATACTGTATCAGAGTTTGTGCTAGAATCAGAAGCATGTAAATGCTGAACTTATTCATTATTTGTCTACAAACAATACGTGTTTTTCTCACATACCACCTCAAAAAGCATGTGCAGACAAATCCAGCATCGCACAGATAGAGCATTCCTGTCCAATTATAGAATGCACAAGATGCACACACCTACACAGAAGTTAGAGACATAAGTGATCCATTGGTGAACTGCCTTCCGGAAAAGTGCAAATACGACTATCCTGACAAGCCCAAAACATTGGTTTGGGGTGGGGTTTTCCATTTGCCCAATTATTGTTTTTGCAATACCATTTGGCAACAGTGGTGGCGTAGAAATCACACATTTGACCTTAAAACTGCTTGCAGTACTATTTAGTAATGCTGTTCAACCAGTATTGCACCCCTAAAAACCCACACGTACACACAAGCATCAAGCATCTGCATACAGAACATCTGCAACAGTGCACAGAGAAAATGTATGTATAATTTAAACTCTAATTAAGCATATGAAAGTATAAGAGAAAATGTGTGTGGGTAGTATGTGTGTGTGTTTAGTCGAAGAAAAACAGGCAGCCTCGGCAGACATCAAGCATTCAAGATATTAGTGCTGACACACACCTGGACTTAACATTTATTTCAGGCTAAATGACCACAAACGGTTAGTACTAAATACAAGTGCAACGATGTATGTTGGCAGTCAGAAATGCACTAGACCGAATCCCATTTATCCCAGACTAAATGAAATGACAACATGCTCAAATATCTGAAATGCTACAACATGGCTTTACTTTGCTGGTTTTAAAGAAAATAGTACCTGATTGAAAGCCTTCCATTGAAAAAAAAAAAGAATATATGAAAAAGAAAGTATATGTTTTGCTTTTGTTCGCACTGATCAAATGATGCACATCCAGTTTACAGACTATCTGTGTATATTTAGGGGCAGGTCATGAGCTAATACCAGCGGTAAACCACAATCTGTTCCACCTTGTGATTGGATCACCTGAGACAGATGCTAATATCAGATACCAGCATGTGTGTAATTGATTATAGGGTCAGTCTGGTACGATGTGCCATCATTCATATCCATGAGTGAACCAGAAAGTTCAACAGTCAATAACAAAGAAGGACAGAAAACAAAAGATACTGATTGGTGAAAAATGAAGAGAGACATTCTGGGCAAAGCAAACAAAACTAGCTGAAAAATATGAGAGAAAAAGCCAGCATACTGTATATATGTGTGAGAGATGAGAATAGAAGCTTTATGTCATTATATATGATGAAGATGAATGACTGTGCCACTGTCAGCCAGCAAAACAAAAACACAGCACACAATGCCCCTATTTCTCTTTTTCAGTGCATCCAAGATGATACTTCTACCCATGACACTCACATAAATCATAAAACACGTCTCATACGGTGACCCACATACTGTAAACACAGTGTGAAAGAGGAGAGACAGAAAGACCTCATCCTATGAGATCCAAGTTAAACAAATGCATGGACAGATGGTGCAGGAAATTGTCTTGTCTGCCTCCTCACAATTCATCCCTCAGAAGACACCTCGCTGTCCTGTTCCACTCCAATTATCCCGTTCTTTGTTTCCCATGCTATACACACACCAGTTTTTGCTTATTTGTGTTGTGTATAGTCTAGACTCTATGAGCGGAGAGGATTTGTAATGCAGTCCATTGTACTACGCTCAGCCTTTCACACACACTTACATGGCACAATTGTGTTTCTGCCAAAGACCCGGGATCAATATAACCAGCGTTCACCCAAACACACTCGCTGTGCTCTTACACTGAATGCAGAAGTGTCTTTTAAACAGTGCAGTGCATAACAAAGAAGATCCTACTGTGCTTGCTGCTACATAAGAGTGTATATTTTACTCTTTGGAGAAGAGTCTTGTGGTTTTTGACCCAAGAGAGAAGTTCAGCCTGAATGTTTTATGTGCCGTGTAGCTCTTATAGTGACTGGATATGCTGTTGGCAGATCCGATGGGCTTTTGCATGCGTATTTGATTACCTGTGTTTGGTTTTTCTGAATGGTGTGCCTAGCAACAATGTTTTTGTCCTTTTTTCATCAAAGGTAACAGACATTGGATGTCTTACACATTTATCAATAAATCAGCCTTAAATTGCACAAAATTCTAATATCCCTGACTATTTGATGCAGAAAACACACCTGCGCATACACAAACACACACACACACACACACACACACACACACACACACATTAGGTCATCTCAGCCATGCTGCAGTGTCCCTCACTGCTTAGTAGCATCAAAACAAACCCTGCTTCTTTACAAAGCGCAACTATAACCACCTCTACGTGGTCCACTACCTCACAACTAAAACACAACATAATGCATTTTCCTTTCAAAATAGAGAAATAGACATGGGGATACATTTAGAAACTTCTAGACAACAAAAACATATGCACAAGCACATAGAGGTATGCAAGCGATTGTGTCAAATGAGACCAGTTTGGATTTATGCAGGTTGTTGAGAATGATGTATGGACATACACACACACACGTACACACAAACACACAACCAGATGCACACATTGCAGTGCTGGATGGGATGGGGTACAGTGCGACTTGTCCTATGGAAGACTATGAGATGGTACATATGGGCGCAACTCACACCGGACAATGCTGCGAGGAGCCGATGTGTATGTTACTCACAGTTCTGAGTAGAGGATGTGCAGGTTGCCAACATTGTCAGTGTAGTTTGCTGGACTGAGCCAGGGCAGAACCAACAGCAGCAGAGCCTTCATGACCCTCTCTCTCCAGGGTCCCCTTTCTTGAATCTCTCTTTATTTTGCTCTCTTTCTCTCTCTCTCTCTCTCTCTAGGCTGAATGCAGTCTTTCCTATCCGTCTTCCTTCTTGCCCCTTCCTCCTCCACCTCTACTACAGTTCTGACCCCCCCTCCCGCCTTTCTTTCAAGTGAAAAGGCTATTTTCCTTCTCCTTTTCTTCTTGTTTCTTTGCCTGTCCACTTTTCTTTCTTTCCTTGCCTCCCTCAGGCTTTTAGCCCGGTCATCTCAGCAGTAGATCAGCAGCAGTGGAGGGAGAGGTAAAGACTGGGAGTGCTGCCAGCGGAGGAGAGCAGAAAGCGCAGGATGAAGAAAGAGTCGAGAAGAAAAGGAGGCAGAAGCGTTGTCTGGAGCGAGCGCAGGTGCACGGGTGCCGAGATGGAGAAGAAAAAGAGAAGAGGGTGAGGTAGAAGGAAAAGTGGAGGCAGAGAACGGTGTTTGCTGGCACGCCGGTCGTGTGCGAGGGTTGCGTTGCAGTCTAATCTGTCCTGGGCATCATCCAAGAGTAAGAGGATTTACGCTCACAAGCCCACATGCTGCTGTGAATGTTAGAGAGAGCGAGAGAGAGTATGAGTGTGAGTGTGGCAACAGAGTCTGACTTATACCGCAGCATGCTCTACAGAGAGAGAGAGAGAGAGCTGGGCCAAACCATTTGACACAGGAGAGAGGGGAAGATGCAGGCTTGGGTGGTCCATCTATCATTGTCCATATGCCTCAAGGGTACAGCATGTGGCAAAGACCACCCCCCTCCTCAACACAACAGTTCATTCAGCCATGAAGTGGTGTATGTGTGTGTGTGTGTGTGTGTGTGTGTGTGTGTGTGTGTGTGTGTGTGTGTGTGTGTGCGCGTGCGCGTGCGTGTGTTTATGTGGACATGTGTGCAGGGGGTAGACATAAGCTGGATGAATGGATGGATGGATAAATAGTAATATTCAGATAGAAATATGAATGATGGAATAGATGGATGGATGTACAGATGGACTGATGTACAGATTGGTAGACTCATATAATGTATGGATGGACAACTTGATGAATGGATGGATGGATGAACATAGGAATAGATGATAGCAAGAGAGTTGGTTGGATGAACAGACAAACAACAAGAATGTTAAATGGATGTATGGATGGACGAACAGATGGACAGACACATGTTGAAAAGGTTAAAGAGGGATAAATGTAGAAATTGATAGATAAAGGATTGGTTAACAAATAAATAGAGTTTGAATGGATAGAGGGATTGACAGACATCAAGAGTCAGTTAGAAAGATGAATGATGGAAGAATAGATGGATGGATGGATGGATGGACAAACAGCAAGCATCAGACGGATCGATGAACAGCCAATCAAATGAGGGAACAGATAAATGCAGGGATGAAGAGATAATCAAGTGGATGAGTGAATTGCAGCAGACAGACAGACAGACAGACAGACAGACAGACAGACAGACAGACAGACAGACAGACAGA
The DNA here is from genome assembly GCA_903798125.1 of Danio choprae. Taxonomy (NCBI): domain Eukaryota; kingdom Metazoa; phylum Chordata; class Actinopteri; order Cypriniformes; family Danionidae; genus Danio; species Danio choprae. The sequence goes on along the minus strand of CAIGQW010015581.1, from coordinate 3,556,121 downwards.
CAGACAGACAGACAGACAGACAGACAGACAGATAGATAGATAGATAGATAGATAGATAGATAGATAGATAGATAGA
>CAIGQW010015581.1:3538389-3548637 GCA_903798125.1 Danio choprae | reverse complement strand
CACACACACACACACACACACACACACACACACACACACACACACACACACACACACACACACTGTTTAACTGTGAGAAAAATATATAGCAGTTTTTAAACATTATAGTATACAGTATAAATAAACATTTGATTATGTGCACAATACACAATGGAAAAGACATTGCTAAAAACTAGCACTTTACAATGTGTCATTTGACAACATTCACTGTAAAAAATGTTGGCTTCCACACAATTCCTTCATGTTGTCCCAACACAAATCGATTAAGTAAACTGTTTTTACAAATTTGAGTTAATTGAACATAAAAGTATTTTTATTAGTTATTAGTTTTACAAGTTATTCCCCCCAAAACTCAAGAATTATATTGATTCAGCTCATTTTAAGTAGTTTGAACAAGTGGCAAAAACAGATTTTTTTTGTGTAAGATGATGCATTACACAAACGCTGATTTTTGCAGCATTTATTGACCTTTGTTAATGTTAGTTAATAAGAGTTCTCACGTTAGTGGACGCTGATTTAATTCATGTTTACAAAGGGACTTTTTACACTGTGCTAAGCTGTGTTATAGTGATCCTAAATCAAACTTTTAACCACATATCTCTGCGGGATTTGGATTTCAGAGATTATTAATAGAGATTACTAAAGGGTTATTAATGCTGCTAAATACATTATTAGCACTGGTTGTTAATGTAGGGTTGTGCAGCCCATCTCTGGGTCAGGGTTAGCATTGCGTTTAGCTGCATCAATAACATACTGCATTGCTAGAAAGTTAGCAATCTTTTATTTGGGTTTTCAAACTGGGACTAGGTTTTTAAACTTTGTTAGGAAGTACAAGAAAAAGTTTTGAGATAAGGCATTAAAATATAATACTTATACATTATAATATAATAATTAAATTATAAAATTTACATGTTCTGACCCATTTTTTATGTTTAAATTTGATTTTGAAATTGGGGTCCTTTTGTACAAGGATGACCATAATAGGGGGTCTTTGGCATCTGAAAAAACTTTATACAGAAATGTGCTTTATTTATAAACCTTTGTGTCAGCATTTGAGTGGACAGTTTCAAATGATAAAGGAAAATGCATCATTTTGAGTGAAGCAGACTTGAAAAAGTCCATTCAGGAAAAAGCTAACAGCAGTCAGCAAAATATGGGCTTAATACAGATGTGCAATGCTAACCTTTGTGTAAACAGCTTGTGTCCTGGTTTATCCAATTAATGACACTGACACCACAAATACACAAGCAAAGACTGCTTATACTGGTTATAAATATAACCCAGTCTTTGTACAAAAGGTCTAACTGCTTACTTTGGGTATGAACATTGTGAAACATAGCCAGGGTTTAAAATGACAAATAAAATCTAATAGGAAATAGCAAAAATGAATTGAAGTTTCAAATGTAGATTTTTAAAGTAAAGAAAGTAAATGCACATAGGCCTTTGCACCCTCCCAAAACCACATGCAAAATCACTGGCAGCGCATGGCAAGTTGTGACATGCCCAGAGAAATCCACATACAAAACCCTGAACAAAGTGCATTAAGAACCCAAAACACTTCACTAAAGCTGGTTTTCACTATTCAGAGACCAACACCCATCCAACGACATCAGACAGAGGAAAACGGCAGCTTTCACAGGTTTTGTTTGATGATTTGGTTAGGATCTTTGTGTGGATGAGGGCTACCTGAAAATGACTGTAGTCTAGATATTCGTCTATGCTTGCCGTAGACCTAAATTGTTAAGAAATTAGTGTGTCATAATGTTTGTGTGCATATGAGCTTGAGTCATTAATTACGAGAGCTCATCTTCAGTAAAGTGCTCTCACTTCCTGAGAAAAATGGGTGTGATCTTTGGGATTTTTTAAAATTATGTAACTAATTATTATTTGAGGGTTATTTCTAGACTAATAACATTTTCAGTGTCCAGTATTTTATTTTAAAAAGCTGGCTGAAGAATTAAACATATTTAAATAAAAGTAAAGTTTTTGTAATAATAAACACTGTAACTTAAAGCAAATTCAAGAACAGTTTTACTGGTTGCTTTAGATTTATGAGTTATAGTTATAAATGTTTTGAACAATTTATCATTTGTATATTATTCTGTAAATAATGGTATTTGTTTCCTATTTAGAGCTCTTTTTGTATAAAATAACAAAAAAGTGTTGTGTTTTCAGGCATGTTTCTATTTTATTCATTTTTAGACAACACAACACCTCTGTTTTAACTTCAGAAGAGTTAAGAAATCAATATTTGTTAGAAAAAAAAACTGATTTTCAATAAGAAATTAACTTAATGACAATATTATTGCATTTATTCTATCTATACCTTAAGGATCACTGATGGAAATAAGAACCCCCCCCCTCAAAAAAAATAAAAACACATTCCATTTAAAATTATTTGCTTATTAATAAAAATTGTAGCATGTATTTAATAACAAAATAACCTAAAAGATTGTATCATTGATTAAATCAAAGAAATTAAAGGCTATGTCAAACCAGTGTTTTATATCTATACAGGTTTGTTGGTCAATAGTTATCATGAGGGGCCTCACAGTGGCGCAGTGGGTAGCACGTTCGCCTCACAGCAAGAAGGTCACTGATCGCTGGTTCGAGCCTCGGCTGGGTCAGTTGGCATTTCTGTGTGGAGTTTGCATGTTCTCCCTGTGTTGGCGTGGGTTTCCTCCGGGTGCTCCGGTTTCCCCCACAAGTCCAAAGACATGCGGTACAGGTGAATTGGGTAAGCTAAATTGTCCGTAGTGCATGAGTGTGAATGGGTGTGTATGGATGTTTCCCAGAGATAGGTTGCAGCTGGAAGGGCATCCGCTGCGTAAAACATATGCTGGATAAGTTGGCGGTTCATTCCGTTGTGGCGACCCCAGATCAATAAAGGGACTAAGCCGAAATGAAAATGAATGAATGAATGAATGAATAGTTATCATGAATAGTATGCAAACACTATGTTGGTAGTTACTAAAATGTACAGTGTTTTATCCTAACACAAATGAATAAAATGAATGTTAAAAATATGACAGTTTTTGCCAGTTTGTCCTGTTACTCCACATCACACTGTTCAATGGTGCAGTGTTTTTGTCTGTTTGGAATGAAGTCATTTGACGTGGAATGTCCTGCATGTTAAGATCTGCTCCTGGGCTCCATTTCACAAAGGTTTTACACTCAATATCAGCAGCTCCCATGTAAGCACATAGAACTGTAATTCTGTAAAACTATACCTATATTGGTACTATTTATTACAGTAGAGCAGTGGAGAATCATCTATAAGCATAACTGGTTTGTAAATATATATAGAAATCATGTTTCCTTCCGTTCTGTTTTAAATTTCTACATCATTCAAAAGATGAATAATGATGTATGGGTTTTTTTAATAGGATAATATTTGTCTGAGACTATTGAAATGCTAGAATTTGAGGGTTCAAAAAAAAAAATAGAAATATTGAGAATATTACTTTTAAAGTTATCCAAATTAAGTTCTTAGCAATGCACATTACTAATCAAAAATTAAGTTTTGATATATTTACAGAAAGTTTACAAAATACAATACATAATATTCTAATGATTTTTGGAATAAAAATTCTGTATTTGGATTATTTGTCTAGTGGTTAAGTGATTAGAAAGGAACCCATGAGTGAAGTTCTGTATGATCTTTCAGTGCAAACAAGAAAGGTAGGGGTTGTTTCCTCCAAACGAGTGTATATACTGTATATACATATGTTACATGAATCAAAAGGCATGAATGATCAGACGATGTTTTTGCAACGTGTGCTTGTTTAAATGGGACATTTGTGTGTTGTGTGAAACTGTGTGAATATTCAAACAATTATTGGTCTCTGATTCATGAGGAAGATCACAAGTTCAAATTCTGGATAATTACCTTAAGTGTTTCACATATTAATTTCGCACATTAAATATTTAAGCAAAATGAATATAAGGCAAATCTCACACAACAGCCATCGCATCATAAAACTAAAGACAAGACACTAATGTAACACATGAAACTGAAAGACATTTTCTATAATTGTGATGAAGTACAAACTACTATACGTCTTAAGATTATGGTGTCTCCCCCAAAATAAAATAATAATAAAAAAAAACAAATTATGTTCAATTTATTATTTTTTTACGGTTAATTTTTTTCAAAACTCAATTACATATAGTAGCACAATGTAGCACTTTTGAAAGATAAATTGTTGCAGACTGTCTTCATTTTAGTGGTCAACCAAGAACAGAAGTGGTGAAAAGACTATTAAAAATCATACTCAAGTAGAATGTATTGCAAGTAGAGTAAAGGTATTTGTTGTAAATACTACTCAAATTATGGGAAGCCCTTCTAAAGCCCTTCTTAAATTACTCAAGAGTATTATGCTGTGAAATTGGAAGTTAAATTCGTTGTTATTTACCATTCATGGACTATAAACACTGCATTAATATATGGACTTATAAATAAGCAGACAGATCATTTAATTATTACGTTTTTTTGTGATTTCAGTCATCACACAGTAGGCATCCTTCATCTTCTCAGTCTCTCGGTCCTTATGTGCAACAATTCTACATCTTCTTGGACACTTTTAATGCTTTCACGCTGTAGATGTTTGGTGCATTTATAAAGCATCTATATCCTGAGGTCGGTCAAATGCGTTTTTTTCTATACGCAATTTGATTGGATGGGAATCACGGGACTGATTATTCGACTTAGCCAATCACTGTAGACAAGACAAAAATAAATATATAAAGTAGTGACTGCTGGTTAAAGGAAAATAACACAGTAAAATTAACGATACAACACTAATTATGCAAGAGAAAACAGAGCAAGTAATGTGGTTACACAAACCTTTTTTTTCTACAAACAACACATAAGCCACTTCTACAATTGGGCAATGATTATATGATTGCTTGACTTATCATTTCTGTGCACTTTTGTCAAAGGTGATGGTAAAAATGTTACTATTTACCCCATCTGCAGAGCTAATGGTAACAGACAGAGGGTTAGTTCTAAGCCTTGCTGGAAAAGTCTGCTTTTACACAATCATTTTAAATTCAGTTTAATTTGAATAGTATATTTCCTCAGTACTTAACTCTACATTTTTTATTCTACATAAAAATATCTATTACAACAAGACTCTAGAGCAGGGGTCATCAAACTTGTTCCTGGAGGGCCGGTGTCCTGCAGATTTGAGCTCCAACCCTAATTAAACACACCAGAACAAGCTAATCAAGGTCTTACTAGGTATACTTGAAACACCCAGGCAGGTGTGTTGAGGCAAGTTGGAGCTAAACCCTGCAGAGACACCGGCCCTCCAGGACCGAGATTGGTGACCCCTGCTCTATAGTGTAGACAAAGGGATTTATTTGCAATATTAGCAAACTGGTTAATTAAAATGTATTTTTTTAATAATAAAAAAAATAAATGTATACAAAAAGGTCTACATTACACTCATCATTCAAAAATGAATCCCTTTTGGTTTATTGATGCGCACAGCTGTGTTGTGTTTTGCTCAGGAGTCACTATGTGTTTTTCCACATCTTTCAAAATAGTTCCATCTTTTAATTAAGAAGACGGTGGTCACAACAATACAATATTTGACTAACATAATTTCACAGATTTAAAAAAAACAAAAAAAACAGACTATAATAAAAAATACTTCCATGCTGCCAAAATGGTTTCTCCTTTGGTTCGAATCCAAAATTTGATCATACTTTTTCAATAAATGGCAGGATGGTGGAAAGCTCAGAACCATGCTATGGTTAACCTTGAGCAACTATCAAAACTCGGTTCTACTTTTTACTCTGCATTACTTTGTGCCCCACTCTTACATATTCAAGTAAAACTAAAAGTAGGCCTTTACATTTTTAAAACTACTTAGTAAAGTACAGTTCCTGTGAAAAACTATTTAAATACAGGAAATTGAGTAATTTGTTGCTTTATACCACTGACCAGTTGGATATCACTGTTGAGAATCGGTTCATACAGCATTGTGTGCCTGTGTGGTTATTGACACCAGCTGTGCATTTGCATTCTTTTCTGTCTTCCTGTACGCATCATTATGTTATAAAGGATGAAAGCTCATGCAGCTGATCTATTACTGTAGGAGACACGCACATTCAAGGTGACCTTATGCTCTAGTGCAATGAAACACCCCCACCTTCCCATGATGCAGTGTGGTGACCTGCTGTCACCCTCATCATCCTCTCACTGACCCTCCTGCAGAGAACAACGAGAGAGAGAGAGAGAAGACACGAAACACCTTTCCTTTCTGTTTTACTTCTCTGCTTATTATACTGGTTCTTAAAGTAGTGTAGGTAATATTTTATTTACCCATTCTATTTCAGTCCACTCTATCACGCATTAATTTGCATAATCCACTCTCTTATTTTTTCTTATAATTATTTTTGCTTCGTTCTTTCTTCTCTGTTACTCTCTTTTTCGTCCTTGTTTTTCCTCAGTCAGTGCTTCATACATAGTCTTGTACTATACCTGGGTGTTTGTCTTTGTTTGTTAATTTGTTGACAAACGCAATAAAACGATTGATTTGATTGAAACTAATCACTTGAAAACGATTTGTAGCGAGTGGGGCGGGGCCGAGAGCTGTGGGAGTGGCGCGAGTGTTAACGAGGGTCACCTGTGTACGGGACACCAGGCGTGAGTATCACGGAGGAGTACATGAGAGATAAAAGGAGGAGTGACGACTGTGATAGAGAGTCTGGGACATCGTGTATGGACTTTTCTTTAGGTTTGCCCGGCAGTAGTCTGTAAGGAGCTTCAGATTTCTTTTAGTTTTGAGTTTATTTTTGTAAAAGTTTGTTGACGTTCGCCGTTTTCCGCCTCCTGCTGCTTTTATTTTGTTTGCGTGAGTTTCACTTCATCACAGAGCTCTTCTAGGAAAGCGCAATAACATAAAAAAATAAAAATAAATAATAATAATAATAATAATAATAATAATAATAATTACTTGAAAACGGCTTTTCTATGGTGATATTTTTTAAGTATCAATTTATTTATTTGTTATTATTATTATTATTATTATTATTATTATTATTATTATTATTTAAATAAATATTTAAATAATATTTTTAAGTGGTGTAATGTCAATTTCACCATGTCCTGATTTCACAATTTCTATTACAGTAGCAGTTTTGTCCTCCAAACTCATGCAATTAAACCATTTAAACCCCCTCCAAAAATGTAGTCAATCGGTGTACTTTTCAAAATTCTCTGATATTTCAAAATAGGTACTGATTTATTCCTGCTTAAGAAGTCAGATGTGCATACTGACTATTTACATAAACAAATATACTTGTGTATCACTGAATCATAAGACCCTCCAACTACCACTCATTGATTAAAGTTTTGACACCTATATCAGGCATGAGCGTGGGGTTCAGATGAAATGACTACACTTGTTATAGTATGCAGATGACTATTCAGTTTCTGTAGTCAGAAATGTTTTCTTGTATCTGATGACAACAGAGCAACTGAGTAAAACAAAATTTGCTTTGTTCAATTTTAACAGCTCTTCTGTGTCTGTACAGACTTCAGTGGGGTCCAGTGTGAAAAATAAACGTGGATGGTTTATTTCTAATGCCATACCATATTATGATGAAGGATCACATATGTTTCTGCAGAGCATTTTAGAGCAGATATTTTGTAAATGAGACACAAAGTAATAGAAAGTTTGTTAAAATGAATACTTATGGCTCCTGATGATTTTTTTGATGTCTAATCTCTGCAAGAAACTGAACATTAATGACACGTTTTTCATCTTTAATCAACAGCCTCAGCAAACTGTTGAGTAATTTACAGGTGAGTAAATTAACATCAAATGTAAATTATTTGGTGAACTGTTCCTTTAAAGAGTTAGCATGCTCTCACTGACAGATTTCAGGCTACAAATCTGATTCATATCAGGCACTAAATCAGTCTGGCTGTGTGTCTAGTTCAGTTTCAGTCTAATCCAGTCCGCAAATCCCAATGTGAGTTTGGAACTGAAATGGCTTTCTAAAGTGTTCGCTGGCGTAGAGACAGTGCTGTCTGCCCTGAGCTGCCCACCCTCCTTCCCCCGCTTTTTCTATTACAAAGTCTGGAACTACTTGGCTTTCCCACAAGATTCTGACACAAAAGCCTTAGAAAAAGTCTCCAAACTTTTCAAGAAACACTCCCTCGCCTCCTTCCCCAGTGACTCTGGATGTGAAAGGGCAGCCATTGCGCTCTGTGCTTCATACAGCATACATATTTCATAACTGCAATGCTAATGTCACTATGCATATGAATATGCAGGAGGAAGACTTTGAGAAGAAGGTCAGTGAACAGACAGTACATGGTGGGACAAAGCAATTTAGCACAAAACTGTGAGTTTGTGGATGTTTGAAGGATTTGTGAAGAGATTCATTGGAGATATGGGAATCGCTCTGTTCTGAATGGGAGTAGATTATGTTTTGCTTGAATTGGCAAATGGGTCCCGCTTGAATCATTTAAAAATATTAAGCCTGTTAGCTCAGTGTAACCCAAGTGTCAGTGTTCGTCCGCATCATCGTTTGTTGTTGTCACGTGCCTTCTTTGTCTTCCTCCCGCCACCGTCAATGTTAATCTGTTCCACCTGTGTTCATCCCTTGTGTCTCTTTAGCGTAATCATCCCTTCATCTATTTATAACCTTTTGTCTGTGTCCTTTGTTGTCCGGTATTTTGAATCGTGTGGGTCTCGTCCTGTCTTGTCCTGTCTTCCCGCATCCAGTATATGTTCCCGTAAGTGTTTAATAAACCCGTTTTGTAATGTTTATCATTCTCCGTCTCGTTCTGTCACCATCCGCCACCAAGGCGTGACATAATACCGGACCCAAAGTTAGCGGCGTGCATTTCCCCGATTTTCTTTTTTTAGTCTTTTTGCCCCTCAGTGTTTTATTTTTCTCCCTCCGTGTTTCCCTGAATCCCGTCCGACCTTCCGTTTCTCTTCACCACCTGCTGGAGCAGGGGGAAAGCAGCCCTGAGGACCATATCCGAGCGACTGTGAACAGCTTTTCGGGCGACGTGCTCTGCACGCCCATCATCTGTGGCAGAGCACGATCGTCCGAAGATGGTCCTCTGGGCAACATCGCCGCAATTATGGAGTGGACACTGGCGAGTAAAATATTTCCACTCACCGCCTTTCTGGAGGAAGATCTCGTCAGTGCCACTCCAGACCCAGTGACCAGCCAAGCATCACCATCCACCTGCAGGGAGCGCTTGCCAGAGCCCACCGCAGACGGAGAGCCAACCCCAGCCGATGAGCTATAGCCCCCTAGAGCGACGGAGCGGAATCGAGCTTAGATGGAGGAGCTTAAACACCCGTCTGACCAGGTGCGAGAGCCGGCAACACCGCCAAGAGGGGGAGTCCTGGCGGATACCCGCGACAGCAGCGAGAGTCCCGCCCACCCCCCCTATGCAGATGGACAGCGGCTGGACACTGGGAGGCTACTCATTGGCTTCTGGGGCTTCATTTTTAACGTTCCGCTGCTTTCAGGCAGCAATATCCGTCCGCTGTATTTAGGCAGCAATATCCGTCCGCTGTATTCAGGCAGCAACCAACTGTTTCCGCACAGTTTTTTAACCTTCCTTCTGGGAAAAAGCCTCAGCTCCAGGGTCATGAGTAGCTTCCCACGGTCCCCCAGAACTGCAGCCAGTCATCCAGCTCCAGCACTGCTGCAGTCAGCCAGCCCCCCAGCTCTCGCTCCAGCTCCAGAAATGGAGCTCGCTTGTGGGCGCTACCTGTCTGCGTCACCCTCTGGAGGGTGTCGCCCAGCGTCAGCTCCTACGGCCTGCGAGCTGCGGACTCCACCTCGGCCCTTCGACCCTAGGGCTCCGCGTTGGCTCACTCCTCCCTCCTCGTCCCACCGGCTGCGTTGAGCTCCTCCATCCCTCCAGCTACGCCTTGGTCCTCCGTCGCTCTGGCTACGCCGCGGGCTTCCTCGGCATCACCTTCGCCCTTCGGCTCTCCGTCAATTCCGTGGGCTCCACCGCCATCAGCGGCGTCTCCCTCGGTCGGCCCCCTGGAGTCAGCAGCCACTCCTCCTCCATGGATCCTCCCGTCCTCGACTCCGCCTGGGGCCGTCCTTCTGGCTGTGTCCTGGGTCCTCCTGCTCCGGTTCCCTTCCTGTGTCTCCCTCAGACTCCTCCCTTGTATCCTCCCCTTCTACCCTCCTTCACTTTGTTGTTTCCCGTTGAAGGCGCGAGGACGCGCCTTCAAAAAGGGGGGGGGGGGG
>CAIGQW010015581.1:3520546-3534381 GCA_903798125.1 Danio choprae | reverse complement strand
TCACTCACTCACTCACTCACTCACTCACTCACTCACTCACTCACTCACTCATTAATTTTCATAGATTGTTTGTCTGATTGATTGACTGTTGGATTTTTTAACTGAAGTGGCAAAACAACCAAATGGCAAACTTCAATATGTATATATATATATACATATTGAATATACAGCATATGTTTTTATGTTTTACACAGCGAATGCCCTTCCAGGTGCAACCCAGTACTGGGAAACATCCAAACACACTCATTCACACACTATGGTTTTGTGGTGACACTATGGCCACTGTGGCCAGTTTAGTTTATTTAATTCACCTATAACGCATGTCTTTGGACTGTGGTGGAGGAAACCCATGCGAACACAGGAAGAACTTGCAAACTCCACATAGAAATGCCAACTGACCTAACCACTGAGCCACCGTGTCGCCCTCTGTTCAACACAATAGAAGATATTTTGAAGAAAGCTGAAACCCTGTAACCATTGACTTCCATATTAAGAAAACAAATACTATCGAAGTGGGTGGCTACAAGTCAGAAGAAAGAAACACATATAGGTATCTTATATTATATTATTCATTAATTTTCTTTTCGGCTTAGTCCTTTATTAAACTGGGGTCCCCACAGCAGAATGAACTGCCAACTTATCCAGCATATGTTTTACGCAGCGGAGGCCTTTCCAGCTGCAACCCATCACTGGGAAACATCCATACACACTAATTCACACACATACACTAAAGGACAATTTAGCTTACCCAATTCACCTATAGCACATGTCTTTGGACTGTAGGAGAAACCAGAGCACCCGGAGAAAACCCATGTGATCACGAGGAGAACATGCAAACTGCATACAGAAATGCCAATTGACCCAACTGGGGCCCTAACCAGCGACCTTTTTGCTGTGAGGCGATTGTGCTACCCACTGCGCCACCGTGCTGCCCTATATTTTATTATATTCATTCATTCATTTTCTTTTCGGCTTAGTCCCTTTATTAATCTGGGGTCGCCACAGCGGAATGAACCGCCAACTTATCCAGCATATGTTTTACGCAGCGGATGCCCTTCCAGCTGCAACCCTCTGGAAAAACATCCACACACACACATTCACTCACATAAACTACGGACAATTTAGCCTACCCAATTCACCTATAGCGCATGTCTTTGGACTGTGGGGGAAACCGGAGCACCCGGAGGAAACCCACGCTAACACAGGGAGAACATGCAAACTCCACCCAGAAATGCCAGCTGACCCAGCCGAGGCTCGAACCAGCGACCTTCTTGCTGTGAGGCGATCGTGCTACTCACTGTGCCACCATGCAGCCTATATTATATTATATTATATTATATTAACATGTATTATTATATTATATACTGGATTATGTATTATTATATTATATACTGGATTATGAGACTAGGTTTATGTGCTGGAACCATTTATTGAATTTTTCTTACGCGCTCAATTTATTTTATCAGAGAAAAACATATCGCATTGCTTTATTCCACTGCACAGCAGGAAACAAGTGGAATGAATCCAAAATGAAACATAGAGGCGGTCCTGCGGGGTGTTTCTGTAAATTAGGACTTAGTCTGCATTAAACTCTTGGGTTTAAGATGTTATTGTTATTGTTGGTAGAGTCTAGTCACAGTGTCACCACAAAGCCGTAGAGACAAAAATGAGCATATCAAAGAAAAGTGCAAGAGAGACTGTAAAGTAGACAGCTAAAGAGAGAGCAGAAAAAACAACCAGAGAAAAGAATCGATTTTCATTTTTTCAGAAGGAATGAATATGAAGCCCTAATGATGATATATTCAATAACTCATTAGTGTGTGTGTGTGTGTGTGTGTGTGTGTATATGTGTCGTACGATCTGAAGATCGTACAGTGCGCATGCGTGCGTGCGTGTGTGTGTGAGAGAGAGAGGTTGAGATTATTAGAGTTTAGTTTAAAAAGCAGAGAAGCTTTAGCTAATCAATGACTTTCCATCCTACACAGTTTTTTTAATGTTATTATCATTTATATTTCTGAATATGACAGTATGAGTAAAGACATGAGTCAATAAAGAGACAGGAGATGTGATAGTGTAAAGGAAGAGTGATGGATTAACAGATCTAAGGAAAATAAAAAGGAAGTAGAGGTAATATTTTAATTTGATGACCTCCTTTAGAAAGTAACTTTGCAGATAAATCAACTAGCAATCAATTTTTTTAAGCAAAATAAAAAGCTTATATAAATAATGTAATATATTTTTTTACAAAGTATCATATGTCATCAACATAAAAAAACTAAGTAAAATCATATTTCACCTGATTCAGAATGCAGTTTGTATTTAGCGTAACACTGCATCAGGAAATAATTGCAGATCATTTTTTCAAAAATGGACGTTCCCTCCTCACTGTAAATGATGCTTGAGTTTGATTGGTTCTCAGAATCACTGGAGTGTTCCCATGTAAACATTTATCAATGTAGTGCTACACTGAGTGTAAAATGAAGACAAATGTACTAAATGTGACGTAGCCCTGCCAGAGTCAACATTAAGCACAAACACCACACACTACCCTGCTGACAACAAAACAGAAACCAGAACAAAAAGTCTAAATGTTTCCACTACAAACACTAGTAAAAATATACAAACCATTACATTTTAATCATCAAAACCAGTAAATTTTATTCAAGAGTTCACACTTAGCTGATGATTATAAAGCGTGTTTGGCATGCTGTCCCGGGAGAAAGCCCTGAGCTCATAGATCCTCAAGCCCAGGGCTCCCTCCCATTTGCAAGGCTCAGGTAGATCTCAAAAACTCCTTTGCTGTAAGCAGGTAGCTAATGAACAGATAGGGATTGCTCTCGAGATAACTACTTACTAGGAGCCTGTCTATGATGCCGATTTGGATTAGTCAATTAACTTAAGTTGCATGTTTTTGAACGGTGGGAGGAAACCGGGGAACCGGTGGAAACCCATGTGAGCACGGGGAGAACGTGTAAACTCCACACAGAGTTGGCTGGCTTGGTAAGGACTAGAACCAGTGACGTTCTTGCTGTGAGGCAACAGTGCTAACCACTGGGCCACCGTGCCACCCATCTAGAAAAGGAGGAGTAGGGGTGGAAGGGGGGATTCTTCAAAACGAAGATGGCTGTGATATGAAACTTAGGGTATTTATAGTGGCTTAGGAATCATCTGATTGGTGAATCATGAATTGGATAATGCGGGACCAGCCACAAGCAATCATAAGCACGTGATCCTCTCGAAATTAGTTTATAAATAAACTTCACATAGTTTGTTTTGGGACATATTCTATTAGGAATATAGATGTTATTTCCATTATAATAATTAAAACCATTACACATTTTATTATGGTTTCTATTGTTTTTAATGATTTTTTTAGTTGTTCAGCCAACTTACTGTAATAGGTAGGATGTTAGAAATCTGGCAAAAACAACAAAATTGACTCGAGATGCTCATCCACATAATGAATAAATCCCAAATATTTCAATAATCAAATTTCAGCCCAAAGTTACTTCCTTTTGCATTTGCATGACAGTATAGATACAAAGAAAGTTATATACACAAACATTTTTAAAAGTGTGCTCGCACAAATCCTGTGTCTGCTAAAGTAAGCCGTTTCCATCCTTCGCCTCCAGCAACACAAACACACAAACCGAACAACCTCAGCAAAGACATTCAGCCTTATGGTCAACACTGCACCCTAAGGAGTCAACAGGCCTTTGGTAACGGTTCACTTTCCCTGCGGCTGAAGTTCCTGACAGGGCAGCGCTCCCAATTTGCAATCCTGTCTGTCACACACTCAGTTCTTCTGGAAAGCAGGCGTCTGTTTGGGTCTTTTTCTGATGGGGTTGAGCTCAGAACAGGTGGCCATCTGAGAGGGCAGTCTCGTTATCCTCTCCATCCTTTCAAAAACAGATCCACCCCGTCAGCCTTACCCGTCTGTCAAAACTCACTCGCCGGAGGCTCTCTGCATGTCATAGTAGTGAAAATGTGCTTGTTTGAGAAGCTAAAAATATTCAGACACGTAAGAAATGGCTTGTGTTTGACAGATCTAAAGAAACACACTGCCTGCTGGGCCAAGTGTTTATTTGCACTGGTTGATATATTTTCACACAACACACAAAGCTCTTAAGACACACCATCCTCAAGAAGAAGAAGAAAAAAACAACAGATTTTATGATAGTAAATAATGAGCTAAGCTTAATCACACATAACACTGTTGTAAATCACTTGGGGGATTTTCTCTGCAAGATAAATGGTTCAACTCGTCTACTTAAAGGGATAGTACACTTAAAAATGAACATTTACTCCCTATTTACTCAACCTCAAGTGGTTTCAAATCTTAATGAGTTTCTTTATTCTATTGAACACACTAGAATATTTTTTTGAAGAAAGCTGAAAAATGGTGACCATTGAGTTCCATAACAAGTACAATGGAAGTCAGTGGTTCCCAGTTTCCAGATTTTAGCAAAATATCTTCTTTTATGTTTGACAGAAGAAAGTCAAACAGGTTATTAACAAAGGAAGGATGAGTAAATGATGACACATTTTTAATTTTTCTGTGAACTATTCCTTTAACAGTGATTATGTCCACAAGAATAAGGACTGCAAAACACTAGATGTGAGTAAATCTTAACCAGCAGTGAAACCCCATGGGAGACTACAGGCAAAAAGTTTTCATCCAATCCAGTTTCATCCAATTATTATTATTATTTTTTAACATTGTAACCTTCAAACGCATATACCATGAGACAAATTCTATCATGAAAAAATGTATGTTGATGAGATTTTTTTCCAGTGATTAAAACAATAAAATGATGAGAAGATAGTAAGGTCGCCAGTGATAACTGTGACTGTATCACAATGCCATACCATTGCCAAAACATTCATTCATTCATTCATTTTCTTTTCGGCTTAGTCCCTTTATTAATCTGGGATCGCCACAGCGGAATGAACCGCCAACTTATCCAGCATATGTTTTACGCAGCGAATGCCCTTCCAGCTGCAACCCATCACTGGGAAACATCCATACACACTCATTCACACGCATACACTATGGACAATTTAGATTACCCAATTCACCTATAGCGCATGTCTTTGGACTTGTAAGGGGAAAACGGAGCACCCGGAGGAAACCCACGTAAACACGGGGAGAACATGAAAACTGACCCAGCCGAGGCTCAATTGCTGTGAGGCAATTGTGCTACCCACTGGACCACCGTGTCGCCCATTGCCAAAACAAATAAAATAAATATTAAAATAATATTGTATTTCATGTTTGTGTAGAGCAGTAGTAAAGCAGTCTTGTTATCTGGCAAAAGTGTGTACATGAATTTTGCTATAATTCTTAAATGACAACAACCACTGTTATTTAGAAGTTTGAGCAAAATTATTATTTAAAGACTTTTTAACCTTAATGCTGGAGGACACATGTATGACTAAGTTTGCAATAGCTAAATCTAGACAAAAATGGCCAAAAATCTAGTCCACTAAAACGTGGCTAAACAAAATCAGGACAAGGCTGAGTCAATATACTAAAAACTAAAAAGTACATTTGACACAGGACTGAGACTAAATATAGCTGACAAAATCTTAGGTTGCACAAAAACTGCACATTCATACATTTAAAAAGATACACAGCACACACAGAGAGAGAGAGAGAGAGAGAGACTGTAGCAGTATTCAGTATGTGTTCAGAGTTTAGAGCATATCGATATTCATAAATATTCAGGACACATTTTTTTCTGTCTCGCAGGGACTTTTAGTCTCTCTCAGAAAGAAAGAGCAGCAGGTGATGAGAATGCTCATGTTCATGTTATCATTTTCTGTCAGCACGATGAGACAAAGTTTACTGCTGTTTACAGATGTTTACTTGCTAAAATTGCAACTTGAGTCACAATCAGGAGGAAATTGTTGATATTTCTGGGGCTGATCTATATATTATGCCTGCAAAAAAGTTATACATTAAACAGATTACACAAAATTAGAAACATTGGAAATGCTATGCAAAATGCAAACAGTTTACATTTATTTACACAATTCTTTTTTTAAATAATGGATTATACTGTACACTAAAAATACGCACAACAATTCAAAATGCTTAAGTATCTGAACAATAAAAAACTATCAAAAGAAATCAATGCAATAAAAAATGATCCAATCTTTAATAATGAAAGTAGCTATATGTGGGAGAGAGAGGTTTAATTGAAAAGTGTTAATGTATCAGAAGTGAAAATGTCATGAATGATGTCACAGTGTCCCCTTGCACAGACACAGTTAGAATATCAGAAAGGCACACACACCTGATACTCTCTTTCAAACGCATATTACATTCACGTCTGTGGCTGTGACTCAAGTGTCATACTCTCTCAAACAATAACTGCTTTATACTAGTGCAATGACTAATTTCAGCGTTGTGCGTCATTTGGGATTTTTTTATATAATTATTTTAGAAAATAGTTTAAATTTTGCCTTATAACTAGTAAGTACAAACTGTCCTTAAGGATAAAAAAATCTCCTCCTTTTAATTTTTTTAGTTTTTTGTTTGGCATTTAAGTATGTAATAATAAAAGTTGACTTTTTAAATTGAAAAAAATGCTTTTTGATTATGATGACTAACAATCTGTACACTCAGAAATAGTTACAAAACCCCTACCTTGAACCTTTTGTACCTTCAAGATACTACACATTTGTACTTTTTATGTATTAATATGTACCTTTTAATGGATAGTTCACCTAAAAAAAATTATTTTCTTACAATTTACTCAGCATCAAGGCGAATGTGTTCACAGAATTAGAAAAGCAGTTTCCTTTTAAGTTTTGCAAACATGTTTATGACAACTCGCCATTTCCATTTACTAACTTGTCTGAACACAAATGCTTCTCATGGTGAGAAATTTAAATGACTTAATTTTGGGTCAGAGGCAAAAAAGCAATAATAACCACAATACAACTGCTCTGAACTCTCAGTAGGAAGTGATGTTAAATTCTCTTTTTTGACATTCTTGTTCAGGTATGTTGATGTTTTTCCTCGACAGCTCTATACTTGGCTAATACCTGCTTGTGCAGCTCTAGCAGGAGCCCACAGAGACAATCACAGCTCAGTCCGCAGCCAAGCGCAACCACATAATAGAGCAGACAGCAGGAGAAAGAAAAAAAACAACAGACGACAATGCAAGAGCAGGAATAACTCTGCGTTTGACTGCATTCAGTGTGAATTCACTGCTAAGCTACGCACTGTCTCCACGGTGTTTTAATGGGGCACGTATTTTACTCACAAATAAAATATGCAAGAGAACAAAACAAAAATGCAAACATGCTGTGTTGTTGTTAGCACAGCTGTTTTTCATTTAGTTGGGTATTGAATATTCCTGCTTTGATTTTCAATCCTAAATGTGCTTCACATTTGCAAATGCTAACATCAGCTAGCATTGGCTATGCAGTTTTGTGGATGGCAACAACAATCATATTGCTATGCTAATCTAATCTTTATTTTGCATGTGCAGTTAACAGAGAAGATGTAATTTACTCTATTTTACACAGCTGTCTCCGGTAAACGTGTTGTGTGTGGTCCTGGGTGTAATGAATATTGCAGTCAGCAATATATGTCTGTCTGTCTGTCTGTCTGTCTGTCTGTCTATCTATCTGTGTCACGGCTGTATTTGATAAGATTAATAAATGATCCTGAACGTGACTCTGAAGACTTGAGTAAAGCAGATAAAAGCAGATTTGCACCCAAGAATAAATAGCATTTTACATAAAATGTGTAATAACATCTTCATAACCCCTCAAATTTGAACATAACATAGGCTATTGTATTATAGTTTCCTATTTTTGGCTCATGATCAGGACTCAGTGACCCTTTTATATAGCATTTTATTTTCTTACATAAATAAAATCATTAACTAGTATTATATGTATTCGGTTAAATCATTCTGTTACATCGGTCATATTTATGTTGAATGGAACGCATCTCTCCATGCCCTTCTTTATCATGACATCATGCAGTGATCTTGACATGATGTTGTGTAATTCGACAGCTGTGGACGAGGATGCTGTTGTGTCAGACTTAGACTATAGATATACAATGTGCAGATGCCTCTGTGTTTGTAATCTAATGTCTGCAGACTAATCCTCCATGCTAGAGCGAGAGCCACGGGGATATTGATTTGACTGATGGCCGAACAGCACATGTGATACACATGCTATTTTTACAGTGACATTAAGTTACATAATAAACAGCTGGTCAATAAGTTGATTGAGAGAAAGAATAGTGACGACCAGGTGTTTTTTTTCTCCAACGGTTAGACCCTGTCAGACATGTGTACCTAAAATAGATTTACCAGGGATTATCTGTTTGTTGGGCCAACTAAACTAAGAACTTGGCCAAAGTGCACACTACTGTCAGATTGTATACAAGGATATTATACAGGGATGTTTACAGTAATCAAACAGTTTTCTGAATATATTCATATACTAAAAATGTGCAGTTTTTTTAATCAAATAATTAAATTCTGTGTTGGCGTGGGTTTCCTCCGGGTGCTCTGGTTTCCCCCACAAGTCCAAAAACATGCGGTATAGGTGGATTGGGTAAGCTAAATTGTCCGTAGTGTATGTGTGTGAATGGGTGTGTATGGATGTTTCCCAGAGATGGGTTGCAGCTGGAAGGGCATCCGATGCGTAAAACATATGCTGGATAAGTTGGCGGTTCATTCCGCTGTGGCGACCCCAGATTAATAAAGGGACTAAGCCGAAATGAAAATGAATGAATGAATAATTAAATTCTATGCTTTTGCTTCTCAAGCAATCTAATTTTAAGGATCCTGAGATATTTAAAATAAATATTTAGAAAATTATTTTAGGCAGCACGGTGGCGCAGTGGGTAGCACCTCACAGCAAGAAGGTCACTGGTTTGAGCCCCGGCTGGGTCAGTTGGCGTTTCTGTGTGGAGTTTGCATGTTCTTCTCGTGTTCGCGTTGGTTTCCTCCGGGTGCTTCGGTTTGCCCCAAAATTCCAAAGACATGCGCTATAGGTGAATTGGGTAAGCTAAATTGTCCGTAGTGTATGAGTGTGAATGAGTGTGTATGGATGGTTCTCAGTGATGGGTTGCAGCTGGAAGGGCATCTGCTGTGTAAAACATATGCTGGATAAGTTGGCGGTTAAATCCACTGTGGTGACCCCAGATTAATAAAGGGACTAAGCCGAAAAGAAAATGAATGAATGAATGAATGAACATTATTTTGGAATGTTGCAAATAAAAAGGGACAAACCAAACAGTCTAACACTAAAGACATTATAATATGATTGTTTTCACCAGAGGTCTGTGACTCTTGTACCTCATATCCTCACATAAGCAGAATGTAGCAGGACATTTTGATACACAGAGCCATTTATGACTGCTCTTGCCTTGAAACTACACAACTCACTAGACCAATTAGACTCTAGGAGAACTTAAATCATCTATTGAGCAAATTCAATTCATTTCCCTTTGTCATTTTCACAGCCTCGCTGATTAAAGCCATTCCTCATTAACCATATGCTAAATGAGCTTTAATTAAAGACGACAAAGGGCCGACTGTCTCTGAACGCGACACAGAGCTGCTCATGCTTCTCTCTTCTTTCTTTTTTTTAGTTTCTCTCTCTCTCATCTAAGCTTTTTTTCCGCAGGCAACAGCTTAAGGAGCCTGGCATATAAAAGTAAAAAAAGTGAATCCACACAGGCAGGTGAATACAAGTTTTCTAACTCGGGATGAAATTGAATGCGGCATTGGGTTCAATATGCTTATTGTCATGGCAAATAAAACGCTCTCTGAATTCCAATTTCAACTCGCGCCAACAAAAAAGGAGAAGGAGGGAGAGTTGGGGAGAAGTGGAGAAAGTGAGGGATCTCTTCGCACAGTTATTCCCCACTGATGTGTGATGAATGACTGTGTGGCAGATGTGAAATAGGCTCCATTAAAACAGCCCATTTCCAGCAGTGGAGTGTGGAGACTGTCTAAACATCACCTGAGAAATCAGCATATCTCTGCTGCACTGTTAGACGCAACGCATGAGGCAACAAACAAACAGTAACGAAATGACAAGCTTATTGGAGCTTGATTGATTTATGAAGGAGACGATGATGGGGAGTTTTCACGGTACTTGATGCTTAATCTTGTGTTCTCGTAGAGTCTGCTTGGAGTAATTTTTTAAAGGTGATGTACAGTATGCCATGAAGAATACATACTGTTGGTTGATTTCACCAAACACTGGAGAATTTTGACGTAACAACATTATCTCATTCAGTGGCAGGCATTGGAGGCATAGCTGTATGCTGTTGGAATGGTAGAATACCTAAGGAAACTATTTTTTTTAATACAGCTGGAAGATATTGAAGGGATAGTTCAACAAAAATTGAAAATTCAGCCATCATTTACTCACCTTTGACTTGTTCTGTTGTTATCTGCACAAAAGATGATGTTTTGGGAACCTGTAACCATTGAGATTCATAACATGAAAAACAAATACTATGAAAGTCAAGGGTTACAGGTTTCCAACATTCTTCAGTATGTCTTCCTTTGTGTTCAACAGAAGAAAGAAACTCAAACTGGTTTGGAACAAGTCAGGGGTGTGTAAATGTAGCGTAATATTTATTTTTGGGTTATCTATCACTTTAAGAGACCACTTGAGTTTTTATTTTTTCCTCTAGATTTATTGGGTAAGTTTAAAAATGATAAAGGTTATAAAGTTATAATATTTGTTTTATTTTTAAATGCCTGATTACAATTTTAAATTTAAATTGCAAATAAAAATACAATACATTTTTCCCTCTGTGAAAAGGACAATTGGTTTAAACAAAAATGTGTTTTGTTGTCAAAATTCAGAAAGAAGGAAAGAAAGAAAGACTCCAAATGACAAAGAAAACATCAAATGACAACAGTTTTTAAATTCAATTTGGAAAAAATGTCAACTAAAAAGCCTTCATGTAAACACTGATTTTTTGGGCTCTAACAAAATTATTTAAAGCTAATTTGTAAGGGCAAACATGTCAGATTAGGAGCTCACCCAAAAACTGCTCACCCTCAGGCAATATGAATTTATCTTGAGTAAAACATTAAAGAAGATTTTTTGCTGAAACTGTGGTCCATTGTGATTCATAAAATGCAAGATAATGGTTACCAGCTCTTTTACAGTCAAAAAAGAATATACAGACAATACATAAATACTACTCAAAAAACATTTAGAGGTATTGGGATGCAAATAGTCAGAAGAAACTCATAATTATTTACAGCATTATTGCTTTTAATCTATTGCCTTGGCAAACAGTGAGTGTTTGGCAAACAGTGAGTGTTTTATGACAGCCAGGAGGGCAAATGCCTTGTAGAATAATGACCCATGTGGGAACAAACATGAGATCTTGCTTGTTTGCTTACGGTACTATTAGGAAACTGACAGTTGATCATCTTTTGCAGCACTATGATTTGGTTTGGAGCAACTGGAAGTGAATAAATTATTAAATTGTGATTTTTAAGTCAGTAAGTTCAATGCATCACTTTCCATTTATTTATATATTTTAAAATACTGTTAGTATTTTCTATTTAACATTTTATTTACTAACTTAAATAGCAGAATAAGGCATAATTAAAGAAGAAAACTTGAAGTTATTCTACTTTCAAAAACAAAAAAGGCTTTGCCACAAAAGAAACCGAGAACCACATGGTTACGTAATTTCTTCAGGTCCTGGGGAATCTAAACACAGCTAGACTGAGATTCATTACATATACCATTAGGAACTTCCATCAGTGCACTGTAACTCAGCCTCATCATATTCCATAACAAACGCAGACACGAGCTCACTCATTCATAATGAATACCCAGCACGTCCTGTGTGAGTTGTAAATGAGTGGTCTGTTCAGTAAGTAATTTGGAGAGCACAGGCACTCTGGAATTCTGGGTAATTACGAGCATCGCTCAGAGACATGCAGCTCGGGATGAGCCGGTTGCCGTCAGATTCAGAAACACACAACAGACACACACACATAGTCCCATGAGAGAATATCATACAGATTACAGCTTCCTCATTTATAAACACCACTCCACCCAGAAGCCCACAGTAATGGCATTATGAAGCAGAAATAGATATGACGAGGGAGGATTTTAGATCTGGGATCATTTGCCGAACAGATAATACAAACAAATGCACAAGTAAGTCGAACATTAACACATGCACTGTACAACTGGAGTTAGAAATGAGAGTGAAATAACAATAGTAAGCTGAGTCACGGTCACTGAACTCCTATGTGGAAAGCACTATCTGTCTGTTAGATCAGCTGGATATTGTTGTTCAGATTGCAGACAGGAAATTTTCTCTGTGTGCAAGAGCCTGATTTGAAGGAATTCTGCTTTTGTTTGTGTGCTTATGATTGCAGATTATAGAGTTTTGTCCAACAAACTGCTGTTCAGGAGTGTTTTTTCAGATGAGTGAGGAGAATGTTGATCACACTGGTTATACATCACCATTGCTGTATCTGAAAACGCCCCCTATACCCTCATTCACTATTCCCTATGTTAGTCTACTAATATAGTCCACTTAAAGGAGTGAATTTGATTGCACTGGAAGGGTTGCCATTTTCTTTGTGCTTTGCTGATTGATAAATCCCTCAGATGGATTAGATTTTCAGCTTCTTGGTCAGACCCTGTGATATTTATTTAACACTAGCGAGCTGTATATAAGTAATGAAACTAATATACAATCAAAGTGTTTTGATTTCTGGCATGTACTCATACGTCAAACTAACCATTAAATAATATATTATTTAGAAACTTACACTTGATAGTATTCTGCTGTGGATGCCATGTTGTGGTAATATGGAGGAATTTAATCAACCCACAATCTCTCACATTATTGGTGTTCTCTAGCCATTGATTGTACATTGTATGCTTATTATTGCGATGCATTGTGGGATTGATTGGGTGCACTAGATCATTCACTAGGGTTTACTAGTGAATACTACTACAACTGGCTGCTCCCTCAAATAGTGCGCTATTTAAGGGTATGGGGCAATTTCATATACAGCCCTTGAGATATCCAAAATACATGCACTGCTCATTTTTACCTTACATTTATTCTTTTTAAATTTAGTATTTCCTCTTATCGCATTATTACATGCTGAGACATCTAAAAGAAAGCCACTGGTTAATTAATTTCCCCACATTTAAAAACTACAGTACATCCGGAAAGTATTCATAGCACTTCACTTTTTCCACATTTTTTTAGTTACAGCCTTATTCCAAAATGGATTAAATTCATTTATTTCCTCAAATTTCTACACACAATACCCCATAATGACAATGTGAAAAAAGATTTTTGAAATAGTTGCAAATTTATTAAAAATAAAAAACATGAAAAATCACATGTACATAAGTATTCACAGCCTTTGCTCAATACTGTGTTGATGAATCTTTGGCAGCAATTACAGCCTCAAGTCTTTTTAAATATGATGCCACAAGCTTGGCACAACTGTCTTTGGGAATTTTTGCCCATTCCTCTTTGCAGTACCTCTCAAGCTCTATCAGGCTGGATGGGAAGCGACGGTGTACAGCTATTTTCAGATCTCTCCAGAGATGTTCAATAGGACTCTGGCTGGGCCACTCAAGGACATTCACTGAGTTGTTGTGAAGCCACTCCATTGATATTTTGGCAGTGTGCTTGGGTCATTGCCCTGTTGGAAGATGAACTGTCGCCCCAGTCTGAGGTCAAGAGCACTGTGAAGCAGGTTTTCATTCAGGATGTCTCTGTACATTGCTGCATTCATCTTTCCCTCTATCCTGACTAGTCTTCCAGTTCCTGCTGCTGAAAA
>CAIGQW010015581.1:3501075-3515546 GCA_903798125.1 Danio choprae | reverse complement strand
GTTGTGCATTTATTTATTTATTTATTTATTTATTTATTTATTTATTCAAGAGTATGAATATATGTGTATATATATATATATATATATTTATATTTATATTTATATACATACACATTCAGAGTATAAATGATATATAATGTTTTATGCTGTTGTTGTGTGTTATATATAGAATTTTAGGTCAATGAGTCAGTAAGTTGCAGCTTGAAGTGTTGTCTACATGCTGTGAGAAAAAATCTTGCACACATCCACAATAAAAAGATGGGCCTTGTGTGCGAGATGGTCTCGGTTTGACATGAAGGATTCCCCTTGATGCACGACATCACTTCAAAGCTGTCAGAGAACAGGGTCAGTCCACATATGTGACCTTTGACACCAGCCTTCACCTCACGAAACCCTCAGAGATGTGTCTGTGTATATGTGGGATCTTACTACAGGGAAAAGTGAGAAAAGGTGTTCCTGACTTTTTGCCCCCTTCCATGTCTCTGATGTTGTTTGTCCAAATTCTTCTCCGCTCCCGCATCTCTCCATTACCTTTACCACCCATGAAGCTCACCACGTGATCTTCTTTATGAGCTTTTCTCAGAGGACAGTTGTGTTGTTTAGGTTTTTATAGCACATACTGTAATGGAGATGAGCAATGCCTGTTTTATTCCAATATATCTTACTTTGCGTTGAACAGAAGAAAGAAACTCAGACAAGTTTGGAACAAGTGAAGGATGGGTAAATGAAAGAAGAATTTTCATTTTTGGAGGAATTAACCCTTTAAGGGATGTCCTGCAATCTAGTGATTGTCCATGTTGAGGGATAGTCTCAGTGTAAAGTGTATGTAAAAAAAATCAAGTAAATTCAACAAATTTTATTTAGATTTTTCCACACATTTAGTTTTTTTTTCACTCAATTTCTCTCTTGCTCTTGTGATACATTGATACAAACTAGACTCCAACTTTGCAAAGATTATAATATTGGCTGGATTGATTAATCCAGTCAATGTTAGCCATTCTAAATCTTGACTGTATTTGATGGTAATCCTTCATTTGACATTTAAAGTATTTTTTTTATTGACAATGTCCTATTAGAGTCTAAGCATAAATATTATTTCTTACATGTTTTTGCTCTTACAACATTTTATTTTTAGTGCTTTTTTTTACAGATTGGGAATAGTTATGAGATGCTTTTGAGTCCTTTAAAATTTACAGACCAAAGTCTGTTTTTTTTTTTCAACTGAACAGACAAGCAGGAGAGTTTTGAGAGTTATTAAACCATAAAATATAAATGATTCTATTATATGCCTAACCCAAAAGATTTTCATTCATCTTTAAACAACAAACATCAATAAACAAACTGAAAACATCAAATTTGAGAGATTTCAATCCCTCACTTTAAATTTTTAACATTCACATTTTGTAGCTTTTTCTGGATCCCTTGGTCTCACTTTTAAAGCATATACCAAACATTTGAAAGCTAGTAGCCCTTTAGTGATGTTTTTTCAAAGACACTCCATTGCTTTCAGTGAGATGCTTTTAGCAGATGAATTGTAAAAATAAACATTCAACATGAGCAGATTTCTTTTGTTTAACTCTCAAAAGATGGATTGTATTTAGTTATTTTGTATAGTCTATAATTGAATGTCATACACTATATGACAATCTTGGATTTTGTTAAACACAGTTTAAGTAGTTTGAGGTTAAAGTGTCTAAGTGTCTAGTTTTTCCACATAAACAGTTTGTTCTCTAGAATGCATTATTTTTATTTTTTAATTGGTTTTTAAGTTTCTGTGACCCATTTGAATACTAAGAACTCTACTTATGTTTACATATGAATAAAACCCTAAAATTAAATCTGTGCATCTTATAAAGTGGTCATTTCTTTTTGTGCAATTTGCAGTAAACCACTCAATTTATATGTTGTTGTTGTTGTTGTTGTTGTTGTTTTTGTTCTCTTCATGAATATTTTGAGCCACAGGTTTGGCCAAATAGATTTTTAATGGAGGGACTGAAATCTCTCAGATTTGATTAAAATACCTTCATTTTTATTCTGTAGAGAAACAAATTTATTATGGGCTTGTAATGACATGAGGTTGAGTAAATGACGAGAGAACATACATTTTTTGTGTAATAAAAACCTTGAGGGAGATTTCGTTTATGATCTTTCTTATGAGGTAGTTGTTGTCTCTGCTACTGAATGAGAAGCAGAACTCTTAATGAACTCCATTCATCTTTTTTTCTGGATATTCTCCATGCCAGATGTCCCATGTTTTACTTTGAATCTCAAAAAGCACACACCATTTAAGAATGAATATTTAAATTTTAGCACATATGAATTAGTGCACACATTGAGGAGCAATAATTTGAACCCAGAACATGATGCATTACTCAAGTATCTGGATCACTTTTATCCAATAATTCAATAGAATCAACAACAGCAGTTTGTACGACATTGAAAGAGATTCTTAGATTATTTATAAAGTGCAACCACACAACAGGAAACATATCAAGGGAGGTCAGTTAGGACTGCTAAAAGCTTTTTCCCATCTAGTGAGCAAACATCTTTCTTGCTGTCCCATGTGGGGCCTATTTCAGTTTTCTATTGGCTGATTCATCTACTGCCCGCTTGAAGTCTCCAGAAATTAGACCATCAGCTCTGTTTTTATGACGTACTTCCCAATGCCTCATGGGCATCTAGTGTGGTTCATATCTATGTCACAAATCTGATTGCTCACACGTTGATGTCAGAGCTGAATGCTGTGAATGAGGATGCTTTTACAGGGGTTTGTCTGTTTGAAGGGAAACACTTTAGTATTTGTTAATGATAGTTAATGCATTTGCTAACATGAACAAACAATGAACAATACATTTATTTGTTCATGTTAGTTAATGTTAGTTAATGAAAATCCAGTTTTTATTCTTAGTTTGTTAACTCACGGTGCATTAACTAATGTTAACAAGCATGAATTTGGATGTTAACAATGCATTAGTAAATGTTGAACTATGATTAATAAATGTTGTACAAGTACTGTTCATTTATTTATTTTCTTTTCGGCTCAGTCCCTTTATTAATCTGGGGTCGCCACAGCGGAATGAACCGCCAACTTATCCAGCATATGTTTTATGCAGTGGATTCCCTTCCAGCCACAACCCATCACTGGGAAACATCCATACACACCCATTCACACACATACACACATGCACCCAGAGGAAACCCACGCCAACACGGGGAGAACATGCAAACTCCACACAGAAATGCCAACTGACCAAGCTGAGGCTTGAACCAGCAACCTTCTTGCTGTGAGGCGATTGTGCTACCCACTGCGCCACCACGTCGCACTGTTCATACTTAGTTCATGTTAGTAAATACATTAGCTAACATGAACTATTGAAACCTTATTGTAAAGTGTGACTGTTTGAAGTGTGTTTTTGGTGTTATTTATGTTCTGTGTATAACAGTCTGGTTTCTGTCATTTTGAAAGTTTAGAAAAGTTGTTTTTTGGGATGGTTTAATATGGATTTTGTCCCTACTGAGAATTTGTGTATGTGTAAAAGCAATAGTTGGTGGAATAATCCACTAATTTCAGTCACAAAAAAATAAACATTTGTTATTCTGACTAATTGTAATTTTTTTGGAATAAAATACACTCAATCTAAATCAGATCTTTACAGAATTAAACAAATATTATCATTTTGCTCAAACTCAGAACTAAGTCTACGTGCTGACAACAAATGGCTTTCTTTTTATGTTAACTGAACTTAATCAAATAAGTTACCAATGGCAAAGTTTGAGAGCAATCAAATCGGTCAATCACTTTCCAGCTCAACCAGTAGTAAGAGTCAGGGGTATGGCTACTAGTCAGGCTGAACTAGAGGGTGTTTAGTTGCTGTAGGATTTTATCTGATGCATAACACAGGAAAAGTAATCAAGTTAAAATTTTTACATTTGCCAAAACTTGCTGAGACAATCATGCATCCTACTGTTGGTTAGAAGTTTACAGAATCTGGAGGGAAAAACTCTCAGTCTTTACTACTGTATCTTGCCATTCTGTTAAGAAACTTATTGATGAGAGAGGTAAACCGTCACCGCCGTTGTTTCTGGTCAAACTGAAAGGCAAACAGCGAGATGGCTGAACAGATGGTGGTTTATTTATTGCCAGGAAGACATGGCACATTTGTCATTTGCCCCTTAGTATTTAATCAAGAATCTTGATCTATGCTCAGCTAACTTTTTCCCTTTGATAGGACTGAATCCAGACAGCTCATTAACAGAGCCGCCTTCTTAATATGCTAAACCACCTACTTTGGGCTCTCGGCTTCCTCTCTCTGATTATCCACACTCCCAATGAGAGATCTTCAACCGCTCTCCTGCTGATCAAGGGCTTATTGTGTGCCTTGATGTTGCAACCTTTCATATAAAGGTTACATAACAGTGCGAAACTGCGTGTTGCTGTATGTTTATGTCTCAAAAGTCAAAGATAGGACACTTTTTTTCTGGTAACAACTTTCTTTGAAGATTACGAGCTGTGATGTCAAGGATGCAGATTAGATATGCACTGATTGGATAATGAAAAAGAAGCAGGAGTGGATTTATTCTTAGCATATTTTGCACCTGTGTTGTTTTCAAATCCTATTTCTGACATAAGTACTTCTATGTTATAGAAGATTGGTGGGAAACTGAGAAGGTGGTCATGTGAGTGGGCTCTTAAAATAGAGTTATTTAAAGACTCCCTGTAGTGGAAATCAAATGAGACAAACCATGTTCAATTAGAGCATGGCAATTAATCGAAATTACTTTTCATGTACATTTTGTTAGTAAAGCCAGTCTTAATATAACTCCAGCACATGCTTTCAGATGGAGCAGCATGTACCACACAGAGTTCTGGCAAAATTCCGCATTGTATTCTGATGATATTCGCAAGATCTAGAGCCACGTTTAATTTCCTTTAATATCGCAGTTCGCCACTAGCAGAGGCAGCCCGGCGGGAGAATCGATGTAGTCGTAGTAGTGAATTAAAACATTTGTACACTTTTTTTAGTCGTTTTGTATGAATTTTTTTTTATGTAACACTGTAAAAAGCAATTAGTTGACTGTACTTAAAAAGAGAGTAGACATGTTGCCTTATAATTAACTAAACAAACTATGTGCATAATTATAAACGTTAAGTCAATGGGTTTACTCACATTTTTTAAGTAAAATACAACTTATTTACTTTTATTAAAGCAACAGATTTACTCACTTTTTTTAAAGTAAAGTAACTAAATGCTTTTTACAGTGTACTTGCTTAGTTTCCTGGTAAACTAAATATTTGTGAAGACAAAAAGTCATTCATTCATTCATTCATTTTCATTTCGGCTTAGTCCCTTTATTAATCTGGGGTCGCCACAGCGGAATGAACCGCCAACTTATCCAGCATATGTTTTACGCAGCGGATGCCCTTCCAGCTGCAACCCATCTCTGGGAAACATCCATACACACCCATACACTACGGACAATTTAGCTGTGAGGCGAACGTGCTACCCACTGCGCCACTGTGAGGCCCGACAAAAAGTCATACAGTACAATTAAGCTATGGTAAAGGATTGTTAGTTTGAAACACACATAATCAGCTTATTTGTTTTATACCAATGTTATCTGTTAGCAATAAATATGTTTGACCTAATAAATGCTGGTAAAAACATACATCAGGTGGACTATATTTGTCACTGTTAGTTTAATGCTTCATCAATGAAGATGTGCATTGCGCAGCTGTGGAAACTTGAATTGTTATTTGGGTATCTTGCTCTAATAGCATTAATGCGCTCTATTGGCGCAGTGTGTAGCACGATCGCCTCACAGCAAGAAGGTCGCTGGTTTGAGCCTTGGCTGGGTCAGTTGGCATTCCTGTATGGAGTTAGCATGTTCTCCCCATGTTCGTGTGGGTTTCCTCTGGGAGAAAACCAAAGACATGTGCTATAGGTGAATTGGGTAAGCTAAATTGTCCGTAATGTATGTGTTTGTATGGGTGTTTCCCAGTACATCTGCGTAAAACATATGCTGGATAAGTTGGTGGTTCATTCCGCTGTGGCGACCCCAGATTAATAAAGGGACTAAGCCGAAAAGAAAATGAATGAATATAATATCTGATATCTGTCTGTGATGCAATGCGCTATTACACTGTATTTTGTAAATATTTGTTTAAAAATATATAATAAAAAATATAAATATAATTTAAAATATAAATATTTTGTAATATGTATGGTTACTATTACAGTGATGTCATTATGATTTATATGTGGATTAGTTCATGTAAGACACCTCTGACGACATAGGTGTAAAATGCATGGGCCACCACTGCTGAGCAAATATAACTAGTGATATATATGCATGATGACTTTAATTTTGTTTGTATCTATAAGCCCATAGATTCATACTGTATATAGTGAGCACGTTTTTTTGCTCTCTAACGCTACCTTCCATATTTGTTTTAACAAAACATAAATCTTTGTAATGTGCATCTAAAAATTTGAAGTTCCATTTGCAGACTGACATGTGTATCCACGTTCCACTCTCTCAATTTAAAACTAGATTAAAGACTTATCTTTTTAGTAAAGCATACACTCAATGCGTTTCATAACGGTATGGTGTATTAGTGTACTACTGTCCTAATACACCAGCCATTGTGTTAGAAACTCTCATATGCTTTACATATTTGTTATATAGCTGCTATTTTCATCTATAACAATCACTTTTCTTTCTGGTTTAAATACACTATGAACAGCAGCTACGCTAAATATTTTCTTTATTTTCTATTTCCACCTGGGGATACTCATCCCGAGGTCCCTACAGATTTGCAGCGCCATCGATGCGATCCTAGACCTGTGAAGAGATTATCCGAAGGTGTCCTGGACCAGGCCGTATCCCGAGCTGATACCGTGGTGGCCATGGAGTAATGGAGTGCATGAGACTGATTTTTGAAAGGCTACAGTGACGAACGAGTCTACCTTTGATCCTGTGGGCCAGCCTTACCTCCCGCTGGTGCCCTACCCTCACCTGCAACTTACACGATGGATGTCAAGCTTCTCCAGCCGGTGCCTAGACTGCAGCTCCACATAGGAAGCTTGGCCAGAAGAAAATGACCGTGCCTAACATAGCCTGGTTTCTCTCAAGGTTTTTTTTCCTTCACTTCGTCAACTGGTGAAGTTTTTTCCTCGCTACTGTTGCCACTGGCCTGCTCGGATCGGGACTTGTGGAGCTGCGCTTCGGTGGAATTGCTCTTCAGTGTTTGAACTTTCAGCAGTGAAACTTAAGCCACACTGAACTGAACTGAACTGAACTAAACTCTAAAACCTGGACTTTACTTGAACTTGTTAAGCTGCTTTGACACAATCTATATTGTAAAAAGTGCTATATAAATAAACTTGAATTGAATTGAATTGAATTGACTAATATATTACAGTTCCAAAGAAGAGGCATAATGCATTTTGCGGAAATGTAGCAGCGCTATATTTTACTGAACAATTGTATTATAGGCGACACGATGGCGCAGTGGGTAACACAATCGTCTCACAGCAAGAAGGTCGCTGGTTCAAGCCTCGGCTGGGTCAGTTGGCATTTCTGTGTGGAGTTTGCATGTTCTCCTCTTGTGCGCGTGGGTTTCCTCCGGGTGCTCCGGTTTCCCCCACAAGTCCAAAGACATGTGCTATAGGTAAATTGTGTAAGCTAAATTGTCCGTAGTGTATGTGTGTGAATGAGTGTGTATGGATGTTTCCCAGTGATGGGTTGCAGCTGGAAGGGCATCCGCTGCGTAAAACATATGCTGGATAAGTTGGCGGTTCATTCCGCTGTGACGACCCCAGATTAATAAAGGGACTAAGCCGAAAAGAAAATGAATGAATGAATTGAATTATAACAAAAGTGATATTATAAAATCTGTTCAGTTTATTTCAACAGTCTAAACATGCTTGTTTAAGTGCATTAGCCAAAGTTCAGCACATCTCCTCACAAACAAATAAGACAAATATGTGTTGAAAAGAATGTTATTCATGAATTCATGTAATTGACATTACATTTCAGTTTATGCAGACAGTTACACATACACAGATGGAGTAGCACAGACATACACACACGTTCTCAATTGATACCCAGAGTGCATAGACATCCAGACCGCCAGCCATAATGAGTCATCTAACCTGGCCATTGTTGCTCAGTTTTACCTCTGGCTTGTTGCTAAGCAATGGTTTCTTCTAAATCCAGGGATCTGGAGCCAGATTCCCCAGTTGGCTTTCTCACAGTTCCCTCTGTCTGAAGGATTTGGGAAACTAGTCACATATACAACCAAATCAAAATGCAAATGGATAAGAATTATGAATGATATAGATTTTTGGTTATTTATTCTTATTCTGCTAGACTACATGAAAAGCATATCTGGAATTTATTCAAAGCACTTAAATGTACTGTTTCTGAATGTCTCAAGACATCACAATTCTGCATAGATTATTTCTGCTTGTACAAGAGCTGAACACATTTTAATGTTAATTGTAGTATTCTGCTTTGTGAAAAATAAAAGCAATTTTGTGCGTGAAGTGAAGTCCGTAATTAAGGTCCAATGTCCTAATAGACTACCATTCAAATGTTTGGGGTTCAGTTTGTTTGTTTGCTTGTTTATTATGAATTAAGTCATGTTAAATTAAAAGCAAATATATTTCAATATATGTAAATGTATATTAATATGCTCTTTTGTTTTTGTCACTTAAGATGTAATGTGGAAAAAAAACATGTAGAATGGTTTGAATATAAGATGAAATCCATAATATTTATATTTTGAAAGATTCTGTATTTTTGTGTAATTGCAATGTTTTTGTTTTGTCATTTAATTAACATTTTAAAGTATGTATACTCATATATAATCTTTTAAAATTCGTTTTTTGCTATGTTTGATAAAAAAAGAGAAATATTCTGAATTTTATATATATTTTTTTATTTTAATATTTCTTCTTTCTTTTTCTTTTCAGCTTAGTCCCTTTATTAATTTGGGGTCACCACAGTGGAATGAACCGCCAACTTATCCAGCGATGTTTTAAGCAGCGGATGCCCTTCCAGCTGCAACCCATCACTGGGAAACATCCATACACACACATTTTCACACATACACTACGGACAATTTTGCTTACCCAATTCACCAATAGTACATGTCTTTGGACTTGTGGGGGAAACCGGAGCACCCTGAGGAATCCCACGCCAACATGGGGAGAACATGCAAACTCCACACAGAAATGTCAACTGACCCAGCCGAGGCTTGAACCAGTGACCTTCTTGCTGTGAGGCGATTGTGCTACCCACTGTGCCACCGTGTCGCCTTATTTTAATATATTTATTATTGTTTTTTTGTTTGTTTTTTTATTGCTCATTTTTAATATGTAGCTGTATAGAAAATGAGCCAAAAGCTTACTGGCTCCAAACTTGAATGATGAATAAAGTATGTTTAATATGCAATATATTTGTTACATAAAACTGTACCTATCACATTTGCATGCACGCATGACACTGTAGTGAGCCAGCATGCTGAGACATCAGACCAGTCAAACCCAGCGTGGCGCAAAGTCAGGGTCAAAGTTTAGAAGCTTTCACACATGACAGGCAGAGTGTGTGTTTCTGTTTACTGTCACCTCATCAACATGCGCATGACCTCTGACCTTCACAACCTTCCTCAGTCACACCATTAACTCTGGAGAAGTTATAAACCCCATACAGAAGGTAAACTGCATCTAAGAAGTCTTTGAGATTTTAATATCCTTGACACAAGAGGTTTCACTGTATTTTTCATCTTCATAGACTTCTCACACTACAGTTTATTCCATAAGATTTCAAACAAAGCCTTGACACTCTTAAAGGGATTGTTCACTCGAAAAGCAAAAAAAGTAACATTTACTTTCCTTCATGTAACCGACAGTCTGCCTTTGGGCTCTGTCAGGCCATTGGTCAGAGTGGTTATGGGTAGTTGGTTTGGTGTTCCAATTGTTGGGTTGACGGTAGAATCAGTGTCGTCCGTTAGCTGAAAAGAGTGCTCTGATTGGTTATTGAGCAACAAATCATAGCGCAAAAACAAAAACTGAAGTGACATACCTAAATAAACAATAGAAATCAAGAAGGAACCCAATCAAGCCAGCTGTAATTTCACTACATTTCTCAAATATTTGCAAATGATATGTATTATTAGATTATCAGAAATATTTGCACGAGCAAATCCCTTTGTGGTGAGTGCCGTGACTGTTATAATGGTACTAAACAATTTGTTTATCCTTTGTCTGTGCACATTTCATGTTCCAGTTTCTCTTTGTGAAAAGAGAAAAAAAATTACTGCCACCTTTTGGACACGTCCTCTCACGCAAGAGCAGAATGCATGCTCTTTCAGTCAGCTGCCATCCTTTTGATTTGTTTACGTCCAGTACTGCTAAAAGTACTGCTAACAGAAATGGGAGTTTGTATTTAACAGTTTTGATAAAATTTTATCAACATTTCCCTCTGTTAAAACTTTCAAAGTATAAATATAAAACTTATAAATATAAAAATCTAACTCAATCGAATTGTGTTGGGTTAACAAGAAGGAATTGTGTGGAACCCAGAATTTTTTTACAGTGTATATGAATAACCAAAAATCCAAAAATGTCAAAATCTAAAAACAGCCTTTATGCTTGCAGCGTTTAACCTTAAACTTGGCTTTTTTATGGGTTTCGTAACTTCTTTATGGATAGAGATTAAATAAACCCACAGTGCAAGAGGACTCATTACTCTCAGTCTGTTCTCCTCTTGAAGTAGCGCAGCACACTGGATTATATTATTGCTAATTAGCCACTAATCACAAGTGGCAAGGCTGAGTGATTTCCGAGCTCATCATCCTCTTCATAAGTGTTTGTGTCCTGCCCCCTCTCATTTAGAGACCCAGTTTTACATGATTCCCTGTGAAATGGTGGTGAGCAAAGGTTTGGTGGAAGAGCTTGGATGAGTCATTGTAATTGGTGTGAAGCAGAGTGAAATAGCCATGTCTGACGGCTAGCAGGAGGGCATTTAAGCTCTTGATGATTTCATAAAATGACTGTTACTAAGGCAACTAAAGGTAGACCTCTTAGTGCATTCAGTTAAATGCAAATCTTAAAGGGATACTACACCTTATATAAATGCACACACTCTTAAAAATAATGTTGTTTTTTAATTGGCGTTGATGGTTTCATGAAAAACCTTTAAAGTCTGTTTGAAATCAGAAATTGCAATGATTATTATGTAAGCGTACATTGTTGTTCTTTAGGTGAACAATTAATCAGTTCAAGCTAATACACCAACTTTTTTGTTTTGGTGATCTTCAATCAAATTCTGACCATTTAGTTCCACTTTTGGAGTGGCCGTCATTCTCTGTTTATGTCAGTTTGATGGCTTCAGGCACAATATTCTTAACCACGCCCATCTTACAGTTAGTTTGCTATGAGGGAATAATAAGGAAAAAGAAGCCCCGCCCCCACTCAATATTCTGTTTCAGTTGGAATACATCAACGTACTAAAATAAAAGTCTCAGCAACTTCTGGTTCAGGCAGACTTTACCATCCATGAAGCTTTTCATCACAACAAAAGGTTCTTTGTAGTGGAAAAAAAAGGTTATTTAGATCATTAGAATATTTTACGTGACATAAAATAATGGTACTTTGAGGAACTTTGAAAGTCTATTTCAGAATCCAAAATTGCATCACTGTTAAGTTTTTGTTTTGGTTCTTAATGACACCTTCATTTGTAAAAATGGATATATATTTTCAATTATGAAAGGCAAATGTGAATAATGATGAAAGCCAAAACAATACATGTCATGCATTTGTATTTACTACTCAGTACTACTTTATTTACTGGCTTGCAATCTTCAGATAAATGTCAGATATGTTTTTGAACAATTGTACCCGCACTGACTTATAATTCATTCATTCATTTTCTTTTCAGCTTAGTGCCTTTATTAATCTGGGGTCGCCACAGCGGAATGAACCGCCAACTTATCCAGCATATGTATTACGCAGCGGATGCCCTTCCAGCCGCAACCCATCTCTGGGAAACATCCATACACACTCACTCATTCACACACACTCATACACTACGGACAATTTAGCTTACCCAATTCACCTGTACCGCATGTCTTTGGAATTGTGGGGGAAACCGGAGCACCCGGAGGAAACCCACGCAAACACGGGGAAAACATGCAAACTCCACACAGAAATGCCAACTGACCCAGCCGGGGTTCGAATCAGCGACCTTCTTGCTGTGAGACGAACGTGCTATCCACTGCGCCACCGTGCTGCCCTGACTTATAATGTGGCTCTAAAACATTTGCTCTAAATTTAAGTTAAATTCAGTCATTTTTACTTTCTTTATACAATTAGTGGATTACTCAGTAAATATTCATCCATGACATTTAACATTCTGTATTTCATTCATTCATTCATTCATTCATTTTCATTTCGGCTTAGTCCCTTTATTAATCCGGGGTCGCCACAGCAGAATGAACCGCCAACTTATCCAGCATATGTTTTACGCAGCGGATGCCCTTCCAGCTGCAACCCATCTCTGGGAAACATCCATACACACCCATTCACACTCATACACTACGGACAATTTAGCTTACCCAATTCACCTATACCGCATGTCTTTGGACTTGTGGGGGAAACCGGAGCACCCGGAGGAAACCCACGCCAACACAGGGAGAACATGCAAACTCCACACAGAAACGCCAACTGACCCAGCCGAGGCTCGAACCAGCGATCAGCGACCTTCTTGCTGTGAGGCGAACGTGCTACCCACTGCGCCACTGTGAGGCCCATTCTGTATTTCAACATCATTTATTTATTTGAAAATTGCAAGTAATGAATGTTGTATTGTTAGAAGAAGAAAAAGGACCCTACTTTATTTTGTGGCCCAATACGTATATTGTGCTTTTTTTATGCAAGTACATAGAAATTAAGGCCACTTAAGGTAGGGATCAAAAAAGAAAATAATTTGTAATGATGTTTGTTTAAACTTTTTTTTACCAAAGAAAGCAGCAAATCACAGAAGGGTCATGTAGCACTGAAAAGTATAATAATGACTGCTTAAAATTCAGCACAATTAATGGAAAAGTTATAATAATTTACAAATATTACTTGCTGAGCATAAATGTCTTTCAATAATCTTGTCTGTGGATACAAATAATTATTAATCTTTTTTTGCCAGTTCATCCTCATTGTAGTGTATTGTATTACTTCAAAAAAAGACCACTGATTTGTAAATGAATCATTATTTTCAATGCAATGTAACTGAATAGAAAGAGGAACAACAGGAGTGAGTAAATAATGACAAAGGTGTCATTTAACATTACATTACTTTTATAAGAAAAACATCTTCTAGTGTCATATATCTTTCTCCCTGTAATGCTCATTTTATGTACTAGCCTCCCGCCTTCACTATGTGTCCATTTTACTGTCCATTTCTGTGTAGTATCAAGGGGTATGGATCTATCAGGGTTGTCAGTGGCTGAAGCTCAAAGATGTGATTACTCCAGTCTTCCCCACAGGCTGTCGATGGGCACTTTTGCTTTTGTCTTCTTCAAAGGAGAGGTGTGTTCAGGAGGGCAACCACTCAAAGAGACATGGAACATTATGTGAAGTGCTGAACCTTCAGTGGCATCTCCTGGTACATTTTCTTCCAGCTCTTCTCGGCAAGCTAAGCCTCAGGACAAAGTCTATTTACAGCGAAGAATTCTGTATTAGAGTTTCCTGTATATGTGTATTTTTATTAAATCATTCATTCTTTGTTTAAACTACATTAACTTTTATTTTTGTAAGCATGAAATCCAGTTGTTCAGTGGATGACTCCAAACATGCTGTTTGCATGGACTTTTATTCTGTATACATTCTAAATAAATAAAAAAATATTTTTTTATTTCTATTTCTATTTCTTTCTTGCAGTCTCAATTTCAAATGTTGTAGTAATTCCGTTGAGTGCTTAGGCTAATATTTTATTACTCAATGCTGCTGAAAGGTTTGGGGGTCAATAAACAGTAATTTTTTTTTTATTCTTACCATGTGTACAGTATATGTATATGTGTGTGTGTGTGTGTGTGTGTGTGTGTGTGTGTGTGTGTGTGTGTGTGTGTGTGTGTGTGCATGTTTTGTGACATGTCAGGACACAAATCTGTATAATGACATATGTATGACACAGGTATTACAAAAAGGAGGTGAAATATGAGAACATTGCTGACGTCCTCATTTCTCAAAAAGCTTATAAATAACACCGAATGAGTTTATTCAGAGAGTAAAGCTGTACACAGTTTCCTGTGATGGTTGGGTTTAGGGGTAGGGTGGGGTTAGGCCAATACTATATAAAATGAATGGTTTGGACAGAATAAAATGAATGGAAACCTATGTAATGTACCCACTTTTCACAAAAACAAACACGTGTGTGTGTGTGTGTGTGTGTGTGTGTGTGTGTGTGTGTGT
>CAIGQW010015581.1:3484912-3495437 GCA_903798125.1 Danio choprae | reverse complement strand
TAGATCAGTTGGCATTTCTGTGTGGAGTTTGCATGTTCTCCCCGTGTTCACGTGGGTTTCCTCCTGGTGCTCCGGTTTCTCCCACAGTCCAAAGACATGCGCTAAGGGTGGACTGAATAAACTAAATTGGCTGTAGTGTATGCGTGTGAATAAGTGTGTATGGATGTTTCCCAGTACTAGGTTGCAGCTGGAAGGGCATCCGCTGTGTAAAACATATGCTGGATAAGTTGGCGGTTCATCTCGAATTCATTCCCCGAATTCATTTCCCTGAGGAAAATGTATTAATTAATGAATGTTGAGTGAGTGTAAGAAAGTGTCTCGTTCAAATGTGCAAAACTGGTGAAAGTGTTGGTCAAAATGACAGAGAGATGAAAGAAGAGATGTGTTTTTATATGGAAACCTTTTTTTTTTAAATTCAAGGGAAAAACTTTTCCATTTTTGACAACAACATTGTCATGCAAATATAGGCCTAATATAACCTGGCCTATTCGGACAGGATTGGTTTAACAAGGGTAGATAATGTAATTTTATTAAAGGACATCTAAAATACTCCTGCCAATTAGAAAAAGGCTATCATAAGTGGGAGGACTAACTCTGTTTGTGCACTGCTGTCACTAGCTGTTATCCTGTGAATGCCTGTGTAAATTGTTTATGAAATATTGCACATAAACATCAACAATGCAACAGTGCTCACCGCAGCTGATGTTTCCCCTCACAGTTTTTAAATGTAGTGTCTGTTTCCTCTCACTTAACATTTAACAACTGAATAAATTCAACTGACTATATTCCGAAATTAAACTAAGTAACTGTTAAAACAACCTCTGAAAACTAAAGACACTGCCAAACTAACTGATGAATGTGTGCTGTCAAATTGATGAAGTTGTTTTGTTTTCTGAATTTATTCGTTTTTTTTTATTTGCATGTGTATTTAAAAATTGCAGCTCATTTGAACTTGCTCAGCCACCATAGTTTATAAATACCCAGTGTTAACATTTAGCATCGGGTAAATCAGGAAGATAGTGAAACGTCATACAAGGGAAACAATGAGATTTTGTTACAATGACCCAGGGTTAATTAAGTGTGAAAAGTTCTAATGCAGTGTTTATCCTGATCTGGGTTTTGTAACACTGGGTAAAAAGCGGTGTAAACTCCACTATTAAGTTACAAATGTGAAATGTTCTTTTGCCCTGTGGCTAAAAACGGGTTTAGAACAACGGTAACCCAATGTTAAGCACAGTGTCTGTGAAAAGCCCTCCTGAGATGCAACAAACAGACTTATTATAATGCACTGATAGTTTTCTAACCCCTTTTAAGGGCACAGTGTTCCTCTATTCTTTGGCACAGACTGGATGTGTAAAAAGGGTCAGATGCTCCAGACAGCCAACAGGATTTATGTCCTCTGTCTGGCTGACAAACAAGCCATTCAAAAGATAACAGGACACAAAGCACACAGGGTACACAGTTAATGGGTGTCCGATTAAAGACAGACTAAGTGACCTGCATGGTAAAGACGCTCTGGATGAGAGAAACAGAAATCAATTTAATTGTCATTTCAGACAGATGTATTGCTATGTTTGATATGTGAAGGTCTGAATAGTGTTGAAATACTGGGATGTTTGTCATCTTCAGCCAAGCATCACTATCAATTGCTTAGAAAAAAAAAACCCAGCTGCTTATCTCCCAATGGTCCAGGTGGAAGCTGCTAGACAACCCCAAAATTCTGACATGCACCTCTTATCATTGCTTCACTCCTGAACAGTTCTGGCACTGATATTTTGTAGGTGCTGTGCCATATCAAATGTAATTTCTCTTACTGTATGTCCTGCATGAATTGACTGTTATAACAATAATAATGCCTATTATTTTCAGATTTTTTTTAAAATTTCAATTCAACAGTGTTGTTAAGTATTAATGCATGAAAATAGATTTTAAAACTACAAGCCAATTGAGGCGGGGCGACGCGGTGGTGCAGTGGGTAGCGATGTTGCCTCACAGCAAGAAGGTTGCTGGTTCGAGTCTCAGCTGTGTCAGTTGGCATTTCTGTGTGGAGTTTGCATGTTCTCCCCGTGTTTGCGTGGGTTTCCTCCGGGTGCTCCGGTTTCCCCCACAAGTCCAAAGACATGCGCTATAGGTGAAATGGGTAAGCTAAAATTGTCCATAGTGTATGTGTATGAATGAGAGTGTATGGATGTTTCCCAGTGATGGGTTGCAGCTGGAAGGGCATCTGCTGCGTAAAACATATGCTGGAAACATTGGCAGTTCATTCTGCTGTGGCGACCCCAGATTAATAAAGGGACTAAGCCAAAGGGAAATGAATGAACAAAGTCAATTTAGGCATCACATTATAACAAAAAATTAAACAGTAATTCTTTATTAAGCTCTTTGGTTATGAAACTGCTGGAAAGACTGGCATCATTTGCTTTTTGAGGTGTACTTAAAAGACTTTTGAGCTTTAGATAAAATCCTCAACAGAAAGTTTAGACTGCACTTGATCTGTGCTACAACTTTTTTTTTCTCTTAATTTTTTTTTTACCAAAGTGACTTTTTTGCAAATTTTTTAGCTTTATTTTGGCTTTAATAAAAAAAAATTACAGAGCATAGTTATTTTCAGATTTGTTAAAATTGACATTTTAATGGTTGTGTTAAAAATAAATGCTGTAACGCCTGGTTGGCGGATGGTGACAGAACGAGACGGAGAATGAGAAACATTACAAAAGAGGTTTATTGAACACTTACGGGGAACAGATACTGGATGCGGGAAGACAGGACGACACAGGAACAGAACCACACGAAGCAGAATACCGGACCACAATGGACACAGACGAAAGGGTATAAACAGATAGGGGATGATTAGACTAATCACACACAAGGGATGAACACAGGTGGAACAGATTGACACTGATGGTGGCGGGAAAGACAATACAAAGAAATCACATGACGAAAACAAAGGAAGACACGGACGAACGCTGACAAATGCATTAAATAATATATTTAAAAACTACAAGTCAATTTAGGCATCACGGCATTATAAAACAAAGAATTAAAATAAATATATTTTTGGATTTTCTAAAGATAATAAATGATTGATATTCGAATAAAAATGTTTTAAAGAATAGTTTTATACGCTACAAGTGAGTTCAGGCATCACAACAATTAACATTTTGTCTCTTTTTTTGAGATTTGCAAAATATTGCATTTAACTGTTAAAGAAAATAGTTGAAATGTAAATATTTAAATTGTACATTTGATCATTATGATTATGTTGTGCTTTATTAAAAAAATTATCATTCAATTTAACTTTTATTAAAGTATTAATCTTTATTTATTTATTTTGAAAGATAACAGTTATCATAATACAAAAATAGGAGAAATGAGAAGGCTTAATTAAATCAAGTAAAAACAAATATTGTACCAATATACTGTATAAATAATCTATTAAACCTTAATATTCTATTTATTGAAAAATAAAGGTTTATTTAAAATGAAAACACAGAGTAAATGCATAGATTCAATACGATTTATATATACTCACTGCATAAATGTGTGTATGTTTAGCAATGTCACATGACATGCTGTTGCAGTGCATTTTGGGAATAAAAAACATTATAGCTCCATGGATAGCTCCTGTTTACCCCTCAGGGATACTGTTGAAGAAGATGTTTTCCCTTCTTCCAGACAACTTTTTTTTCAGTTCATTAAATGATTTAGAGCTGAGATGATCTGACAGTGCAAGTTTCGTGAGATGAAGATTTAATATCTCTTTTTATAGATGTTATATATTAAAGTTTGAGGTCCCAGATATGTTTTAATGGTCTTGTGGTGATAAAGTGTGTTTGATTCAGGGCAGATGGAGCTGTAGTTTACGTGATTGATTTAGATTTTGCATAAAAGGTCTTTAAAATCCAATAGAGCGGAATGGGAAGGACAAGGATAGAGGAGAAGAGGAAGAGATATTGTTGGCACTCAGGGTGAGTATATTAAGCTCTGCTTAAGAGATATGGAGTTGCTCACTGACGTCAGTCCAGTCAGATGAAGATGTGTTGTATAAGCCTTGGGCACTAGTTGTCACTTTTGGCATTTCATTGTGAGATAAAAATATTTACAGGGTGGGTATACACGTTTTAGTAACTATTAAAGGTTTTGAGTCAGAAGTGCATAAATATGTTCTTGAATATCTTTGTAAAGACTGTAAATTGTCAGATTAATCACAGTTGAAATATTGTATAATAAATATATAGTATATATTATATAGTTTTATAGTATATATAGTATATAATATAGTATATATAGTAATATTGTGCATTTTTATTTCTCTTCATGTTTACATGTAACAATACACATATTTTTAAGTAGAAAATCCAAGCTTAAAAAGGATAGTTTATCTAAAAAGGCTGTTAATTTACTCACCTTCATGCAATCCCAGAAGCCACGGTTATTCATTTAGTTTTTCCTGTGTGTGTTCTTAGTGTCAGTAGCCACTTATTTGCATTATTAAATGCAAAGGACCACAGTTTCAGCGGGCAAGTAAATTAAAAGCAAATGTTCATTTTTGAGTGGACTATGCTGTTAAAACAGACACAAAAATGTTGTAGGATTTAGAACTTTCACTCAGAAATAGCTAAATTCTGTACATCATTAACTTGAAACACCATGAAAAACTACATGTGAACTTTTGATGTAGAAAGATTAAATTTATCTTTACATCTATTCATTTACCAGGCATTTTTATCAAAAAGAAGCTTACAAATGAAATGGCTTAAGACCACTTTCATTGCCACATTCTAGATCAATTGCAGATGTTTGCTAATACTAATTTGCTAATCATAGCTAATAGTTTTCTGTCCAGCTTGGACAGAGCAAGGGTTTCTGTTTGGTTACTCGGACAGCAAGGCAAATCCTCTGAATTCTGTCAAATTTGCAGGATCTGACAGTTATAACAGTGTGGACATTGAAATTCAGCTGATTATCGGTCAAAACTTCAAGGTTCCTGGTGTTCTGGTTTGAGTTATGAATGATGAAGTGCTGGATTGCCTGAAAGCATAAGCAGTTGTGAGGTCAACAGGGCAAGGCTGAGTTGAAGATGATATTCCTTCATTTAACAAGAAAGGACTGTCAGACGTTCTGAGATACAAACAGTTACATTTGGACAATCAGACTGACATGAAAGGTAGAGTTGAGTTGAGTCAGTATACAGTAGTAGTGTTATATAAAAAACAAGGTTCTACGAAAGATCCTATGTTACTATGTACATGGAGAAAAGGAGTGGTCCAGAAACTGAACCCTGCAGCATCCCAGTAGATGGTATGAATAGGCAATGCTATCTCACTGCAATTTGTAACTTTTTTATTTAGCGGCTAATTTGTATGAATTCATATGGTCTCATTCATACAATTTAGTACGATTTGCTTATCCCCCAATGACAGTTGGGTTTAAGTTTGGGGTTTGTTGCCACATCTCCGTTAAAGGGGTGGTCCACTACAATATCATATTTTGAACTTCAGTTGATGTGTATTGTAGCTGTGTGAGCATAAACAACATCTTTGAATGTAATATGCTCAAAAGTTCAATGCAAAGGAAGACATTGGCTTTTACAGAGTTAGCTTAGCAAAGCCTACAGCGAATGAATTTGGGGACTACAAAAAAAAAACATCTGGGCTAGTGAGATCATAAAGGTTTCAGGTTGTGCGCATTCACCACGCGCATACAACCTGCGCAGCACCGGGGCGTGGCCAGAGGCGCTGTAATGTTATAGCAGAAAAAGCTAAAATGCCATCCAAACGCTGCTATTTCC
Organism: Danio choprae; assembly: GCA_903798125.1. Taxonomy (NCBI): domain Eukaryota; kingdom Metazoa; phylum Chordata; class Actinopteri; order Cypriniformes; family Danionidae; genus Danio; species Danio choprae. The sequence goes on along the minus strand of CAIGQW010015581.1, from coordinate 3,489,646 downwards.
ACAGAGCTTGTTCTGTTTCTGTATTTGGGTTTCCAAAGGACACGACACAAATAGAGAAGTGCTAACAATTTAATTTTAATTATGCTCCAGAGAATTATAATAAATATATAGCTGTAGCATTTGACAAATGAGAACTTCCAGAATTTCTCCCAGTTCAGTGCTGCGATAACACAGCAATAATGCGCGTGCTCGTAGGGACTTAATGTGGTGATGCGGAGCCGATCCGCGAATCACAGCACATTATGTTAGCTGACCAATCAGAGCCGCTTGAGGGCAGGCCTTTCAGAGGAGCTAGAAAATATGACAGTCGTTTTCATGTTAGCTGAGTAGCTGTATATAATCATATAAACATATAAAAAAATAACGTGATTTTTTACAAGAGAAGCATGAGCACACATTGCTTTGCATCTTATAAACACAACCAAGCCCTAAAAATACACTGTGGACCACCCCTTTACCCCTTACATTTTCGTATAACTGAACTCTTATGAGTTTGTACGAATTAGCCAATATACTGTTTCCTCATGAGATCAGAATCGGACACTTAACCTTCCAAGACAACCTGAGAGAAAATATTCAAAACTCACTGGAATGGGGTTCCTGAGAAGGGTTGATGGGCAGATTTGGTGGTTAACATAAAGTGTTGTTGTTTTTTCCAAAAATTACTATTTTAGATTCTGTCTGTCTGTCCATTTATTTATTTACATAGGCAATGTAATCTGACTTGTTTTAGATGACAAAAAAAATACTAACCAAATTCTTGTGTGACCTGCAGAGGCCTGTGAAAATGCAAATGTGTTGTTAAATTATTGACATATTCATTTCAAATCTCAGGCATGGTAAATATTTCATGCTTCAAGCAAACATTGACATTACAATGGCAAAGACTTCGACTTCTAGAAATATTGTTGGATTTTTACAATCCATTATTATTGAATGCCAGTAGATATGAAGGCATAGTATTTCGCAACAACAGTATAAATCATGTGAATCGTGAAGTCCTGTAAGCAACAAAAAAGTACTTTATTTTTAAAGTCTTACGTATTTTAATATCTTTATAAAAACTGGCTAAACTGGTTTAATTTAAATCTAATCCAATAGCCAGTAAATTCACTGGAGTAAAAACAGAGATCCAGCCCTGTGTATTGCATGTACTTGTTTAGACTGGAAACTGTTTGTGTGTGTCATGGAGATGTCAACGGAGGAAAAATGCCCTGTCCTGAACTCTATGAAATTAGCCTAATTATCCATTCCTCATATCCACTTATGGAAGAAAACAGCACAAGATGACTGATCCCTCTTTCACATTCTCCGTGCCTGCATGCGCTCACTGTCTTTTAGAGTGCACAGTGCAATGTTTGCATCTGACAGCTAAAAGCCTGATGTCTGGTCAATAATTGATCCTATCTGAGTGTTCTTCATGCTCCGGAGAGAAAGAAACCTCTGGCCATCTCTCTTTCTCTTATCCATCTATCCATTCCCTTCTACATCGCTCCTACCAACAACATCCCTCTATTTTTGACATTTCTCTCTATACATCTCTTTCTCATTCACATCTTTCCAGCCTCCCACATACACCAACCCCCCCAACACCACCCCTCGTGTCTTTGTGATGTGTAAGAAAGTGCGTCACTGGCGGTTTATTCCCAGCATTCCCTCAGGCGTCCAGTGACTCCTCAGCTGCGTTTTCATTAACGATCCATTACTGACAAACTGTCAACGAGCACTCAAACCTGCATGTACACGCACAGGCAGATGATGCTTTCATGTTCTGCCATGCCGCATAATCATAGATAAACACATGCATGTGCTTAAAGCTCATCTTGAGGATGTGAATGAGTGCGTGGTTATTCACACTGGGGCTAAATTTTAGTTTCTCATTTTAGCAGCACAAACGTGTTCTTTTTTTAATAAGGTTTGCATTTAGTTGTGAAGCACTTGCACTGGCATTGGTATTCATTGCATTTATTAAACATGAACTGTTTGCACAGACTGGAGAATGCTAAAACTGTTCTCTTACTGTGTGGAGGAAAAGTAACAGTTTTATGCCATTTCTTTAAGTAAATAAAAAGAACAAATTGACATTTCCTGTGTTATTACTGGGTGGTTGTTGGTAAGTTAAAAATGCAAAACAGGTTTTAGTTGCAGTGTGGCCTTGCTAATAAAGTGGAATAAAAATGTAGGAATTATTTATTTAAATGGTAAAATTAACAGGGTTTTTTTTTAGAACCACAGCTGCGGTTTTGTTTTTTATTTACCTGTTGTTGTTTTTTCAGTCCAACAGGATTGATTTGATTCTGTGATTAATTTAAATTTGATCAAATGTATATTAATCAAAATTTTATATTATCAAAATTATGTAAATTATTTTCTGCTTTATCACAGGTCGCCACAGTGAAATGAACCACCAAAGTTGAGTCACACACAATAAAATATTAAGTAGAGATATATTTTTAAAAGTGATGCTAATGTTTATTTTTTCATGAGCACTAAATCCAGCACATTAGAATTATTTCTGACAGATCATGTGATACTTGAAAAAAAAAAATATATATATATAGAGAATTATAGAATTAAACTTTTTAAATATCTGCACAGTACTCCACATGTGTGGTCTCTTTTACTTAATATTGTCTCTTTTTTTCTCCTGGTGGTACAATACTTGTCATTTGAGCCCCTTCAGCTGGTTAATAGATCCACCCCCTGCTGAACTCATCAGACCCTTTAACCTCCATCTCTAAAAAGTACATCGACAAGCTGCCAGCTCTCATTTAATGGCCAGCCCTGGTCTTTACATAGTTTCAATTATACAAACCCTTCCCAGAGTTTCTCTTATAAGAAACCAGACATTGAATGTAGGACATAGTAAAAGGTTTTAAAACGAATGGCTTACAGTGTCGCTGACTCACCGTTGTTTACAGTAAGACAAGGTCATTTCAACCCTCAGACCCATCAATTATTTAGCATCTTCTGTAATCTTTCTCGGGACATGACATTTAATGTATAGGCATGCATTACTTAATACTGTTACATCAGAAGCTCTGTGACAGATTACATAATGCATTTTAAAATTTGCATTTCTAAAGAAGGTAGCAGGTTTGATTGCGTTCTAATTGTTGCACTTTCAAAAAATAAAATAAAAATTGCTAAAAATTTAATTTTGTTTTATGATAATGAATGACACTGTGTGTGATAATCCATAAACAAACATTTTTTTCAGCCTTTTAGCTCATGAAAACATCAGGGAAATTGGAAAGAACCTTATATGCATTATTAAGATCACAATATACTCTAATTCAATGATATTAGTAGAAACATGGAGTTAAAATGTGCAATGCTGAGGTAAAACAGGTGCTTATAATACATAGTGTGTTACATGTTAATGAAACATGCACAAAACATTATATAATCATGGAGGCTCTTATGAATCCAATTACAATTCATACATTCTTCCCAAGATGTGTTTTTTAAAATGATATAAAAACAGCGTTCATGTAAGACGCTGAATATGCAGCACAATGCGTCATTTATCATAAAAACCTGTACCATTTGTAATAGAAAATCAAATACACAAGAAATCCAGTGGAACAGAAAAAAATGCTATGTCACCCATTAACATTTCTGGGTCCAAACGCTCTATCAGATTTCAAAAGAAAAATAACACCAGTGCTGATATATGCTCTGATACTACAGAAAAATCGTGATTCTAACCTTTATCTCCACACGGTGAAATCTCAGTCGGCCAGACGGTGATTCATCTTTTCTAAATTGTTAAAATATTCAGGACGCCAGAAATTGTCCAGAATGCCATGAGCCTTGAGACCATTGTGTACACTGACAGTTTATAAAGGTGGGTTTTATATAAAAAGAGCTCACTTAAATCAAACTAGACACATTGGTGCAAAAACAGCATTTAGTACATAATATCTTGACTAATGGAAGCCTGTATGTAGCACAACAAAATGTAAAAAAGACGTACACTGGTGAATATATAAATGTGTGCTTAACCCAGAAAGCATTTTGATGTTAAAGAAGGCCGCGGACCGATAATAGTTCAAATGTGTAAATTAATGTATTTTGTGATTTTCATTTTATTTACAGTTGTGAATTGGATTATGAGACCTTGATCTCTGCTCTGTCGACTTTTGTTGTTGATAACTCAACTATGCTGTTTAACAAAGTTACTTTAATTGACATTTTAGTAGTTTGAAAATGTATAAGAAATGATATATAGAGAAATAAGTCAGAAACTAGCAAAAAATGTAAAAGTCACCTTTTCGAACTTTTCAAGGTTAAAAGTTGTTGGACGAAAGATCAAGGTGCCATAAGGCAATTCAAAAGCTTAAACAAACAGGGAAAATAGAAAATAAAAGCATTAATCACAAAATACGGAAAGCTGCTAATTTGCGCATATTTTTTACAGTGTGCAGGAAAGATCAAGATCCCATAATGCAATTCAGAAGCATGAAAAAATGTATTACAAAATACAGAAAACTGTTGCGTTTTTTTTACAGTGCAAGGCCAAAAAATATGTTTGAATCTATCTAGATTAATGTAGATTAAGCCAAACATCTATAAGATAGATGTGAATGTTTACATAGAAACACAATTGAAATGCAGCACAGAGGAATGATAAAATCACTTTCTATGTAAACCAGCTCAAAGAGGGAACTGCCATTAGTCACAGACAATCGATGCACTGTGACATAATCTGTGTGTGTGTGTGTGTGTGTG
>CAIGQW010015581.1:3470479-3484902 GCA_903798125.1 Danio choprae | reverse complement strand
GTGCGTGCGTGCGTGCGTGCGTGCGTGCGTGCGTGCGTGCGTGCGTGTGTGTGTGTGTACAAACGGTAGAATTGATTTAGTTTTTTTAACCCCTACATTTCAACCTCCCTATTTCAATCCATCACATTAAACATTCAATCACTGAACACTTTTCTTGAACGCGAACATAAACTCCAATCTACTTTCTGATATTCTGGTTTCTAACCTGATCCATGATTTGCGTGTGATGTAACATGTCTCTTCGCACAGATCCATAACCGCAGCCCACTGTCAAATGAATAAATAAATACCGGCCTCTCAAAACAAAGCATAAATATTCATTCATTGATGCAGCTTACGTAACACTCTCTAAGCCACCCGACACTCGTAGACGCGTGTAAGCAATGATGAGAGACGTTTGATGTCTTTGAGCTTCTCTTTTTCTCTCTCTCTCTCTCTCTCTCTCTTTCTAGTGAGTCATAAAAATATTTTGCCGCAGGGCTCACTAAGGGACGGCAGGTGGCTTTAAGCAGTTTCTCTCTCTCTTTCTTTCTCTATCAGTCCAGATGTCCTCCTGTTCACCCTTGTGTCATCCCTCTCTTTCTTCTGTCCATCTTTGTTATCTTTCTGTTCTTTGCATCTGTGTCTCTACCCATCTGTTGTCTCTTCCATCCTAATATTGGGAAACGCTCACAGGTCAGTCACTCTAAAAGCTCCGGTGCACCCGCAACCTTGACTGTCAAATTTAATAGAGTTTGAGGATGGAACATTTTCATGACGTGATCATCATTTACTAACTTCTGGCCTCTATTTATTTGTGCATTTGTGGGTTTCATGCACTTCAGAATCAGATGTAAGCCTGAATGCAATTCATCATAAAGGCAATATCTTATTCTACTTGTGTGTGTGTTTTTTTCTCCCAAGAATGGGATATGTGAAAGCGTTTTATTAATCCAAAAGAAACTTTTTAGCGAAAATAAGGTTGAACTTTAATAGTATTTTTTTTTTAATCTCGGCAGCTTTTAAAAAAAGCCTGCTCTGAGACAAATGAAAGAATTCTTGACTGAACGTTTCATTTCTAATAACGTTTTAGATTAAACAGTTCCTGAACGATAAAAGCCTCCAGAACAAATGAAGACTTCCTGAACTCTTGACATTGAGAAATGTATTGCGGAGTGCTGTTTGAAATTGCGGACGGATTCTAAATGATGCTTTTGCTCTTGAGTGGGTGACACCGGTGAAAGGTCATTCTAGTATTTTATTCTTGTTTAGATGTGGAAGTGTATGGTCCCTTCAAGCCAGCAGAAAGAGGTGAGGCAGAAGGCTTATCACAGGAAGCCCTAAATCATCTCTCGGACAGAAACGGCTCTGCTGGATTTACAGAGAGTCAAATATTTACACAAGGTATGCTCCGACCCTCTGTCTCCGCTTATTTTATTACCATTTTTATACTTTCAATTCTTTTTTTTTTAAGGATCCTTCCTGTGTAAGACACCGGGGAAGCATTATAAACTGTTTTATTAGATATTTTAGGGGAAGCCAAAATATTTAGCTGAGACTCCAGAGATATTCAAGGGGATGTCCACGCTGAAAATGGATGACATTTTTAGGACAGTTTCCATCTTTCTTTGTCCTCATTTATTTTTGCTCTTTTCATTCTCTCATTCATTAGCCTGTTTTGTCTGTGTATGGCATAACGAATGTGAGATAAAGAAACTATCAGGAGCCTCAGACGTCAGCAACAGAAGAGTTTACGTCGACAGTGCAGATTAGAGCTGACAGACACCTCTTTCTGGTCCATATTACTGTAGATTTCTCCAGTGATCCCCTCCAGTGTTGCCAATGCAAAGGTAGGTTACAGTGGCTGGAGATCAAAATTAATGAACAACACAATTTCCTAAATTTCAAAGTTACTGCTTCAGGTGTAAAGTATATTTCATGAGTTGTATATATTTTGTATGTATTTTGAAGCAGAGTCTAACAAAACTTAAATAAGATACTTGAAAAAAACACAAATTAAATCATTTTCAGATACTTCACAGTTGTTGGATCTGGATTTGGCAGTATAGTGTTTGTTTTTAGTTAGTTTGTTTGTAGATTAGTCTTGCACCATTAATTGAAGGTAATTTTCATCTGCATATTGTCAGTAAATGCAGCTCTTTAATCTTCAGTAAATCTCCAGCACCTGCTTTCAGATGGAGTGTTCTTTACTACACAGAGCCAAAGTTCAGTGACAAGCTACACAAAAAAGGGTGGACTTTATAATCGGCTTGATCCTGAAATCGGGGAGAATCATTTTGCAAAACATTCTGTTGTTTGCATCGCTTTTCAGTGTTTGAAATAAATAATTCTGTGAGATTATTCTGTGTTTATTAGTCACGTTGAATCAATAAAATCTTCTGCTCTGTTTGATTTCCTGAGTTTCTTCTTTCTGGCATATTTGCACTTTCTGTGTGAGCGCCCTCTGGCCTTCAGAAAGTTTTACTACTGATCACAGAGCCATATTTCACTGACAAGATGTGCATGAGAATCCCAGCTGCAATTAATTTGATATCAATTAATCATGCAGCCCTACTAGAAAGATATACAAAGAAAGCTAATTTGCATTACTATGAATGGGGAAAAGTACAACACTCAGTATGGCTTAGTAAGTTCCGCCTTCTGAGTCAAAATAACCAATTGTCAATCTTTATAGCCATGCATTTTTTTTTTGCAGGAGGGGTCTGTACAGATTTGCTTGGTTGTTACTACAACCCATGTTTTTTGGCGACTACTCTGTGCATGTATTGATTTTGACCAGAAAAGTAACATCACATCACATCCTATCACATATTGTGTTCTTCCAGTGTCGTCCTGCTATCTTTGCGCCTCATTCTGTGCTTTTCCAGTATTTGTAACATCATCTTCTGGTTACCAAGAAGGGGCCAGGAAGGAAATTGATGCCCTGCCAATCTTTGCGCACATGCAATAGTTGGAGAAAACTGGAAATAATGTTATTAACACAATTTATGCCTAAGCAGAAACAATAAGATGAGTCACTTCAGATTTTATTGCTGATTTGAAATATGCAATTTAATTGCATGTTCAGTAAGCAGTTTTCAAAACTTCAGGATTCCCCATTTATTTGGATAGGTCTTTGGTCTTGGATGAACTGCTGGGAGGCACTGCTAATATGGCCTCTGGGTGAATAGACTTTTCTTAAAAGGGATTTTGTAATTTTTTTATTAGCAGTCCAACTTTCACATACTTTGCAAGATGCTGAGCATGTTTAAAAATTGATTGAAATCCTAAAACAGCAGGTTGTCCAGATGAAGGTTGAATGGAGCAATAGCAAGAGGAGCTGGTTGTTCCAAATCTGTGATTTCAAGAAAATGCGTCTTTACAATGCTGGTTGCCCACAAATGCACGAGAGGACAGAATAATTTGGGGAATCTCAATGGGTAATCAGGTCAACACTGCAGCTGGAATTGTTTGCCCATGTCCAGCACTGAACAAGGAACAGATCTGACTCAATGTTTAAGAGAATTTGGACTGAAAACCTGCAAAGACCAAACTTCTCATCAGCAGAAAACTCAAAAGGCTGGATTAACCTTTGCAGAAGAATGCTTTCTGTGCTGTTGATCTTCAAAGCAAGGACCTGTATGCTTGCTGCTCATTTTTGACTGCTGTAACCTTCACAATATTTAGTTTATTTTCTTTGATGTTATCTTTCTAAATACAGTTCTGACAACTTTAGGGAAATAAGCAACACTGCTGGCCTATTTTGTGATAGAACAAGACACATTCTCCACCCCAAAACACACACACAGCCTGACATCAAATATGCTGTTTTAATTCACAGAGTAGAGCAAGAAGCCCCCAAAAAGTGGACTATATCTCTATTTATCTTTATTTATACTGAGATACTGTTCTGCTTGTGGATTACTCTGTGCATTAAAAATAATTCAAGAATGTCATTTGTGAGCCTAATGCAGAAAATGACATCAGGCAGGTAATGTCACAGCCTGCACTCGTGTCTTAAAAATTTACGCTTGACAGGCCAGAATCTGCTCCTATGAATAATGAAACAGCGTGTTTGTATGCGTTTACAGACTGGAGTGTGGAAAACAAATTTTGCGAAAAGACCAGTGCAAAATGCAATTTTTCACCTTTCCTCCTTGTTTCTCTTCCTTCGTTACTCTCTGTCTCTTTTCCAGTTAAATGTTCAGTCATTTTCAGTCACTAAGGACCTTTTTGTTAAACTAATATTTGTCATTCCACCAAGTGTATACTGTATACACCCCCACACACACATCTGGAGGCTTCCTATGCAGACTCCAGCCTCTTCTACTGCAATGCATGTTGTTTTAATAGTTACACAAAGATCTCCTGAAGTAAACTGTTGACAGATATTAGTCTAGTTTATGTGGGACACGCACATTGTATATCCAAACAGAACAGGTTAAAAGCACCATGTTCACTCACTCACTAACTCAGTCCAAATAAGTGCAGTTTATTTCACAATTCACATTTTCCAAAGCAGCTTTACAAGCGAAAAAATGCAGTGAGCAAGATAAATGTGACTTTGAACTTAGAAAAATCTTTTAAAGATATTTAGATAGAAGAAAAAGTTACTTTGGAAGGAACTAAAAATCACCCACTGTGTCATTCATTTACTATTTCGCCAAAAATGTACTCCATAATGCTTATTTTATAGCGCTTTCACACTGTGCTTCTGTGAAATTCTCTCACCATGCTTATCTTTCAGTTTTGATCTTTCGTAAGGCTTTTAAGTTCAGAAATTGCAGTTATCCTAAAAATGTCAGCTTCGTTTTTGGTCTCTCTCTACTCTGAATACTGAAAGCCTCCTGCAGTTCAGAAGTTCTGCGGTCATTAATCTAAGTAAAGAAATGTAGAGAAAGACACAGACTGACTGACTGACAGAAGAGTCAAAGAACAGACCAAAACTAAAAGACTTTCCTCTACTTTGTTACTCTTTGCTCGCTTTTACCTCAAAAAGATATTTCAAAGGATGTTACCTGTGAAAGAAATAGGAAAAAAAATACAAATGTCTGATACAAATTTACACATACAAAGGGATGGAAGAAAGGAGGGAGGGAGGGATGGAGGGAAGGAAGGAAGAAAGGAAGGAAGGAAGGAAGTAAAGCGAATTGTGACTCAGTTACATGTGATATTTCTTCATGAAATTATTTGTAATATATTTCTTGAATAACAAGCAACAAGCATGACTGTTTCTTGTAATTATGATTTGACATGACTCATAATGTGAATTTATGTCTCACAATTGCAATAAAAAATTTTTTAACTTTATATCTTTGTAAAGGTTATTGTTTTACAATATCCATGAGCATGTTAGTGTGTTCCAGAGCCAGTTGCATTTTCATTATTACTTCAGGGCTTGATCATGCCTTATCAGGGCATCTTCAGTATCAACGGGCAGGGGTCTTTGTCCCACTAAATACTTAGCCTACAAATGGGAATATTTGAACCTATTCCAGTAAACATCAACATTTAAGAAATTTTAAACATTTTTCATTGCAAAAAAGTCTAAAATAGCTCTAAAATTAGATAGAGATAGATTAGATCAGTATATTTAGATTTCGGTTTTTAGCTTTGGCTTATAGGAATAGTCAATTGTATATTTATATGTAACCCCCTTGTAATTTGCACCCTGCATTGTTATTGCAGAATAAAGCCTGACAGGCAAGTTGTATAAACCTTAAGGATTTATTTTGAACAAAACAACCAACTGTATGTACTTTACCAGCTTATTACATGGCTACTTGCCACAAAATGTAACAAGCAGACAATACATTGTTTTGAGCCATAATAGTTTGCTAATTATTTAATTAAATGCAAAGCTCACAGAAACAAAATTGGGTGAATGGAGCATACACTAACCTAATTATTATTCAGCCACTAGATGGCGCCCAAGAATCGAAAACCGCAGCATAACAGACAAGCTTAATAATATGGCTGTGAAGGTATTTACTGATGGCCAAGATGATTCAGAAGAGCCTTTGTTATTAGTTTAAGTCATTGTTATCTGGGAACAACATATCTTGGAATGTCATGACTGCCCAATCAGAATCAAGTATTCCAGAAAGGCATGCAATAATGGCAAATAAAGAACTTGCATAGACTACCCAGACCATGTTAAGCAGCCTGACTCTTTAGTTCTTACATGCTTGAAAACAGACCCTCCTGATAAGGGATGACCTGGCTTAGAAGATCCCTTTTCCCCCCATGAAAAATGCCACGCATTCCCCAAATAACTGTTTACAGCAATTTACTCTGATGTTACTTAAGCCCACACACACAAACACAATCCAGCCCAACACAAACACATCTAGACATTTTCCTAATATTCCGATTTGTCTGAATTAAGCAGTGTCATCTGTGCTTGTGGAAAACTAATCTAATTTGCATGACAGTGATAGTCAGTTTTTGTATGTGTATGAGAGAGAAAGCCGGTTCCTTATCTCGGTATGGACAGAGATTTATTCTAGCCTCTGAAATGAGACACAGACTAACACAGACTTTTGCTGTAATCCTCTCTTATGAGAGGACAAATCATGTCCCTCATCCAAATGCTCCAATGACAGCTGAAGGAAGAGCTGTAAATGGAGAGAAACTGAATGGATTTGTGTTTTTTTTTCTTAGTTAAACTCTCTTTGACTCATCCCACTAATCAGACAGGAAAAAGAAACAAAAGTCAGAAAAGTCATAAGAAGAAATAAATCACATTACACATTAGTGTATTGCAGTTATCTAACTTGACTGGTAGACATCTATGATCACTAAATGCTTGCTTAGTTATAATCAGGTTAGTTTATTCCCTTCTTTTGCCCAGTTCATCCAATTGAAATGGATTAATGTGAGCTAACTTGTTGTCTTTCTAATTATGTACACACACCTCTTACTTTTTTGGACAACAAAAGGAAAAATAGGGAAGAAAGCAAGAGATGTAATGGTTTCTATGCAGGCAGTAAATAGCATCAAGAAAAAATAAAATGAACTAAATACACAGGTCTGTGCAGCATGTCAAATAATCCATATGTTCTAAGAGTTTGGTAAGACGTTTTGGTAAAAACTAATTATAACAAATACAATTATATTTCATTATGTAAAAAAATCCTCACTATATGGCAGTTAACCCTTTGTGCTTGACTGTTCATGGATGTCTACAAATCTTTTTTTTTAATGGAGGTAAACATTACCAGACTGAAACTGATATAGAATATGGTAACTTGACAAACAAAACAGGAGAAAAGTGCAGGAACTGTATATTTTGTGTTGTATGTCTATTAATGTTGATTTCTCATAGCTTGGGTGCTTCTCCTTGTTGAGTTATAGTGAATAAATAATGACAGATTATTTGTTTTTAACAGCATATTTGTTTTTTAATAGAACTATAATTTTATTAGGCAGCATGGTGGCGCAGTGGGTAGCACAATCGCCTCACAGCAAGAAGGTCGCTGGTTCGAGCCCCGGCTGGGTCAGTTGGCGTTTCTGTGTGGAGTTTGCATGTTCTCCCCGTGTTTGCATGGGTTTCCTCCGGGTGCTCCAATTTCCCCCACAAGTCCAAAGACATGCGGTATAGGTGAATTGGGTAAGCTAAATTGTCCGTAGTGTATGTGTGCGAATGAGTGTGTATGGATGTTTTCCAGTGATGGGTTGCAGATGGAAGGGCATCCACTGCGTAAAACATATGCTGGATAAGTTGGCGGTTCATTTCGCTGTGGCAACCCCAGATTAATAAAGGGACTAAGCTGAAAAGAAAATGAATGAATGAATAATTTTATTATTAGTAGTATTTTTATGAAAGCAATAGCACATTGGCTTGTTATTCTGAATATCAACATTCAAATAAAGAATACAGTTTAACAGTGTGTTGACACTGATTTGCTTACATTTATCACCATATGTAAGTGTGTGTTTTGTCTCATTGGGCCCCTGATATGGGTTATGACTCAGGCACCGGTCAGTTCTGTCACCAGAGAGCCATCATTCACAAAACTGAACTGCTCAGACCTCACCATCTGGAGCCTGTTAAAACACACTCCACCTTTCTCTTCCCATCGGTCGTCCACTTCACCTCTCTCCAACCCCTTTCATTTCTCTCTTTTACGCCGTCTCATGCTGTCTTTCCATGTTCGTCTGCTGTTTGCTTTTCAGCTTGTCTGTCTCTCATTCTGTGCGTTTCAGCAGGGCCACATGTATAAACATTCTCCAATCTCCATTATGCAAACGAAATGGCCTAGAAATAAGAACAGACGTGCAAATTAGATGGAGTAAAGACATGTAACAGATAATAAGCTATTTTCAAGGGTTAATTCATTGCTGTTAATTTATTCATCCTCATGCCATACAAGATGTAGTTGACCTTTTCCTTTAGTAGAATATTAATAAACATTTTTTTATTTGTTTGCATTGGTAATTTAGAAAATGCAAGTCAATGGATACCAACACTTTGAGGGTCAAACAAACATATAGATGCAAAGCAAATGTAATATTTGTGATTCACTGAGCTCTAATAATGCAGAACATTCGGTTCGGTCTGTTCTAGAAGCTAAAAAAATATTTACAGCATTAATAAACAGCTTTAATTCATAAGACCTCAATGTATCATCAAAAGTCAAGTATATTATTTTGTTTTGCCTGTATATGTCTTTTTTATTATCTATTAATTAAAAATTAATTGTATATTATTATATATTAATTAATTATTAACTGTTTACTTTTCCATTATGAATCACCAAGGACAACAGTTTTCTTTGATGCTTTAATGAATAATAAAAAAAAGTCATCTACATCTTGGATGACCTGCAGGTGAATGAATAAACAGCAGGTTTTCATTTTTAGGTAAACAGGAAATATTACACCTTCAATGCTCTACAAAAAAAGTCACCTACATCTTGAATGACCTGCAGGTGAGTGAATGAACCGCAAGTTTTCATTTTTGGGTGGACAGAAACTATTATACCTTTAATGCTCTACAAAAAAAAGTCACCTACATCTTGGATGACCTGCAGGTTGAGTGAATGAACAGCAAATTTTCATTTTAGGGTGAACTATTCCTTTAAGGCATAGTTCAAGCTAAATCTCCACCCAAGTTTAATGAAGCAATATCCTGAATGGTGATTGTTTAATCAGACATACGGACTAAATTAACCTTTACCTCAAAAAAAAAAAAAAAAGACATTTAGCCATTTACATGGACATTGCACACTTGATTAATCAAACAAGCATTTACTGCCTGGCTGAATCTGCATATTTTCCGTCGGAGAAAACACAAACCAACCATGAAATATCCATCAAAGCATCCACACCCAACCCCACGAAGGCCAGACTGGTTGTAACTGGTTAGTTTACCCTAAATTAGCACTGTAGTGACACCATAAATCTGATATTACAGGATAAATGGCCAACATTACATTCAGCGTGTTAAAGTTTAATATGAGAAACTGAAGTAATAAATTCCTTCTGAGAGGTTCTGTTGCTCTGTAAGTCTGTTCTGCGGAACCTTATGGTGAAATACTTAATAAAAACTGGAAGTGCTGAGCACAATCCCTTGGGTCAGATTTACAAACAATATCACGACAATGGTTTCCCCTCTTTCCTCCAGCTAAAACACTTCTAGTTGTTTCTCCACGTTGGCAGGAGTTACTAACCACACGGTCCAGATGTGGGTTAAAGGCTCACAAGTGAGATCTCTGAAACAGACTGTCAAAAATACACGGGAAATCTAACAAATATGTGGGATACTTGTACAACTACAGATGTTAAATACTTCTGTAGATGTTGGATTTAGTTTTGTAGAGATCAATAACCAATTACAATACAAGCATGATAACAGCGCTGCTGAACTCAGTTACAGTAGGTCACGGCGGCGCCTCATAAAGTCGTCACTGTGGGTGAAAGGTCAACGTTGTTACAGACAGAGAAAGGAGACGTAACAGTACGTTCTTACTTACCTACCAGCTAAACAAACAGATCACTGCGACAGTAAACAAGCATCACATATGCAAATAAACAATGGGTACAAGATATTTCTAACATGTGTTTGATATTTGTAAAGTCATTGCAGTTTCTTAGTGTTTGTGGGCTTGTTGTTTAAGTGCAAATATGTAAACATCCCTAACTTAAAATGAATGGTTAAAATTTGCATGTTTTTGCATGTTTTTGCATATATTAAATTACACAATTGTTTCAGATCAGTAAACTTAAACATAAAAACATAAAAATAAAAACCTTCTTGTTAACTGAAGAAATATTAACTAAAAAAATATTCATTCATTCATTCATTTTCATTTCGGCTTAGTCCCTTTATTAATCTGGGGTCGCCACAGCGGAATGAACCGCCAACTTATCCAGCATATGTTTTACGCAGCGGATGCCCTTCCAGCTGCAACCCATCTCTGGGAAACATCCATACACACCCATTCACACTCATGCACTACGGACAATTTAGCTTACCCAATTCACCTGTACCGCATGTCTTTGGACTTGTGGGGGAAACCGGAGCACCCGGAGGAAACCCACGCCAACACAGGGAGAACATGCAAACTCCACACAGAAAGGCCAACTGACCCAGCCGAGGCTCGAACCAGCGATCAGCGACCTTCTTGCTGTGAGGCGAACGTGCTACCCACTGCGCCACTGTGAGGCCCCTAAAAAAATATGAACTGTAAAAAAGAAAGAAAGAAAGATAAAAATGTTTAAACTATATCGTAGAGTACACACAAAACAGTCATAAGTTTCAATTGAAAGCGGAATGAATAATATTTATATTGATGTTTAATTTGTTAGGATAGGACAATATTTGATTTACAACTATTTGAAAATCTGATCTCACTATCTGGAATCTGAGAGTTTGTAAAAATCTAAATATTGAGAAAATTGCCTTTAGATTTTGAACAAATGACCAATGAATATTACTAATTTAAAAATATGCATTTTTATATATTTACAGTTGGAAAATTATAAAATATCATCATGGAACAGGATCTGTACTTAATGTTAAAATTATTTTTGGCATTAAAGAAAACATAACTCATAAATAATAATATATATTTATTTATATAATAAAATAATTTCAGTTGAAAGAATCAGTTAAAATAAAATTAAAATAAAATTTTATTTATTCACAACTATAATGACTTCAAGTGGAAGACCCCAGATATGTTTTTCAAAGCTTTTCTCTGAGAGTCTTAACATTTCCTGCAAGTATAAACAAAATTCATCTAGTTTTATGTATATATATTGCGGAAATCATGACACAAATACTAAAAATAGTTTTTGCATCTAAAAGTACCCTTTTTGGGGCTGCGTAAGTGTGAACCTCTCACTGTGATAAGACTGTCCCGTGTTTATCCTGGTGCTAGTTCATAAGTCATCATTGTTTGCATGAAGATTGTCTGTATCTGCTTGTTGCAGAGGAGCATGTGGAGCTGACACCTCTGCTGGAGTGTCCAGTATCAGTGTGAGGAGATACAGAGAGAGTGAGTGTTGTGTATGTATGACTCTGTGCTGACAGATCTGCACACCGGTCATTCAGCAGCTCAGGTAAACAGCACATTAATCTTGGCTTGTCAGGATTGTGACCCTGTGACCTCTCTGAGCTGTTGCTGAATTGTCCCACAAGGGTGTAATTGAACATCAGCCTGCTGCTACAGGATGAGAGCTGAACTCTGGGTAAAATAACCATTAGCCAATTAGAGCCTGAAAACATGTAGGCGATAATAGTTCTCTTACTAATACTATGAGCTTAATTGGAAGAAAACTGCAGTGACATGCTTGTGAGCGTAACGGCCAGCATTTGTACCTGATTATGAGACGTAAAAAAAAAAACATTTGTCATTTTATGAACTGGGCTTTATTGCCATTATTGTTTTCGTTTGGCTGTGTGTGTAACCTTGCACAAACTCACTCATAGCTCACAGTTTTGGCTGCTCTTTTTGCGTTAAAACATTTATGGATCGTCATGAATTCGTTTCAGGCTCCTAGTTTGACAGGCAACTTGTTATCTTTGTTTTCTCTAAGGGAACTTTGCTGAAAAATATCCCCTTAAGTTAGCTAAATCAAAACCTCCTGACAAAACACGTACATACGGGCCAGGTTTGGCAAATCAACATTCAAAGTCTTGAAAAATGATCTCTAGTTAAAACGTGCTTCCTTACAATTGAATTTTACTTGCAATGATGCATTTTGTTTGCTTCCCAATTTCAAATTCTGAAATTCTTTTTCTTGGACAATTGAATACATCATCACTAATACAATTTTTGTATCGCACCAGTATATTTTTTTGTACTAGTTTAAAACTAGTACAGTTTAAAATTAGTACAGGTTAACACACTATCAAAGAGAATACAGTGTTAAAAAATAAATTTTATATGTAATTGTATTATATTTCTAGGTTTTCAGAGAAGCATTTATGGCAACGGATTTATTTAAGTTCTAGTGTAAATAATTTACATTGAGCTATTTAGTAAATTGAACTTTTATTTCCATTGTAAACAATAATAATTTGCCGTAACAATATATTTTGTTAACAATAACAAAACTCCTATTGAAACTTGGCTACCACTTATTTTAAGGTGTCTTTTATACAAGTTAAGTTTACCATGTACTTACTGTAGTAATTACAGTTAATTATGCATAATTACTCTAAACCTAACCTGCATTTTCTAACCCTATAGTAAGTGCATGTAATTAAATAATATTACTTAGTAGTTAAATGAATAGTTACACTGTAAAAATTAAGCTTAAAATAAAGTGTAATCTGTAATTTACTTCTAACAACATATTTGTAATAGTGAAGTTTAACGTTGCTAAAATTTACTTTGAATGTAATATTAAATAGTACAGTTAAATTAAGTACTTTACATCCGTTGTAACATGTTAGTCAATATAAGCACCCCTTTAATTCACAAAAAATTCATTCACAAATAAAATTGGGAATTAAATTATTAAAAATTATTAAAAAATAATTAATTTATCATTATTACAAAATGTACTATTTAGAAATGTATTTATTTAAATAGGTGTGTTAAGAAAGTTTTGCTATAAAAAATAAAATAAATAAATATATATATAATATTATCTGAAAGTGCATTTAAATATGAAATAGGCACTAAAAATGCACATTCAATACAGTTAAGCACCTTTTTTTTTCACCATTGTTGACACAACACATACTTCAACAAAATTCCGCTTCAAATCTACAGATATTAACAGGATTGCATGGGTTGATGGTTTGCATTCATTTTTAAAAAATTGCATCCATGAACCATCTCAACAAATGTAGCATCACCTAAATATGTTTGCGTGTCTGCATTCCTCTCCTCTGTTTGTTGCAGGGAGGTCATAGTATAGGGCTTTAGCTTTCTCCTCATGTCTCCTCGTGTAATGATAAAACATCTCAGAGAACTTGTCAGTTATAAACAATGACTTTAGCAGACTCTGTCTCAGCGCCAGGACAGCGGCTGCCAGCACATTCATAAAAACGCTTCCAAAATGAATCACAGAGCTTATACGCATCTCTCTTGAGGACACGCGAATATGGCCGTTCGATCAGCCTTTTCCAATCAAAGCTGGGCGTTTCCAGCATTTCTGGAGGTTTTGGGGAAGAGAGATACTTCCATCATGAAGTATGTCATGTTCGGTTTTGACCAGCGGGATGCGGGGCGATGGGTGTTCCTGTGGTGTGTATGACTGATGGGATGGGTCGCTTGTCTCTGTGTTTATGGTGTCTTGACCTTTGACCCTGGAGGGTCAGCGTGAGGTTAGTTTATGGCGGATCAGCACAGACGTTGACCATGAGACTCAACACTGGCAGAGACATCTGATAGACCAGGGAGAAAATCTGGAGAGAGGAAGGGAGAGTGGCAATATGAGGATGATTTGGATAAGGAAAATGCGTGTGTGTGTGTGTGTGTGTGTGTGTGTGTGTGTGTGTGTGTGTGTGTGAGTGTGTGTGTGAGTGAGTGTGTGTGTGTGTGTGTGTGTGTGTGTGTGTGTGTGTGTGTGTGTGTGTGTGTGTGTGTGTGTGTGTGTGTGTGTGTGTGTGTGTGTGTGTGTGTGTGAGAGAGATCTGTGTTCTGGGAGAAATTAGGTAATGTTGGAGGCCATGAGGAAAAAAATGCAAAACAACATAATTAGAAAATTGGGGGTGTAGGGGGTGGGGGTGAATGATAGATTTATTATACAGGCTTGAATAAACGACTCTGGAAACTGTACACGCACACAAACATTTTATCCTTCGTATGGGACTGCTCTGAAATAAGCAATAAAAAGTGTTTCATTTAATATTTGTATATAATATTATAGTACTTATTGTTTTGGTAATTTTGCAAGCTTTTGTCATTTTTGCCCTTTTTATAACTATTTACATCTTTGTTGTTGTTGTTGTTGTTGTTGTTGTTGTTGTTGTTGTTGTTGTT
>CAIGQW010015581.1:3437174-3453743 GCA_903798125.1 Danio choprae | reverse complement strand
TATATAATTCCGCAGGTGCAGTGGAAGAACAAGCACAAGGGGCCTCAGAGGAAACACATCACACATATAAAATCAGTCACATGTCGTGACCTCTGACTTTTGGGTGGCTGCAGCTGCAGTGGGCGTTAACAACTACTGTCAGTTCCTTTTTTAGCTGCTGTCCGATTGGCTGATGAAGTTAAGAATCCGCAAAGTGGCAGCTTGATTAATCCTCTGCACATCTGGGTAGAGAAGAGCACTGTAGTGTTTGTGGGAGAAAGAAATGAAGATGAAGGCAGAAACAAACAGTATACAAAAACAGAAGTAAACATAATTCATATGTCACATAAAAAAAGAAAAACTAGAAAAGCACTAAGGGCACCATTCACACATTACTGCAACCAAAAATTACAGAGTTACTGACAATGAAGGGAAAACGACCATGGTGAGAAAGAGAAAGAGAGATTTGTTGAAAAGACGCCTAGAACACTTCAAGCAATCTTGCAATGTTTTGCTAAGTTAATGCACTCACTTTATAAAATTGTCTTGTGCAATGTCTTTATTGGTGGGTGATGCTAATTTGGTGTACAGTTTCAGTTGATTAAAGAGGATTTTCAAGGTTTCTACAAGTATTTAAAAAGTTTTAAATCACGTTTATGTAAATTAGGACCTTAAATATCTAAATTAGAGATGCGCTGCCGTTTTTATTGTATTTATTTAATGTTACTATAAGTAAGTTTTACAAGTAAAAACTTACTTAATTAAAAATACTTTTTGACTAATAAACTGCTAAACCCTTTTTCAATACATATGATGTCTATGGAGGTCATGAAGAGTTGTATTTATAGCAACTGGTTTGGTTATACATTATATACTGGTTTGGCTGATTTGGTTAACATACTTTATATAAAATGTATTTAAAAGTTAGATCAGTTTGTAAGTTCTTTAAGTAGACAATAATTAATTATTAGCCTGTAAAATATTTCAAAATAATGTGCACCTGAGATGGTGATTACATGTGAGGTTTGTATTATTTTCTAACATTTTAATAAAGCAAGACATATTTGAAGTAAATAATTCCACTTATCCAACTGTATTTCAAGACATCTGTCAAGTTTTTGGCCTCAAACTGCTTCTGTGTTTAGTTTGTGTGCAGCCTCTGTGCCATCTGACCTAATGACGGTCTATGAAAGTTCTTTTTTTTAGTTATTAATAAAGCTATAAGAAACAGAATATACGTGAAAATTACATTTGTCTGCATGTGTCTCTCTTAACTGTCACACAACAGCATCTTATAGCAACAGAAGTTTGAGAAAATCACTTTTACAGAACACTGAGCCACTGACAACAGACAGTTAAACAGTTAGGCTACACAGAGTATGTTTCTTTCTTTGTAAAAAGATGAAAAGATGATTGTGAAAAGATGAAAATCAATTGGCTTAGTAATACTGAACTGTAATGCAACCGAAACCTGCCTGTAACTATACTTTAGCTGTGTGTTTCCCTAAAAATAATAAAGTAGTTCAAGAATATTTTCAGAAACTAAAATACCTATGGAGAAAATCTCTAGGGAAATTGATGATAATTTTTTTCTGAAATTGGTCCATCTTTTTTCCCAGTGATGGGTTGCAGCTGGAAGGGCATCCGCTGCATAAAACATATGCTGGATAAGTTGGCGGTTCATTCCGCTGTGGCGTCCCCAGATTAATAAAGGGACTAAGTTGAAAATAAAATGAATGAATGAATGGTCACATTCTGTCACATTTACTCATCCTTTACTTGTTCCAAACCTGTTTGACTTTCTTTCTTTTGTTCAACATAAAAGAAGATATTTTGAAGAAAGCTGGAAACCTGTAATCATTGACTTTCATAGTATTTGATTTCAAAATATCTTCTTTTGTGTGTTTAACACAAAACTCACAAAAGTTTGGAACCACTTGAGGTAAATAGTTAAAAATTCTTTTATAATTAATGAATTGTCTTTCCTTCTATTGTCAGGCCTTTAACTGGAGGTGACAGCTCTCCTGAAGAGCGATGGGTATTTCCACATCCAGTGTGACTGCCACGAGCGAGGAGAATGGCAGCCTTCGCAAGTCCACCTGTGAGTGTTTTCTGAAGAGAGGATAGAAAATACAAGTGGAGTGGGTGGCCACCGCTCCTTAGTTTTTTGTGTGTGTGCGTCTCGGTGAGCCAGCTCCCATGCTTGCTAAAAATCACCTAATTTTTCACTTGAGTGGCTCTCTTTGGACAATCCACCCCCCTCCATCGACCCCTTCAGAGTAAAATTCCTCTAGTGAGTGTGAAGACTGCACTCGCTGAGCCCCCCCACTCCCCCAGCACACACCGAGGGGCATTGAAAATGCATTAACACCAAATCAATGGAAAACAGTGGAAAAAAAGCGAAAAGAGAGAGGACGAAGAAAAAAAATCTCCTTAGCAACATAATCTAGATGGCCTCACGAAAGGAGAGGGGAGAGTGAAAAGAAAGGGGAAAAGGGGGAGAGAGAGAGAAAGGGGAGGGGGTTGCTGAGCGTTTAGTGCAGAATAAGAGACTGAACACCGAGAGGTCTTGCACACAGACAGCGACAAAATGGAGAATTAACACAAGAGAAACTGTTCCTATTTAACACCAGGGGAAAAGCGACTATATTAACACCCTCCCATTAGGGGGCAGGGGGGACGAGTGGAGGCTGGGAGGACAGGAGAGACCTCTAAAAACTCTCTCCCAAGGGAACAGAAAGTCAGGAATAATTGATTCCTCCCCCCTCATTTTTGTTTGAAATAATATAAATTTGTGGATTTTTTATTTATTTATTTGATTTACGTTTTTCGTATATATTATTTATATTCAGAATTTATTTCTATTCATTCAATGAAATTATTTATATTCATTCATTTTTGGGAGGTTAATTTGAATGTTTTAATGAATTATTATATTACATTACATTCATTTGTTTAATCAAATATATTTTTATACCAAGTACCAAACTTCAGAAGAGTTTAGAAAGCAATATTTGGTAGATTATCCCTGATTTTGCAAACACAACAAATTAAAACATTTGTTATATTGACCACTTGTTAAATCTGTGTATCCTAAACACGTTGGCTAATATTGCTGATCATTAAGCTTATTTTAGTGTATGCAGTTAAAAGCACAAAACACAAAAACAAATTTTGTTAAAATAGTAATATATAGTCTATTATAGTAGGTATTAGTTATATCAGCTATTATTAGCCAGGAAAGAAACTCAGTTTAGCAAAGCCACTACCAAATTTTATTTTATTTATTTTCTTGAGCCGTGAACCAGCACCCATGACAGAGAGACCCAAGACTGAAAGACAGGTGGTAGATCCATTATTTTGATTGAGAATGTATAAAACAATCTATAGAAAGACTAGGAAGGAAATATTCTACAAATAGGTATTCCCAATTCAATTAAATTGGTGGTGGACACTGGTTACCAGTCTCTATGTAAATGACCTTTAACCTCTACTACATGATCTGGTCAATGGTGGGAGGGTTAGACTTAATTAGTAGGTCATTAAAACCTGCCCCCTGCAAGCCATTAGCTCTATAACTGGCCACACACAAACCCACAGCTGACCCACGGCTGTAATGAGCCCCATCAGACAACTTGATCAAGAAACTTCTGCGTTTCACTGCATCTGCACACACATCACATCCCAGATCCCAATACCAAAAAGGGAAGATTCATCTGATGATATTATGTCACTTCAGTCACTTGAGTCATGTTATTAAACGATGAAGTAACGTGTCATTGATTGATGAAGTGGAATCACGCGAACTGAAACTAGCATCATATTCTTAAAAGGGAATAACACATATTTTCCAGCTGAGCGTTTCTGGAGCGTTTGGCCCATTATTTTCTAGGCTGCGTTAAATAGCAAAATGTGCTCCCATGCTCGCTGCCAGGCTGAAGTAGAATAAAATGAAGAATAAATTAGCACATTCAGCGTAAACACTGGTTTGCTGTAAGATTACATTGAGAAAGCGAAAAAAGCTTTATGTGCGTGTTTATGGAGAGAAAGATAAAAGTTGGGTTAAATGAGAATCCAGCTCTACAAGAGTCTATCTAAAGACTGAAAGATTAAGATAGAACAAGGGAGGCTGAATGAGAAGGAGAGAATAAGTGAGAGCCAACAACTTCATCTACAGAGGCATCAACAAAGACAGTACAAAGGCGAAAGGCGAGAAAAAGGGAAAGAGAAAAGGGCCAGAGGTTAGAGAAGACAGAGAGAGATGGAAAAACAGCGAGAGAGAGACAAGGCGTAAAAGAGGGAGAAAGGAGAGCGACTGATGTAGATAAACAGTGAAGAAAAGGAGCGAAAGAGAGATTAATAAAGAGGCAGAAGTGGAGAAAAATAGAAACTGAGGGAGAAAGAAGGGACTCCAGCAACTCTCTTTGTCCCAATCGCCGATTTCACACCGACACAAAGGGTTCGGTGGACGTTTCATCCTTTCATGAACGTTTCTCTGGCGTTTATTCAGCGTTAGTCTGTGACGTTATGAAGTCAGCCCCATTCAGGCCATGTTATAAATCACCTCCGCCGCTGCAGAGCGTGGCCAATCGACCAATTACGCAGTGTGGCCGCCCCTGAACACGCAGGACAATGGCATCACAAGGCCAATAAACAAGCCTCTAATAGGGCGGCGGGGAAAACGCGCCCAAAACAGGCCCCAACCGCCCGCCGCACGCACGTATTCCATCATCCCCATGCCCTCGCATTTCCTCCCGCTAATGCTGGCGCACACACACAGCTGTGGAGGGAGCGGGGCCGGGGCAGAAGGGTATAGCACTGGCAAAACGGGAGAAAAATGACCCGGCGCTAGAACGCCATGCAAACCCCCCTGTGGCCCTTTTCAGGCTGCGAGCCAGAACAAAAGCATACTGTTGCCATACTGTGACGTTCATGCTAGCCAGTTAGCACAGCTGCAAGAGCTCACCTTGCGCTAGCGACTATTGTTGGTCTGTTTTAGAGCCTCTTCCATCCATCTTCTGGACTGGATGAGACAAATACAGACTGAGAGAGAGAGAGAGTGGTTGGGTGATGCAGCTGCAGAGTGAATGAATGCCAGAGTAAGGTGAAAAGGGGAAGGCTGTAGAGAGAGCGAGAGAGAGAGGTGTCAATGTAACTGAGCACAGGGTGGTCCCACCCACTCACTTACAGAGCAGCTGCAGTTAAACCATCCCATGATACTTTTAAAATATAATTTTTAAGCTGTTTTGAAACAATATAGCGTTATGAAATACGGAAGTAGGATTTAAATGAATATTCCAATTTACACACTGGTGCTGTATTTTTTTTTCTCTTCTTCACTGGAATAGTACAAAGTTTTGACACTTAAAAAAGGTTCATTTACCTCAAAAAATGTGTGAATTTTTCATAGCAATAAATTTAGAGTTCTTAAACTTAAAATTATTATTATTTTTTTTCATTTTAGCAATGATATACAAAGAGTCTTTTATTTAACAAAAAAAGAGTAAAGAAAAAAGTTTTTTAAGCATTTAAGATTTCCAACAATTTAAGTTTTAATTTGATCAGGTTTGAATTTTCTTTTTCACCTCTATGCTCAAAACCTGATTAACACAAAGTGATTATAACTGCTGCATAAATATAAATAATACTGTAAAATAATATAGAATATGTAACAAAGTACAATTTTGTTATTGTCAATTCTAATCTAACACTGAATTAATACTAGTTTTACTCAGTAGTCACAATCTTTAAAGTTTAATGGATTCTGGCTGTCAGTGTTTTGGGTTTTTTAAATTCATCAGCTAGAAAGAATTATTCAGAGATTGCTTCAATATCATTATACTGTAATTTTGGTGTGCTCTTCATAAAATTACAGTCGCATGTACATTCTACTGTAAGTACTTAACATAGTTATTTCATAAAAGGTAAGTACAAGTTAAGTTCACATATTCTTTACTGTAAAATGAAGTGCAGTAGTTTGTAGAGGTTTTTAGGGTGTGTTGTTGCCCTAACAACACAGCTGTAAAATTCAGAGACTAATAACTGAGATCTGGATTATGTAATCAGTTAAGAAAAATATAATAATAATAATAATAAGTAAAAAATTATTTAAAAAACGAATTTATGGTATCTATAAACATATCTGGCAGTAAAGCTTCATTCTGAAGTAATTACTTTTTTCAAATGCTCATAATCAGATTACAATAACTTTTTATTTTTTTACTAAATGATTATATATTCACATTCATCAGCTGGACCATGTACTGATAGATGAAAAAAATATGCAACTTGCTGTATAGATGTCTTCATATCCAGTGACCATCAATTATTAATTCTGGAGGTCTGAACAAACATATTTACAATGTGAAAGACTTTTAAATGTAATGCAAGGATTCCAAACATTTTCTGTCATTCAGTGGCCTTTGAACTACATGAATTTACATGAAAAACCCCCTGAGATTTAAAATTAGTTTAAGCTATAGTTAGGTCAAATGTAATCTAAAAATAATCCAGAAGTAGTCTGAAAAAATAACTATTTTCTTGACGCAATTTGTATGTAATCCAGCACTATAAGCAATAATCTATTAGTTTAATATGTGTCACGTGCTAAAAAGCCTAATGTGATTTCAAATATACCTTATTTTTCATTGTCGTTACATTCACATGAAAATTGTATTTTCAAATGTATCCGCTTAGTAGAGCTTCTTTAAAAACTCTTGTTTGCAGGACAACTGTGTCAGTGTGGACAGAAGATAAAGCATATTGAGAAAAGTCTTTTTCATCATTATTAATAATGCAGACATAGTCAAAATATATATATTGTCATTGCATGGATATACTTTTAAAAGTATCAATATTTTAATTAGCTTATTATTTTACAGATTCATGTCCACATTCCCTATTCCCTTCCACTGTAAAAACCCATATTTGCTTAGTAAACATGGGACAAATTATTACAAGTTGTTTGGTGAAAATAAACAACATACCTCAAATGCTCTAACCCAAGAGTAACTTGTTTTTGAACCCATGTATAATATTTCATCAAATGTAAATGAACGCGCAGGGGTGCCTGCCATTGGCCCAGCTGCAAGTGTTGAGATTAGACACAAAGGTCATCGGCGCTACACGCGATCCTCACAAACCCTCCCCGTGTCCCAACAAAATCCCACCGTCACAAATCGCCAGTGTCCCATCCTCTTACACGCATACAAACTTCATCAACGTAGCTCATGAATGCTTCTCTCTAGATGCTCCGGGTGAAGTGTCTGCAGCTGCTAAGAGAATGTTAGTGTCATCTGTTGGTGGAGTGAGTCTAATAGCACTTGGTACTATGACACTAAATACCCCTCGCACAATTCTACCTTATTCATTAAAAAGACCCCAGGCACGTTACTGACCCACTAAATATCTTGGCCACAATGCCGCTTGCGCACCAAATTTCCACGATACAAAAACACTCGTGCACAAAATCGTTCCAATGCGATTCTGAAATGCCCACTCGAGTAAATCACCCTGTAGGCAAAACCAAGCTCACAATGCAACTTCACGCTCTTAGATCTCTAGGCTTCAGGACTCCATTGTGTTTGTGCCAACATTTAATCATCTTTCTTTTAAAATAGAGCCATTTGTTAAGCTAAAGTTCAGCTAGAATTTGTATATTTAAGAAAAAAAAAAAAAGATTTACAAATTTATGATGTACTGATGTTAATGTTTTTGCTAAAGCAGGTAGTCTAGAATGTTATTGACAAGTCATGGCCAATAAATTCAGAATAACGATAAAATAAATAAATTCATAATACAGAAAACAATATTTTTTTTCTTTATTTAAATGTATTTATTGTGATTTTATATTCAAATACTACACTACTGAAATTACTATTAGTGAATGAAGTACTATAGAGTGAATGCCACTCTAGTATATTTCCAGTATGGAAACATACATATGTCACTGTTGTTTTGGCATAATTGAACCGCAAACATGTTATAAAAATACCAAATATTAAAGATTAGACCTTTTTTAATTAGATATTGATGATTAAATGCAATAATTGGATATAGGCATTAACATAGTATTGTGTTTAATCTAATGTTAGTGTTTAATAGCATAAATAAAAAAGAATATAAATAAATAATAAAATTAATTAATTAATTTAAAAATGCAATGTGAATGAAGGCATTAGAGCATTGCTGTGTCAAGTTTGAAATATGAATGTTTATTTTGAGATTTGCTAAAGATTGTTTAACAGTTTCATTAAAGTATTGTTTTTTTATCAGAATAACTTTAGGTAAGTATGGCTGGGTTATTATAGTAAAACCAAACCCATAAAAAAAGAAATTATATAAAAACTACAAAAAGTATTAAAAACAAATCTTATTTTATTTCAGGTAGTTGTCTTCTCATTTTCTAATTTTTAAAAAGTAATAAAAACATTAAATAAAACTAAAATAGAACGTAAAACAAAAATAAAATCTATACATTGGTCAAAAAAGGGGGTGTCACGGTGGCGCAGTGGGTAGCGCTGTTGCCTCATAGCAAAAAGAAGCAAGAAAAAATTGGGTAAGCTAAATTGTCTGTAGTGTATGTGTGTGAATGAGAGTGTATGGCTGTTTCCCAGTGATGGATTGCAGCTGGAAGGGCATCCGCCACGTAAAACATATGCTGGATAAGTTGGCAGTTCCTTCCACTTTGGCGACCCCTGATTAATAAAGGGACTAAGCCGAAAAGAAAATAAATGAATGAATGAATGAAAAAACAAGTTTCTCATATCTATAAACATATCTGGCAGTAAAGCTCTTTCTCATTCTGAAGTAATTACTCTTTCAAATGCTCATAATCAGATTACATTAACTGTTTTTTGGATTAAATGATTATATATTCACATTCATCAGCTGGACCATAAACGAATTAGATGAAAAAATATGCAACTTGCTGTATAGATGTCTTCATATCCAGTGACCATTATTTATTATTCATTTCTGAGCTGGGACAAACATATTTACAATGTGAAAGACTTTTTAATGTTTATGTAATGCAAGGATTCCAAACATTTTTGTCAGTCAGTGCCCTTTGAACTAAATTATTTACATGAAAACCCCCTTAGATTTTAAAGTTAGTTTAAACTATGTCAAATGGAATCTAAAAGTAATTCAAAAGTAGTCTGATCAAATATCATACCTGTTTTCATGATTAATATTTCACTAAACAATATTTTTAATGACCATTACAAACAAATAAGTAAAAACATAGTGAAGGATAGTGGCAGAGTATAAAGATTTAAAACTATTATTTATCTAAGTTACTAGTTTTAAACATGATTATCTGGTATAAGTACAATAAAACTTAAAATAAAAAACACTGCATTGGAAAAATAGTGGAAATGAGCAGTACATTCATTCATTCTTTCATTTTTTTTCGGCTTAGTCCCTTTATTAATCTGGGGTCGCCCCAGCGAAATGAACCGCCACCTTTTCCAGCATATGTTTTACGCAGTGGATGCCCTTCCAGCTGCTACCCATCACTGGGAAACATCCATACACTCATTCACACACATACACTACGGACAATTTAGCTTACCCAATTCACCTATACCGCATGTTTTTGGATTGTGGGGGAAACTGGAGCACCCAGAGGAAACCCACGCAAACACGGGGAGAACATGCAAACTCCACACAGAAATGGCAACTGACCCAGCCTAGGCTCGAACAAGTGACCTTCTTGCTGTGAGGCGATTGTGCTACCCACTGCGCCACCGTGCTGCATGAGCAGTACAATTAAGCAATTCTTACCTATAAATATAATTAGAGTACAAACATTTCAATAACACAAACAATTTGTGCATCCCTAAATTAAATGGTTGCCAGATCATGCAAAAGTGACATTTTGGATACAACCAAGTAGATGCACAATGTCTGACAACTCTCCTGTTTTGTCTCACTCAATTTCTATCTTTTTGTCCGTGTCTTTCTAACCCCTGTCCCATTTACAAACTTTTCAGTGGGACAACTTGATTACCATTCAGGTGGACGTCTGGCTACAGCACACACTTGTTGGAAGAGCTCTTACAGAAGTGTGTGTGTGCGTGTCTGTGTGCATGTGTGTGTGGTTGAAGGGATCGATTTGATTCTAATCGGACCATGAAAAGAACATGATCTAACTGCTTTCAGCTGCGAGTACATTCAGCCCTCTCCACTATTTGCTCTCCCTCTCTACTCCCCTTTTCCTTTCTTTGACGCTCTGTCTCTCGCTCTTTGACACACAATGTCTCTGGCCATTTCAAAAAGCCTTGAATGTCTCATTAATGACTTTGTGAAGACTGGGGTAGAGAGATTTGAGGATGGACACGGGGCGGGAGGGAGAAGAAGAAGAAGAAAAACAGGGCTGGAAAGAAAAGGGTGGAGAAAGCGTAAAAAATTCCAGGGTTGTTTTAAAAGGCTGACTGAGATCTTTGCCATGGATTATCGTGACAGCGTTTTAGGGGCTCAATGTGGTCGACCCCTTTGAATGCCTGTGTATTTGGCCGTATAGACACTCGCTGGCTTTAACCAGGCTCACTGACTCTAAAGGTTTGTCCTCTTTTTGTGTTTTCCTCCTGCACCCCGATCCAATCCCGGCATTTGTACGTGACGACTGCATTACAAACTATAGCTTGCATTTTGGGTTTGGGGAACTTATATTGAAAAGAACTTCAATCATTTTAAGCCAAAACACTTTTTTAATGCATCTGTCAGTTTTGAGATGTTGAGCTTTTCAGTGTAATGTGACTGAGGGATATGTTACTACATAATTTGCCTCATTATATACATTTTATTCCACAAAATATAGTGCAAATGTATATATTTATAGCTGTTCACAGCATTTTCTGAATTACAGGGTGATAAAAGGATTCCCAAAATCACGTCAGTAAAACATTTGACTCTGTGTCAAAAAAGAAAGAATTTTGAACTGATGTTTTTTTTTTAAACACATGGAAAGATACGCACATATTTTAAACTTAACATTTTAGTAATTTTAGTAAATGTTTGCAATTATTACTGCGGGCACTCAACTGAGTAAGAATGGTAATAACTATTAGTTATTCATTTATTAGTTTTTTCCAGATTTCTAGATATAAGAATAAAGCTGAGCTATGGATAATCAACCTGTAGGACACGTTATCTCTTCTCCGTATGCACCATATGTTTATTTATGCAATTCTTATTATGCTTCACACAGGTGAGTGGGCTTGCCAAACCACCTGTAAAAGACATACTCATTTCCTCTCCATATGCACCAGACACCTTTTTATAAGCACCCCATACTTCTTGCAAAACGCTGTTAAATTGTGAGTGGGCTTGACAAACCACCTGTACAAAACACTCTCTCCTCTCTGTTTGCTCAGAGAGAGAAATAAAAAGAAAATAACTTAGACTTGTAATAGCATTTATATACTCCTTGTGTTACTTTTGTCCTAAAATATCTGCTAAATAAAAAACTATATATTAATATAAATCCATATACAGGCAAAACTGAGTAAGAACTACTTTGGCTTTGTGCTTTATTTTTATCCACCATGAAAGTAAAAACATAAGTATCACAAGCCCATTTGTAGCCAAAGCTCTTTTGAGTGATTATTTTCTCTTTGTATTCCCTACAGTACAGTAATATTCAATGTATGTCGGTGATACTGCTGCAGAAAGACTTGTTTTGAGTTTTTGGGATTATTCTGCAAGTAATTTCTAATAAGATGCCTTTTACAATTCAATAGCTGAATTGTTGGGACCTCTTTTTACCCATTTTTTAAACCCTTCACTGATTGTTTACAGTTAAACAAAAGTTACTCCCATAATAAGTGCAAAGAATCAAAATAGCAGGAAAAAAGTTATATCTTTATTTCCATCTTCCATTGGCTCTCTTTTCTTTCCATTGGTGACATCATTTATATCCAAAGTTCACTCCCGTCCTTCCAGCCACCTGTCACTGGGTGAAAAATATCTGTGATTCTCTTCTTTCGGGATAAATCTGCTTTTCAGCCGCTGCTGTCATCGGGATAGTTAACACAACACTGAGGGCCATAAGTCAGAAGCCTGAGGTCAGAGGTCAAGGTGGTCCTGAGGTTCTCTCTTTTTCTCAATTTCTATTTTATTTGACTTTTTTTTCTTCATGAATACTTCACACACGGTTAAAGTTGAGACAAACAGGGAAAAGTAAATTATTTTTCATTCCCCAAAGTCAGAGCATAGACATAGTGTGCAATAAATTATGGAAATAAAAAGCCAGTGTGATAAGGAAACAAAACTTCTTTTTATTCTAGTACCTCATTTAGAAAGTACTTGATAATAAATACATTTGTTTGTATCTTTATTTAATTGGGTAAAGTAATAATATATTTTTAATATCTTATTTAGTTATTGTATATATATCGCCCCGTGTGAGGCCATTGTGCTACCCACTGCGCCACCGTGCTGCCCCATATATATATATAGCAAGCAAGAAGCAAGAAGCAAGAAGGTCGCTGGTTCGAACCCCGGCTGGGTCGGTATATATATATTAACAGGACATAGCTTTGCAAAGGATAATTTAATTGTATTTCTGCATTTCAAAAACACTAATTACATAAATGTATTTATTTAGTTTGTTATAGTAATAATAAGATTAATGCAATAATGTTATGTATTATTATTCATTCATTCATTTTCATTTCGGCTTAGTCCCTTTATTAATCTGGGGTCGCCACAGCGGAATGAACCGCCAACTTATCCAGCATATGTTTTTACGCAGCGGATGCCCTTCCAGCTGCAACCCATTTCTGGGAAACATCCATACACACCCATTCACACTCATACACTACGGACAATTTAGCTTACCCAATTCACCTGTACCGCATGTCTTTGGACTTGTGGGGGAAACCGGAGCACCCGGAGGAAACCCACGCCAACACAGGGAGAACATGCAAACTCCACACAGAAAGGCCAACTGACCCAGCCGAGGCTCGAACCAGCGATCAGCGACCTTCTTGCTGTGAGGCGAACGTGCTACCCACTGCGCCACTGTGAGGCCCATGTATTATTATTTATATTATTATTGTGCATGTATTTTTTAGAAGCCTATTTAGAACATTATTTGTTATTATTAATAATAATACTAATTGTAAATTCTGACTGTTTTATCATTTTCATAATATAATATTGCTCACAGCAAGAAGGTCACTGGTTTGAGTCCCGGCTGGGTCAGTTGGCATTTCTGTGTGGTGTTTGCATGTTCTCCCCGTGTTCGCGTGGGTTTCCTCCGGGTGCTCCATTTTCCCCCACAGTCCAAAGACATGCGGTATAGGGGGATTGAATAAACTAAACTGGCCGTAGTGTATGTTTGTATGGATGTTTCCCAGTACTGGGTTGCAGCCGGAAGGGCATCCGCTGTGTAAAACATATGCTGGATAAGTTGGCGGTTCATTCCGCTGTGGCGACCACTGATGAATAGAGACTAAGCCAAAAGAAAATGAATGAATGAATGAATGAATAATAATGATTTAATGAAGTTTGTTTGCTGATTTCCTGAAATGTTATATTTTACAGTTACATTTTTAGAAACACATTTAGAAATGTTGTCTTTTTTCTTTATTTATGTTTATATTTTTTATTAAATCATCTATTTTCTAGATGTTGAATTACAGGTGTGTGATATAAAAATTATTAGAAAAGCATAATCTAGTATAATGTACGCTCCACTCTCACTAAAGATCAAACCTTAGTAAACAAGTAGCAGACAGAGCAATCAGGCAGTGACCTTTGAAAAAACTAACAAATGACAGAGACTGAGGGAGCATGGCATAAAGATGAAGGCGGCACAGGCAGGTGCTACGAAACACTCACACGCGTATCCACATCAATCTGCTTGACTTGAACCAGAGTCGCCACAGTGAGCAGGTGAACGACACAGACTCTAGTGTTGCTTGCATACAAATTTCACACCCCTACCCCCAAAACACTCACAGGCGGACACAAACGGACAAAGACGCAGCCACACTTGAAAGTCTCTTCAGTTCTAGTTAAACAGGACAGAGAGCGAAAAAGAGGGGCACAGCACACAACCCATTCACATCAGCCCACTCCTGTCTCTCTACATACACAACATTAAGGCTATTGGTGACACAAAACTGACACAATTAAGAAGAAAACACCTTATCCCGAGGTATCTGAAATGCTGCTGGAAGCTTTCTATACAGTGTCCTTTTTAAAGCTGCTATTTGAGACCTAAAAGAGTTGCGATAATTCAATTAGTCCTTTTTTTTCATCCATCTACGTGAAGTGGATTCCAAACTAGAGTGCTTTTACATACACAAATTAATTGGGGCTGACACAACAATCACAACTTTTATTGGAGTTTTCGGATTGTTTAGCTCTGGATGCTTTAGCTGCTTGTTGTGGTTTGATGGATGCTTGCTGGAGGTGTGATGTGGGTGAATGTTGCCATGGAAAAAGGAGCGAGTGCGAGATGGAAGTGTTTTCTAAATATTAGTCTTTTGGGAATTTTTTGTGCATGCTAGATAACAGTTTATATATCGGTCAGCTGAATAACGGAGGTTTTTGCCTTATTGGGAAGATAAAAAAGTAAGCCACTTAACACTGAAATTGAAACATTCTTTAAAATGGAGGGGGATTGAAAGTAACAGATTGAAAGTTTTTTTTTTTATTCCACAAAGAACCTTTTAGAGAAATGTTCCAGTGATGGATGAAACGAACCACTATATTGTCTCTATTTTCTTTACTTTAACATTTTGTGGAATGAAAAGGTTTCTTGGAAACATCAATGGCAATAAAGAATTATTTTGTAAGAATCCAATTTTTATTTACTATTGACCAACTTTTATTGACCCAAAATCCAATTTTTATTGACCATCAAATAAAGGTTATCGTCAATTGTAAATACATTTTTATATACTGTGAGAAAAATAAGTATTGATCATGATTTTTCCTTGGAACTATATTTCTGAAGGAGCTGCTGACATGAAATTGACCCAGATTTAGCTAAAAACCAAACATACAAATAAAACAAAACAACATGTATTCAGGAAAATTAGTTATGTGTAACAACAATGGAATACCACAAGGAGAAGGTACTGAACTTCTGAAATGTATTTAATAATTGGTATATATTTTTATTATTATTATTGATAATGACAGATTCAAGATGCCTCTTTTATGGAGAATAGACTCACACGGAGTGTTCAGGTGTGATTTTATTTTATTTTTTCCCCTTGACGGTTGGGTGGGTCTCATCTATTAACTCTGATCTTTAGTTCTTGTTTTCTGTAAGGTGATTGGCTGGGTCAGTCTAGCAGCTTTATTTTCTTTTTCTGAATCCAATTGAGGGTTTCCTTGGCTGTGTTTGAGATCATCTTCTTCATCCTGGTTCTTCATCCTGGAACCACTGATGCCAATAAGGAACTTTTTCTAAAAAAAAAAAAAGTCAAACTGTGCTCTGCTATTTGTACTAAACCACAGACTGTGCTGGACAGATTACTTAAAAAGTGTAATCCAGTGCTGATTACATTTTAGATAATGTAGTATGATTATGTTTTTGATTGTTATCGATTACATTTGACCTACACTTACTAAATCAATTTGTATATTTTCAAATA
Organism: Danio choprae; assembly: GCA_903798125.1. Lineage (NCBI taxonomy): Eukaryota > Metazoa > Chordata > Actinopteri > Cypriniformes > Danionidae > Danio > Danio choprae. The sequence goes on along the minus strand of CAIGQW010015581.1, from coordinate 3,438,147 downwards.
AAATGTATATAGAAATAAAAAAAATTATAATATTTTGCTTATATACATTTTTTCTGTGAACATTTGTATATTTTTCTAGCTTTAAACCTGATCATATTTCACCCAAATATTTGCTTATTATATTTTTAGAAATATTTTTGCTTTGCCAAGAAAACAAGGAGCATTTGTTTTTTATTTTATTTTATTTTATTTTATTTTATTTTCAGCACTGTTTCAACAGCAACAAATGCTTTAGATGGAGTTTAACTTTTATTGAACTTTCAATATTCTATTTTAGGAGAAAGAAAAATTCCAGCCTAAGCTTGTTTTTCCTTTGACACTATCAGGTTAAACTCAAGTGATTTATCCAAGTGACAATTATGTTATTTACTAAGCTCCATTTGAATTATAACTGCTGTTTTGGTATGTGCTGTAACAATCTCCAACTTTAGCATCTATGCCTATTTGTGAGCCTTATGTAATCGTGTGTTTTGAAAATTCAGGAGCAAGAATGCATCAAACCAACGGCTTTGAGGATAAAATCTGTAATCTAGGTGGCATTAAGATGTCTGTATGCGGCTCTAGAGTAATTATTTCTGTATTGAGCGCACCACGCTAAAAACACAAGCCACTTCAGTAATTTACCCTAGATTTGGCTTATTATCCTGCACAGCTCAATTCATTCCTGAACTGCTTATCCTGCTTCAAAGTGACGCGTATAGAACACACTGGTTACCGGTATAGGCTGATGTTTATGTAAACACACAAAACCTCAGATGACCCACTGACGCATGACAGGCCTGGCTAACCTGGAGAACTGATAACACCAACAGAGCACAGACTGACTTTAAAGCTGCACACTGCTGTACAAAGTTTTGAGTATCTTACAGGATTCCCACGGGTCATGGAATATCATGAAATTTTAAAAGGTCTATTCCAGAGATTGAAAGTCAAGGAATTTTTTTATATATATATATATTCCTGAACTGCTTAT
>CAIGQW010015581.1:3423149-3436774 GCA_903798125.1 Danio choprae | reverse complement strand
AATATTTCAATTCTCTGCAGAACAAATAAAGTATCCAATAAATTGCCCAAATACCCTAACTTAGTTAAGAAATCAGTTATTACAAATTAGACATTAAAACTATTATATTTAGAAATATGTTGAAAGTATATAATAAATTTTTTTTATTACATATAGCAAAATAAAACGATGCCCCTAACATTGGCAAAATGGCTCTGGATGCCCTGATCCCAATTTATAGAAATATCATGACACAGATGCCCTGATCTCTCAAACTAATCTCTGAAAATCATCCTCAACCAATACAGCGCAGAATATGTCGGATGGACAAGATGGACAATAAACTCATTTACAACATGTGTGTCGCATGTGTGTCATGCAGAAAAGATGTGATGAAGGGAAAAAGAAATCGAGAGAAGGGAAGGCGGTCATTAACGCCAGTTAGTAAGCTAGTGCTTTCTAGTAAGAGGCTGATCTCAGGACAGTGGTGTAGGTGTGAATTGAGTTGAGTATGTGAAAGTGTCTGCAAATGATAAACAGTATAGTTGACAGAAAAACACATTCACACTCATTGAGTCATGACAGAGCCAATCAATAGCAAAGAGTGAACAGAATAAGTGCTCGTGAATAAAACATTCTGCACTGTCTGTCCAATCTGGCTTCTGCTATAACTTTATATTAGGTAATTTCTGATAGAACAAGACAGTACTCCCTGCCTTTCTGTGTCATATTGCAGGCTAACACTGCTTTTGTTTTGTTCTATAGATGTAACATCATGATTATTCATCATTCATTCATTCATTTTCATTTCGGCTTAGTCCCTTTATTAATCTGGGGTCGCCACAGCGGAATGAACCGCCAACTTAACCAGCATATGTTTTACGCAGCTGCAACCCATCTCTGGGAAACATCCATACACACCCATTCACACTCATACACTACGGACAATTTAGCTTACCCAATTCACCTATACCGCATGTCTTTGGACTTGTGGGGGAAACCGGAGCACCCGGAGGAAACCCACGCCAACACAGGGAGAACATGCAAACTCCACACAGAAATGCCAACTGACACAGCCGAGGCTCGAACCAGCGACCTTCTTGCTGTGAGGCGAATGTGCTACCCACTGCGTCACTGTGAGGCCCACATCATGATTATAGTGACCAAAATGATCACAGTTATCAAAATTATCACGGTTTTGTTATGACCTGAAAATGTAAAAAATAAAAATAAAAAAGTTCACCCACTTATTCCACCAAGTTTTGTATCTAAAAATGATCCAACAACAACTCAAATTTGCAGCTTTATGCAATTTTGTGACAAACGGCATGAACACGGATCCCTGGATTTTAGTTTTGTTGACTTGTGTTTGCATTATTTGTTTTTTTAATTATTTGATTATTGTTTTGATTGGTGCATTGATTTTCTTATTTGTTAAACCTGCACTTCACAAGGATCAGTGTTTATGTTGTTTTTCACAATATTGCATAAAGCTGCTTTATAAAAGCCCCAAAGGGTGCGATTTGATGAAAATATCCAATTGCATTTTTTCTGACTGATTTTTTTTTTTCAATTTAAATTTGTGAAGTCTTCAGCTCTGTATCCTCAATAGCGTCCAGGACACACTTTAAATGAAAGGAATTCAACACGCTTTACTGTAGGTATATACATATATATTTATTAACTGTCTAAACGTACATTTACTATGCAGCCTTTTGCAATAAGCAATGACATAAGATTTGCCTTGAGTTTTCAAAATCATAATAATCACAGTTTTAATGATAATGAAAATTTAAAACAATAATAACCATAGGGCGACACGGTAACTCAGTAGTTAGCACTGTCGCCTCACAGCAAGAAGGTCACTGGTTTGAGTCCCGGCTGGGTCAGTTGACATTTCTGTGAGTTTGCATGTCCTTCCCGTATTGGCATGGGTTTCCTCCGGTTTCCCCCACTGTCCAAAGACATGCTAAATAGGTGAATTGAATAAACTAAATTGGCCGTATGTGAATGAGTATGATGTGTATGGATGTTTCCCAGTACTGGGTTGCAGCTGGAAGGGCATCCGCTGCGTAAAACATATGCTGGATAAGTTGGCGGTTCATTCCACTGTGGCGACCCCTGATAAATAAAGGGACTAAGCCAAAGGAAATTGAATGAATGAATACTATCCATGAAAAAAGACAGTTCATAATAGATCAACCATCTATGCACTATAATATGTGAAACTATTTATATATAGACAGGTTTCCAAGATGTTTAAGAATTTGAAATAATATTCTAAAAGTTTATATGATCTCCTATATTAGGTCAGAATAAAATATGTGACAACAAACCTTAATCTTAAGTTTACATTTTTTGACACACATATTCTGACATTTTGTTTTCACAAACCTTGTTGGAAATCGTAAAGTACACTCTTTTTAATTGTTTTTGTATGCATGAAATGTTTGATCTTGACACTGAAATCATCTTGTCTTTGACCAATTATTCATGACAAAATTGCAAAAAAAAAAAATTTATTTGTTAAGATTATTTAATTTGTTAAGACTAAAATGGCTATTTCACTTATTTAAATGTATTCTAATTTGCATAAAAAATAAGACTTTTTGAACTTAACTGCAACAACTATGTACAATTTCAGTTAATGAAAGATATATGTAAGATAATATTAGTATGATATATATATATATATATATATATATATATATATATATATATATATTTTTTTTTTTTTTTTTTTTTTTTTTTTTTAATTGGATTTGACTGTGCCTTCCTTTAGACTGTTGTAAATATAAGGTTTAAGGCTTGTATAAAATATTATGATGCTTTGAGCTCCTCTGCTACTTTGTAATTTCAGTAAATCTCATTGTAAAGCAAATTACATTCTTAGAATATTTAAGATAAACATTAAAGGGGTTGTTCACCCACACATTTAAATCCTGTCATCTTTTACTCACCCTGTTCCAAACCTGTTTGAGTTTCGTTGTCTGTTGAAATGTAGGAAATCAGTAACTGTTAACTTTCATAGTATGTTTCTCCCCATTCTTTGGGTGTGAGTGGCTACCAGTTTCCAATATTTAAAAAAATAAATATCTTCTTTTGGGTTCAAGAGAAGAAGAAAAAACGTGTTAAGGTTAGGAACCACTTGTAAATTTTCATTTTTGGATGAACTATGCCTTTAAGTTAGTTCACATCAGACAGGACTTAATTATGGAAAACATGAAAACAGTTGAATGTTTTTATGTGGTCATATTTATCTTGAACCAGTAAACTCATGTTTGCCTAATTTACAGCACATGAGATCTCAAGTGCATGTAGTGTATTTTAAAAAAATACTTTGGATATAACTCTATATGGGGCTTTGATTAAGACTTTACATATTTCCCAGATTTGATTTCAGCATGTCGAGCGAAACACAATCGGGATAAGGGCTATTTGGTCGCTCGTCAGGCCTGTTGTGGTTTAGTTATGAGTGTTTGTCTAGTGGTTTGGAAAGAACTGTTGGCTTTTAGAAGAGTTGTGCTCTCTAATAAGGTGATGAAAGCGAGGCTTTTTTTAATGAGGTTAGTGGAGATCTTCTTGAGTTCAGCATCACCGAATCTGTCGGCATTTATCTTGTTTTTCTGGCCTCTCCTAATTGCGCGGCTTCTCTTTCAATCTAAGTCGCTCTAATAAATGCATCTTGTCATTTATTCGTGAAGAAAAACGATGGGGATACGCAACAGTTGCAGTTTGCTGCAGAAATTCCTATGTGTGTGGCTCCCGCTTCTTTTCATAAAAATCGTATCCGTCATTAAGACATAAATTAGATTTTGACACACACGGGCAATTGAATTTAAGCCCCCCACTCAGCCCCCAAAACGATGAAATGAAGAGCAGGCCCTGCAGCTGCTATTCAGATGAAGGAGATAATTGGCAATGAAAAGTCACTGCGCCGCATTATGTTGTCTGCGGGATCATTGTTCATTTTCCCCTTGCTATTGAAGACTATATTGAAAACCCGAGTGTTTCTTTTCAGTTTTCAGTATTCACCGTGTGTTGCTTGGTTACTGGGAATGGGGGGAATCACCCACTGTATCAGTCGGGATGGGCCGCAGGCTGGCCCCTTGCGCCACAATGCAACTTTTGTGAGAAGGCGTTGACACAAATTAATGACACTTATGCAATGCGGCAGTTATGAAGCGCTTATAGTGCAATATTGCACGGCACTGGAGGTGAGACCATACGCCATTTTTTTCAATGCATCACATTGGAGATACCCATATGTTTGATGTTAATGCATTTAATACAATTTTGTGTTTATTATCATTATAGCACATTGACTCCCCCATGTGTTTCTAGAAAATGCTCCCACCATATAATTGAATTGAAATCCGCCAAAGTTGCTTGCATTTAATGCTAATAATGTTAAGTGTTAATGAAAGTGTTTGTGAACCCAACGTGTCTATGGAAATACAAATGGAATTTACATTTGGTACAAGAATAATTGTTTGAGAAGGCCTGACTTCTGAACAGTTCACCTTACGTCGTCCTATTCTCATTGATATATTACATGGGTGTCTACATTAATTTCATATCAAATTATGTATTATTCATCACTTCTATAACACGTTAGTTCCTGTTTTATATATATATTTTTAAAAAAACAATTTGGACCCACTTTGCACAAACGTCACAACAAATCTGTGCACTCATATGCAAAACAACTTCTAAAAGTATTACAAGTGTTCAAGCAATGCAAAGAAATGACATCAAATGGAATTTTACCCCAGATGACCTTTATATATGTTAGAGGGCTATAATATAGTATATAAGGTAATAGAGGACATTCTTGGAATACATGGTCTAATTGGCTTTAAAGATCATAAAGGACCACTTATTTATGATAAAACTAATTTTCGTGTATCGTGTTTTGTTAGAAGTTCTTGACAGTCAAACATGATTTTCTATTTGTTTTCATTATCAAAAAGGGTTAAAAATTACAACAAAATGGGTTTATTTTACTAAATTCTTTTGTAAATTATTACGAACACTGCAATGCTCACTTAAAAGCCAGAAACACGGCTTTATTTAGTCCCACCAAGCCATAGCGTAGGCCCTATTTAAGTTTAATCGAAAGAGTAAAAAGCAGGTATATCTTTGCATCTCTGCACTATTAACATTATTCAATCACAGTCATTTCTCTTTAATATTTGCTATGCGTTTGGAAGACTCGCTTTCTTAAACGAAGCAGACAAAGATGTAGCTTATTCCTATTACCCCGAGCAGAATGAAAGGAATCAAAGGATTTTTTCCCCTTAAATGGGCTAATTTTCCCCTTGAATTATGAAAGTAATGGCTAGGTAACACTCTGTGCACAGTACCCGACGGCTTAAGTCTTAAATCCTTCCACGTGGCCTGGCTAGTCGTGGCAATTAGAGCTCATTACAGACTCATAAAGGCTCTCATTTGTGGGATTACTTAATAGACAATGAAATTTTATCGTGAAGCATTATGCAGAGAAAAAAATAATATTGAAGCCTGGACGGTATGATGGGCGCGCGCCGCGAATCATTCCGCATGGGTTGTCAGTCATTCTCTCTCCCTCTTCTCTCTTGTCTCATACGCCGTGTTTCATCTATTACAACAATTACAGACAGAATGACAGATGTGTTTGTTTTTTCGCCTCCCCAATTCAGCCCATTTTAAAGTCATATTCTACCCCGTTTAGGAACAAGACGCTGATTTTAGCAATTATATGCCTGTGAAAGCGTCTTGGTGATATTAGCACTAAATGCTGATATGAAATCGTCATTACGTCGCTTGAACTCTGCCCTCAATTATCATTAGTAGTCTTTCAGTTCTATCATAACATCCATAAAAGCCGCCCCGAACGAGAGCCCATTTTTCTGTGTTTTGCATGGTATTGAAAAAGATTAGGTGTCAGGCCTGTAATTGGGTTTTGGGCAAAGATAATTGCAGCCTACAAACGCAAGCAGTAGCTACAGCTCGTTCAGATTGACAGCGTTACTTTCACTGTAATCTTCAGACAATGTTTGACGAGGTGAAGTCTCTTCCGAAAGAACAGGAGGCAGAATAAAACCTGACCCACCGTTATGGCGAGACTTAACCTCGTCAAAGCTTGCTCGCGCGCGCCACTGGCCTCCGCGCGCAGTGTCTGGAGGTAAGAGGCGTTCGCGCGCAGATGAAAGTGGAAGTTCACCCCGCTGCTGACCCGCCGAGAGATCAAACCCGCTAATTATTGTCACAAGATGAGGGATTAACGCATTTCTGAAATAGCTGGCTGTTTATCCACTCCAAAACCTCCACAATAAACACTTTCTAATTGAATCCTAATCGCTATCAAATTGCAAGCGCCCAGACTCCACTGAGAATCATAAATCTTTAATTGCCGGCTCCAGATCTATGCAAACAGACGTGAACCAAGATTATAACTGAATTTGATTTAAATAGGTACTGTTTTAATCGATTGTATTAGAAGATTCAGCCAACTTTTTTGTCTTTTTGTAAAAACAATTAGCACAACACACAGCGTTGTGAAAATTAATCATGATTTGAACACAAATAAAACAAAAAATATGGTTATTTAAACCATGATAACCACCAATGGAATCATGATATTGAACTGTACTAGCTATACCATGTAACATGCAGTAAAGATGTGGTTCTACAAATATCAATCTGGTCAAACAAATAAACGAACAGATAAATAAATAAACCTGGTATCTACACGTCTGCTGTAATAAATTCATGGTTCATTTTCGTAATGGAATATTGACTTTGGTGAAACTAGATCATTAGTTATTCACCACTGGTAAACCTATGTTATGCTTTTCCTTGTTAAAACGTGCATAATTCTAAAATAGATAAAAATGTATTCATTTAAGGATTTGTTAATGTGTTTATGAAGTATTTAGTGTAAACATACACAACGTATTGTCTGGAGGTTAAGCGCAAAAACCTCAATGTTCGCTTCGTGAAAGATTGATATCAAAAGTTATATTCCTTTATTACATTTTGATATTAAAATTTAATGCAAATGCAGCAATATAAACAACCGGCTCAGTTAGTAGATTACTTTACACTTTCTCCAGCAAGATTTTTCTCTTTTTATGTGACATTAATTTTTATAATGCATTGTCCATTAAGCTCAATGTAGGTCAAGTTATGGAAACTCTGGGGATTTTAACCAAGCAAAGAGCACTGTGGATAAAGGAAGACTTTTTATAAATATGGAATTTGTGTAGTTTTGCTAAGAATCTCTTGTGCTATTTGTATTATTTGTTATATGGGGTACTGGTGAAAGTTTTTTATGCAATAAAATCAAGCTCTTTGAGAAATGTAGGCCTTTTTTATACATCAACTGAAAATCTAAATATTAATCTCGTATGAAGTGGGATACTTGTTGATATCTCAGTAGATGCACTTGCCAAAGCTGTTATGCCACTTTGCTTGTCGAGGAGTGTAAACCCGCGGCTTAAAGACTGCATGGGCAAAGATTTGATTGGAGGTTCGCATGGGCATCACGTGTCCCGGGACACTAGAGGTACTAAAGCCCCTAGGCCGTGAGCGCACGTGGGTGACGTTAGGGCCGGCCCTCTCCGGGGACCCTTTTGTTGAACTATCAAACATAAGCCAGCTCCCGAGGGCTTCAGAACAGTTTTGAGACAACTGGGCACTGCGCAAGTTCTTGGAGCATCGCCATCGGTGCGCTATCACTGACACCATCAGCATCTTGCTCAGACAGGAGCAATCATGTCGAGGTCTTTCTACGTAGACTCTTTGATTATCAAGGATCCCGCGCGCCCGACTCTGAGCGAGCACACGGGGCAGGACTTTCTCATTCCCATTGGCATGCACTCTCCCGGCGTGATGAGCGTCACTGCGCCCCTCTGCCCGTCCCGGAAAACCGGCACCTTCTGCGTTTGTCCGCTGTGCGTATCCTCACACATTCACTCTCCCCGCGGCGGGATCCCACTGCTCAAGGGACAGGGCTTCACCGCCGGTGACGCGGCTTTCTGCCAGAGGATGGCACACCAACAGAGCCCCGCGTTAGCGCACCCGGGACACGGACACGCGCCTGTCTGCACGCCCACAAGCTTCAGCGTCACTGACCCTCGGAGGTATCACTGCCTGTCTCTAGGTGAGTGAGTGCGCGCGCATGCTTATACACCTGTTACTGCTTAAAACGATGCACTCTGCTATTTAGCATAGGAAAATTAATAGAAGTCGTTATGCATTGGTTTCTCTCTCCCTCTCTCTTCTTATCTTTCCATCTCTAAGTCTCAGTTACTTTATTTTACAGTGAAACAGACTGAATTGCAGTTTTACGCACTTTGTATCTCAAAGAAAGAAAGTAAAAACGATGTGTTAACCATTGTTTTGTTTTTTGTTTTTTGCAGTGAGTACGCACTGACATTCATTTGAATTTAAATGGTTTTTTTTTCTTTCCAATAGGTGCGTCTGACAACAGCCACATACAGAACGGCAAACGGATGCGCACCGCCTTCACCAGCACTCAGCTGCTCGAGTTGGAGCGCGAATTCTCGTCTAACATGTACCTCTCACGCTTACGCAGGATCGAAATAGCCACATACCTGAATCTGTCAGAGAAACAGGTGAAAATATGGTTCCAAAATCGACGCGTTAAGCACAAGAAAGAAGGCAAAGGTACGCAAAGGAGCGCGCACGCAGGATGCAAATGCTCGGGCAGCCACTCGCACTATCCGCGCTCAGAAGACGAAGAATCCCTGTCACCTGTATCAGCCACAGAGGAGAAGGAGACTTCACCTATTTAGGAGGGGTCACAAACATTATAGACTTAAATTTTGTACCATACGTGGCACTTTTAAACGTACGGATCCGCTAAAAGTACTGGGTTTATGGGACGCTGTTTCTTTCCATAACCCAAAGTGTGTGGAGGTTTAGTCAGTTCCTTTGTATTTCCACAAACTGTTTTACGCTGACACTCAAGTCAGTTGTGTTTTATCTATGATAAACTGTGAGAGAATACGTTTTTAACAGTTTGTTTTAAGTGAATTCTGGTAATTCATTGTCTTCCCTGTTCTTTAAAGAATAAACTTTGGACTCATGAAGAAGATGAAATATTTCCTGTTTGATACTGTAAATATCCAGACTGTTAATCCTAGACTACTGAGAAGCTGTGATTTTTTTTTTCCCATCCGAATTTTATGTGCATATTAATGAAAATGTGTATATTTGTATTTATTTAAATAAAAAATACATCTGTAACTATATTCGTGGGTTCTGGAATTTATTATCAATTATCCAACTGCATTTAGACACCTGTTTAATTTTTTATCCTATGAATTTTAAATATAAAAATACACTTAAGTTCACTTAAGTTCAATTCAAATTTAACATAAATAAAACTTTGGGAGACAAACTCGGACACCTGAAGTTCATGAATTTGTTGCATTTCAAGCAACAAGTGACAAATATTATTAACGAGACTCCAAATGGGTTTGTTTTATTAAGAAAACAACACAAAACCTTTTAACCCATTGAATACTCTTCAAAGAGAACACAATAACCCCCCCTAAAAGCTTCATGAATTGTATCATATGAAAGACCCGCTTGTTAGCCTGTGCAAACGATTTATGTTTTTTATGTTATTGTTTTTGACAAATGTCTGAATGTTTATCAGATTTGTCTATAAGGATAGTATAATTTTAAAAATGATATGAGATATATTTTCACCTAATTTTCAGCATTCTTCTCATATACTCTTTACTAGGCCACAAAAGGCCTATAGGACAGAATTTCTATCTCACGAGCCAGGTGATAGTCAATTATACCTCTATTCTGTGTGCGCTTTTCAAGAGACGGTTGTCCCCGTTAAGTAATCCGAAAGGAGTTTAATTGCAGTTTTTTGTCCCACGTTGGTTGCTTATGTAGCAATTCCTTCAATACGAGCGAGGGAAAAAAGCTACGCAGAGCTGGCCAAAGGCTTTGACAGGTTAGATTGTCCTGCCAGGAACTCGCATTTAGCCGGCGGACCCCCGACGGCGGCGAGCTCAAGGCCTTTCACGAGACGTCTACAGGGTTCCTCTGCGCGCGAGAAAACGATTTAGTCACTGTTTCATTAGGCACTATTTGAACCTTTCAACTTGGGCCAAATTGAGGGGGCATGCTGAAAATTGAGGGATTACGTAGGAGGGGTGATAGGAAATTAGCGAACGCTTAATTTAACTCGTGTTCCGTCAGAGTTTGGGATACATTCCTAATTGAGAGGGGAAGCAGGTGAAATTTTGGTCCCACGCAGGTCCTTTCAGAGGGGGAATAAATGGCCTCCTTTCACGTCTCGCTTCACGATCATATATTATCGAGGGAAGGCACCTAATGAATATATATTGAATTTCTTATTAATCGAATTAGACTTCACCCCTCGCAGGTGCGAGAGAGAAAGAGCTCCCGACAAAAGAGTTTGCAGCCGTTTCAGAACTGACTCGCGTTTTTCAAACATGACACGGCTGACCCCGGATGCTTGTCACTTGTTACTTTATTGATACTTTATTTACGCTTGGCGTTTGGAACATCTTCAAAACGAAGTAGAATTAATACGTAAAATATGTCTTCTTGAAATGCATTCTGTCAATTTATTTATTTAGGTAGGCAGTTGTTTTTGTTTTTCCGTTCTGTTTGGCCAATTGTATAGTAAGCCAAGGTAATGCAAGCTTTCAACTGATGTTAAGGCATTTATCTTCACTTACACGGCTGGTGTAGCCTAGTTAAGTAGCAGGTAGTCTATATTAGATAATCCGATGCTTTAAACCAAATAATAAATGGAAACAAAGTACAGCTCCGCTTTTAAAGGATACTCGCTGTCGCAAAATGGGCAATTACGCATGACAAAGAGCAATTAATAGAAGCCCCTTTTAGGCGCTTGCAGCTGCTTTCGCCTTGAGAGAAGTGGGGCACTCGGGCAATGAATGCCTCCCAAACCTGTTTTGTCCTTAGTCGCGGAAACCGCTTTTCTAATACTGCAAAGTTGACGTGACACTCTCTTCGGGCTTTTTCGAAAGCTCGAGGACATCGTTTGGGCTTCCCGTCCAAAACCGATTGTTTCAAAGATGATGGGAGTGGGAATTCTAGACACGTGTCCCATCAGTGCTGTCCATGGTGACTTAATTTAGTGGGAACTCGGTTATCACACAATATGTCCTGAGCGCTTTTGTGGCGCTCTCTAGAATGGGCCCTTTCTGAGACTTGTCAGCTCCTCTTTAAGGCGTCCCATTGTTGCGCTCCTGAGCGTGCCCACTAAATTATCAAGTGTGCTTAGTGGCTTTGCTGGATTATAATGTATATCCGTTGTAAAACAAAAAGTCAGCTTTGAATGAGATAATATATGATTATATTATATTTTAGAAAAGAGAATGTTTTTCATTACTTTGGGCAACTCGTTCAGGAACTATAGGATCTGCTATAAGTGGACTTGTAGTGTCTAAGAGTGAAAGCAATCATATTACAGAGTCTGAATGAGGGAGAAACAGACAGACTTACATAAGCTAGTAACATAAGATAGCATAACAGACTTACATATGCGTAGATGTCATTCTTCTGTTGATGTTGTTTTGGGATTGCTTTGGTTCAGCTTGCCCGATTTCAGTTTTAAGATTGTTTATATTTGTCTCGTGTAGGTGTCTCCTCTTTATATAATTGTAATAATCTAAGTACAATTGTTAACTTTGTACAATAATGTAAGTTCATTTTAAGTTCATCGATTGATCGCTGCGATATCCACAGTTTTTGGTTCTAGCACCCATGAATGATGACGACGTTTGGTGACCATTTTAGCTAATCATATGACCATGCAAACGTTTCACGTAGATTTACCATCGTAAACGAACAGGTATTACTCAAGTTATAGTTCCCTCAGTGTTGAGGATCTGAACCCTTTTAGGAGAAACAATTATATGAGCATGAAAATCAGGGCCAAAACATGAAAGTTATTATTTGGACCCATAATAACATGGCTTTGCTCTTTCAGAACCCAGTAATTTTTATCATTCAGGTTTGAAAAGGTTACTTAACATTTGCCTTGACATTTAAGATGCAACAAAAACTCACAGAAAACATCGTGTCGTAATTGTTTACTCTTAACATTTTACACCCTCTGAGCTCAACGCCTCTGCCGACTGTGTGTTTGCGTTCAAGGTCAACTTTTATTCATTGTGAAGCATTTCCTGCGAGAGGAGCAGTAGCGCCTCCGCCCCGGCTCTACGCCCACTAATATATAGCCGATATAGAAAAAAGGGGAGCTTCAGCACGCTGGACAGCGCGTGTGTGAAAGCAGCGCGTCAGAGCCTATTGACAACTGACCAATCAAACAATCTGACTCCACTGCTCCTCATATTAAACCAATGCACAGAAGAAAAAAAAACTGTGGCAGGCTTTGAATTTAAGAGTCGGAGTTCTGAATTGTTGTTGTGTTTTGTCAATTTGTCTTGATGATATAATATAACTGCCAGGGGATTTTATATTATCTTTTAAAGCATGTTGTTTTTAAGTAAAAACTTGTAATGCACATTTAAATCGATCACTTTGGGTTATTAAAAATTAAATTAAAAGACATTCATAAAATATAATTATTTCCTCTCCTAAGATTTATCACTATTAACCTCAGTCAGTGAACTGAATTTTTCATCTGTGTTGTCAGTTGGTGATGCGATAACATATTCAAAGCAGAATTTTCTAGTCTCTGTTTGAATAGCTATTTATTTCACTTTCTCGCACACATCCTCACATTCTCTGTTTTATGGAGACTTAACCATATATAATAATTGTAATCAAACTTTGTATTTTCTTCCCACATTATCTTCATGGGACTTCCCATAGACTTAATGAGGATTTTTATACTGTACAGATTGCATATTCTATCCCATAACCCCTAAACCCAACCATCACAACAATCTGTATTTTTACATTTTTAACGTACTTCAAGATGATTGATATACGGAGCTTTTGATATATAAGTACTAAACCTACCAGTAAACTTAACATTCACGAAAAACATTCTGCAGTTTGCATTTTATAAAACATATGGTTTAGTGTGGCTTTAAGTTGTTTTCCCAATTAAATTACCCAACGATGCTGATTTTGTTATCATTTACTTCAAGTAAACATAAACACACGCACATAAATAACGTAAAGGCCTATATCAAAATATCAAACGTCAAATCTGTGCTGTTATTGCACACTTTCTTTTTTGCAGTTATTGTGCTGCTAATAAAGTTAAAGCCATTTGTTTTGATGTGGTCTGTTCTTCAATTCCGTTTATATTATCCCCAGAAGGCTTTTTAATCTCTCTCTCTCTCTCTCTCTCTCTCTCTCTCATTCATTGTGTCTCTTTTAGTGAATGGGCTTGAACTACCAACAGGAGAGAGATGAATGCAGGCTCTACCACAGCTGGACATATACGCCACCATGTGGTAATAGTTCTCTGTAGATATATAGATATAGAGCTTTTCCTTCTTCAAAAAGGAGACTGCGTTGAAACATCAGAAACGGTTTTGTCTCTGTAAGCGCATATGCCTGTGAAAGTGATTTCTTCGTCTTGGCGTCAGTCAAAGTCGACTGAAGTGCTGGTGTCCCGCGTACTGCGTCTGCGCCCAACAGATATA
>CAIGQW010015581.1:3405360-3423049 GCA_903798125.1 Danio choprae | reverse complement strand
TATATATATATATATATATATATACACAGTATTTTGTGCAATCAAATAGGCTAATAATAATGATGATAATAATAATTTTATATTTTTATTACTTTTCTTCCTCTCTGTTAATCTGTACTTTCCACCCACACTAATTTCCCCAAAGACCAAATTTAGTCTGTGTTCCAAAGCGTTTAATATTAACGACCGTTTAAGCTGGTAATGTCATTTAAATTAATTACATTACATACATAAGTATCTTTTCAGGCCACTTTTGGAGACTGTGTTGATCAAATGTATTCAGTCTTTATAAAATTTGTGCATTTTCAAAAGACTCTTTAATTGAAATGTCTGTTATGTAGAACCCCTAAGAAAACAATAACACACACAGCAGTTGAATTATACCTGCGGAATTGTGCTTATTGGTTGCAGGTTTATGCTCACTTAAGTGCATTCAATGGATTCCAAACTAAAGCACCGATCACCGCTATTTCTCAAGGCTTCAGTTTTAGTCTCAAAGATTATAGTCTTTTGTTTCCAGAACAAGGGACTCTGTTCTTTTGAGCGACCGGGCGGCACGAACATGTGGAAATAATTGAGCTGAGCAACTGGAGATGTGTGTTTCTCTGCGAGGGTGAGCTGCTAGGCTGGAGGGCTTCTCCGAACCGGCTGCAGGAAGAGCAGAGAGGGCTAGAGGGGGCCAAGCCTGCCCCGGGGCTTCACTCACCATATACCGGCTCACTCATCTGCACAGAGCTGCAAATCACCGTGTGCTGCGCCGCGTAAGGTACTAATTCATAATGAGCCATTATCTGCAGCCTGGCATGTCTTAAGCCGAAGGGAGAAATCAGGAAAAGATGTCGTTGTTGTCAGTTGTGAGAGTTTGACTACTTTCATATTTTTAATACAAATTATATAGCATATGTCTTTGATGTTATTTATTCAAAACTGCGCTGTAATAAATTAAAGAGAGAGAGAGAGAGAGAGAGAGAGAGAGAGAGAGAGAGAGTTTGAAACGAGAGCCACTAAATGCGTTTCTTATGTTAGAGCGCCCCCTGCGTAAACACGCGTGCGCCTGTGATGGATCCCAATTTTTTTTGGTTTTCTGCTGAATGAGCTATTTCAGAAACACACTGTACTCGACACAAAATTAACCATTATTATCTAAGAATCTCTGAATTTATTCACATTTGTTCAGTGTCCCTATTGCGTGCACTCCAAAGTGCAGAAATGACACAACACAAACTTAAGTACTTTTAAATTAATATCCACAAAACAATGCGCAAAAACTGCAACAGTAGCAATAACCCCTGAAAAGCACAATCATCTAAAAGCTGAGCGTGAAGAATGGAGCGTGATGACAAGGTTAATCGAGTTACCGAATGTAATTGTGCATTCCCAATTCTTTGATTTCTTTCCTACCTAAGCCTGTATAAAAACACTTTTAATGGGTCACTTGACTTCATTGTCCCCGCAAAAGATCCCTTTATTCCAAAAGGGCCCCTCTTGGACTTTACAAAAACATATGGCCCTTTTCTTCCCCGCTCAACCTCTTTTCATGCACCTCCTTCAGAACTGCAGAGCACGGAGAAATCTGACTCCTCTTCGGAGCCGCAGTGTGAAAACACGGACTCTTATTTTGAAAGGACGCCTGGGGCAGAGGGAGAGAGGAGGGGCAGTTTCCTGAGAGTTATTTACTTTGAGCCAGATGATTAGTTCTCTGGGAAGGATGGACTGTAGCATTGAATCAATTACAGGTTGCTGTTGCAGAGGCGCATTTGTGTGAGTGGCCGTGGAGCAGGACGGAGGAGCGCAGCACAAGGGAAAGGATTACTACTGCTTTACAACTGAGGACCCTTGGGCTGATTAGAGTATTTTACAAGAGCTTTGCCATTCATTTTGGCTGTTCTTTTTATCAAAGGGAACAACCAAAAGGGATTAAAAAGGTATTGTATGTTTAAATTAGTTTAATTAGTTTCTTTTGTATTTTCGTTCATGCAAAGTTTCCCTCGAAAACGTTTGAACCTCTGAACATAATTGCACTTTAGGATTAGACTAATTAAAGGTATGCTTTATTTCCTTTTTTAACAGTTGGGTTTTTATTAATTAGTTTACTCTTTCTCTGAAACGACCAGTAAAGAAAAATTAAACATACATGCAAATAAATAAATTAATTTAAAAAAACATTTGATTTGTTAACTTGTTAAAAAGTGTTTATTTATATTTTAAGTATTTTTCCCATCAACGCTCACAATGGATAAGTCAAAAAAAAATTACCTCAGAAAAAACAAAGATTTTTCTTTTTATTCTGGACACTTTTGCATCGAGCAGGATTATTCTTTCCCCCAAGGAACAGCGTTATCACCCGTAAAGTCAAAGCCTGGTTGTGCTGGATCTCAGTTGGAGCCGCAGGCGCGCACCTGGGGGTGTCTCAGCCCGTGGAGAGGCGCTCCGCTGGCATCTAATGGCAAACACATTTCTGACTGGAATTGGAGACTTCTTTGTACCTTAAAATTTAAATGGGATGCCAATTTCTATACTGGAATACCACTCAATGGATTATTAGTCTTCTGAAAGGATATTTATTTATTGCAAATAGCGATGGAGAAGAAGAAGGAGAGTTTGGCAAACTTCTTTGCCGCGTTTCGCTGAAGCCGATGATGATGAAGCTGCATGAGTGGGGAACTTCTCTCACATCTGGATTAACTTAATGCAATTTAGGTAGTATTTACCAAGGACTGATGAGACTGTGTTGCTTGGCTGTGACTGTAATAAGACTGGAAAAGGTTAAATTATCTTTTTTTTTTGTTCCTTTCCTACTTTTTATTCTGAACGTCTTCTCATTTTAGATCGCTTTCCTTTATTCTCATGGAAATCGCTTTTACGCGTGAACTAACCAGGTGCTGGACGGCACCCCTTGCTCAGCTGTTGTCCGAAAGTGTCAAGCACAGTGGATAGGTTGTGTTTGGCAGCCAGTTGCGCATCTGTGTGTGTGTGGGCGCCTTACGATGGGGGGTGCGCGCGGAGAAATGTGCGGGCGCTCCCGACACCGCTGGCTGGACAGATGAGCGAGACCAAACGCGCACCCGTCTGCCATTCCAGAACGGATTCCCACGGCAATCCGATGGACTCCGCACAGAAAGGGGTCGACTAATTACAGTCTTACTCAACACCCCCGGATATACCAAGGATAATTAGCTTGAGAGGGATGACACGAGAAAACAGCAGGTCTTCAGTCTTCGCTGGGCTGTAAAAAAGCTTTTTCTCCCCCCCTTACTTCGAGCTTTTCCCCCTTCACTTTTCAGTAGAACAACTGCTATACCATTTTCTTTATTTCAAACTTAATAGAACTTGGATTTTTTTTTTATTCTTAACAGAAAACAAAATTCAGTAATTAACACATTTCCTCTGGATATAATTGAGTTTTTGCAGAGCTAACCACTTCAGACTGATTGGCATTGACTGTCTGCTGGAGCGCTGATGGAACCCAGGGGTCCGAGCATCAGACAGAGATAAAACACGCGCGCGCGGAATGTCTGATTAGAAACAAGCGCTTAAACCAGTGACTGGACTTTTGTAATCACAATAATTGCAAACTAAATAAAAAAAAAATTCTGCTAATCGTTATTTACTGACGTTAGTATTTCTGAAAAAATATGTTTTTAATTCAGACGATCAAATTTAGTTGTATAACAGACTAATTTAGATGGGGAAACATAACCCGTTACCTCTTTATTATGCGCGCTCAAAGTCGCATTAAGTTGTACAAATAGGCACAATCTTAATATAGATATTAAAAATATCACATGTTATATACAATTTGAAAGATGCAATTTTTCGAATATAGGGTAAAAAAAAACATTTTTAAAAGGGAAAGAAAAAGGAAGAATTTGTAACAGTGCTTGTTGCTTCTACCCGCTTCGAGAAAATGTGTACTGTGTCTCCACCTGGTGGTCAAATAAAGCTGACCGAGCTATCCAAGTACTTAGTCGAGAAAAAAAAAGTCTGGCGTCCGTTTACAGACTGAACAGCGTCCAGACTCTTTAAAGACCCTTTATGTCTTGGCACTGAACCTTTCCAAAACTTTCTGCTGCCGATGATTCAATGCTCTCTTCAGGCTACCTAAGCTAATTCTGCACAGAAGTTCATCATTTACACTGGAGTAACCACGAGAGATCAATATAGTGCAAAGCCATTTGTTGTTGTACGCTTTAATTAGATTGATCTGTATAGTGTAAAGCAATTGAATCTTTTTCGTTTTTGTAATTGTGCTATATGAATACTTTTTTGTTTTGTACGACCCAGAGCTGACATAAACATTGTTTGCACTTGTGTTTTATATTATTTTGCTTATTTGTAGTTTAAATGTTCTGCTTTTTAAAGATGAATTTCATATTCTCGTTACAGATTTAAAATGGTAACCTCTTTTTTCTTCTTTCAGCTGAGCACAATCTAAGTGACCATGGGATTCCTGAAGACACATCTCGTTTTTGGGATTGTCTTAATAGGGGTGTTTTCAGGTATGTGGATATAGGAAAAAAAATCTATGAAAAAGTTTTTGTTTTATTTAATTTGCATTAGTTTAGTAGTAAATGTAAATTCCAAACTAACCATTTAGTTATAAAGCTTGTGTAATTAACGTGTGTTTGGTCATTAAAGGTATAGTTTACCCAAAAAATTGGTGTTGAATGAGGCCAGACCAACCGGTTAGTTAAAAAGTTTAAGACATTTTCATGGGTTTCATTATTAATATGAGTTCAAAATCAAAATAGTTTTGCTTGTTTTGTGATCATTTTTAAAAGTTACAGACTAACCAGTCAGTTTAAAGGTTAATGTAATTTGCATGTGTGTTTGGTTATTAATATGAGTTGCAAATCAGATTATGTTAATTAGTTGGTTTCAGTTATGTGCTTTTTACTTGTTTGGTGATGAATGTGAGTTACAAACTAATAAGCAAGTTACTAAATGTATGTGATTTCGTTTGGTTGATTGATTTACAAATCAACATTTTTAATCAGCTATTTTGTTGGTTAGTTACAGTTTTGTATTTTATTTAACTTTTTTTATCTATTACTAGTGGAACTTTCTGTAACACTTTAGGTCACAGCCTTAGTTTAGGTCACTATTCATGCTATTAACTACTGGTTTATTACCTGCCTATATTAAGGTAATAACTGTTCATTAGTAGTTATAAAGGATGATCTTATTCTGCATCCCTAATCCGACCCAAAACCTAAACCCAACTCGTACCTTACTAACTAAGCTAGTGTTAGTTAATGGTTTGTTAATACTGTGAATTGTGACCTAAAATAAGCAAATAGTTAATGTGGAACTCATGTTGTTAGTTTTTAATTGTTAAAAAACACGAATAATGATATTTCTTTTTAAAAATAATACCAAAACATTTACTAATATGACCACGGTTTTTCTATTACACTGTAATGAAATAAATACATTAAATATCTCCTTGCAGATGCCTCAAATCCATGGCCAGTTATAGATTCAGATCAAGAACAATTGATTCTGATACCACATTCTGACTTCAACATCACTTGCCTCGGAGAGAGGAGAGTAACTTGGGTCGAACCGTTACCGTTCAACATCAAAGTTCATTCTGGATTTAACTACAGTACTTTAATGATCACTGATGCTGAAGCCTCTAACACTCGTTACTACACCTGCCAGCATGAGGGTCAATCTAAAAGTGAAACTGATATCTACATTTTTGTTCAAGGTAAATTAGTGCTCATATATTAAAATGAACTGTTGTGTTATGCAACTGTAAAATGATGCTCATCTGTTGTTCAACAGATCCCGAGGTTCCATTTGTGTCTGAACACGATGTTGAGACAGATGAAAGTAGCACAATAATCCCCTGTCACTCAACAAATCCACATTCTCAAGTGATTCTCAGAGATCTGCAGAGTGGGGATGAGGTTCCTGTGCTTTACATACCCAAATTTGGCTTTTTTGGTTCATTAGCACCAGGACAATATGTCTGCGAGACGAGTGTGAATGGCAAAACAGTGCGGAGCATCGTTTATAATGTGACAAGCAACATGGGTAAGTAATACACAGCAATTCATTAAACATTTCATTCAAATTTCCAACATTATAACGGATCGTTTTAGACAAAAACAAGCAAAACATGAGCTCATAAGATTACATGAGCATCAAGGGAGATGACATGTTCTTGATGACCAATAGTGATGACATTATTTTAAGTGCACTGCAGGTGTGAGACGCTGACACACACTTACTTCATTTTGGATCAGTATAAAATGCATAGAGAACATTTATAGCCTGTCGAAGGTCACAGTTTAAGCTTTGTTTGGGAATAACTTTTAATAAGAGCGATTTGGTGTTGCTACATTGGTCTTGAACTTAGAGTGTATTGTATAAAAAGCTTTAAATTTTTACCTTACAAAAAGTTCAGCTTACAGCACATTAACCTGACTTGAAATAGATTGTATGACAACAAAAAAAAAGTTGAATCATAGTTAACTTAAAAGCAAAAACTACAAATTGAATGAAAAAGCTTTGAATACTAACACATATGATCAAGTTATCTCTAAAAGAATGTTTGTATGTGTATTTATGGACATTTTGTCTTGAAAATAATAACCTGAAGACTCCTACTATACACGTTTTGACTGTCTCTGTATCCTGAATCTTACATTCAGCTTCAATTACAATGAAATAATTACGTTTTTTTTTCTAATCATTTTTTTGTATTCTGCTAAGTTAAAGAAACATTTGCATGAAGCACCTATTTCTGTATTATTTATAATTTCAGTTATAAAAAATGCATTTCGTGTCTGTCCCTATGCTCTGATCAACTCTGTTACGTTTGTTATGAAAAGGTATAACAACCTTTAATGCACTTATTTAAAATAGCATGTGACTTGCTCCAAGTGATGTCACTTCCACTGGGGGGCATGTCATTTATTCTTCTCTCAATAATTTGTACAAAATATCTAGGAAACACCAATATTAGATGAATTATTTGTCAACTCTATTACTGTAATAGTTCAGTGAATTACTAATTCATTTCTTAAAAGCTATAGGAAAATAAAGAACAGACATGAAATTCAGTTTTAGAGATGCCACGTGGTATCTGGTTTGAGGTTAGCATCTTGAACTAAAGCACAAAATGTTGGAAAATGTCAACTTTGTTATTGCCAAGTCTGATTTTAACAGTTTAACAACAACAGATTCAAATGTCTCCTATCATATTTAAGCAATTTGCATTATCTACATTAATAATGGATTCATTTTAGTATTAATTATACATTTTTTTTCTGTATGTCATTCCAGTTTAAGGATGAATGAATGGAAAAGGCCTGAAATCTACCCACAAATCTAGAATGAATCATATGTTGTCATGACTTATTGATCATGTAATTTATTACAGTGCAGCATTGCTCATGTTTTGGACAATTTTGCTTATATTAAAGATGCTGAGGATTCTAAGGTTGTAGACCAGAACTTCAGCATTCAGCTGAGCGCCAGTATGGAGGATTTGAAAGAGGGAGATTCTGTCAACCTCACCTGTGAGACTCCTCCTGGAATGGCTTTCCACCAAAAGTGGCTGCATCCTCAAAAACAGGCAAGACTTTCATCTGATTTTTTCCTCTCCGTTTTGTGCTTATCTAATAGAAGAAAAGAACAGGCTTATCTGAAAGTCCAGAACTGAAGACGTATGGTGTGATGCAGAGGTGATATTTCCTCACTCTGTCTATAACAGTAGGAAGGAAATGCAAAAATGCGAGCCTACAGAAGTGAAGCTAGAAACCTCAAAGGAAAGGAGTGACACTAATTTACCATGTGCTTTGACCTGTGACCTGCCCGTCCTGTGAGTGTTGAAGACAGATGTGCATTTCTCACCTCTGTGCTCTTGTGAATCCACATGTGTGACGGTCAGGAACATATAAATAGCTAAATCAACACGTTCAAGGAAATTTGCTTCCTAAATAAAAGATTTCTAGTATTAGTTGTAGTTAGGCATTTATAGTTTTTGTGCGTGTTTGTGTTGTTTGATTAATGTCAGTTCCGAATACTCGAAAACTGTGATTGTTAGTTGTTAGTTGTTGATGTTGAATGTAAGTTGTAAATGAAAAGAAGTTAGTCAGACAGTAAGTCCGTCAGATAGATAATTAGTTACAGAGTTAGTTGACAA
Organism: Danio choprae; assembly: GCA_903798125.1. NCBI lineage: Eukaryota > Metazoa > Chordata > Actinopteri > Cypriniformes > Danionidae > Danio > Danio choprae. The sequence continues at coordinate 3,414,891 of CAIGQW010015581.1, read as the reverse complement.
AATCCTTTTGGTTAATGAAAGCTCCAATCAAACAATGTTCATTTTTTTTTATTTGCTGTTTGTGTACACGGTGATGTTAGCTCCAAATCAAAAGAGGTTATTATATTTTAGTACATGTAACTCTTGTATGTGTCGAGATAAATATACATTGTTTATTTATTTACTTAGTTAGCTGTCATTGTTGTGTATTTGATGATGAATGTGAGTTCTGAATTAAAATATGTTGGTTTATTAGGTTAGTTTGTTCCATCTCACAGTTCTTGTTTGTTTACAGTGAATCTGTCAGAAGCATTATCTTTAAAAATGAGCCGACCTCTGTTTTTCAAAGTAGTGTGGAATTCTGTAGAGAGCTTCCAAGCCCGATCTGCAGCAAAGCTGAGCTGAGTTTGGTTGTGATGAGTCTGTGATTACAGCCCTTAAAAGACTGGTGTAGAGTTGATTTATCTCCAGCAGACTGCACTGAAACACAGGCAAAGGCTAGCCCTAGAATAAAACCTGTTACATTGCAAAGAAAAGGGTGACATAATAATAGATGAAATAGAATATATATAGTCTATATAAAAAAGAGAAAAATCCAGCTTATCATTTTCACATGTCCATAATAAACACATTGTGTGTGTAATAATGACATTTGTCTCTCATTTCTCTCTCTCTACTCAGGCCAGAGAGGCTGTCCCAATAAAGCTAACTCTCCCAGATAAAATTCAGTACATCCTCCATATCTCAAATGCATCTGTGGCAGACACCGGACACTATGAGTGTTCTGTGACCAACCAGCTCACGGGACAAACCAGGTCCAAAAGCCTGGGTATCACAGTCCACGGTATGATCTTCTCTTTCTCACTCACACTCCACACACCTCTGCTTTCACCATTAAAACCAGTAAACGGAGATGGACTGAACAGATGTGCAATAGACAATCAATCAATGTCTCCTTTCTTTCTTTCTTTCTTTCTTTCTTTCTTTCTTTCTTTCTTTCTTTCAGAGAGCTCATTTGTGGAAGTTATATCCAATGGTATTGGGCCAGTGGAGGTTGTCTCTCTTCTAGAGGAAAAAGAGTTCACTATTTACATCGATGCTGACCCTGAGCCAAAGGTCACGTGGCTTAAAGATGGCCTTCCATTGGAGGACAGCTACATCTCCTCTAAGACCACACATCTAGAAAGCCTCAGGTAGGATTGTTCACAAAAAGATGTATTAAATCTATTGCATTTATGTTATTATGTTTTTCATAATCTCCATTACTGACAGTGTTTGTATAGAATTGTGTTATAATATATTAGTATTAGAGTACTTTGCAGTGATTTAAATAAGAAATGCTGTAACTATTTATTTAATATAAAAATGACTATTATTACTATTAACCTACATAGTACTGTAAAAAGTATTTAAAAAATAATGGCCCACTTTATATTAAGTGTCATAAACTTGATGATTTATTTAATCATTTATTACAATGCAGTTATGATGTGCATGCATTTCATCTAATTACATAAAAGAAAAACATTTAAATTAAATGGTTCCTCTTGAATTAAGTGAATCTTGTTGAAAGGGTCGTCAGTTTAGAAATACCACTGGAACAATTGCAATGCCTTCTTTCCTACATAGGTATGAGAATATACTGGTTCTTCGACACCCCATAGAAGAAGACAGCGGCATTTATCAGATTGTTGCGTCCACCGGCTCTAGGACTTCACGATTTTCATTCAAACTCCTCATTGAAGGTACAGTATTCGTTTTGTATGAACTGCTCACAATGTTTCTTAAACCCACATCTACAGCATTTGCCCTGTTTTTGCTTTTATACAGCCATGTACCCCGTGCTGCCACAGTCGGTTCAGGCTCCAGTGATTTGGCCCCAGAGGGAGAGTATGGAGGTGTCTCTCCACTCCACTTTCAGACTCACATGTCGAGGTCAAGCCGAGCTCTCCTGGAATTGCCCTGTTTATAATTATTACCAGACCAACAGTGTAAAGAAAGGACTCTTTATCAACACTGTGACTATTAGCAATGCTACAGCAGCCCATACAGGAGAATATGTCTGCTTGTCTGAATCCTTCAACAGCACTGAGGAGTCCACAATCTACATTTATGTCCCAGGTATGAACTGGTTTGTTACCCCAACCTTCTTTAATCCAGTCATCTTTTGGATGTAAATTGTGGGCAAACATTTGCAATTTTTTTTCTCCCCCTTGATGATGATGTGCTTTATCTTTAACATTCTCACTGGTTTTCTTGTAAAACACATTTCAGACTTATGAATAAAGCTGAAATCTGTGTATCTAGGGATTGTTTGCATCTTTCAGCCATTGACTTTCTAATGTTGTAAAATAATCTTTTGTATCGAATTTGTTAGACCTATTTTGATTTGGCCACATGCTACTCAGCATATTCATGAGGTAAATTTATTTGTGTAACAGCTCAAGCTAATTAAGTCTTGTTTAATTGAAAGTTTCCAAAGGCTAAATTGTGTTTTAACACAATCTTGTGACATACCTTACAAATGAATGACTTAAAAATATTCATGTTCAAAGCGGTAGAATAATTATGGCTTAACTCTATTACAAAAAAAAAATCACATTACTCAAAAATATTTAATTGCATTGTGATGTTATCACTTTAAATATGCCAGTAAACTGATACAGGTGCAAAAAATGTACAAATATCAAAATAATTTGAATCTACGAAAAAGATTTACAAGTTTATGTTTGTAAAATAAACTGTACATGGTGAGCTGACAATTTTAGTTCTTCCCTTTCCCACAGATCCACAAACCCCATTTGTGCTGTCCATGACCCCATTTGAAAACCATGTGCTAACGAGTTATGATGAAATGGAGATTCCCTGCCGCGTGACGGACCCCAGCACCAGCGTTTCTCTCATCCACATCGAGACCAATCAAGTTATTCCTAGTGTCTATGACAGCAAGAGAGGTTTCATCGGCCTCTTCAGTGCTGGGACGTATGTCTGCAGAGCCCTCATTCAGGGACAGAATCATGACAGCATTGAGTACATTGTTCATGGATGGACAGGTGAGAACCAGTTGGATTTTGGGGAATTACAGGAGATATCTTTTAGATTTTGTTTTGTTATGTTGTTATTCTTCAATAAATTAAACATTTTTTTTAAATATGTTTAAAAAAAATCTAAATAATTTTTTTGTTTTCCATTTTTTTTCAATCTAAATATTGTATTGTTCAAACAGGTTTTCTTTACCTGAGAAGCAAAATTGGAAAAATAATCTTTGATTTATTTAAATGAACTTTTATTACAAAATACTGTTTTCTCAAATATAAAAGATATAAAATAACAATTGGGCCTCACGGTGGCACAGTGGGTAGCACAATCACCTCACAGCAAGAAGGTCGCTGGTTTGAGCCCCGGCTGAGTCAGTTGGCATTTCTGTGTGGAGTTTGCATGTTCTCCCTGTGTTGGCGTGGGTTTCCTCTGGGTGCTCCGGTTTCCCCCACAAGTCCAAAGACATGCGGTACAGGTGAATTGGGTAAGCTAAAATTGTCCGTAGTGTATGTGTGTGAATGAGTGTGTATGGATGTTTCCCAGTGATGGGTTGCGGCTGGAAGGGCATCCGCTGTGTAAAACATATGCTGGATAAGTTGGCGGTTTATTCCGCTGGGGCGACCCCAGATTAATAAAGGGACTAAGCCGAAAAGAAAATGAATGTATGAATAAAATAACAATTTTAGAGTATTTTGGAGCTTAAGTAGATTTTTAACTATGCTGTGAAATTATAATTGTTTTAAATATGCCTGACAAGATTTTTGTTTGTATATAAACTATTGTTACCACTGAATGTATTTTGGCCTGTCTTCTGTAAATTGTCTTTTTGGTACTGTAATTTTCTAAATAACAAAAAACCTTTAACCTCTAATACACCTTAACATTTTTAAAAATGCTTTTGTCTTAGAAGTTGCATTATATTATATTATATTATATTATATTATATTATATTATATTATATTATATTATATTATATTATATATGCTTTGTGTAATTTTTATGTGGACTTGCAAAGCATGTAATAAGTTTAATGCCTAAGTTTGTTTCAGAAGATACTGAGTTTAGTTTCATGCCATGCATATTAATGCAACTTATCTAAAGTTCATTGTGTTGTCAATCAGGAGGGTCTGATTTGCGAGTGGAGCTGCGAGCAGTGAAGAGGACTTTGCTGGTGGGTGAGACCATAACTGTTGACTGTGTAGCGAAAGGCAGTGAGATGCTGGAGGACCACTGGAAATACCCTGGCAAAGTGGTAAGACAGATTTCACAATCACCGAAATCATGTGATAAGATAAGAAAAGTGATTGAATAATGCGTAGATTAGTGTATGCTCTATTCAGCCATTTTCGTTTCTGTCAGCTTTGCATTTAACAATATTTTGTGTCTAATTTAAAAATTTTGAGGCAATGTAATAAGCTGAATAAAGTACATCCAGATGGTTGTTTTCACAAATTAAAGCCCTTCAGCCTTACAGTATACAACAGCATTCTGCTTCACGTTGGGCCAGTCAGGATTTATTCTGTGAAAACAACAGCCTGACTGTACTTTATCCTTTACAAATTCTCTTGTTGTTCATTATCAGGCTAATCGTGGAACAAAGACTGTAAAGGAGAATAAGCTAAATCTGGAGATCTATTATACTCTGACAGTGACTAATGCCTCACCGAAAGACAGTGGCATCTATGCCTGCTCCATCACTGACATCATGAGCAACGAGAGCCAAACCAAAGAGCTGACTATTACCGTCTATGGTACAGAGATTTCATACAGTATATTCTCACATAGCTACAGGCTATAAAATACACACATATTTCATTCATCGGCATTCCTAATCTGGTCATTTGGTTTCAGATCATGAATTTGTCCACATCAATCCATTGATCGGTCCAGTGGAGACAGCCAGGCTGGACGAGGTGCCAGAGTTTAAGGTGGACATAGAGTCTTTCCCTGTACCCAAAGTCACATGGTTAAAGGACGGGTCTGTCCTGGGAGACGATACTGCAGAGATCAGCACTAACCTCCTGAAAATCGGCGAGACCAGGTGAACATGACTTCCTCCTCACTAACCCCTGAACACTGAACCCTGCTTAAAACCCTGTGATTAAAACTGAGATTACGATCATTAAAAGAGGTCATGAACTGAATTTCTATGATATTGTACTGTACTCTCAGGTTCACTTACATTTTTACATTTAAAATATCATAATTTTGAAGTATTATTATAATATATTATTTGTGCATGAACACAATGTTTTTTGTAGAACAATGACATTTTATTTCTATAAAGGTCCAGGGCATTTAGTTTTCTGGGTTAATGACCCCTTTAAAGGAAATATAATTTCTCTATGCTTACATTGCCAAACATGTCTTTTCACATCAACATTCCTTTTAAAAACTGTTCTAATTTCTCAGTTACCAGGGTGTGTTGAACCTGATCAGGGCTAAAGCGGAGGACAGTGGAAACTACACCATCAGGGCAGAAATAGGCAGCCTGAGTACCAGCTACAGTTTCTACCTTCAGGTTAAAGGTAGGAGCTTTTCTTTTTTTGTTGTTACTACAAGTTTTTTGAACCTACATTTGCACATGTTTGCTTTTGGCTGTGCTTGCTGTTTGCTTATCTCAGTGCACCTCTACATCTTTTTTGACTATATTTTACATACATTTGTATATGTTTTGATTGTTGTCAACTGGAGAATCTTTGTCAACATGTACATCTACATGTACATACAGGTATCCTTGTACTGTATCTGTCCTGCTAGTCAAAGGTGGAGAAAGTACTAAAAATAATTATGTTAAAGTTGCAAAATGGTTTCCAATTATACACTTAACTCATTGCCACACTTAATTGTATTTAGCAGTGCAAAAAATATAAAATTGTTTGCTTTTTTCAGCTTTTGCAAATTATTAAAATTAGTTTTGCATTAAACAAGTGTTTCAATGACAGCTCAGGCCTATATTATATTTTAATGCTAAAAAAAGGTCTCACCAATGTTGCATTTTTTAGATAAACATTCATTCATTCATTTTCATTTCGGCTTAGTCCCTTTATTAATCTGGGGTCGCCACAGCGGAATGAACCGCCAACTTATCCAGCATATGTTTTACGCAGCGGATGCCCTTCCAGCTGCAACCCATCTCTGGGAAACATCCATACACACCCATTCACACTCATACACTACGGACAATTTAGCTTACCCAATTCACCTGTACCGCATGTCTTTGGACTTGTGGGGGAAACCGGAGCACCCGGAGGAAACCCACGCCAACACAGGGAGAACATGCAAACTCCACACAGAAAGGCCAACTGACCCAGCCGGGGCTCGAACCAGCGATCAGCGACCTTCTTGCTGTGAGGCGAACGTGCTACCCACTGCGCCACTGTGAGGCCCTTAGATAAACATGATATAGTATAACCATTTAAAATAATAGATTTTTAATATATTTTAAAATGCAATTCATTTACTGTATGTACCAGCTTGGAGTGAAAATGTGGGCATGGAAAGTAAAAACAAAAACCTGTCTCCTCTTCAGTTCCCCCAGTGATTGTGGACCTGATAGACATCCACCATGGTTCTGCTGCGGGTCAGGAAGTGGTGTGTACTGCTGGCGGCTCCCCATTCCCTGAAGTGGACTGGTATATCTGCAAAAACCTTAAACAGTAAGCTATTCCTTCTTCTTTCACTCTGTTACCCCATAGGTATTATCTCTCTATTTCTGTCTGTCTTCATTCTACACTCTTTCCTTCAATATAAGGAGCACAACGTCGGTGATAGAGCCACATCCCTAGAGTTTAAAGTCAAGTCACCATAATGAATCATGCTGACCTCATTTTTCTTCTTCCACCAGCTGTGCCAATGATTCCTCCCAGTGGATGCCACTTCCGATCAACTCGACGGACATCACGGTGGAACTGCAAATGAATGTGGACAGCCACATTGAGAGCCACATTATTTTCCACCATCTTGAGAGCACAGTCGCTGTGCGCTGTCTGGCCAGGAATGACATGGGTGTTGTTTCACGGGAGGTTAAACTCATGTCAAGTGGTAAGAAGCCTGTTGTGGACTGCTTTTTTTGTTTAAAGAGCAACAAAGATGACATTTAGAAACCAGTCTGTTCATATGAAGTGCTGTTAAATTTCCTGGTGTTCACTGTTTGTTGTGGGTTCATAAGGTAAAGAAAGTTTCAAGCTGATTTGAAACTAATTTGAATCACAGGTGTACAGTTTATTTAGCAATGAATTGCTGGGAGTCGATTTGCTCAGAGGCTATGCTTTGTTTGTTTAGTATTCAGTCAGTGTTAGGAAACGTGTGATTATTCGTTCACTGTAGTGCTTGAAATTAGGGCTGTGCAAAATGACAGAAACTTCTCATATCCTGATAACAATATATATATATATATATATATATCACAATATATTAACTTTTCTCTAAATTCAATCAATTAATAGTTTATTTAAAGTGACCACATGGAAAGGACTATTTAATTTATTTTACATTATAAAGTATATAAGATATAGAAAATCTATTCATTCATATGTGATCATATTTCTCAATTTATTTACAACTTCAAGGCAAATGTTTGATTAAGAATGTACAAATATAAAATAATTGAAATAAAAATACAAAATGTAATTTTTAAATAAAATGCAAAATGTAAACATTGAACTTTCAAGATTGCAACTTTCTTCATGTTTCTTTCTACATCCCCATAATGGCATGTAATATGTCATATAAATGATAAAAAAAAAAAAGATTTCCATAAACAATGTATTTTGCGACACCACAAAATAAACAATAGAACATAGTATGACACAATAGACTTTTTATTTGTTCATGCGATATATATATATTGTCATATTGCACAGACCTACTTCTAATGCAGCTAATACTACTTCAGTAGCCTGTACATCTGTTAGCCTCATTTTGTAATCCATGCCTGTCTTGTCCAGCTCCCCATGTTGTTTTCCTGTGATAGATTCCTCAGGTGGACCTTCCTCAGACTTTAGAAACAAATCCATATGTGTTTACACTAGTTTCTGTTGGCAGGGGTTTTGCTAAGATGCAGCTTAAATGAATTGCTCACACTAGGCACCTTAATCAATACAGCAGCATACTGTACAAGATGCAGATGAAAATATTTATACTTTTATGATGACATTATTAGGTATGCTAAGGAAAAGCTAGTTTGTTTTGACGGTTGTTAGTTTTTTACAATATGCTTCCACCTTCCTCTTCCTCATTGCTGCTGGTGTGTTTAGGTCCGCATTCGGAGCTCACTGTGGCTGCTGCGGTTCTGGTGCTGCTGGTCATTGTCATCATCTCACTCATTGTGCTGGTCATTATCTGGAAACAGGTACTCACTCATTCATCCACTCACTTACTCATTCACATGGACTCTGTCACTGTCTTGTTCTCTCACTTCCTCACACATTCACTCAGTATTCCAGATACTTATAGTTCATTCAACTGAAGTACATGTTCAGTCATTCACTTACTCTCACTCAGAGACCTACTAACTTACTTACCTAATCAATCATTCACTCTTTTGCTCTCACTCAATCACCTACTACCTTACATACCTGTTTAATCATTCAATCACTCACTCATACTCAGTCACCTACTAACTTGTGTACCTGTTCAGTCATCACTCACTCACTTACTTACTCGCTTACTCTCTCATAAACATATTCAATCATTTATTGACACTTAACCACCTAATTCACTCACACTCAGTAACCTACTAACTCAGTTACCCAATAAATCGTTCACTCATTGTCTCATTCTCACTCATCTACTAACTTACTCTCACTTGATCACCTGATTACTCACATACCCATTCAACCAATCCACTCACTCACACTTAGTTATCTACTATCTCATGTATGTTCACTCACTCACTCACTCACTCACTCACTCACTCCCTCCCTCACTCATTCACTCTCACTCACTCACTCACTCAATCACTCCCTCACTCTCCTTCATTCACTCTCACTCATTCACTTTCACTCGCTCACTCAATCACTCACTCACTCATTCTCTCACTCTCACTCATTCACTGTCACTCACTCCCTCACTCACTCTCCCTCATTTACTCACTCATTCACTCTCGCTTGCTCAGTTAATCACTCCCTCACTCACTCACTCTCCCTCATTTACTCACTCATTCACTCTCACTCACTCACTCTCACTCATTCACTCTCACTCGCTCGCTCACTCAATCACTCTCTCACTCTCCCTCATTCACTCTCACTCAATCACTCACTCACTCACTCACTCAGTCTCTCACTCTCACTAATTCACTGTCACTCACTCCCTCACTTACTCTCCCTCATTTACTCACTCATTCACTCTCGCTCGCTCACTTAATCACTCCCTCACTCACTCACTCTCCCCCATTTACTCACTCATTCACTCTCACTCACTCACTCGCACTCATTCACTCTCACTCGCTCGCTCACTCAATCACTCACTCACTCACTCACTCACTCACTCACTCACTCACTCACTCACTCA
>CAIGQW010015581.1:3369851-3391345 GCA_903798125.1 Danio choprae | reverse complement strand
GACTTCAACTAAAAAACCCTTTTATAAATGTAATTTTTATGCAGACCCCAAACTTTAACTATTTATTTGCATTCTATTTATATTTTGTATGTATTTCTTTTGTTACGCAGTGTTATGAACGTGTGAATCATGACTTTCTGAAGAGCGATCACCCCGCTGTGACTCGGGTGCAGTGCATTGACAATGATGATGCCTACATGGGTGTGCTCTACAAGAACCAGGGCAAAATGAAGAACCGTGAGAGTGGCTTTGATGAACAAAGACTCAGCTCTGACAGCGGCTACATCATTCCTCTGCCGGACCTCGATCCACTTTCAAATGAAGACTACAGCAAGAGGAACCGCCACAGGTACAACACTAATCACATTGCATTCTCACTTTGGTCTGCTATTCAGAGGCCTGTTTTGAAGAAACAACTAGAGATATACTTAAACCCCCAGTAGGTAGTGGAAAAATCTATGTCTAAATAAGTAAGTCATTGAATTATTAACTTAAACGATTCATTCAGAATGGCTGATTCATTCAAGAACAGGACTAGATGTTTCTGAAATTACTTCCTCACTATATCGTAGGTGAAAACAATATGTGACAAATAAAAGATGTCAGAATTCAAAAAGTTGAAAACCAGGATCTTTATAGTATGATTATGTGCAGTTTGAATGTACTTTGGTCGCCATGTACTTTTTTAGTGGTTGCAAAGTAATTATTTATTCAAGGGACCTACTCAAGGCAGCATGCGATTTTGGACACAGCCACTGCATTAGATTACTAACTCAACTGAAATAGACTAAATTAGTTTCATTCAGAAAAAAAAAACAGTTACTGACTGTGGATTGTTATGAATTATTTTCATTATATGAATAGTGCACAAACAGAGCATATACGAAGATGCATGTCACCTAATCTTTTTGTTGTTGCTTGAATTTTGGGGCATTTTTCTTCAGATTATTTTCCAACTCTTTTGTGTGTAGCATATTGTATATGCACTTTTTTTTTTTATGCGCATCTTGTCATTTCAACCAAGCAATTTTTTACACAATATTTCAAAATGTGCATAAAAATAGGTGGATGGAGAACATTGCTTTTGTTACATGATGAATGGGCCAGGGATTTTATTAAATGTTTTTGTGTGATTGCCATGGTAATGAGCAGAAACTTGCCTTTAATTTTGGCAATTTGTTGAATGTGCTTACGAGAAAATATCTAAAAATGTATTTCCCCAAATGACTCTCTATACACTTTTACATACAATATGTATATGTCCTTACACTGTAAAAAATTTTTTTCTTACTTCATTTTTTGTCTTGTATCTAAATAATCAGGGTAGGCTAAATAATATTGTTTTTCGTTTTGAGAAAATCCACTTAGTTTTACCATATTATTTCTCAAAGCAAGACAATATTTCTGGTTGTCTAGAAAATGCTTCTTGATTTAAGAATTGTTAGATATTTGGACTAGAAACGAGACAAAAAGAATGCAGTGTTTTTGCAGTGTTTACACTATGCATTCAGCCATCTAGTGTATGAATGTTATTGGGTTATATTAACATTTATCATAAGAGTAAAAAACCCTGTGCCCTCCGCTATGTAACATTACACATTTAGTTTTTTCATGTAAATAAGTGAACTCCATGTTTTTTTATTCTAAAAACAGAATAGATAGAATAGAACTAAACAAAATTGACACATACCTCTAGTCTTTCCTTTACTCTATACAGCATATGACTGAATTGTCCTCTTTTTGTCTGTAGCTCTCAGACATCGGAGGAGAGCGCGATAGATACGGGCTCTAGCAGCTCCACGACCAAGCGTGAGGGGGAGACTTTGGAGGACATCACCTTGCTGGACGAGATGTGCTTGGACTCAGGAGACCTGGTGGAGGACAGCTTCCTGTGAGAAAAAGCTGCAAAGAGAGAGAAACTGAGACATCTACAGACTTTTCATTCCAAGTGCACAGATCTCTCTCTGCGTCTTCTTGTCACTTTTTCCTCACCTCACTCTTATGGAGCCTTTAGAAGAAGAAGAAAAAGACTTTTGATGTGTGAATGTCATTGATGTTTTTTGGATGAGACATCGCCCTCTATTGGTCTGGAGGAATGAGCAGGACTCTATGAGCGCCCTTAAAGAGGCTCAGTGAGTGACTCTAATGGAGCTAAGACCAACGAAGAGGAGATTTTTCTTTCTGTGTATCGTTTCTCTGTGTTTGTGCGTGAGTGAATTGTGCGAACTTTATTCTGATGGGCATTCTGATCAGCAATATAAGCATGTCTTTCATATTAATGACCTGGGTTGTTTCACGACTGCTACCTTTCAAACGAATCCATCTGAGCTATAAAAAAACCACTACAGACATTGAAAACTGGGTCAATGTGGCTTCTATTTTGGATCATGCCTGTTATTTTCCCCCTCACTCCCAGTTTTCCAGGATCTTTTATACAATGAGGAGAATGCTCCAACTAAACAGTTCAAACCTTGGAACATATATAAGTTTAATGTAACTGTTCTTGTTAATGTCTCGATATGTGTGGCAGTTTGAAATTTATTTTTGTACTGTTGGATATACTATTTGTGAATTCTGGGTTGGGTTGGTAGAATTTATGTAGTTGTAAATGAAGAAAATGGCAACTGTGTTTTGACCTGTGAGTCACATTTATTTATGTGACTTCAATTTGATACAACACTATTTATGATATCTTATGATATCTTAATGTCTGACCAAAGTTTTTTACGGAAGGAATTTCTGACACTTTTGTCAGTTTGAGGCATTAATGATATCTATCAAAAAAGATGATCCAAATGAAAATGCTTATTTCACGTAATCTTACAATATCTTTCTGGGATTTCCCTGGGTTTTGGAGTTTGTTATGCACAAACAAATACATTGTGTTTCAGACTTATTTTTTCCTAAAGTTTTACTTTCCTGTTCATTGGATTTTATATATGAGCATTTTAACCAAATGGAAATATCAATCAAGCCCTGGCAGATGTGCTGTTTGCTGCTCATTAAGATTTATGCGATCCCCCTAAAGCAAATCAATTAAAAATCACATTGTAGATTTACCAATAGCCAAATCCTGTAGTCTTGAAGCATTGTAGAGACACATCATTTAGATTTTTTTTTACTTTGATGTTATACATCACTGTTCATTGTAAATGTGTATCATTGTATATCAGCATATTACTGCCTGCCCCCCCCCCCCTCACGTCGAGAGGAGATATATATGTGTAAAAAAAAAAAAAAACTATTGCACTTTTTTTTAATTCTTCTTTTGAAAATTTTATTCGAGCGTTTCTTCTATTCTGCTTTTGTCGTGTATGTGTGTAGGTGTTTAAAAACATGTCTGTGCCACAAAAGGATGGTAAACGATTTCTAAAGAGACAGTAGAGTGAATGTTCTTGTTGTGCAGGAAGAGGGAAAACAAAGGAACGGTATGAAGTATATTCTAAGGTACAACATGTGTAATTCTAGGTAGTTATTCCCTTTACAGATGTTATTCTTTTGCTATAATATGCATTATGACCATGTACATTCAAAAGATTTATATTTCAATAAATGAGATTTAATGGACTAAGTATTTGAGCAGTTTTATCCTCAAGTTTTATTTAATTTTTTGAGATCTTGCTCTGATTATAAATAACTGACACAAACATCTGAGAGAACAACTAGACAACATTCATTTTACGTAACTTTGCTGGAGAATGTTATGGGAACCAAAACATATTACCTGTTAAAAAAATATTCAATTAGCCATAATATGAGATGTTAATCTTTATAATTTTGTTAGTCTTGTCTATATATACATTTAAGAACACTTTAAAATATTAACCATATAATTCTTTGTATGTATTTTAACCATACTTTTGCTACACCAACATAGTGAACTATAAGTTCACTAGTAACAATGTTTCTATACTTTTACCACTGTTACTTTTACCATCATTTTTCATAAGGGAAGTCTCATATTGGAAGCTGTCCCCCCATGCAGCTTTGAGCGACTTCCGTTAACTAAACCGGTGGACTACAACAAGGTGGCATCTTCTCACAAATCACATTATTAGTCGAAATTCACATTTCTTTTCAGCAGACCACGAATAGACTAACTCCAAAACTAGCTACTAATGTCATGTTTAAAAAGGTTAAATTACGAATAACAGTTCATTAGTAGCGTCGAATCGCATCATTTGGTATCATTTGTTTGTTTGTTTGTTTGTTTGTTTTTTGTAGGTAAACGTTGAAGTTATTTAAAGTGTGCTAACAACTTGAAAATCATCGCCCTGGTGAAGCCTAAGGCTGAAATGGAGCTAAAACAGCAATTTTATCTTCTCAGACTGTCAACTCACTCCCAACAGGTAAATCATTTCTTTCTTAAAACGTTTATGTATAAAACATTATGTCAGTATGTCACTACCGGTCTCGACTAGCTTACAATTGAACATACAAATTAAAATGTTTAATTATTTACCTCGGTTTCGAATGAGGACCAACTAATCTTAATCAAGACAACAACTATTTAAATCGCCAATTTCAAATTCAAAGTGTCTATTAGAGTATTGTTATGTAGTAAGACCGAATGGCCACCAGAGCGCGCAATGACATTATCTGTGAGCGCGCGGGTGAGTGCGCGCGTGCACTCGCTGCTATCTCTCCTTTGCCTGTTTTGTTTAAATATTGTTACAGCTGGAGTTCTAGTTGCACCGCCTTCTTCTTACCTTGTGATACCAAAGTTAAACATTGAGAGAGTTTCTGGTTTTACAACAACAGGATATGCAAATAGACGGATTAGTGAAGAGAACGAGATAGGGTGTATGATAAATGTGATAAGGGTGCTGTGAAACGTTTATTTAAGTGTACAATGATTTGAAAGCAGTCGTCTCTATATGGGGAAAACCCTTTTAAAGGACAGTTTTTGTGACCCAGGAAATAGAGATATAGACTGTACAGGCTACATAGATGATGGGAGACAATTTAAAATGTTTTTATTGGGATGTAAACATGTTTTATTGCTTCATCATTTTGTGAAAACATATTTTATTTCAAGTGTGTAGCCTGTGAGAATTATGGAAGTGTTTGGAGGTCTAGTGGAAAGTGTCCTGCACTCATGTAAAGGTCATTGAGAAGAGCTCTTCACAGCCAAGCTCTTGGAAACATTTTAGACTAAACTCGTAATAAATGATGGCCGATGACGTTCGTTTTTTTTTTTAAGGGCTCTGTGTGGGTGTTCAGAGCACTCTTTGATTTCAACAGGTTTTAATAACTTTGTTCATTTTTTTGCACAGTGACTTAGAGACTGCCAAAATGAGTTCACTCAAAGCCTTGTCACAGACTGACCTGTGGGTTCATAATATTTATTTCTGTGTTATCATGGTGCATTAACTACTGTTGACTGCTCCATTTGTGCTACAAGAAATATTTTAGACCTAATGGAAAGAAAACCATTCCAAAAAGTAGGAATTCTTCAAATGTATTAAGTAAAGTTCAAGAACTGTATTTTGTTAAAGATCCCCTATTATGCATTTAAAAAGGTCATATTTTGGTTTTGGGGGTCTCCAACAACATGCTGATATGCATGCAAGGTCAAAAAACACTTTCATTGTCTTATAATATGCATTTATTTTTACCTAATTATCCCAACGACTCCCATATGATTCGTTCAGCGATTCATTTGTTCCCAAACCCCTCCTTAGCGCGAAGCTAATCTGTGCTGATTGGTCCGATGACCCAGTCTGTTGTGATTGGTTGACTGCGTTCAGCGTGAGACAGAGAGAAATGCCCAGGACGACTTATCAACAAGTAGTCAGAGTGTATGTGTGAGCCCAATGCAGTAGTGTATTAAAGCAATGCAGTTTAACACCAGCATATTGCTCTATTCTTAACCAGAAGTAAAAACAGTGACACACGTTCAGTATTAATCCACACAGTGGCAAAAGCTGAACTATTTTGAATAACTTGACTGCCGCAAGTGTGTATGAACAGCTGACGGTGGCCATAGCAACGACAAACGGCAGAGGATCGCGAGCTCACAAACGCATTTAAATCCGTAAACAAAGTGTCACGTTTTCAACGTGGTTTTAGACACGATATGAGAATACAAAGAGTTAGCCAGATACAGTACAATTGGTTACAAGTAACAAAACACAATTAAATACATAATTTGCAAGCTAGAGAAAACAAGGAGGCAACCATTTTAATTGCACTTACTTACACTTGTGAAATGGAGGAAGAAACTGATCCATGAACTGTGTACTATAAAGTTCCTGTCAAGCTCTGACAAAGTCCCATACATCAATAGTCTTTTCTGATCCTTCCTTTAACAAACGGCCGACGAATCCCCCGTGTAGATTGCTGAAGCACTCGTCAGAAAAATGACGGGAACACAGCACAGGGCTGGGGATATAATGCTGAGGTATTTTTGCAAAAATAAACTTTAACCACTGACTCTTCACAGCCTCTTCACATGTTTGGGTTGGGAAAATAACACTAACTGTCCCTCACACTTCAGAGCACAGCGTCTTCGCGACATGATTCAACCTGGATTTGCTACAGTGTTTGTGGGCGGGTCAGGGGTTTCAATTTTCCCGGGTCTGCGCGCAGCAAATGGGCGGGGCTTGAGTTCCATATCGACGTCACTCCGGCACGGATAAAGACTCGTTACAGCGGCGATTCATTCAAACCACTATGAGTCGACTCTTTTATAGATGAATCAATAGTTTTAAACACGGTGCACTTTTAAATTTAAGCCTTAGCTGAATATTTCACTTCACTTTAGAGCTGTGTTACACACTGCATGGAAGATCATTTTCAAAAACCCATAATAGGGGCTCTTTAAGTATACATAATATTTCAGTGGTATAGTAGTATAGTCTACAATGTGTAACCATAAACTTTGTGTAAATTAGTTTAGAATTGCCTTTCCATATGGTGTAAATATAATCTCATATTTAAATCAGCACACATTTTAGTAAATTAAAGCACATTCATTTACTAATAGTAAATTTGATTATTTTAATAATTTATACTTGAAACTATACCTTTAGCAGCACTTTAAGTTGAAAAGGTCAAATTACTAATAGTGAATTATGCAAAGTCAACATAATCTGTAAGTGTATATGAGAAAAAATGATTAATAGTATCATACACAGTCAAAAAAGTAAACATGGCTACAAGCCAATTACACTTAGAATTTTTAATCATACTTTTTAAGTTGATCTCGATCAAAGCTAGGACAAAACGTGTATACTAATACAAGTATAGGCCAAATATACTACATATACAAATATGTATATGTGTGATAAATAGAAAAGATTGAAGTTATCCTTTCAAAAGTATAAAATATTTTATAGTTTAACAGAGCAAAAAATGTATATTTTGTTTTGTTAGGGAAGGCTAATTTAATGCGTTTACCCGTTCTCAGTTAAGACTGATCTGTGGGAAATTCTGGTTAATTCATCAAGTAACTATATTTAAATACTCTGTGGTTTAATCAAATTGTGTGTGAACAGATATCAAGATCTCACATGCAAGCTATTTAGCTTCAAAAAAATATTACATATGAGGTCACACAATGAATGCAATATCCAGATTATTCAAACAAATGTGAGAAATACGAAGGAGAAATAACTACAGAGGAAATAATTAGTGTAGTATATTTATTAATTTTATTCATAATAATTTTTTAATGTATTTTTTTATTTACTCTGCATATATTTATTTATTTGCATATATTTATTTATATATTTATTTACTTACTTTAAAACACTATTTGGATTATTTATAATGGCAGTGTTATATATAAAACAAATCTTCTGAAGCATCAAGTGTTCTCATTATCAGTGTTAATTTCTCAGTGGTCAGTGGAGTACAGAGTCAGAGGCCCTAAACAGTCTTTATCTGGTATAACATGAACATGCCATTCTGGTTTTCATGGAATGGGAGGTACTTCCAGCAAAGCTATGCGTGAGCCTGTATGTACATATGCAAACTGAAAAGCTGCATAGTGTCACTTGACAGTTCTATGCAAAAGAAGAGCCAGTGAAAGATCATGTTAACTGGATGACACGAGTGTGTGAGGGAGAGAGTCTGTACCAGAAAGAGATGGAGATTTATGAAATGCAAGAGGCATTATAAATAGTGTATTTGTGTGGAAGAACCTTTTCACCACACAAAAGTCAAAATGATAAAAGCTATAATTATGGAAGTCATAACTATAAGATAAAAATTGAAAACAACAAGCGTCCAAGATTGATAGAAAGAAATATGTTGAGTAGTATGCATAACTTTACATTTTGAATGTATTTTAAGTTGAATGATGTTTTTAAAGATGCTACAGAATGTGCTCATATAACCATTGCTGAAGATTATTTGTTGTCAACAGTCAAGGTGGTCACAGCTTTTTGATTAGATCTCATAATTCTGACTAACTACTAATCTGACATAATTAAGCCAACATTTGTTTGATCTCATTTTGATTTAATTTCAATGTTTTATCTAAGAGTTTAGTATCTCAATATCTTAATTCTTCTCTTAAAGTCCACATGAACCGGAAGGTGCGATTTTATTTTTTTCATATTGTGATGCAGTTCCTAGAGAAACAGAATATTAAATGAGAAAACAGTGGGCGTGGCTTGTTTTTTCCTGCAAGCTGATTGGATGTTGTAAAGTAGGCATTTTATTCAGTAAGATTGAGAAATGGGTTTTAGAAGAGTTATTACAACCTAACAGACACCTCCCGCCATTTCTATTTGTTGTCAAAACTGGAGGGGCATGGTTACGTATGTTAGCCACACTCAATACCTCAAAATCACCTAATCTGAGAATTTAAATGAAAACAAACAGGAAATGCATTTTCAGATTTTAATTTTAGATTGCAAGAGCAAACTATTTTTTTACTTAATGATATGCACAGATGAATTGTTCACCACAAAACTGGCAATGTGAGCTAACAAAATTTGCTTTCATTTGTACTTTCAAAAATGGCCTAGTATCTTATAAAATTGACATTTTATCTCAGAATTATTACTTAATATCTCAAAATGTCGACGTGCATTGCCTTATGATTTGTTTCAATTTGGGTTATTTTGCTTTATTTATTTATTTCAATAACTTATTATTTCAATATCACATTATTTCAAAATGATTTTGTACCTCAACCATTCTTGTAAAAAGTGACTTAAAGTATTGCATTGGTTTAAGCATCTCATTGATTATCTTATAACATTATGATATCTCAATATCTCAATTTTATCTCAACGTGATTTTTTCAACATTTCTACTTTTTTTTTCTTCTAAAATTTGCTTAGTATCTCATAAATTTGACTTTTTGTCTCATAATTATGATCCAGTTTCTTAAAATGCTGTGTTTAGCACACAGTAATTACCTCAATATCTCAACCTTTTATTATGAAGTAGAATCTCAATATCTCTATACAGCTTAGTATCTAAAAAATACAGCTTAGTATCTCATAAATGTTACGTTTTATCTTTTAATGTTACGTTTGTTAAAATGTTATCTTGCCTTATGTGAATGGGCTTGACAAACCACCTATATAGGATGCACCAGGAACTTTGTTAGAAACACTTATATGTTTCTGTTTGTACTGATAGCTCTTTTATATTTTTATACTGTGTACTTTTTTTTCTACAGCCACATACTTCATATCAAAAGTCTTTAATTATTTTATATTTGCTTCTATTTTCTATTGCATTTATCTTTCTCCACAATTCTTCTTGTTATTATTTTTGTTATTTCCATTCTAAGGTCACGAGTGGTTGTGTAAGCATTTCACTGCATATCATACTGTGTAAGACTTTGTGTGTGACATACAATTTGAATTTGTGTCAGAAAAGGACTACCGTGCATTTGCTCTAAAGCATCCTCCCACCTCCAATCAACTTTCATCACAAACATTATACATTAATATTACACATTAAACTTTAATAGTAGTATTATCCACACCCAAAATTGTGCGTATGAACAGTTTTCTCACAATTGATTTCTCTTCTTGATGTCAGTTGGAGAAATACTCCCACCTAATTGTTCGCTCAACAATCATCCTGCCTTCCCAGTCCGGACCTGCCTAGGGATGACATCATCACTGAAAATAAAGCACCAGTTAGTTCACTAATACGTGTCTCCCTACACAGACGCCAGAAACGGCTGAACAAGGGAGTTCAACAGGTCTCGTAAACATAACCTCGACATTTTTAACTTGTCAGAGTTGTAATGTTGAGTGCTGAGCCCAGCTGTCATTTTTGCGTGCAACAATCGCATGTCCTGTCGTCTGAAGATTAAAACCTTCAAAAGGAAACAATCTGAACGTTTTGAACATATTGATCCAAACAAGACAAGACCTGGCTCTTTCTCGCAATGCGTATCAAAGCGAGCGAGCAGTTTAACTCAATCCACAGAGGGCAATGAAGTGAAATGAGATATTCCTTTGTTGGGCTTTATGCGAAAGCAGCGGGCTAGAATTGGATTTATGATGTATTTGGCTGCAGATGCATGTGAAGCATAATCACATTAGTAATCTCTCAGTCTTTCAGGTGTAACCAAATCCCCGCTGCTCTCTCATCACCTCTCATCGCTTGGCTCGGCCGAGAGAATATCGGCTCAGAGTGAGTTCGGATGGGCTTTTGTGCTGTTGTTGTTCGCCTTTGGATCCCCAAAACCTCCCCGGAGCCCGTCTCTCGTTACCAGCCCGTCTCCACGGCCCGGTGCTCAGACCGCTCTCCTTGTTTGAATAGGGTATCGCATCTAGATTAAAACGCCATTTCTGTAAGTGATACCCTGATTGATTTATCACTCAGACAATAACACCCGCAATAAAATACAAATTGAAAACTGACAAAAGGTGCACGGGCAAACGGCCCTTCCCTCAACGTTGACTTCTATGATTAAAAGACTTTTAGTCTTTTACTCTTCTGAAGTAAAAAAGATGTAATAATAATTGTGATATCTAAAAATGAATACTATATATGTCTGTAATCATGGCGCTCTTTTGTTATTTAAGCAAAACAAAAAAAACTAAAGGAAAACAGAATTATTTCAAAGATCATCGGTTAATAAAACAAAAATATTTTTTACTCAAACATATAACTGTGAACCATAAATCCAGACGAACTGAGACTGAAAAAGTGTTGATCGTTTTAATTTATTTTTTATCCTTCTACTTCAAATGTTCATATTCACTCAGTATTTTTTGTCATTTGAAAAAACTAATAGCAAAATCTGAGTGAAAATTGTTCCTTTTTGTTTATTTTTGTGTGTGTGTGTGTGTGTGTGTGAGTAGACACTCATACTTTTTTTTTTTTTATGAAAATGAAATGAGGCATTATTTGTCAGTCAAAGGTGTTGTTATAACTAGTCCACTTATGACTTGTTTTTACGGGATTTTTCACGGCTGCTTGATACTATTAATCCTTAATTGCTCAACAAACACTATTAACTTCTTTTCTACACTAATCCAGCCACAATGCTATATGTTGGCAGGTATGAAATGTTTGTCCAGTTTTCAGCAGGTTGTCACCTGGCCTATAGCTTTAGACATCCTGGTTAAG
Organism: Danio choprae; assembly: GCA_903798125.1. Classification (NCBI taxonomy): domain Eukaryota; kingdom Metazoa; phylum Chordata; class Actinopteri; order Cypriniformes; family Danionidae; genus Danio; species Danio choprae. The sequence goes on along the minus strand of CAIGQW010015581.1, from coordinate 3,379,792 downwards.
TGAACAACTCAACGGCCTTATGTACAAATGAAACAACTGGGAGGCAAGCATTATGTACACATGCAATGAGTATAAAGAACATTTATCTGCACGCAAATACCCTGCTGTTTTCTCTCTTTTTGTGCTGTAATTTGACCAAAAAAAGTAGGTAGAGAGACTAATAAAGGGACTATTGGGTCTTATGATCTAAGATCAAGCTTTTTTTCTATCATGTGAATAGCCTATGTGCTACAGGCAAATTGTAAGCTGAGAAACAAACAGTGTCTCTTTCACACAGATACACAGATACAGTAAAACGCTGCATTTTTGAATCTCACAAAGGTACTTTATAATCAATTTGTGATAATAAATGCATTTACAACCCAAAAAAGTAAACCATCTGACCAAGGTAACAGCTAAATTCACTCAGGTCAATCTTTCATTTGGTTTTATGGCTTTTATTTTCTTGCTTTATATCATTATGGTTACAAGAAAAGCAAATGTTTCTTGCATGACACACTGATGTTACAGTGAGTGCACAATGGCTTTTTCTGCATTATCCTGAACATTATAAACATTTATTTCTTGTTTTTATAGAATGGACATGAGACTTTCAAGAGTGTGAGGTGTAAACGTCAGACTTCCTTCACGTAAAAAAAAAAAAAAGTCCTTCACATAAAGTCTACAAGCTTTAACAGACAATAAAGAAGGTAAGTCTCATTTTAAAAAGTTTTGTCACACTGTTCACACAGCGAGTTTAAAAAGCAATTGATACATAAAATGTGCAATACATACAGTTTAGTATCCTTAAGCTGCAGTTCCTTCAAAAATTGCATGCATAAAGAGGTCTAAACATTTCTGGATGTGTACTCGCAAGTTAAGAACACTATGGAGAAACTAGTGGACATCCGCAGTGGGACAGCTGAAGATTAATGCAGATGATCCTACAAATATATCATTTGACTTAATTGACTTAAGCCAGGTGACCTCATTTGACGAGGTCAAAGTGTGATCTATAGTGACGTCCCGCTGAACAAACTCTTCTCTTTTTGCAAAGATCAGTGAATTGCAAGAATTCCACATGTCAAGCGCAGGCCGAAGGTTATGAAGTCACACTCAAATTTAGTTCCTAGAGAATATAGTTATATTTTGTCATGTTTACCCATGTGTCTCTTTTGATCTATGTTCTTCTCTGTCCCTCTCAATTAAACTCAAATATACATTGTCCCTACATAACCTTACCACTTCTTTAGGCCAGATCCCACAAAACGGGCCCTTTGAGACATCTTATTTTCAATCTAGCATTGTTCTCATTGTGTTAATCCCTACAACAATGAAATGAGGGGGACTGTAATTCTCAGCATTTTTTTTTTTATTCTGAATGCCTTCATACAAATCAGCACATTTGGTTTAAAATATTTGTGCTCTGTTGGGAAAGGAAAAAGTCTTTCACTGCTTTAGTTTTGTCTATCACATTCCTTTTTATGAAAGATCTGAAATGGTGACCCTCTTTGACTATCATAATGTTTGTCAGCTTATCTTATTAAAATATACTACTGTTAAAAGTTGTTATATATATATATTTATTTATTTATTTATACAACAGTTCTGGTTCTTGAATCTGATTGGCTTATAGCCTTGCAATATTCTGCCAGTAACAGTACCGCCTCTTCACCCTTCACCCCTTGTGTATTACTCCGCCCACATACAGCAACAAGCAGAGGACACTCTACAGATTGACAAATATTCCTGCTGTTTGGCAACATAATGTACTTTTAAGGCTTTTTTTAGTCGAGAATGTAGTTGTTTAGATTTGCAACTATGCAGTTTATTTATAAGGATAGTGCCTATTTTAAAATATTTATAATTTCTGAGAGACAGTGCATTGGCGGCCATTAGCCTGTCTTTGAGCAGACCAAAGATGTTGTCCATCCACAAAATGGCGACAGAGACAGCATAATAAGCCCTTAGAAGCTAAAATTTTATTCGAATTTCCAACTACAGCTGATTAAATCATTATTAAACAGGTAAGTGATATTCTAAGTCGATCTCTCTTTTGTATGTTGTAGTGCTGTATTTATACCATACAATTGTAGTGTATTGTGTGTGAGATGGGAATATCAGAAATGTGTGTTGTGTTGTCAGAAAGAAAGAAGAAATGCCCGCGTGTTTATCGATTTTCCTTATCGCAAACACAACAGCAATCTGGTAGTGATTGCGCTGCTTTTTTCAGGGTTAATTATTATGATATCACTATTGCAAATACTGAAATACTGTAGACTGTAATAGACTGTGGACTGTAATAGACTGTATTACTGTAAGGAGATATCTCTGTAGACGGATGGCATTTCATGTCACGTTCAGCCTTATAATCTTAAAATGTCAGCAAAATCACCTGTTTTGTCATCACTTTAGACATTACGCTAGAGAATCATTCAAACACACTCTAAAGGGACGTTGTTAAATTATTAACGGCTTCTGCTGTTCTGACGTTATGGTGATATGGCTGTATATCAGCACTGGTGGGACACTAAGACACTCGGCCTGCGGCCTTGTGCCAACGCATGCCTCCCACCAGTGCTGATATCTGCTACTCTTGTGATATTGCTCATATCATGCAGAGAGGGAGGGGGCTTTGGGCTCTATACCTCGCAATCCAAATCTGCACCCATCCCTCCCCACTGTAGTTTTTCCATCATGATTAAGTATACAGTCTTTTGCACTCTTGTCTTTTTGTCAGATTTTCACATACTTCTTTCTTTGCTTCGTATCAAACTTTGTAATGCTGTGATAAACTTCTGGTTAATGGCTTACAATGCTTTTTTAAATACTTAAAAAATGATTTGGAAAAAAATGTATTATTGCTGTTACCTCTCTTTACTCTGACCTACATTATAGCTTAACTTGCTGGTTTTACCACAAAACCCCATAAACATTGTTGAAATTTACTAGTACAACCTCAAGATGATCATCTCATCAGAAAAAAGTAGTGATGTCTTTTGTCAACAAGAAATAATGAAGGCTTGTTGAAGTGCAATTTTGTTCCCAATCAGATGGGATAAATAAGATAGCCTTTGGGGGTCTCTCAGACCTTAAGCAGAACATGAAAGGGCTTCATGCCGTGCAAATCCACTGTATTCATTAGCCAAAATACAGTAATTATCGAAAACAATAACAAATAATCCTTTCACGTTCATCTGTCATCTGCAGGGGTTTTAGGGAATTAATGTTTTTAGAGAGCTTGTAGGTATTCCCAGCACAGCACAGAAGTCAGGCCATGGGCTTCACAAACCCTCTTGTGCAGTTGCTGAAGTCAGTGCTGGGACTTCACGAACACTGCTCCTTATTGTTGCATTCTGGGAAATTGACCTGAGGCCCCTCCCATTCTCAATGGTTTATATGTGCGTGTTTTTGTGCATGAATATCATGTGAGTTCTCACAGATCGAAGCTGAAGGCAGGGGATGCCATCCCTTGAGTTTTAATGGAGGACTATACTGTAGCACTGTTTGTATGCAAGTGTGTGCATGTGTGTGTGCGTGCATTTACTTTGCTTTAATGTTATTTTTGTGATATTTTTCTTCTTTATGCCAACCGTTTAGTGAACGAATCTTCAGTTGGTGAATCATGTGATATAGTGGCGGTAAAGATGACCTGAGTTAAATCAGGTCACTTTTATTTGTGTAGCTCTTTGAAGATTCATATTGCTTCAAAGCAGCTCCACCTAAAATGTTAATCTCCATATCTTCAGTTGCATTCAGCAGATTAGAGGTGGATTATAATATATCAAATATATATTTATTTATAATATACGCAACATGGGCAGCACGGTGACGCAGTGGGTAGCACAATCGCCTCACAGCAAGAAGATTGCTGGTTCGAGTCCCGGCTGGGTCAGTTGGCATTTCTGTGTGGAGTTTGCATGTTCTCCCTGTGTTTGCGTGGGTTTCCTCCGGGTGCTCCGGTTTCCCCCACAATTCCAAAGACATGCGGTACAAGTGAATTGGGTAAGCTAAATTGTCCATAGTAGTGTATGAGTGTGAATGAATGTGTATGGATGTTTCCCAGTGATGGGTTGCAGATGGAAGGGCATCCGCTGTGTAAAACATATGCTGGATAAGTTGGCGGTTTATTCCGCTGTGGCGACCCCAGATTAATAAAGGGACTAAGCCGAAAAGAAAATGAATGAATGAAAAACATTTTTCAAAATTGTCCTAAGACTACAATGGGTGTTGTTCAATAGTTTAAGGGCAACTTTGATGAACGTTTTTGATCCAGCTTTGATGCACAGCTTAAAAGCAATATTATTAGCCCTCCTGTGAAATTTGTATTCCTTTTAAAATGGAAATGATTCAATAAATATAATTTTAATAACTAATTTCTTTTAACCAATAACTTTAGTCTTTGCCGTGATGACAGTACATAATATTTTATTAGTTATTTTGCAAGATGCTAAAATCAGCTTAAACTGCAATTAAAAGGCTTAACTAGGTTATTTTCGTTTTTTTACTTTTATTTTAAACATTTATTCCACCTTCAGCCACACTAAAATAGGTTTTTTTTTGCCAGAAGAAAAAAAATGTGTATTATAGAAAATACTGTGAAAAAATTCTTGCTCTGTTAAGCATTTCTTGGGAAATATTTGAAAAAGAAAAAAAAAAAGAATTAGAGGAAGGCTAATAATTTTGCTTTATTCTGTATACACACACACACGCACACACACACACGCACACACATGCATGCACATATACAAGAGTCGAAATTTGACGTGGATCAAAAAGGTTTTAAAATTGTTCCAAGACAAGAATTGGTGTTGTTTAACTTTCTGTTGACTACTGTATATCTCTTTGAGTGGAATTCTGTAAACAGAAAAAATCCAAAACATTATGACCACTTGCTCAATATGCTGGCAGTACTCTATGTGCTGCAGGAAGGAAGTTGTCCTATGGTGTCTGTCACCAAGAGAAGATTATTCAAATCCTGTAGGTTGTAAGATGATGCCACCACAAATTGAACTTGGAATTTGGAGGTCAGGGAATTTATTGAACTTCATCAAGGTCCTTCACACCATTTGTGAACAATGTGTGCAATTTGGCAGAGCATATTATCCTGCTGAAAGAGACCAAATCCACAAGGCAATAGAAATAATTATGTACCATACTGCACTGCATCGAACCTCAAATGGAAACAAGGAATAATTTAAACACCTTATCTCTAATATCATATACCTTTCAATAAAATTACATTTTGTTCTAAAACAGGAATCCCAGACACTCTTTTCTGATCAAAACTGCTCACATTTAGCCAGAAACAAATGCTTTTGCATGCTAGACTTGCTACTGTTTAAACTGTTTAGCTTTAGAGAAGCACAATGGGCATCTCAAGCCAAGAGCTTCAGTACTTTGTATTCTCTGAGCAAAGCAGCGATTCTGAGCATCTGCCTCTGTCGAGATGAGTTTGAGGTTTGGCTTTGAAATTTCATCTGATCCTTCATATCCTCTTTTCTTTCATCCTTCTCCCAACAAACCAAGTTCTTAGCCTGAGATCTTCATCTGTCCGGCTTTCCATGAAAGATTTCATAGTGAAAGTGGGATGAGGAGGCAAACTTTAGTTTTTGAACTACTTTGGTATTTTACTGCTTTTAGGCCCTTTCAACTGCTTTGCAACATACATTTGAGGTCTTTCTTTTATCAAGATAGAGTGTTTTTCTCAAAGCTGCTTCTCTTCGTATTACAATTTCAAGTTTTTAGTCTGGCTTTAATGGAATTAATATGTTTTGTTATCTGAAACTGACTTCACTAGCCAGATATGCACAATATTTCACGGTTGCAAAAAGAATCTACGCCCTGCAAAACAATACTTTAGATGGCTTATGAAGTATAGTGCTTTTTGTGTTCTGTAATTAAATAAGGAGGAAATCTGATTATCTAATTCATTTTAGGTTTGGCTGGTTTGATGTCAAAACATTTGGCATAGACATAATATATTGAGGACTTTATATAATACTTACACTTCTTGTAAGTCTTACACATGCCTGTCTGACTAGAGCCAGATAAAGAAATCAGCATGGTGTTGAGAGAATGTCGTTTCTCATAAAGATCACCATGACAGTTTTACAACAGAGAAATTGTTTTCGGCACCCCCACACATATGGGAACTGACAGGAATGGCAATTGTGAAAATAGGAGAATTTAGTCTCATTGGAAAGGACACACAATCAAAGGAAGCGAGAATTGTGCTTTCTTTTTCCACAGTTCTAGTGAGTTTTGCTAAATGCATCATTGCGGGTGTTGAAAACTGTCAAGCTCATCAGGCACAATGTGAGAGAATCGCTGGCAACAAAATGTTATTCATCTATGGCATGTTGTTTTTAATGTACCGTTTAAGTGTGTGTGAATAAGTGATTGATTCACAGCTCACATATAGTGGCTTTGCTCAAATTAATGATGATCTGATTAACAGTTTTCCCCCTAATCCTCAATGAGAGGCATGGAACTGCTGTGACAGCATGGCTGAAACTCCAGATTTGAAGGAAAATACATTTTCTTCTCTTTCATTTATTGAATAAACAAGAGCTTGGTCCATATGCTCCAGGTTTTTCTGAAAGTGGAGTACTCCATTTGTCTGTTATACATAAATCAAAGCTTTAAGTTACATTGAACTGTAAATTAAAAAAAGATATGACATTGTCAAATGGTAATAAAGGCATTAGTAGAATGATTTGCTAGAAAAATGATTACGGGAAATGTACAATGATGTAGATACTCATAGACATATACTGATATTCAATAATTCAAAATATCGTGATAATGGACATTTACAGTACAGTACTGATACTGTGGGTATTTAATACAGTGAATAATTATTTAATATTTTAACTTTTAGGATGCTCTTTATGAATATTCAGAATATTGTAGTGTTCGCAACAGTTCGCAACAGTATCAAATGCTTAGAGACTTAGTTGGTTGATTAGCTTAATTCGTTCAAACATGAACATTGTTAATGCTGTAATATTGTATGTATCTCTAAAATTAGCCCTATTTATAGGGCTATTGTACCTTATCACTGTGCAGTATGGCTCCATTAGTTAATTCAACTAAACTTACTAAATACTAAATACTTACTAAAATTATTTTTCACTAAAACACTAAAGATGATTTTTAGCTGAAATTTTGGTCTTTGGTGATTAATTAATTGAAAATCTGTGGGCACCAGCATTTTGAGAGTTAAAATAACATAATGTCAAAACAAAATTATGAGCACCTGACTATACATTTAGGTTTTATGAAGTGTTTGTGCAAGTAGTAGTCACTTTAATGTCAAATGCATTCTTAAAGAAACTTATTAGCTAGTCTTGATTGTTCCCTGAAATCCCATGATTTTGGTTCATTGGAGTCACTTTGGTTGGAGCAAAATGGCTAAATGCCTTTGGTATTTCTCTACTTGTAGAAAATGATGAATAAGGAATAGTCTTCAGATAGTCTTTGTTACCCTTGTGCTTTGAAAAGCCTTGGGGAGCCAAAACTCAATCACTAGTTTGTGGTTTATGTCTCCTTGGTCTAATGGTAGTAAGTTCTCACTTCTGCTGACTGAAAGCAACCCACAAGCCTTATCTTAACAATTTGGCCCTTGTCAAAGTCACTTTGATCGTTGTGATCTTATACAATCTGCCCAGACCTTAATACTGCCTTGCTAAGAGATGTTTTGCTTCCTCAGTGTCCACTATGGTTAAGGGTCTTCTAAGTTTTTAACAAAATTTGTAAAAATGTTGCTGCTTTACATTTTTAAATTGAATCAAATTACCATTACACATTATTTCATCTTACATTATATTAAACTGGCTTGTGTTTTGTCAAGTTGAGTCTCATATAACCTAAATATTGAGTGAAACATGGTCATTTTAGTTAGTAATTTCATCTTTTTTTAAATGGTCATACTTTATTTTAATGTACAGTTTTCACTATTTATGAACCAATTGACTAGGATTTTGCCGCAATATAGTCCCAATTCTCTGCTTATTAATAGTTATTAAGGTAGTAGTTTGGTTTGGATATTGGGTAGGTATAGTGATGTAGAATAAGATCATGCACATTATATACTTTATAAGTACTAATAAACAGCAAATATCTTAATAATAGGCAGACGAAAAAATTTACTTTAAATTTCAGTTCAATAGTTCACCCAAAAATGAACAAATCATTGACAAGCAATTCTGTCATCATTTGCTTACCCTTGACATGTTCCAAACCTGTTTGGCTTTTTATTTTTATTTTATTTCTGTTAAACACTAAAGAAGATATTTTGAAGAACCATTCACTCTCATAGTATTTGTATTAGTCAGATTTTTTCAAAATATCTTCTTTAGTGTTCAACAGAAAAATGGAAACTCATAAAGGTTTGAAACCACATAAGGTTGAGTAAAAGGCGAGTTAATTAGCATTTTTGAGTCAACTATCTATATCTCTAACTAGTAACTATGTCTAACTATCTGAACAAACCAAACAAACAAACTGTAATTAAAAACTTCTGGAAAAAAAAGTTAATAAAACCTAAACCCTATAAACCAAATTCAAATAGGCTTTCACACAGAACATGAAGCGACATGTTACACACCAGATGTGGTGTGTTCTCATGTCTAAAAACTAGTCACTGAAACTAATCACCTCACAGGCAAGACATAAGAACAGTACTAAGCGTAATTTATATCTCTCTTTATGATTTATAGACTTTATTTAATCCACATAAAAGGCATATAGTGCAAGATTAATTTTCAGTAGGTCTTCAGTGTTTATGGATAGTCTCACAGATGTGCCTTATGCTACTGATTAAATAAATATATGTTCTCATAATTGTACAATTATGTTACTTTTATTTTGCAAATGGACCTTGGATAGGTTTATTGTAAAGGCCAAAATATAAGTCATAATCATTCATTTAAACACATTTTAAATACAGTTGCTTCGTACTGCATACTTTTTCATTCACTTGCCCTTGTCAGAAACTTTTTGATTAAAGAGTCATAAGTTTTCCACTCGTAAATATGAATTTATGGAGGCATTTATGTGCGTTTAACTTGTTAATATGGTCTTTCCGACGTGGCATGAATGTACCATCTGTTGTATCTGACCATATGTCTTTTAAACTGTTTAAAAATGTCACGCAGGTGGTGAATGAGGGTTATTCCAGAGTCTCCAGAGGCTGATTTGGTGGCTCAAGAACACATTTTATCACATTATTGCTATACAAATTCAACATGGTATCTAAGGAATACTCTGTTCATTTTGTGCTTTATTGTTTTTGCATTATAGATGTTTGATTCCATAAAGAGTAGTGTATGCGCTCTTTAATCAGCGTGTTCATTTATGGAAGAAGATGAGGCCAAAAGTCTTTAAACAAAACATGTTTGATTGTCAGCACACACAATTTGATTGTGTCGAGGGGATGATTTTTATGGCTTATGATATGTCTGATATTTAAATAGCCTCACAGTGGCGCAGTGGGTAGCACGTTTGCCTCACAGCAAGAAGTCGCTGGTTCGAGCCTCGGCTGGGTCAGTTGGCATTTCTGTGTGGAGTTTGCATGTTCTCCCTGTGTTGGCGTGGGTTTCCTCCGGGTGCTCCGGTTTCCCCCACAGTCCAAAGACATGCGGTACAGGTGAATTGGGTAGACTAAATTGCCCATAGTGATGAGTGTGAATGGGTGTGTATGGATGTTTCCCAGAGATGGGTTGCAGCTGGAAGGGCATCCGCTGTGTAAAACATATGCTGGATAAGTTGGCGGTTCATTCCGCTGTGGCGACCCCAGATTAATAAAGGGACTAAGCCGAAATGAAAATGAATAAATGAATGATATTTAAATATGTACATGGCATGCCAGTATAAGATAAAATATGACATTTGATGTTTGTAGATATATCCCAATGTACTGTTGCATGGGCAATTTATGTATATATATATATATATAT
>CAIGQW010015581.1:3343449-3369451 GCA_903798125.1 Danio choprae | reverse complement strand
ATATATATATATATATTGTTTATAGACTTTTGGTTTAGTCCGAATAACCTTCCATATTCAAATCTGTGTGTTCTGCAGGCAGGCAGGCAGGCACTCACGCATGTGCACACACACACACACACACACACACAAAATTATATATAAAACAATTACATCATTCAATTCATCTTTATTTCTGTAGCTTTTACAGTGCAGATAGTGTCAAAGCAGCTTAACATAGATGAAGTTCTAGGAAATTTAAACTGCTTTAGTACAGTTTTCACAGTTTAAGCTCAGTTTAGTTCAGTTCAGTGTAATGTAAATGTCACTGCTGAAAGCCAAAACACTGAAAAGCAAATCCAATGATACACAGCTCCACAAGTTGGCGAGAAACAATCTTCACCAATTGACAAAAGTGAAGGAAAGAAAACCTAATCATTAGAAGCACATTACAATAATATCCATTTATACAATGATATCAATTTGTAGCAATTTTGTAGAAAAGGGGAATAAGTGGGGGTCCAGAGGTTTATAGGGGCCCATAATAATGTCCTTGGGGCCGGAACACACAATGGCAGCCTGACACCAATATTAGCGTAACCAGTGGCTTGAGTTATCGTGGGAACTATGTTTGCTCTTGCACCTGTTTTCAAAATGTATATTGTGTAAAACATAATATGCAAATAAAAATAAATAGTATGTCTATGCAAAGCATTTTTAAAAACATAAGCAAACAAATAACAAAAATATTTCAGACAGCTTGTGTCTTTAAATTGGGAAACCACGTTTTTTTTTTTTTTGTTTTTTTTTTAAATAATCATATTTTTTAATTTAATTCTGTGAGACGTCCACTTTCAAAGGGTCCTATAAAAATATCTTATGTGGCCATGCATAATTCAATTCAATTCAAGTTTATTTAAATAGCGCTTTTTACAATTTAGATTGTGTCAAAGCTTAACATAGTTCTAGTAAAGTCCAGATTTCAGAGTTGAAGTTCAGTTTAGTTCAGTTCAGTTCAGTGTGGTTTAAATTTCACTGCTGAAAGTTAAAACACTGAAGAGCAAATACATCGAAGTGCAGCTCCACAAGTCCCGATCCGAGCAAGCCAGTGGCAACAGTGGCGAGGAAAAAAACTTCACCAATTGACCAAGTGAAGGGAAAAAAAGCCTTGAGAGAAACCAGGCTCTGTTGGGCACGATCATTATTCTTCTGGCCAAACTTCCTGTGTGGAGCTGCAGTCTAGGCGCCGGAGGCTGAAGAAGCTGGACGTCCATCGTGGAAAAGCTGCAGGTGTGGGTAGGGCACTGGTGGGAGGCCAGGCTGGCCCACAGGATCAATGCGTGGTTAAATAAGAATCTAGGATTGTTATGATTATTTTCTATCAGTTTGTGGAGGTGCTCAGCCCTGGCGGATTTTAGAGCCCTCCAATAGCTGGACTTACCTTCTTTGTATGCAATTCTAAAGACCTCTAATTTATTTTTTTTCCACTTACGTTCCAGAGCACGAGTTGTTGTTTTGAGAGCGCGAGTATGACTGTTATACCATGGTGTAGTTTTATTCTCTCTAGCCCTTTTTTTTTATTTGATGGGTGCCACAGTATTTAGTGTGTTAGTAAAGATAGCATCCATACTGCTGGTTACTACATCAAGGTCATTTGCGTTCGCGGGTGCATTTAGAAATAGAGAAAGATCAGGTAAGTTATTTGTAAATTTATCTTTAGTGGATGGGACGATAGTTTTAACAGGGCGGTATATCTGTGCAGATCTGCTAATATCAGGTAAACACAGCTTATATATAGTAAGAGTTAGTGGTCTGTTATATCATCACTTTGTGGTATAATGACTACATAAATTACCTCAGTTCCATGGGACAAAATTAGATATATGTATGCTTTAAGCAGTGGGTTGGACCAACAACATTTTGCTTTATCCCAAGTGATTGTAGTAAATCTCTAAACACGATCCCCAAATGTATCGTTAGTGTCATCTATGTGGATGTTTAAGTCTCCTACAATTAGTATTTTATCAGTTTCATCTAGTAAGCCAGAAATAAAATCAGAAAAAAAGAAAAAAAAAGTGAAGGGTGTGAGTAAATGTTTAACTGCAATGAGTAGGAGATTTGAAATGGAGCCGTTCCTTTTTTACATTTTATCTCCTTTATGGATATATGCATATATTTATGTATGTGTGTGAGTGAGGAAGAAAACGGAAGAGTACAGTTTAAGGTGAACATGAAGGAATGAGGTCAAAAAATGTTAATTTATCTCCTCAGCTTAATGAATTGTTCCTGAGTATCAGCATATCTTCTTTCTGGGTATAAAACAAAGCTCCAGTTGAATGTGAAAAACATAAACCTAATGAGGGTTTTTTGGAAGATCTAGCTCTCGTTGTTCTGTCATCATGATATGATGCACGAGCATTCATGAAAGACTGTCATCAACACCCCTACTGACATTCATTTAAATACAACCGTGAGTGAGGATGGTAAATCGATGCACTGATGAGCTGGGAAACTCTTAACCGATCGACCCCCAGCAGATCTTTTCACATTTAGCCCCTCTTACTGTTGGAGACAACATATAATGGGATCATTCATCAAAGTTGGGCTTGTGATAAAACCACCACAGCATCAAATTCAGATCAGCTTGTTATTGCAGCTTTTGAAATCGAGGTTATGTTCTGCAGACTTGAAAAATTGGAAAATACATCTTTTCTTTTAGGCTACTAGAGTATGTGGCATTCAAAGAAGATTAACTTGCCACTAAATGCCCTTCCATACACATTACAACCACACCCAGTTGTGGTTAGTAAATGCGTCAGGTTTCATGAACTAACAAAACATTAATGTTGGTTTCTACATATATTAATATATTTAAAAGTTACATAAAACAACAAATTTATGCTGTAAATGATCACAATAGCTAACGCATTAATTAATGTTAATGAAATAAACCTTGTAAACTTGTTGAATTATAGAAGCTGTTTGCACCAACGTGACTTCTATAATTAGCGAGACCTATTTGAGAGTGAGACATGACATTTTACCTTGGCCTGACTGAATGTCAGCTTGCTTACATTATTTGGTCCCACTTTATATTTGGTGGCCTTAACTAATATGTACTTGCACTGAAATTGATTATTTGTTACAACGTACTTATTGTTTAAATACATGTTGTTACGTTGTACTTATGATTAATTTAATACCTGCATGTAATTACATCTGTAATTAATTTATGTAATTACATTTGTAATTACACTGTTGACCCATCCCTTACACCTTAACCCACCCTTAAACCTACCCATACCACCAAACCTGTCCCTAACCCTAGCACCAAAGAGCACCAAAAGTGTTCTGCAATTATTTATAAACACTAAGTAAATTGTATTTATTTTTTGATGCTAGTGATGTTAAGGCCACCCAATATAAAGTGGGACCCATTATTTCTATAAAAAGCCTGCTGTGTTTCTGTGCAGTAGGTCTTACATTACAGCTTTTAGATAGAGTGGTTGTTGTTTAAATTTCCAAGAAATGTATACACATAAACAGTAGAAATCTAAATTAGAGAACATTCTACAATTTCCTAAATTTTGTGGTCACAGCTTAATAATATTTGAAAATGGACAACAGCAGTAGTTGTAGCACAAAGAAAGAATTACAATAACAATTTCTGAAGATTATAGCAGTCAAAAATGAGAATGAAATATAGAGGCCCTGACTTCAACACATCACTAGTCTCTCACAGAACATCTCTAGTCTCTCACAGGCAGTCAGGAACTGCTGTATCTGTTTTGCTTTGTTAGTTTTTTTATATTTAAGGGAGTTACACAAACACGTCTGATCCCAAAGAAAAGCATACTAAGAATGGTGTAAACGTGTTACAAAATGTATAGTAAATGTAATATTTTGTTTTCTGTAACAGCTCATAACACCTCTGGAATTGAAAAGGGCACCTCAGGTGTTTTATATCACGAAACAGCCTGCTGTTTTTACCCTCAAAGGTTGTGAAGTCTGACCTCAACTTAAGTGACCTAATTTAGGTATTTTATTGAATACTATAGACACTCTCATTCCTATAGAGTTTAGTGCATGTGAAACTACACTTCCTTTCTCTCACGGCAGACTTGACATGTTAACTGCCCTCTTCGTTGACATGCTGACAGCTTTATAACAACTAAAATAAACACACAAGTGTATCACACAAGCTAGCAAATGATGTAAAATTGGAGGAAGTGCTCCAAACAAATTATGCTATGCATGAGCAGTCCTGGCTGTGTCTCTGTTGTGTGTTGAGTTCCTGATACAACATTATCGTTTGAAATTAACCATATCACACAGGTAGTCTGTAATAGCCTTACTCTAAGCAGTGTGTGATTAGATTAGTCATTAAAACAGAAATGTGAAATGCTTTTCATACTGTGGAAAGAACGATGTTCAACAAAATACCCATTATTCTCAATAAAAACAGCCATCCTGTGGAATTTAAATTCTTTTAAGAATATTTCACAAGAGTTGTGTGTTCACAGAGAGATGATGTCCCCCCCCCCCCCCCAACACATTATTAAACATAATAGTTTTAATAACTAATTCGTAATAACAATTTTTTTTGTTTTTGCTATGATAACATTGCATAATATTTTTCTACTTATTTTGCAAAGTTCAGCTTAAAGTGCAATTTAAAGGTTTGACTAGGTTAATTATGTTCACTAGGTAAGATAGGAATTAGACAAGTTGATGGATAACAGTGGTTTGTTCTGTAGACAATCAAAAAAAAAAATCTTTAAAAAATTAAGTTGATTAATTTTGCCAGCAGAAAATATAATTAAAAATATTATAGGAAATACTGTGAAAATGTCCTTGGTCTGTCATCACTAGGGAAATATTTGAAAAGCAATAACCAATTCACAGGAGGGCTAATCAATTTGACAAATAATAATAGTACTATTTCAATATTCATTCATTCATTTTCTTTTCGGCTTAGTCCCTTTATTAATCTGGGGTTGCCACAGCGGAATGAACCGCCAACTTATCCAGCATATGTTTTATACAGCGGATGCCCTTCCAGCTGCAACCCATCACTGGGAAACATCCATATACTCATTCACACTCATACACTACGGACAATTTACCTTAGAACATGCAAACTCCACACAGAAATGCTAACTGACCCAGCCAAGGCTCGAACCGGCGACCTTCTTGCTGTGAGGCGATCATGCTACCCACTGTGCCACCGTGAGGCCCCTATTTCAATATATTTATAAAACATTATTTTGTCCAGTTCATTACATAATGCTAAATAAGACTTAACTATAATTTATATATATATATATATATATGTATATATATATATACATATATATATATATATACATGCATACATACATACATACATACATACATACATACACGCATATATACATACACGCATATATGAACCATATCACATGAGTAGCAGTGCGATATGGCTGTATATCAGCACTGACGGGAGGCCTGCCTTAGTGTCCCACCAGTGCTGATATACAGCCATATCGCACTGCTACGAGTGTGATATTGCATTTATACAACAGTTCGATGGCACAATCGTGTATGTAAAAAAGAAAATCAAACACACAGTCTAAAAACCCTTTCGTACAAGGAACTACTTTCTTCCGCCATTCATCCACATCTGCAGCTGACGTCAGAACAGCCGAAGCCATTACTAATTCACCAACGTCACTTTAGAGCGTGTTTGAATGATTCTCTAGCGTTATGTCTAAAGTGATGACAAAACAGGTCATTTTGCTGACATTTTAAGATTATAAGGCTGAACGTGGCATGAAATGCCATCCGTCTACAGAGATATCTCCTTACAGTATTAGTCTATTACAAGTCTACAGTATTTCTCTGTTGCAATAGTGATATCACAATAATTAACCCAAAAAAAGCAGCGTAATCACTACCAGATTGCTGTTGGACAAACGCTAAACGCATGCGGGCATTTCTTCTTTCTTTCTGCCAACACAACACACATTTCTGATATGCTAGTTCAATCTCAAATTCAATACACTACAATTATACATATAAGAAAGGGATCGACTTAGAATATCACTTACCAGTATAATAATGATTTGATTAGCTGTAGTTACGCTGTTTTAATATTTTAAGGGCTTATTATGCGGTCCTGTCACCATCTTGTGAATAAACAACGTCAATCGTCTTTTGTCTGCTCAGTATGGCAAGCTAATGTTCGCCGACACACTATCTCTCAGAAATTAGAAATATTTAAAAATAGGCACTATCCTTATAAATAAACTGCATAGTTGCAATCTAAACAACTATTCTTGACAAAAAAAATAACCTACATTATGCTGCCCAACAGAATATTTGTCAAACTGTAGAGTGTTCTCTGCTTGTTGCTGTATGTGGACAGAGTAATACACAAAGGTGAAAGGTGAAGAGGCCTGCTGAAAAAAAATAAATAAATACAAATATATATATATATATATATATATAGCTAATTGAGAAGCTAATTGTACCAATTTAACTGTAAAATTAAATTGTTTAAAACTTTTTAACTTAATTTTTTTGACTGGGACTTTATCTGTTTGATTTGTATTAGAAGTGTAAATTAGGTGTTGCATAATGGAAAAGAAGAAAACTATACATTTTTATAACAATTTACTTATGACAAGAATGATCATACAGTAAATGGCTTAAAGAAAAAAAAAAAAGTATATTCTCTATTTATTTATTTATTTTTTATTTTGTGGATAAAAGTCTCCTTAGTTTCCCTGTGCAGTAGCTGCTAATTAAATACGCTTGTTTAAAAGTTAACGCGCATAAACCACAGCAGGCCTTTTTTTTTCTCACAGAAACATCTGAACGTCACACAAGATTCTTCTACGTAAGTAACGACAACTAAAAATACAAGTCAGCGCCGCCCCTGTCGTATTCTGTTAGTCTTTCTCTGCTCAGTCGGTCATTTATTCAGCATGAGAAGCGAGAGAGCAGCACAAATATCTTAACCCCCGTTTGGTGTGAACAATGAGGAGTCTTCATGCCATCTGCCTCGTGGACAGGAGCAGGCAGGAGGCTCGCCTCAGGGAAATGATCACCATATCACATGGGCTGCGCTAAAAGAGAAGCTCCAGAGCAACAGCCTGTGCCCTACAAACTCTAAATGTCTGGAGCAGTTTGGAAATGATGATAGAGTCGACAAAATTTTGAGCTTATACACCATCATGCAAAAACAAATGTAGAAAAAAATGAGTTTTTTTTTTTCTAAAGAAGTGCTTACCAACTTTGCATTTATTTAATCCTACAAACTACAGTAAAAACGGTAATGTTGTGAAATTATTTATTTATTAAAAAATATATATTCCAGGGATGATAATTCTGAGTTTCAGCATCATTACTCCAGTCTTCGGTAGCACATGATCCATCAGAAATTATTCTAATATGCTGAGTTGGCGCTTAAGAATATTTTATTATTAGGGACCGAGCACCTACGGTGCGTAGGCCCTATTGGAATTCCGCTGTTTATTATTATTATTATTCTTCTTCTTCTTCTTCTTCTTCTTCTTCTTCTTCTTCTTCTCCGGAATGAATCGCGATTTTGAGGGTCTAAACATGCTCGAAAACTCACCAAACTTTGCACACGCCCCAGAAGTGGCGAAAATTTACGTTTATTATAGGTTTTAGAAGTGGGTGTGGCAAAATGACTCGACAGCGCCACCTATACACATTTGACGGACTAGCCCCCGAGCTACATTTCACGCACATGTACGAAAATTGGCACACACATCAAACATGCCAAAACCTACCAAAAAGTCTCTTGGAGCGAAATCTCAAACCCAACAGGAAGTCAGATATTTTTAACTTCCTCTGGCGAAAAAGTGCAATTTTTGCCATTTCCAGGCGTGGTATTTGAACGAACTCCTCCTAGGGAATTCATCCGATCAACACCAAAATTAGGTATTGTCAACTAAAGGCCTTGGCGATGTTAAATTGCGAAGATCTAGAGTTTTCGTCGAAGGGCGTGTCCGTGGCGGCCTCTCAAACTTTGACGCTTCGCCACAAAACAGGAAGTTGTTATAACTCAGGCATACATTGCCTGATCTGATTTTAAATCCATATGTTTGATAACAGTCCTGACCTGAACACGTTTACATGACAATAACCAGATACAGATATAGCGCCACCTGCTGGCAACAGGAAGTGACATGTTTTACAGTGTAACAAACTCCTCCTACAAATTTTATCACATCAAATCCATGTTACGTTAGTTTAGTCCAAAGGCCTTTGTGATGTTAAATTGTGAAGATCTAGAGTTTTCGCCGAGGGGCGTGTCCGTGGCGGACTGAGAAAGTGCAATGCTTCGCCATGGAGGAGGAAGCACTTATAACTCAACCAAACAATATCTGATCTGCCTGAAAACGCACAGGTTCGATGAGATTCCTCTCCTCAAGACATCTACGTGCCTATATTGAGTCTCAGTCTTAGCGCCACCTGCTGACAGAAGGAAGTTTGGCATAAATCTGCGATATTCTCGGGTTTTTTAATATATATCGGCTTAAATCATTATTGTCCGCTGTTCTCTGTCATCCTGAGGCCACCGGGCTGCGGTGAGCCCGGGTGCGAGGTCCCTTTCATCGCTGCTTGCAGCTTTAATTATTATTATTATTATTATTATTATTATTAATGTTGAAAACAGTTGATTTTGTTTTAATATTGCAATTGGCTGTTAATTTACTCACCCTCAGACCATTCAAGATGGTGGTGAACAATAAAGATTTTATAGCTGGAAAAAAGACGTACGTCAAATGAACAGCAGAGTTTCATTTTTGGGTGAACTATGCCTTTAATATTTTCTATGTTAAATAAATTATGGTTATTGAACATTCTAATATTATCAAAGAAATCTGTGAAAAGTGTGTTTTTTTCCACATTTTTTATTTTTGTTATTTTCAACACTGACAATAATATGAATCATCTGAAAATATTTGAATCTCAAGTATGCATGATTTCAAATAGATCATGTGAGAAATCTATTAGTAAACTAAATGACTGAAATCTAGTTGGCATTAGAATACTTGCCTAGTGTTCTACAAAAGCAGAAACACTGTATACTTTTGCGTTTTGAATACGTTTGATGCCTGACATCAAAAAGAATTTCAACCTATTCAAAAGAAATTATAATTTCCGATTTTACTTGAGATGCAGTAAGTTAAAATGACTCTATTTTTACAGCTGCCTCTAAACACTCTGACTTCCAGCATTTAAATGTATAATATAGTCTTTATTATAGTCTTCTTTATTAGTGAAAATATTGCAATTGCATTATTAATTAGTGAATCTATATTCAAATCTTGTGCAAAAAAAATGGATTACACTTTATTTTACAGTGTGTGATGTGGGTTATATAAAACTGGATTAAGGTAAGGTTCAGGGGGAGGTTTAGGAATAGTACTTAGTTATTAACGAGTTTATGTAATGACTATGATAAGGATGTGCATTTGAAACGGGACTATAATACAAAATGCTACCAAAAGATGACAAGTGTATTTTAAGAAATCTGTGAGTAATGAAGGGAAAATTTAAAATAATAAATGTGTAATTGCCCCTGGTTTCCCCTATTATGGTCATGGTCATGAAGGTGATGGTCAATCCCATAATCTATTTTCCACTCTCAATTTCCTGTAAGTTCTTTTCTGATATGGAATCTTTTAGAGCACAGTCAATGGAGGCACGATGAAACATAGTTCTGTACATTTATACAAGGAATATATGTATATG
Organism: Danio choprae; assembly: GCA_903798125.1. Classification (NCBI taxonomy): domain Eukaryota; kingdom Metazoa; phylum Chordata; class Actinopteri; order Cypriniformes; family Danionidae; genus Danio; species Danio choprae. Next base: position 3,359,701 of record CAIGQW010015581.1, on the reverse strand, counting down.
ACGGGCGACCAAAGACAGACCTTATCTCCTTTTCCATCAACTAGCAAAACAGCACAAAGCACTTTTTCCTTGAGTTCACACAAACATCTGTTTCATAGTCATGTGTCATTTGATAGAGAGCTATTAGCTGACATAAAAATAGTTTTTCTTGCTGTACTTTGCCTGCGGACAGGCATGGTGTGGGGAGGCTCCATAAACACACACAGAGGGGCCTCTGTCCAAAACTGCTGGGCTGTGTGAATGTATGAGGCGGGAAGGCATGGGGGGGGACTGTCGCTTATAGTGAACAAGCTCGGTTTTTGGTCACATTGGACAAAAAAATCTGCCTATTGCGTTTTATTGCACTCTCTTGTGATCCCTCTTAAATGGATCTTAAAGGATGGCGCCGTTTATCGCGAAACATCATCCTCAATGTATGCAAGTGCACCTGAAGCCTGACACTGATATGACAGATCACTGTTACCTAAACAGAAAAAAACACTTCCCCTGGGCTGTACGTGTTGTACTTTGAGTGTCTGATTATTGTAAGTGATTGGAGGAGAGTTTAGGTGGTGGATCAATGAGGGGTGTTATGGCCGAATATTTATGGGACTTTTAGGGGAGGTTAATAGTTTGAAGCGATCTGATTTAATTTAGATGGAGATCATGTTGCACTTGAGGCTAACTGCCTGACCCCATTTATTGGCTATGCGTGAGAGAGAAAGATGTAGAGAGCAAGATGTGTTGTTTGATCTTTGTGATGCCAGAGGTGGATTGTTATTTTTAAAATAAATATGGTTAATAATGAATACAGCCGGATTAAATGTTATGAAAACAAATAATCTTTTAGCACAATATGGGTTTGCATTTTTATTGACCATGTAAATTTGTCATGCATTTTTGTTAATACAGCAATAAACCGTAATGTGTTAAGACAATGCAAATGATTTAAAAGATTTTAATAATTAAAAAAAATAAAATGTCAGCAATATGCTTATTTTATTCATTCATTCATTCATTCATTCATTTTCTTTTCGGCTTAGTCCCTTTATTAATCTGGGGTCGCCACAGCGGAATGAACCGCCAACTTATCCAGCATATGTTTTACGCAGCAGATGCCCTTCCAGCCGCAACCCATCTCTGGGAAACCTCCACACACACTCAGTCACACACATACACTACGGACAATTTAGCCTACCCAATTCACCTGTACCGCATGTCTTTGGACTTCTGAGGGAAACCGGAGCACCTGGAGGAAACCCACGCCAACACAGGGAGAACATGCAAACTCCACACAGAAATGCCAACTGACCCAGCCGAGGCTCGAACCAGCGACCTTCTTGCTGTGAGGCGATCGTGCTACTCACTGCGCCACCGTGCAGCCCATGCTTATTTTAAGTTAATAATAATTAAAATTATTAGTAAATACTGTATATGCTTCTTCCAAATAAAGTATACATTGTTTGAAAAACATAAATATTATTTAATAATATTAGATGAACTGATAGAGAACTCCAATCAAACCACTAATTGACACGCAACAACAAAGCAGCACAATTCATTTTATTTTCAATGGAGAGCTGATAAATTTCAATGACAAGAGTGACAGTAGCCGGGTTTTCATCCTAACAGGATTTTTAATCATTTCAAAGAAAAAAAATCCCAAATGTGAATTAGGTGTGTTTCCATGAAGTTGTTAAAGCAACTGATTGTAGTATTGGTAACCTAGCAGCCAACAGTAAAGAAGGCACCATCAGCAGAAACAGCTGATTAGTCATGTGAGTGTAATTTCACCATGTCAGAGTTTATTCAGCATTTCCGTCTCCTGTTATATGCAATAATCCTTTATTACCAGTCTAAAACCACCTCAAGCAAATGTAAAAAATCTTATTTTATTTTTATTATTATATATTATTATTTATTATTATTATTATTATTTTTTCAATATTTCCATCACTTATTTCTTATGTGATACTTCAAAATGGCCCCTGAGTCCTTTACTCATTTTCAGAACACAAATTAAAGGTCCCATGAAAATAAGATTAAAAAATTGTAGATGTTAGTATCATTATTGTTAGTTTTTAGGATATTTATAAGCTAGTGTGCTCCAAAACAGTGACGAAATTCACATTTAGAAGATATAAAACTGATATAAACATGTAATGAAAAACATGATGAGAAAGTGAAGTATGAGGTGATGTGAACAAAAACATTGATCCATTTAGGCGGAAGTGACAAACTACAAGGCTTGTTTCTCGTCAAATCATGACCAATCAAATGCTCTCCAGTATCTGACATGCCCCGAACATGGGGAACTACAGGAATCCTGTATGTTCCCTAAAGGATTCTTGCATGCTTCTTGTAAAATTCCTGCAGGAGTCCTAAAAGTTCCCTGTATGATTCTTTTAGAGTCCTGTATGTTCCTTGTGGGATTCCTTCAGGAGCTCTGCATGTTCATTGTAGGTTTCCTGCTGGAGTCTGGTATGTTCCCTGTAGGATTCCTGCATGTTCCCTGTAGGGTTCCTGTAGCAACTCTACATGTTCTCTGTAGAATTCCTACATGTTCCATGTAGGATTCTTGCAGGAATTCTCCGGTCTGAGTTCATTATTCGCTAATTAGTTTTCACCTTCTGCATTCAAACACAAATCACATGATGATACCCATGTAAACTTTCCAATGCTCGCAAATATACACATCGGCTTTGGGTTCGCTATCAGAGAGAAGTTTGTTTCATTTTCATTGTCACGAAAATGGAATTATGACCCACAATGACCTCAGAAGACCACCGTGATTGGATGATGGTTTATTCAGTTATTTTATTTATTTATTATTTATTAAAATATATAATTTATGCATATAAAATAGTGTCATATAACTCAGCTGTTGTCAATTTTCTGAAGTGAAAAACAGCAATACGCTTTATTAAACATCATCTGTTTATGCAGAGGTTGATATTAATTATTGGCTGTGTTTTCATTTACATTATAGCATCAAAATACAACACAACACATCTCTGCTGGTCTATTTTGTCAAGTTTAATTATAATTTAGCCTATACAAATCAGGAGCAAAATAATTTATTCTGATGGCTTTATATTAGATAGGTCACTCACTCCATGTCGGTAAAATAAACATCCACTACTGGGGTTAAAAGATTTAACAAGGCATCTACTTTGTATTTTATTATATTTTATTGACAAATATTTATTTGACAGGTATTTATTTATTACACCTTCATCATCCTGAATGCGTGCGTGCGTGCGTGCGTGCGTGTGAGCGAGTGAGTGCATGTGTGTGAGAGATCACATCAGAGCAGAGCTCACTAATATTTAGGGTCGTTCCAAATATGTTTGTGGAGAGGTAAGCATTATCGAAGGCCCAATTAGGGGGGAGAGCAAGCTCGGAGCCCGGCGGCTAGTCAGCAGGTCAATCAGAAACAGGTGTTATTCAGTGTCTCTGGTTGACCCGCTGACTAGCTGCGGGGCTCCGAGCATGCTCTCCCCCCATGCTTACTTCTCCACAATGTTCAATGTAGAGCTTATGATTCGAGTAATTAACAAGCATATAAAACTGTTTCTGGATATATATATATGCATATTAGTGCAAAATATGTGCAAATATATACATTTTTTAACTTGCCTAAGGAGCTAACCAAATTAACTTATTGAATCAATGCAATGTATGCACCTTTTAATATGTTTATACGAAACTGGAAAAAAGCACAAATGTCAGGGCATGCCAACACTTCTCCAGTGTCTCAGAACTCCCTCAGAGGTTAACATCACAGCTGCTGCACTCTGTAGAAAATCCTGATGGAACAAAGTATTCAATCATTTATCAAAGTTACAAAAAAAAAGTCATTTGAAAAAGCATGAAAAGGGTTGCTTTTTGCATGAAATCATAACTTACAATAAAATGTACACAAAAGTATCAATTCAAGTTTCGAAAGAACAATAGAAATAGATTTTGTAGAACACCATTACCGTTCCATCTGTTTCCCCACTGACACAAAGAAAAATGTTTCCATTCGGTATAGATATTCATCACTGTTGTGTTACGGATTTGTGTTTTGTTGGTTTCAATTCCCGGTTTTGTTTCTTTTTGCTTTCCACATAACAGATGTGAACGATTTTACACCTGCACACTAACACTTTATATGTTCACTTAGTACTTTTTGCAAGTTTCCATTGTTCCCATTTGAGTCTGTGTGTTGCATTAATGAAGATATCATTTTAGAGGCTCTATTTAGTGTCAACTATCAGATTTACATATTTATGTTAATTCTTATATTGTTAATAATCATATGTTGATGATAAGTCTAATATTGTTAATAATCAGTTACAGGATATTTAAAGATACAGGACATTAAAAGCATACTTGCAGAGCTAATAAAACCTTCAAATGGCTGAGAGAGATGAAGAGAAAGATAAACACAGAGTGTACTTTTTTTACAGCACCTCTTTGCACATAATACATCTTGCAGGTCAGAAAAAGCATTTGCAGCAAAAGCTGAGGCTCATCTGACTTTTGAAACAGGCGCTCTTTAAACTTGCTGTAGGCTACAAAAGTTTCTTTTTGAGCGAAAATTGAAACGTTTTCCTAAAATAGCCTACAAGTGCAAACTTAAAGTCGCAGATCATCAATGTTTTTTGTGTGTTTGTGCGCGTGTGCGCACGTGTGCGTGTGTGTGATTTCTCCCACTGAGATAAAGCTGATCAATGGTTAGGTTCAGGGTTAGGTTTTGGCATAAGTACATTGTATGTACATGCGAATTAGGACTGTCAAATAAAGTGCTGCCAGCATATTTAACTTAACATTTTCACCCTCATGTTTTTCTAAATGTGCAAGATGGTATTATATTGCACAAGTTATACACTTCTGAAAGATTTATGATGCTATGGTGTCTCGCTGTCTACTTTGGCTACGATGTTCCCATAAAAACAGTAACGGTTTTTTCTCTCGTGTTGTAAAAGTGTCACGTTTACATGATGTTTTCAAAATGACCCGTGTTTACACATCTGCAAAAATGCTGTATTACATATGTCAGGCCAGTATTTGGTGCTGTCACACTGTTAGTAAACGGTACCTGTAAGGAAGTGACTACATGTTGGTGGCGACTCGGCACTGGTGTATATGTCGATTTTACCACGTGTATGATGTGTTTCCACTGTTGGTTGTAATGTGCAGTAAATCTACACTTTGCTGATGAAGCGTTAGCAAACACTTGAACAACAACACTACCACCTACTTTGCCATTGTTGTTTGTTCACGCTTGCCTTCTACACCTTCTTCAACACATTTTGTATTATGCACACGCATGACATCATTGTTTTCAAAGACTCTCGTTTTTTGGATGTTTACACAAACACAACAACAGTGGCGTTTTCAAAAACTTCCACTTTGTAACTCGTTTTCAGGTTTGTGTTTTCAGTCCCAAAAATGCCATTTGTGTCTAAGTTGTGTTTTTGACTGAAAGCGTTATGGTGTAAACGGTCTCTGTGAGTGAATGGAAATGAACAACGTGGCTATATACAGTTGAAGTCAAAATTATTAGCCCTCCTGTGAATTTTTCTTTTTCAAATATATCCTAAATGATGTTTAACAGAGCAAAGAATTTTTTCCGCAGTATTTAATATCATATTTGTTTCTTCTGGAGAAAGTCTTAAATGTTCTATTTAGGCTAGAATAGAGTTTAGAATTTTTAGAAAATCATTTTAAGGTCAATATTATATATATTTTTCAGATTGTCTACAGAACAAACCACTGTTATACAATTAAAATTGTACAATTATATAATTAACTTAATAGTTACACCTTTAAATTGCACTTTAAGCTGAATACTAGTATCTTGAAAAATATCAAGTAAAATATTTATTTAGTCAATAATTATATACTGTCATCATGGCAAAGACAAAATAAATCAGTTATTAGAAATTAGTTAATAAATCTATTATGTTTAGAAATGTGTTGAAAAATAATAATTCAGGAGGGCTAATAACTCTGACTTCAACTGTACATCTCATTTCATGTTCCTTAAAGCTAGCAGTTGTCTGTTCAAATGCAAAGTAATTCGCAATTAATGATAACATTCTATGGGTTAATATGTAACTACAGGCAAATTCATCCTCCTGTCACGTTTACCTTAACAATACCCCTCAACCCCCTGGACTCACTTTTCTGTCTGCCTGTGTCTTACAGTTCAACACAGCAGTCATAAGCAAATACAGCCAGTGTGTTCATGGGAATTAGATGAATCAGGGAGCCCAGGAGTCATCTTATGAGGTTTGACAAGCATGACCAGGCACAAGCCAGAGGCCACTTGTATGCCAAAATATCCTGATTGATATGTTGTATTGAAAAAGGCCGCTGCATCTAACCCACTTTCTCTATTGTACGGTTTTAGTTTGGATGTCATTCAACCAAACCATTAAAACAAGTAACCGCAAACTGGGGATGACCATGCAAATTGACTGTTTTACTCTGTTCCCATTATATAATACGTCAATACAAATTATGTGGAACTGCGGTTATCTTATTTTCTTGAAAATTGCAATTGTGTGCTTAAGGTGGAACGAAATAAAAATGACTGCATAAGAAAGATGATCTTAGAGGAATTATTGATAAATATTTGTTCTATTTTACAGTATAGAAATCTATGCTCTATTACTAACAAAGTTAAAAATGAATAACAAAATTCAAATAATTAAATGCATTTAAACAGAATCTTATTTAGTTTCTTTTTAACATTTAAAATAGCATAAATGCTGTATTTATGTAACATGTAAGAGTGGCTGAGCATTAGTGAAATATATAGAAATTATATTCCGATTGCACTAACTAAATGGTAAAAAAAATAGAGGAAATTAATGTCAGTTAGATAAGCAAATTTAAGAAACCAAGAATAGGGTGTTCAAGGAAATAATTATTTGCTTTAGCATACACAGTCTTAGATTTATGTGATTGGTATATGAGGAAGAGGTAAATATTATGATTTCGATAAAGCAGGGTGACTGCGGTCTGGTATAGAGTGACTATATATCCACATGTAAACAGCCTGGGGTTGTTACCTTAACTTGGGTTGCTCGTAATGAAGTTAGAGAACATGTTGTGGTGCTGAAGCTCTTCTTCTGTGAAAGGAAATATCAAATATCTTTGCAACTGTTTTTGCTTAGTGTTGCTTATAAACCAGATTTAAATTTAAAGGGATTAACTCGCACAACCTCAACAATATTTAAAAGTTAATTTAATTAGCAAGTCTATTGGGTCTTTGCTTGCACAATGCTAGAATGTTATTTCCCTATTGCTATACTAGTAAATTATTATTATTGCTGTCCTAGAGCAGATGTGAACTGTACAAAAACATATGATATCGGAAACAACGTGGAGTGTTTGAGAGTACACAGTTTCTCCTGTATTACAGCTGAAATAATCTTCTGTTAAACTCTCTTTTGTTAATTTTGTCATGACAAAGTATTAAGCCCTGTGAAACTGTGGTTTATAGTGTATTTAGAACAGCCAAAGGGTTTGGGCTATTCTAAATGAAGTGGTAACCACAGCTTCAAAGGCCTTTTTTTATTTTTATAAAACCATTACCACAAAATACACATATTATAGATCAAATGTTGAGGACAACCTACAGCTTCCTAAAATTCAAGGTTACTGCTTGGACCTATTTGAAGTTAACAGGAGCAAATGAACCATTTTTGAGCATATTTCATAAGTTACATGTACAGTGTTAGTGTCTGGAGAACAGTGTTAAAAACTAAAGAACACTTTTAAGGGCCGTTTACACCTGGTTACTTAATACATTTTTTTCGGATTGATAGCTACCCGAACATGAAAAAACTAGATGTAAATGCCCTCTGAAACACATTTGGGACACATTTTTAAATTCGATCACACAAACCATTTCACAAACCATTATAGGAGGTGGTCTGGGACCACATGTCTAGAAAAAAAAAACGTACAGACAAAACTAGTCAGGTTTAAAGGCATTTGATTGTTGAAACCGCATCTGTAAATTTGACTCCTTCCAACATGGAAATAAATATATAAAAATGATTCCACTAATATGCAACATGCAATGGCAATGCCACAGATAGCCATTTGAGATGTTTGTTTGTTTTTTTTGTTTTGTTTTTATTTCATTCTAAATTTGACTGGTAATTTTTAACAGGTAAACTATAAATAAGAATATTGAATTAACATCAAATGCAGCTTTACCAACACAGACACGTCATGCCTCTGTGGAAAAACTAAGGAATAATTAGCATTTCTTTCATTTACAAAGGCACAGCGTTTTGTTTAGTTTTTTTGAAGGAGTAGGTTACACAAAAAATAAAGGTACACCTTTGAATTATGTATTGGGCATATCTGTACATAAAAAATAGATGTTATATTTAGCCTATATTGACAGAGATCAGCGCAATCCAGCCCAATCTCACAAAGAAACTTGACTATGTTACATATTGTCAGATAAGGGGCTGATTTGTACAAATTCATATGACTTCATTCATATGAAAACATCTTTTTTTTCAAAAGGATGCATGGCTCCAAAAACCAGTTACAAAGATTCCCAATAGGATGATCAGTTCAACACTGCAGCTGGAATTGCTCACCAGTTCAGCTCTGAACAGGGCAAAGATCTGAATCTCAACGTTTATTTATTTTCTGTCTTAACACCATTCCAGAATCTATATCTATATACATAGCAAGAACCAGTTAATAACCTGCATGTCTTACCATAACTGTAAATCATCCCCAAAATCAGAGGGGGTTGTTTGTTGGATAACAGTGAAATAGAAGCACATAACCCTAACTGTAATCCTAAATTTAACATAAACCGTAATCTTATCCCTTAAATCTGATTGTTTTAGGAATAACATAGATGTTGATCCAGGAACATGTCCTACTTGGTGAAATCACACCACCCATCTTTGGGCTGTAGGAGGAAATTGGAGTACACAGGGCAAACCCATGCAGATACAGGGAGAACACAGAAAGGCTTCCTGCTGCATGGGGCTCAAATCGGGGCATTCGTCTGAATCATCATCTAAACTAATCTTTGACGAGGAAAATTTTGTGAGCAGTTTAATTTACTGATGAAAGCAAGTTGGATGTATCTGGGTCCGATAGGAAACATTTTTCTTGTCATTTAAAACTGTAGACTAGACTAGATCACACCAGAGCAGTGTTAAAGACTAGTGATGTGTGGATGCAGATGTGCTGAAGTCATTCAGGTCAATTGCTCTCTAATATTGACCTCCCACAGTATATGTATGTAAAATATATGCTATAAGAATAGTCCATGACAGTGACAGTAAGCAGCAGTGTGTAATATGACTCTGCTGGAGCTCAAATAAAAACGGAGACTTGAACAGTTCTCATACGCTGTTTCATTTATTTATTTTTAACACAACATATGGTATTTCCTCACAAACATACGTCTGCTTTTCTCTCAGCAGAGTGCTGTTATAGTTTAAACCAGACCCGGGTCATGGCACAGTGTGAGTTCATCTATAAGAAGTTTCGTTAAACATAGAGTACCCTACTGTACCTGAAACCAAAAACTTTAAATGTCCTCTGAAGTGCCTTGAAACACTTACCCCCATCTAATGTGTTAATGTAATTTCAACTGATACAGGAAGGAGGGGGGGGTCATGTTGAGCAGCTCCTCCTAATTTTTTTTTAATAACCAGTAGAGTTTTGTTTATATTAAAGCAGTTTAGTTCAGCCACATCTGATAGTAGAACTGAGTTTGTCTAAGAATTGTGTAGAATTCAAATGGGTTTGATATGTTTTGTGCGAACAAGTGACCAGTATCAGCTACAGCTTTAATGGAACACTCCACTGTTTTGCAAATACACTCATTTTACAAGTCTTCTACAGTTGTATCATTTGTGAATCCATTTAACTAATCTCTGAGTCTGACAGGAGCACTTAGCTTAGCTTAGCATAAATCATTGATTCAGATTAAACCTTTAGCATCTCACTCAACAATTTCAATAAAGGATCATTTTCCTATTTAAAGCTTGACTAGTCTGTAGTTACATCATGTACTAAGGTCAATGGTAAATGAAAAGTTGCCATTTTTCCGAAGGAACTTTGCTGCCATTGGCTGCAACAGGCGCAATGATGTTGAGATTGGCTGAATGGATTAAAAAATGATTAAACTCAACAGTTTAACTGTAGAGGAGTTGTAAAATGAGTCCATTTACAAAAAAGTAGAGCGTTCCTTTAACTTTATTTGTAGTGGGGGTCAAAATAGATTGAACAGAGTATCTGATAAGTAGATAATATCTGATAGATGTCATTAAAACACTGATTCATATTGGTGGAAGTGAAAGAGGGCAAGTTTCGAAATCTCATACTAAATTCAAATGCACATTTTAAATGCTAATTTTGTCACAGTTTTGGAACACACTAGTTTTTATAACCTTAAAGTTTATGTGAAATAAAAAATTAACAATATTTATTTTTGTTATTGAACAATTAATCTGTGCAAGTTAATGCACTGAAAGAAAATCTTTAGGTAATGTTCAATCGTAATCTGTCTATTTGCTTCTGCGTTTGGAGTGGCAGTCCTTCTCTGTTGATGTCAGTTTGACAGCTCGAACTTGTAGTTTGCTACAAGGCAATGATTTACAAAAAGAAAGCCCCGCTCCTCGTCAATATTTTGTTTCAGATGGAAGTACAACATACAATTCAACATACTGAAATAAAAGTCTCAGCAATTTCTGGTTTAAGCTGACTTTAACAATAACATTAATAGTTAACAATGGTAGTGCCACAATTTCCAGCAGGTGGCACTCCTACCTGTACCTCTGCCATTTACCAGGACTACACCTACCACTATGCATTGCGCCAGTCACCCCACTACAGCTGTGACCCATTCGACTTTGATTAAACTACACTTGCAGGACATTAGTGACTCACATACAAGCACCACACTATTCTTTTCATGTTGTGGATATTTCTAGTGATTATTGTTTACCGTGTTTTGCCCTGCCTATTTGGATTCCTGAACTGTTCCTTGTTTTATGTTTGTTTCCTGCCTGACCTTTGCCTGTTTATTGAACTATTCTCTTGGATTATGCTTTGTCATTCTTCATAACATTCTTCTATTAAAGCTGCTATGGGAACCTCATCTTCAATTCATAACACGTATACCAAACCAGGAAAAAAACTAATAATTTTTATTTTAAAGAGGCTTTAAAGGTAAATGAAGCAAACTCTCATCATTAGTCAAGATGGTGTCACTCGTTTTTCAATAAGTAAATATGTAACTATTTTGCAGTACATTTGGCTGAAATGCCTAATATGTACCACAGAAACACAGTGGTTCAGTAATACTGATATAATTAGGCCATGGGTATATATGTAAAATGGTTTACTACAGCTTTTAACCTGGCTCCACTAATTTGTGCCGGTTTGTAGCATATAAATTCATTTTAATCTTTCCTGAATGTTTATACGTCATCATTGGGAATATTCAAAAATCATTCAAACTCAAAACATTTTGTTTCCCCTCAAGGTTATATTTGCCTTGTTGAACTTGTTCAGCACTTTTATTTCACATTTGACAGTTCGATGTTGAATAAAAAACAACAATGAATGTGTTTATCTCAGAGTCTGGAATGATGCAAAATCACAAGATGATGTTGAAGAATGGGAAAATAGCAACATGGTTTTTTTATTATTCAAAATGACTCCTGGCTACTGGCTCATTGAGAAATATGGGTAAATAACAGGGTGAAGTGGAGTTCGGGTGTCACAGATTCTTCAGTCATATGTTAGAATGACAAGAATAGTGAGATTCTGTGTTGGCTTCATTAGAGCTTGTTATAATGAAAGCATAAAATAACAAACATTCTACTTTAGAAAGCCAATACAAAAATTGGATATCAGTAGAGCAGATTAGGAAAGATGGAGCCTCTCACAGACATTAATGACAAACAAATGCATAAAACAATGCTACCACTGTATCCACTTATTTATGCCTAATTTTTCTTTGTTTTCAGGCTATGATGCACCTGAGGCTAATCTTGCTGGTTCCAAAACTAATTACCCCAAGATGTGCTTGTCAAAATGAGTGATAACGGTGAAATAAATCAAACCAATGTGTATGTTTTATAAAAAGGAAAGTACAACAGACCTACAACCTCTACTAAATCAGTCACCTATCACCTCATGCTGTAAACATTATTGCTATCATGAGATAAGATGCTGTGTAATTTAGTTTTATACCTCTTTTTGCATCTGGAAATGCACAACCCATTTTTTGTGCTAATAACATTCCATGAAGGTCTGTGAATATCAGAATATTTTAGTTTGTGTTGCAAATTCACCATTGACAGATAAGCATTATGACACACAGAGGAGCCATTATTCAATCTGCAGGCTGATAAATCAATTAGATCACCCTAGTTATCATTATATAGTTTGTTATGGGCAATTTAGAGTTTCTTCTGACAAGCCACGTGTCACACCGTGGCACTTGTAACCTCTTTTGTGCTTCTCAGGTATGACTAGCATTATTGCTGTTGATGTTGTTACCTCCTTGTCCCCGCCCATGCTCGCTCGTCGTTCCGCATGACCCGCGCGCAGGCTACAAGGTAGAAAACAAGGCTGGCCCTTTAAGACAGCAGTGATCGCTCCGCAGGCGACCGTTCGGCGTTATTATTGAGCTCCAAGATTGCAACACACATGAGATAGATGGACTTATAACAATGGAATATCATTGCGTTCTGTTTACTGTTTTGTTGCAGTTAATCATCCAACCAGGTAGGGCGGCTGTTATCATTTTGTGCTTTTATGGTCTTACTTTGTTCCCCAAGCTTAAAGATGGTCTACCAGAAAGTTGTTCAGTGAAGAGTATGGATGTGCACTTGCTGAGATGAGAGCCAGCCTTGCTGAATTATTATCGAAGCAAAACGGATTACTTTCTGAGAATAATGTATAGACCTGTTGCTTCTTACTACCCAGGGTTCATTATTAAAGCAGTTTAATATCAAACTGCACCGTCCTCTCTTTCATCACAATTAATTTAAGTATTTATCAATAAGGGGCTTTGACGCTACACTGGTCTGTCAGTCCAGAACTCTTCTATTCTCTGAAAACTAACTAAACTACAGCATGTGAGAGTTTCCACTGATAATCCCTGTGAATCATATCCTCTTCACTTACCGTGCAGAGACTCTATATTTTAGGAATTTAAGCAGTTACAAGAACCGCTCATTGAAACAAGATATTGATCCGGAGAGCGGCAGGTGAGAATGTAAAGTAAAGCCGATCCGCGCGCTGCTCTCAATTATTCATCACTCAGGCAAGCGCGCGCGCGCGTCTCCGCAACAAGTGGAGGAATATGAAGCCTGTTTCAGCTGGTGAGGGATGTGAAGGAAAGAGTTTGGACGCTCAAAAAATTACACAAGTTTATGTTTTTAGATAAAATGCCACGGTCAGAGATTAACGCATATGAGTTGGTGCTTGGGAGTCCCTAAAAGCTTTCAAAAAATGTTACCGACTAAGGCGATAAGTTATAGTTGTTGCTACAAAAAACATTTTAAGAAATCGAAACAGGAGACATTTGCGAATAGAAATCGCGGTCATCTGAGGAGGTAGCCATAGCAACAGTGACCAGCTTCAACACTTTAGGTCCAGTAAGATAAACGAAACACAATGTGATTTAAACACTTTATTTTGTCTTAAAAAATTAAGCTTCTAAAATAAAGTTTGCTCAGCGATGCCGTTAAAGAACCATTTTGATTACCCAAAGAACATAACACTAACGATATGGGTGTATTTATGCGAAGGACGTTTAAAAACGTTTGTCATTTTTCAACTATAAAAAGCCTAGGATGGACTGGAATGATCCTAGTGGAATCATCGATGCTAATAAATAATTTTAGAGAATGGGCTACATATAAATGACCAAACATGTAAGCCCAATGTTTTAAGTTTATCTTTATAAAATTACACCTTAAAGTTTGTTGGAGTTTTCAAAAGTGCCTTATGTGTTTGCATTTGCGGTTAATTTTACTATTGCCATATCAACCTGGACAACGGTTACATGTAAATGATCAGGAATTCCGTTTTTTTCCCTAAAAGCCATTGAACATGTTTTGAATGCTTCACCCTGACTTTTTTTTCTCGCTATGGCTCGCTGGCACCTCATGGACGTATCAGATGGTCTTTTGTAGTGCTCAGATAAGCCCTTATGGATGTTCTGAAAGATGAGGGGCGAGTCTGGACTGCATCTGTTAACTGGCCATTGCGTATCATGTGTTTAGACTTTTAACCCAGTGTAACTCGTGCTTTTAAACAACGATACTTTTTGTCTTAATTATAGTTTCAATTGTTTTTTTTCATGTGCTAAATTTACGTTTGCAATAAGAATCTGTTTAAAAAAAATAGTTGTGATCCTTTAGTTACATTTCACGAACGCGTAATTGCTCTTGGAGAACACGGGCTTACCTGGAGAATTGTGGCAATCAGAGCCGTGTTATGAAGGACTTCATTCAATTCAAATGATCAGCTTTAGAGTGAGCGTGGACAATGCAGAACACATGCACACGCATTTAGTGTGGTTTTGGCATGAATCTGAAGATCAGCTTTGTAACGCCAGAGGGCTTCAGCGCTCAAGTGTCTACTTTGCATCGGGTTCTTTTAAACCCAAAACGCTACAGGCTTTCGCATAACAGCCATAAGAAGTCGTTCACATGGAACGAATATGCATAATTAATTAATGCACTGATATTTGAGCATAATAATTATATTCAAAAGTAAGCCTTCTGGTGCATGTATAAAGTGGTTCTGTGTTTAGGCTGATGCCTCTAGTGACTGACGGTAGTATCACAAGTTCCAATATATATCCAATGTGTGTGTGCGTGCGTGTGCGTGTCACTAAGAGCTGAGTGTTCACTATAAGCTAATGATGCTTGATAAATATGATAGCATGCATGTTTGGTTCCAGATATATCAGCTATTTTACATCACCTCTGTTCAGCAACTGGGCGAAGCGGTAGTGCAGTGGGTAGCACAATCGCCTCACAGCAAGAAGGTCTCTGGTTCAAGCCTCGGCTGGGTCAGTTGGCATTTCTGTGTGGAGTTTGCATGTTCTCCCCGTGTTCGCGTGGGTTTCCTCCGGGAGCTCCGGTTTCCCCCACAAGCCCAAAGACATGTGGTATAGGTGAATTGGGTAAGCTAAATTGTCCGTAGTGTATGTGTGGGAATAAGTGTGTATGGATGTTTCCCAGTGATGGGTTGCAGATGGAAGGGCATCCGCTGTGTAAAACATACGCTGGATAAGTTGGCGGTTCATTCCGCTGTGGCGACCCCAGATTAATAAAGGGACTAAGCTGAAAAGAGAATGAATGAATGAATGTTCAGCAACTCATAATGTTGACGTAATGGCATAATTAAGATTTTTTTTAAAAACCTCTCTGCATGGTTTAAATATTTACATGAAAACCAGTGAGGTGATAATCTGTGTGCATTACCAGTGTTACTCTCAGAGTTGTTTTTCTGTGACTGCTTTTTGTCTTTGTGGTGTTGGTGTTTGGAGCTTTGGAGAAGACAAGTAAACATGGAACGGTTGTGCTTAGGTTTTTCTCTGGAAGGACACCTGACTTTGCAGATGCTGTTTTCATGGCAGAGAGTGACAGTTTGCACCGAGGCAAGCAGCTAATCAGGCTAAACACAGCTTATATTTTTTATCATGTTATCTCATTTTAGCTTGAAGCAACCATGGGGGACGTAGCGTACCCCCAACCTCCCATCTCTCACATTCTCAGAAATCAAGATTGAAATAAGCAGATGCAAAAAAGTCATGTTTTATTGAACATGTTTTGCAGACACTTCCATTCATACGTTTTTCTTTTTAAAATACATTTCCATCACTTTTAGGTTGCTTCTACCTGTGGACATTAACTTAAGTGACATTAATATGATTATCTATCAGTCAAAACTAACTACAGGAATCAATCAATGCTCAATGCACAGAATTTAGTAGCTACCAAGAACCAAGATTACACTTTAATACCATAACCTTTGATTTATATATTCACTTTCAATTTAAAAAAAAGTTAAGGAATCAATATTTGGTGGGAAAATCCTGAATTTCAATCACAACAAATGAAACTATTATTTATTCTGACCAATTGTCATTGTATAATATTTATATAATTTTAGATACTTTTATTTAGAAAGAAATTACTAACTTAACATTTTACATTTTACTTAACATTTTTCCAATTTATATATATATATATATATA
>CAIGQW010015581.1:3332160-3343049 GCA_903798125.1 Danio choprae | reverse complement strand
TATATGTATTTGGCCATTTTTGGCTTTGCGGCTTCATCCAAAATTATTAAACTGTAGTAGATCACAAATATTTGAATCAGGCGCTCTAGATTTAAACAATCTGGGATCCCTTTATATCAATAAAATGAAGATAAACTGTTCCACCATAATCTGAAAATGTTAGGATATTCAACCAATTGAAACTGGGGGGTGAAATGTTATAGAAGAATGATGAGATGATTTGATCAGATCAGATAATGTATTGGACTGACTAGATGTTTGACAGTTCTAGCATTTTTCATTCACCATAGAAGCATACACCTGAAGGATCAGAGCTCATCCATCAGGGAATCATTACTTCTTACAATTGCTATGCAGGATTTTTCTTTTCTTGCACAAAAATCAACACATAAATGGTGTCTCATTCGGTTGGATTGAGAAGCTGTCAATATTAGGGATGCACAAGTATGGTAATTTTGGCAGATACCGATAAACATCTTGGTCTTGGTATAAAGCCTGGTTAGAAAACCAAAATGCAAACAGACGCAATCCCTGAATTCAGATTTTCTCACAAAATAAATCATTCATTATTCTTTTTATGTGGAAGACACCAATTAAAGGCCTCATGGCTAGCAAGACTTATCTTTAAGGGATAGTTCGCTTAAAAATGAAAATTTACTCACTATTTGCTTACTCTCAATTGGTTTTGTCTAACACAAAATAAGATATTTTAAAGAAAGTTGAAAACCTGTGACAATTGACATTGACAAGAAAAACAAATACTAAGTAAAACAAATGCTATGGAAGTCAATGGTTACAGGTTTTCAGTATGTTTCAAAATAACTTATTTTGTGTTTAACAGAAGACTCAAACTCATAAAAAGGTTTGAAACAAGTATGAGTAAATGATGAGAGAATTGCAATTTTTGGGTGATCTATCCCTTTAAGTAAATCAACTGGCAGAAGTCATCCATGGTTTATTGGCCAATGATTGTTCTTAACCATCTGATAAGAATAAAATTACTAATAATCATTTATTGGCTGAACATGATATTACCAGCTATTTATTGTGCATTATTAGTCAATATAAGTGCCACTCTGGGCCTTATGCCACCTCACCACTGGTATAGAAAGTACATTTGCACAATAAATGTATTTTTTTATGTTCTTGTTTTGACTATTTCAGTTCTTTATCTTTATATCGTACTCTCTAACTCTCCCTCTCTTTCTTCTTCAATCACATCATCTTCCTGTATGATTCCTTATTGTGCCAGAAAAACACCAACAGATGCTCCAAATACTTCAGCCCACTGCGTTTACTTTTTACCTGCATGACCTTCATGACATTCTGTGCCATGTGTTTTTTCAAGCATGTTCTTATAATCCCACATAATAAACACTTAAAATCAGTCCTTGGCAGTTTTGGCAGATTTGTTTTTCCAAGTGTAAACACTGCTGGTGTGGGTTGCTTGTATTTGTTTGTTAGGTATGATGGAGGGTTGTTTTTCACTTTCTCTCTTTCTCTGAGCTGTAAAGTCATGATCTAAGCCCCCTTGGTTGTGTTTCATTGGTTTTTGATTTAGCATTCCTCTCAGCAGATCCTGAAAATCCCTTCAGGAGGACCATCGTGTTCGACATTGTTGCTGCAGAAGGAGACACGACAGTGATCCCATGCTTGGCCACAAATCCAGATATGAAAGACTTGAACCTGCAGAAATGTGATGGACAGTCCCTTCCCAACAGCCTGCGATATTCAGCCAGTCTTGAGACGGGAGTGGCGGTGGAAAAAGTCAGGAAGGAATTTGAGGGATGTTACATCTGTGTCGCAACTCTGGAAGGCGTTACGGTTAAATCCGGAAGATATCAACTTACTGTCCGACTTGGTGAGAAAAAAAAATGAAGATATGCATGAATATTAGGGCTGTCCATTTAGTCTGAAGTAATTATATTTTTTTTATATATTTTTTTAATATAGATGATAATAATAATAATGCAGTATAATAATAAAAATACTGTATTTTATTCAACAAGAAAGCATTTAATTGATCAAAAGTGTCAGGAAAGATATCATTTTGCTGAAGGTTTATGTTTCAAATAAATGTTCCTTTGAGCTTTCTGCTCCACCTAAAACAACGGCATCAGTTTCAAGAAGAATATATAGAAGCTCAACTGTTTTATACATTGATTACAGTAAATGGCAAATCAGGATTTTATTGACATTTCCTAAGAATCGAGACAATGAAGACTAGTGTAATTGTGATAAACTCAGCCATCACAGAAATTAAATAACATTTGGAAATGTATTAAAATAGAAATAGTCAATTGTACTCCTTTTAAATTGCTCCTTTTTCCCCGCGTATTTTGATCAAATAAATGCAGCCTTGGTGTGCGTTCTTTCAAAAACCAAAATACTTTTATTTTTAAAGAATATAACATATCGAATTAGTCACTATATATTTTATTTAATACAAACAATCTCATTGATTGCCAGCCCTAATAAACATAACAAGAGTACACAAACAGACACCAGACTTATGCATGTCCATGTAACCCCACTGTAGCTTGCTCTTCCTTTCCCACACGTTCCTGCTGCTTTGATACAATGCATCATAGCTCTTTGCTTTTAGTTCCAGACGCGCCTCCTTCGATCACACTGGGTCAGCCTCAAAGAGTGTTGCTCACCCAGGGGGAAAAACTCTCCCTATCCTGCTCCACCTCAAATGTCAACAGCGACATCACAGTCAAGTGGAAGGCTCCGCACGGAGTGGTAAGATCACTCGCATAAACCAACCAGCTCTCACCTGTTTACCTGAGCACACTATGGCCACAACACACTCGTATATAAACTGTACATACTGCAGGCTTTAGTAAACACAGCACCTGTCAAACACATTCACTGTTTTCCAAAGCATACTTATAGAAAGCATACAGAAGGTATGGGTACACAAGGCAGCTAACCTGCTCATTGTGTACCTATGATCGGTTGAGTGTTTGTAGACTGAGGATTACAATTTAAATATTATTTGTACTTAATATTATGTCAAAACGAATGATGTGCAGTTTGAAGTGCTCCTTCAAATTCTATATGACCAAGGTTTATGTAGATAGATTCTTCTGTTCTTCTAGTCTAATCCACTGAATAAAAATGGTGTTGGTTATTTTAAATCAAAGCCTGACCATTGGCTTTGGTCTTTCTCTGTTGATATCAATATTCTTGACCACGCCCATCTTACCATTAGTTTGCTATGAGGCAATGATGCGCAAAAAGAAACTGAAATAAATGTCTCAGCAACTTCCTGTTCATGCTAAATTTAAAGGGTCAGTTCACTCAAAACTAAAATTTAGTTCAAGATTTACTCACCTTCAATAAACATAAAAAATTCTCAAGAGCAATTTTTGAAGTCAACTGAAACAATACAGCAAAAATTTGACTTTAAAGTGTAAACCCTCTCGTTCAACATCTTCCGAGCTGGACTGTAATGGGCACTGTAATAAGGACTCTAAAAACTGTAACTTTTGACTACCACAACCAAAACATTCCTTGGCATCAAAAGAGTGAGGTTTACCTGTATACCTTATAAGCTGGCCTCTGCTACACTGGGATATACACACTCAGAGGAAAGTCTTACTAGTGTCTGGAACTTCAAGCCAATGTGTTTGTGCCATGACAGCATTCATGTTTTTTACTTCTCATTTACACAATTATTTAAAGTATAAAATACTGTTATTTACAGGGTCCGCCAATGCTCTCAAAGTTCCCTAGGTGTATGTAACTTCTTTCAGTCAATTTCAATTGGAGTTATTTTATCAAAAAAAAGTCCTGGCTCCTGGATCTTTTAGGCTCTATAGCAACGGGCAGGTATTTCTCTTCAAGAGACCAGAACAAGTCCAATAAAATACTTCCATTCGTAATAAAAAGTGCCATACACTCGGGTGAATAAACATCTCCTGTAGTGAATTGATCCATTCCTGTTAGAACTATCACATTAAGATTTACTTCTATATTTGTGTAACTTCTGCATACTGTTGTACATGCTTGAAAAGACGAACAAATGCAGTTCGATGTTCAAAGGTGCGTGTGCTACACATACTTCCTACAGTATGTCATCTGCCAGAAAGACCCCCATGTGAAGCACTTTTTATTATGCATGAATGCACTTTATTGGACTTGTTTTAGAGTAGACTGTTAAAGAGAAACACCCACTTGCCGCCAGCTTGAAAGAGGCCGGAAATTCTTTAATATAATTCAGATAGGTTTTGACTGAAAGAAAGTCATATACACCCAAGATGCCTTGAGGGTGAGTAAATCATTGGAAAATGTAAAATTTTGGTTAAACCAATGCTTTAACAACGGCTGTCAATCACATTTGTGAACTCCCATACTTTTTTAGGACTCACAGCTGCATTTTTGGCAAACCTGTGGTGTGAGAACACAAACTATGTACATAAACAATTCTTCAGTCATCAAGACCACACTGGCATCTGAGACGATGAATAACATGCTTTGTTTTACATAAAGATTTGGAAAAACAGCCACACCCACACATAAAGACAACCACAAGCACTTTACCCAATACACGGCCAATGCCTCATGTTTTCATAGTTGCCCAATCAGCTTAATATCTGTTTTTTCTGTTGCATGCGCCAAGAACCCATCAGTTCACCAGAACTCACATCTTCTGACGGAGCCCATTACTCACGTGAGGACGGCCATCCTCAGCCTGACCTCTGTGACCATGCAGGACGCCGGCAGTTACAGCTGTGAGGCCATGAACGAGAAAGGGACCACTGCAAAGCCAGTCTGGGTCAACATCTTTGGTAGATTTCGTTTAATTCTCAGGGAATGCATGAACTGATCAAATTTATATCTTAAATGCAATGAAAGTTTCTTTGGATATGAGCATTTTTCAGATTCAATAATATAATACACTTATAATACAATGATGTTTTACATGTTTGTGTCCAGAAAAAGGCTTCATTAACATAACAAGTGTGGATAACAGCACTAGGAGAGTGCGGGCTGGAGAAAGTCTGTCTCTGCGTGTGGTAATGAATGCTTACCCAAAGCCGCATATGTTTTCCTGGAGCTACAGTGGTGTAAAACTTACCAATACTACTGATCATGTCATTACCAGCCGGACACATGGAAATAGGTATGGTTTTGGAATGTTTTTATTACCACAAACATTTATTGTTTTTCAAATGGAGCAATAGCTAGAGTTGTAATGGTAACATATCAGTTTTTTTGGCTAGTGTTGGAGGGTTTTTGTTTTCAGTTAATTGGAAATATTAGCCAATATTGTTTATTTAACTGTGCTGCTCATTTCAGCGTTTTTTATGTTTTCGATTAGCTTTTTCATCATAATCTTTAGCGAAACACATATTTTTATAAAGTGCATTATAAGATTCTGAAGACTACATTCACTTTTAAAATGATTTTTTTAAACTGTATGCACAGATGAATGAAAAACATGGATAAAGTAAATGTATTATATGTATATATAATATTTTTGTTAAACTAAAAAAATATGTTTCATGATTTCAAATCATTTGAACTGATTTTTCATTATAATTTTTATCCATTAGAATAGAGTTTAAAAATCTTCTAAAATCTAAATAAGCTCATAGATGTTTTTTTTTTTATATCTGTATCCAACAGTTACATCAGCGAGCTGAAGCTAGTGCGTCTCAAGGTCTCAGAAAGCGGAATTTACACCTTTTCATGCTCGAACCGAGACGCAACTATCCGTCAAACGTTCGAAGTCCACGTCATCAGTAAGTGAAAACATTTAATGCAAATGACAAATATTTGGATTTTCCACTTGCCAGAAAATTGCATAGAACATATATGATCTATGTCTTTTGTGTGTATTCTAGTTCACCAGTGATCAGTCATATTTCTTGAGCATTGTGCCTGATAAACGAACGCAATTGTCTCTGTAAGACCCTGGCTTAAAGCCCATTAACAATAGCGGAGGCCATGTAAAGACAGATAAGAAAGGATCGTCCTTGAAGACTGCAAATAAGGCATTTGTCAAATTGTCAGTTATATCCCTGAAACGGGTCTTACATTTCAAACAACAAAAATGTTTAATATCTGGTATTCATTAATCCATATTTCACAACATTTGAAGTAACTGCAAACTAGACAGCTGTACAAACATCCATCCCCCTAACCAGGCTTGTAAATCTGACCCTGAACCGATCTTTGACTGTTAGGCAAACCGCAGATTGTGTCCTATGAAGGGCCTATTGATGGACAGGTGCGCTGTGTGGCCGAAGGTTATCCCACTCCTCAGATCAAGTGGTATTACTGTGACCAGCCCCATTCAAGGTACGTTTAATGCCAGTTTCAAATACACCCACACACTCAGATAGGCACAAACAATGGGCTCCCAAAGCTCCCTTGAGCAGGGTTAGCATATTAGCCTCTCTGAGGGCACATTGTGACGCAGCATGGATTAGCTGCTAACTGCTAACTTGATGTTTGATGATTGGACAACAAAGGCTTTAGCTTGTTATGGATGGGGATAAGCAATTTGACTCTGTCATGACTGTGACATCACCAAAGCGATTGGCTGCTGTCAGTCATGTGATGGGAACAAGCCGCTCCTGTACAAGGGCTGTTTGTTCTTGGATAGTTTCAGTGTTGACAGAACACCTTAGCAAAGGCTTAGTGACAAGCTTATCCAATCAATTCCTCTTGATGATCAAATCCGATCGAGATAACATGACCTGTTTCAATTTGAGCATATGAACATGCAGTGCAATGTCTTTTGATCTCATCTGTGCGTTGCTCGCTGTATCTGTTGCATGGCTGTTGAGAAACTGTTGAGAGGTTTCCATCAATGCTAAACTGTAATTTTAGTAATGAAGAGACAAGAACAAGGAATGTAAACTAATTGCGAACATTTGCTCTTGCTTTTATCCGAAGCTAACTCTGTTCAGTAGCAGTCATAGTTGACAATGAGAGAGACAAAAAAAAAAAGAGAGAGAGAGAGATGCAAATAAATCATAGCTCTTGATGGTAGTGCATTCCAGTGTGATGTTTTAAATAATAGAGCCCTCGAGGCCTGGCACTTTGCAGCTTGATTTTTTGCTCTCTTAAGAAAAGAGCTATTTTTTTATCAATGAAAAATTATAATAGCCCCTGAATGCAGTGAGAAATGTTTATCACAAACCATAGAACTTATAAAATCCATTGATGTGCATTGATTTACTGATATCTTGCATTGCTGATATGCAGTCCCGATATGCTGACTTCCATTGTAATTTATTTTATTATTTCTCATACTATGGAAGTCAATGGGGAACAAGCACTTGTTTGGTTACCTACGAGAATATGAAATGGAAGCTGACCTCACACACTTCTGGTCTTATCGTGAACAGTTTATTGGCGCATCTTATTCTAAAGATATGAAAATGTGGTCTTCATAATCGTTCATCAAATTTCCTTGCTGTTCCCTAGAAGTGAAATGGATGTCTATGTGCAAGCATTTTGCACGTTGATGCAAGATTTTAATTGTAAGTGCAAAAAAAAGCAGAACAGAATAAGTACAATACAATTATTTAATAAAAATAGAAATTACATTAATAATAATGTAAAACTAAAAAGAATTTCTAAAATAATAATCATAACAATACACTAAAATGTATTGAGATTAATAAAAAATAAAATGTATTTTCTTTAAGAGATTAACAACATATAATTGCATAGAAACTTTACTAAAATAACACTAATAACACACAAACATACAACATGTATATTAAATACCTATTCCTGATAATATCATTAAATTAAAATCTAAAAACACACACAAAAAATCTAAACACCTGCAAATAAAAATAATTCATTCATTCATTCATTCATTCATTTTCCTTTGTCTTAGTCCCTTTATTTATCAGGGGTCGCCACAGCGAAATGAACCGCTAACTTATCCAGCATATGTTTTACACAGCGTATGCCCTTCCGGCTACAACCTAGTACTGGGAAACACCCATACACTCTCATTCATACACATACACTACGGCCAATTTAGTTTATTCAATTCACCTATAACGCATGTCTTTGGACTGGGGGGGGGAAACCGGAGCACCCAAAGGAAACCCACACCAACACGGGGAGAACATGCAAACTCCACACAGAAATGCCAACTGACCCAGCCGGGACTTAAACCAGCGACCTTCTTGTTGTGAGGCAACATTGCTAACCTCTGAACCACCATGTCAGCAAAATCAAAATATGATTAAAAATTTTTTATTACTGTAGACAATTCAATTATTGTGGAAACTTTAAAAAATACGTTGAAAACATTAACAAAACATTAAATGCTTTTTTTGTCATTCAGAAGATAACAATCTTATATGTTTCAGGTTATTTTGATTAACTAAAACCATGAAACCTAAATTTTTTGTCACTATACTTTTATTTTAAAGTAGTTAACAGTGAAATATTTCTCATTTTCTTTTGCTTTTATATTTTCTGCTTATGGTTTAGCTTAAGTTAAACTAAATGTAAATTATTAATAAAAACCACAACATTTACTCAATACTAAATTAGCACTATGTGAGACCATTTTACAGTTTTCTTTTTCCATAGTTTCTTTTATTGAGCATTTCTGGAGCGCAGTTCTACACAGTCACTACATTCTCTTGGTCATTTCTGATTTGTTGAATGCTTCCTCAGGTGCTCTAATCTACTGAATGCCACTCAAGAGGAGGAGGATGTTGTCACCGTGACCATGACAAATCCTCCCTTTGGGAAAGGCGCAGTGGAGAGCCGTCTAAACATCACCAAGAACAATTACGCCACTCTTGAATGCGTGGCATCTGCCAATGGGGAAATCGTGTACACACTCTTCTCTATCAGCGGTGAGCAAATAACCTATCAAATATCTCTCAAACATGTTATTATACACACACACACACACACAAAACACACCTTT
Organism: Danio choprae; assembly: GCA_903798125.1. Lineage (NCBI taxonomy): Eukaryota > Metazoa > Chordata > Actinopteri > Cypriniformes > Danionidae > Danio > Danio choprae. Next base: position 3,334,126 of record CAIGQW010015581.1, on the reverse strand, counting down.
TCAGACAATGACTGAAGACTCTACGAAGTCTCATTCTCAGACGGCTCCACCTACAAACCGCCTACAGTCTGTTCACTGACCTTCTGATCCATATTGTGTGATCTGCAGGCTGTAATCAGACTTGTTAGTACACTTGGTGTTTATTAGCCTCTTTGTTGATCTTTTGCATATCACACACATGCCCTTTAAATCAACTTTGTACTGTGTCAGGATGGTCTGTACTGGCTGTGTTCATTTCTCACAGATATGGTGGGTGTGTGTCTTTGCTTTGGAGTCCTGGTAGTAAATTATTCTGTTGATTTTTGTTGATTTGTTTGTTTTGGGGTGTGTTTTTTTTTTTTTTTTTTTTCCATCGTTGAGCCTGAGGGTGTGTCTCAATACACTCCTTAGGTCATTAGGCTGTGCGCTTACCAGTCAGCTATTTCTAGGCCTTTATTTCCACAGTCTGAATACAACCTGCACTCAAATAATAGGCTGCAAAAAATGGTAAACATTAGCAGCTCAATATGCTCAATTATTGGTAAAAGTATTTTTTCTTTTAATTTTCAAATGCTGAAAACAAATGTTGTGCATGATTTATGCTATTTGAAGTGAGGTTAGTCGAAGCATTTGGTGTCTATTGTAATTGTTTAAAGGGGCTATATGTAATATTTGTGTGTATTTGCCACATTTTTATTGCCAATGTTGGAACAGTAAACCTTCTCAAACCTAAAATTAAGAATTTTATCAACTTCCTATTGGTTGACGATGAAAGACTCCAGATGTTTTTGCATTCAATGTTTTGTCAAAAGGATGCGAGGTTAGTCAATGTGTCTTCTAAAGATAAGGGATTAATTCATAGTCCCTCATTGCCATATATTAAGTGCTTAAGAAATGTATTAAACAACAGCTGCCCTGATTAAATTTAAATCATATTGGTGATTACAAAAAATCATATTCATCATGTTTCTGTAATGGTTAATCCACCAGAACGTGTAAGCTCTGTAGTCACTGTAGTATTTCTAATACTACTGTAATAAAATAATTATGTCTGAATTTACTAATTTACTGTTGTACAAGAAAGGCAGAATCAATAGTAAAGTATAATTTTTATCATTTAGATTAGGGCTGGGCGATATGGAAAAAATGCAATCTCAATAATTATTTTCCATATTAAACGATAACGATATATATTTTGATATAAGTCGTTAATGCTTCCAGATTTAATAGAGTACCCCAACAATGACTGAAGCCAAAAAAATTAGAGGGTTCCTTACATGGCATAACATTTCCGTAAAATTCGGTACATTTCTAATATCAACACACTTTTAGATTCCCATTGTTGCACATTTCTGCTGTGTGATTGGCTCTTAGATCAATATAGAGTAAAGTCCAGAGCTTATCATTGTTATTGACATACATTTTATTACAATTCTATAAAATATCCTAAAATATCCTAATAGCCCTAATTCAGATCTCCGATAATAGTTGTTTACTTGCTGTCTTCATAGCAAAATATCAGCATATTAAAATGATTTCTGTTTCTGATAAAATAATATATTTCTTTTCCTGTTTTTTCTGCTGAACATGAATGATACTGACAATTCTGCTTTGCTATTACAGGAAATAATTCATTCATTCATTCATTCATTTTCATTTCGGCTTAGTCCCTTTATTAATCTGGGGTCGCCACAGCGGAATGAACCGCCAACTTATCCAGCATATGTTTCACGCAGCGGATGCCCTTCCAGCTGCAACCCATCTCTGGGAAACATCCATACACACCCATTCACACTCATACACTACGGACAATTTAGCTTACCCAATTCACCTATACCGCATGTCTTTGGACTTGTGGGGGAAACCGGAGCACCCGGAGGAAACCCACGCCAACACAGGGAGAACATGCAAACTCCACACAGAAAGGCCAACTGACCCAGCCGAGGCTCGAACCAGCGATCAGCGACCTTCTTGCTGTGAGGCGAAC
>CAIGQW010015581.1:3303610-3332060 GCA_903798125.1 Danio choprae | reverse complement strand
TAGCTTACCCAATTCACCTATACCGCATGTCTTTGGACTTGTGGGGGGAAACCGGAGCACCCGGAGGAAACCCACGCCAACACGGGGAGAACATGCAAACTCCACACAGAAACGCCAACTGACCCAGGCGAGGCTCGAACCAGCGACCAGCGACCTTCTTGCTGTGAGGCGAACGTGCTACCCACTGCGCCACTGTGAGGCCCACAGGAAATAATTAAATTTTTTTAAAAAAAATAATAATAATAAACAATTATTTTAATTGTAATGCTATTTTATAATATTGCTGTTCTAATATTTATGAAATAAATGTAAAAAAATCTGACAAAATAAAATGTGGTGATTATAATAGCACTGCACACCTACACAAAGTTGAAGCAACCTCAAATGAGGTTTTCCAGCGTCTAAAAACTCGGAGAAAAGCATGAAGCAAAATAAAACTCAGAGACCTCGACCCAGGTGCTTCTAGTTTCCCAGGAATACTTAAGCTACCAGCCAAGAGGAAACGCTCATCTCCTCACATTCACTCCAGCTGTGCTTTTTGAGAAAATCTGAACCAGCTGCCAACTCGCAGGTCGTCGCTCCTGCTCTAGCTCAACCTGTGTAGGCAGATTCTCTTTTGAATAAGACCAGATAACAGCAGACTATTATATAAACAGAGGTGCTGAGTTTTATCCCTAATCTTGTTTCTTTTGTAAACCTAGCATTACCAACTGTTGGGGATTATCTCCAGAGTTTGGGGGGGTTTCGTTTCGGTTTGTTTTAAAAACACCAGGCTTTTCCACCCCAGTTATTGCTGGTATTATTGCTAAAGACAGTGGTTACCCAAAGGTCATCCGCATCCAGTTTGGATTGTTTTCTATGTTTATTATTTCTGCTACGTCTGTGTAAGTGTAAATTCCTTGACTACATTTCCGTCAATTATCATTTTACATGTATTAATTATCCAAGTTGCATTACTTATACTTTAACAACACAATTGGTAACATTATAAACATAATTAATATTAATTGATATTTTGTAATTAAAGGTAGCGCAAAATTATACCTACATTCTAAAAATGTAACATTAACAATTTATTATTTAAAATAATGAAAACAGTAGGCATCACAACTTATAATAGCTATCATGTAACATCTCGATGTAACTGGAGATTTAATATTGGTTCGGGTAGGTTAAGGTGATTACAATAAGCATTTTTTACAGTATGTAAAATATATTATGCCTATGAACAGTCCTCAAAACTACCAAAACGTGTGTGTGTGTGTGTGTGTGTGTGTGTGTGTGTGTGTGTGTGCCTTGTATTTCTAACATCATGGGGAACAAATTTCAGTATAGAGTGGTGACATTTTGGTGACATTTTTTGGTCCTAATGAGTAAAGTGGCTCGTAAATCACACAGAATAAATTATTTTTGAGTATGTAAAAATGCTTAATTATTCTTGTGAGAGTTAGGTTTAAGCATAGGGTTGGGGTAGGGGGTTAGAATATACAGTTTGAACAGTATAAAAAAAACATTATGTCTATGGGTAGTCCCCATGAGATAGTTGTACGTGTGTGTGTGTGTGTGTGTGCGTGTGTGTGCGTGTGTGTGCGTGTGTGTGCGTGTGTGCGTGCGTGTGTGTGTTCTACATTCCCTACATTTTGCATTTTCCCTACTAAATTAGGCGGAAGAAAAAATCTAGTTGACCTTTTGCTAGAGTTCATCTGGATTTGGACTGGAGGTTTTTAAGTGTTTTAGAGGATGAAATTTAGTCGGGCTGCCTCAAGAAAGCCTGTTAGGTGATGTGGGAGCTTCTCGAGGTTTCATCTCCAGCTGGAAAACCAGTGGGACAAAGAGCCTCAGGCAGAAGCTATTCAACCTCAGCTGAGCGAGAGTCAGAAATGCCTGTTGTTCGGAAGAGAGCTGCTTTTGTGGGAGGGCTGGATGGATATGCTTGGATGCAGTGGGATGATGTGGATAGATGGATGGATGGAAAAGGATGGGAGAGAGAGAGACGGAGGGCTGTGAAAGCCAGTGGCAGGTTTACAAGGGATTACTTCCTGCAGAGTCTGCATTCTTTGATTTGAAATGGAGAGAAAGCTTCTTATAGCTTAAGAGCTTTACTACACTGCTCAGAACAACACAGAAAAACAATAACACAACACGCATGAACACATACACACACCACGCTGAAGCAAAACACAGCAACAGTTTCAAAAGTGCAAAACAAGTGAGTCGCAGTAAAGAGTTTTAATGAGGATTATTCACACATCATTAAACACAAGCAATTATGACATAACTGTGAGGCATGTATTTATTCATGTTGATGGGCTTTTATTGCTAATGAAGTGTTTGTTGGATTTCCAGCAACATTGTGGTTTTGTCTCAGTGTAAAACTTTGTGCAATAAGCATTTTTTCAAATTTCCATTGGGATTGCTCAAGGAGCGAGATTTACATGAGCGTGGTTTTCTGTGTTAACTGAATTGATCCTCAGGGATGAGCCGTGTGTATTGATTATCCGCCGATGCCTGAAACAGATTGCCGCCTTCACACAAACACACAGTGATTCCCAACAGAAAATAATCTCAGGGCTTAAAAAGCTTAACATTTTCAAGCACTGTGTAAAATAACCAAATTATATTAATAATAATGTTTTAACTATTTGTATTATTAATTAAATGGATATTCATTTATGTAATATTATTGATGGTAATGCTTAATCAATCTAAAATCTATTATGAATTATTATTATTATTATTATTAACTAATAAAGTTTCACATCATTGGCAACATATTAGTGTGGTATTTGGTAATATTAATATATTTTTTTATCAAGTCAAGTGTAAGTTTATGTGTAATTAATAGTAATAAATTTTTAATCATTGATATTATTTAAGTTTTTATTAGCACATTAACATTTTAAATTGTAATATATTTGTACTAGTTTGTTTTTATTTATTTATTTCTATCAAATTTTGGTCATAGTTTTTTGCAATAATTATTTTATCATTTTTAGACTTTTAAAGACTCTAGTGTTTCCATGTATCTACTCTTCTCAGGAACCCAGTATGAAAATCGCTGTACCTCATGTGATTTATCAGTATTACATAATATTAAATATTTAATTATGTTTTGTATTGTTGTCATTGTTGATCTATATTGTTATCTATACATTTTTTTTTATGAACAGAACCACTATATAAAATATATTCTTATCAATTATCAAGCAGAAAATGTACTATTGGTGCACCGCTATTAAAAGGGTCACATACTCTGGACTGGAGCTGATGAAGTAGTAAATGCATGTATATGCTGTATCTTACCTGTTTCTAATGTCTACTGTATGTTGTTTTAATCTTCACAGAGAACACTGTTCCTCATGAACTCTTCACGCCGCTGCTCATCGGTTTTGTAGCCGCAGCTGTTATCCTTGTTCTCATCCTGATCGTGCTGACCTACAAGTACATGCAGGTAAAATAGCTTTCATTTCATAGCTTGTCTTTCAGCACAGGAAATACATGCTGACTCACTGATGTACTTAAGTAATGAGATAAAATTGAATAGTTTTAATCCTCGCCATATTATAGCAATCAATACTGCAACATGTATTGTTGTTCTAGCGCAACCCATTTTGGGTTATTTGATATTGAATGTGATACTCAAATTCAGGGCAATTTACCTATCACACCTGGCTACCCTCCCACACTTCAGGGGAACAGAAACAATACACACTTAAGGAAATTATTTACTTAGTTTACTTAGTCAGGTCATAAGACCTGATGTTTATCTGCACAGTTTTGCACTGTTGCACAGAGGAGCGACCACTGATAAACACACAATGCACACATGCAATTACTGTCCACATTTTTGTTTGAATAATTGATGTGTATTTACAATAAACTTTTATAGACTCATTAAACTGTAACTGAATCGAGTGTAAAAGGTTGATTATGCCTCTCTCCACACATGTGAAGCATTTAGGCTGAACTTTGTGGATTTAAAATGACCTTATAGACTATATTTTGTTATTTTCATATATATGTTATTATTTCATATATATTTATTATTTTTTCTTTTCTTTTTTGGTGGGGGAACGAATGGGAGAGTAACCCCTGTCATGAAAACAACTGTAAAAGGAGGATGTAGTAATTGTATAACCTGTCTGTCCAATTGTATGTATGTTTGTTTGTTTGTTTTTATTTCATTTCATTTCTTTTTTATATTCTTTTTTTTCTAATGCACTGTGAGTTAACATGAAATAACAATGAACAACTTTATTACCATTTACCAACATAAACAAGGATGAATAAACACTGTCATAAATGTATAGTTTATTGTTTCTTCATGATAGTAAATGTAATATCTAACATTAACTTATACAACCTTATTGTAAAGTGTTATCGTTAAAATAATTCAATTAAAGCTTAAAAAACAGGATATTTATGTTTCTCTGACAACATTGATCTTATTGTATCCCTCTTTCTCATTTCTACCTTCTACAGAAACCCAAATACCAAATCCAATGGAAAGTCATAGAGGGTATTCATGGAAACAACTATGTGTACATTGACCCCACTCAGCTTCCATACGACCACCAGTGGGAGTTTCCCAGAGATAAGCTGCGATTTGGTGAGTTTAGTCTTCTTTAGAAGAGTAAATCATATTCAAAATCACTTTTCCATATTGAAATATTTATTTTGTTTGGAATAGTTTACTGCTCCAGAAAAAATAAGCACATTTTGAATAGAACAAAGCTTGCTTCTTTTCATTGTTGGCTGTTGCCCAGTTTATGACACTGATAGCTGCCGCCTTCCCCGTGAAGAAATAGCTGTATCCGTCAACAAACAGGATCTAACAGGATCTAGCATATCCCACTTCCCCACAAGCCACACCTCCTTGATTCAAAAACAAGTTTATGTTCCAGTTGATAGCTGGTTTTGGATCAAGCCCCGATGACTGTAAACAAAATTGAAATTGATGCATGGAGAATGTATCAATTTTCTCAATCAGATTTGCTTTCTTGCATTTCCAGGAAAAACTCTTGGATCTGGAGCATTTGGAAAGGTGGTGGAGGCAACGGCATATGGGATGTCCAAAGCAGACACTGTGATGACTGTAGCTGTGAAGATGCTGAAACGTGAGTGAAAAGCAACAGAGTTTGTTCATAATTTTGTGAAATACGAGTAGAATTGTTACACCAAGCCTTGTTTGACCAGCACGTTTATTTAAGCAAATGAGGCAGTGAGTAATGACACCAGAAAGTACACAAACCTGCCTGATGAGAAGAGCGATGGTTAAACATTTGCAGTAACCCACACATTTTGGTTTCCAGAACACCCTGGGATTATTGGTTTATGCCTAAGAGCCATAAAAGCTTTAAATAAAAAAAGTTTCACAGATCTGAATTGCAAGTTGTAAACCATTGTAATATTGTGAGAACCAAAAAGTCAGAATTACGAAATAATAAAAAAAAGAACGATTTTGTGGCAGAAAAAATCACAATTCACAATTCAGAGTTAATTGCCTGGTTTCACAAGCAGGGCTTATTTTTAAAGTTGGCATGAAATGGAAGTTAAGGTTGTCCTTTTTTCATCTATCATGACGTACATCCACTTGACATGGTTTTTGAAATGTACAGAAAAAAACTGTAGGGCGGTGCACGATTTCGTCTATTGGGAACCATTTGGATCATTGGAAAATGGGCATTGCTAACAAAATGGAGAAAGATTGATGAATGGATAAAAGGAGTGCAGAAACGTGACACACCCTGATAGCACTGCCCTAAGTGCATACCATGTGACCAGAAGTCAAGAAATGTATTTTGGAGGGAGAGGAAAGTTTATGGTTTTTGATTAAATAACTACTATATACACATCAAAATAAGGAGAGTAAATTTTGATTTCATGCCAACTTTAAGTCAGAATTAGGCCTTAAAAATGACTTGACTAAAACATATAACTAGTGTGTACCTTGAGACAAATCAATGCCACTATTTTAGGATCTGTTACAAAGCTTGCAGTTTGCCACTTCTACCTAAAAGGACTAATCATTTTTTTCATGTCACCTTGTACTTAAGTTTCTCATCAAATCTTCTGACCAATGAAATGATCTATAGCAATGGTCTCAAACTCAATTGCTGGAGAGCCACAGCTTTGTAGATTTTAGCTCCAACCGCCTCCAACTCACACATGCTTGATAGTTTCTAGTAGTCTTGAACACCTTGATTAGTTGGACCAGCTGTGTTTGATTAGGGTTAGAGCAAAACTGTGCAGAACTGCGGCCCTCCAGGAATCGAGTTTGAGACCCATGATCTATAGTATCTGACATGTACTTTCTCCTTCAAAACCCTATTGCTATATGGGCTTGAGTACAACCACTCTCACTGGCAGAGCTGTGATAAAAACGAAGTGCTATTGGCTGTTTTCTAAAAAGAGGAGGGGCTACTATATGTCCCACCCCATCTTAATGTTTCAGTTTAAATTAAGTCACGCACCGAACAAAAATTAACATTTCAAATCACTTCACTGGACCTTTAAGCCTGGTCTGTGAAACCAGGGGAATATTATTCTTGAATTTGTGAGATTTGTCAGAAAAAAATAAAAAGGTTACATCAGAAGATTGTATCTTACAATACTGGCATTTTTTGTGGAAAGTTCCATAATAAATATGCAATTGCAAGAAATACAGTCACACTTTTGAAAAACATTGTGTCAACTATGAATTCTGGCTTTTTGTATAGCGAAAAGGCCTTTAATAAACATACAATTTTGAGAAAGTTGCAGATCTGAAAAAAATGTTTGACTTAAAATAAAAAAATTTTTCAGAAGTCTTACATTTTTATATTTATTTATATTTTTATATTTAGCCAAAATTGCAATCCAATCTTTTTATTAGCATTTATTTAATCCTGTAGCAGAAATGGGATTCCATTTGATGTATTATATCTAAATTGCGCTGTTTTTCATTGTATTATTCATGCTTTTATCTGATGTGGTCTTTTGCCCTACAGCGAGTGCCCATGCAACTGAGAAAGAGGCCTTGATGTCAGAGCTGAAGGTGCTTAGTTATCTTGGCAACCATATTAACATTGTCAACCTGCTTGGGGCATGCACTGTTGGAGGTGAGAGACCAACACTAGATATTATTTCTGCAGGTTTTTGCAGTTGTGTATTGCGTTGTTCTTCATTGCCGAACTGGTCTGTTGTGCAGGTCCAACTCTAGTTATAACAGAGTACTGCTGTTTCGGCGACCTGTTGAACTTCCTGCGCAGAAGGAGAGTATACTTCTACTACACTACACTAGGCGAAGATGCTTACTATAGAAATGTCATGATGCAGTCAGAACCAAAGTAAGTATGATCAGTGCAACTGGTGAAATGGGATGGCATAAAGCGCTTCTGGATTCCCTTAAAAAAAATTGTATTTGATTGATTACAGTGAGAGCAGGAATGGATACATGACCATGAAGCCCTCTGCACTGGGAATCCTGTCCTCGGAAAACAGACTATCGCTTAATAAAGGTTGGATTCATGTCTTGTGTCTTCTTTACTCTGTCTTCTTATCTTTATATGTCATCTCTTCTTCTCTCATCTCATTTCTTCATTTGTTGCGTCTTTTCATCTAGTCTGTTTTCAGGTCACCTCATATCCTTTTGTCTTCTTATGTTTATCTTTAGTGTTCCTTGCACATCTCTCATCTCTTCTCAATGTGTTTCATGTCTTACTTGAATTTTTCACCCTTAGGTGATTCTTACAATGATTCGGATGCCGTCAGTGAGATCCTGCAGGAAGACGGCTTGACTCTGGACACTGAGGATCTTCTCAGCTTCTCCTACCAAGTAGCCAAAGGGATGGATTTTCTGGCATCAAAGAACGTAAGTGTTTCTTTAGTCAATGTGTTTGGGAGGAGCCTAATCTTTCCTGTCTATCATTATTATATACAAGTGCGTATAAACAGTGTACCATCAACAACTCTTCTGGCATTCGGCCCCACCTAATTCTGTGAAAAATGGCCAAAACAGAGTTTGCAGTTTTTTACCTTTGACAATGAATTTTCGTGAAGCCGTTTTCATTGTTGAGCTTTTTCCTAAACCCCCAATCGCTGGTCTCCCAAGTAGAGAGAACATTTAGGATTGGGACCACCCCTCTAGGCATCCTTTTGCAAATTTGCTAAGGTGTCGCCACAGATTTCGATCTTCTTTACCTCCGTGTAGGCATCCATGTACCCCAGCTGTTTCAACTTCTCCATGCACTTCAGCTCATCTGGTTTCATCTGGAATATATCTCGTCCCTTACATAAAAAATGAACTGTTAATAGGTTGTGGCATGTGCTTGCCATGTGTTGCTAGCAAATGTAACGTTTTTTCTGCACATCCTTGGGTTTAAATTTGAAAATAATTCCCATCCTTATATCACTGGACTATTCACATTTGGTTCCTTGGTAAATTACTTTTGGGGGGTTTAGCTCAGAGCTTGAACCAAGAATTGGTTCGGAGCCACCAGGAAACCGAGTTCTTTTTCCATTATGTGTCATAAGTTCTATAAGTGTTAGTTCATCTAAAATGACAAATTATTTGATTAATTATTTACCCTCATGTCATATGAAATCTTCATTGATCTTCAGATTACAAATTAGGAATTTTTGTTGAAATCCGAGCTCCCTCATCCTCCATAGACAGCAAGGTTCTTGATTTGTTCAAAGTCTAGAAAAATATTACAGTCATGGACATGAAACATTACTGTCTATGGAAATTGAGACAGCTCTCAGATTTCATCTAATATATCTTAATTTGTGTTCTAAAGATGAACGAGTATCTCAGAGGTTTGGAAGGACACGTGGGTGAGTAATTAATAACAGAATTAAAAAATTTTGTGAACTAACCCTTTAATGGACAGGGGAACTTGTGAAATTAAGTTCAAAACAAGGAGTTTTGGAAGGATGCAGATCGAGTCCTGTCATATATACGCAGCTTCAGTTCTTCCAGCCTACCTCTACCACCTATATTTCTCAGATTCTTCTTCTACATAGTACCAATATGAGGGAAGTTCTAGCTCAAAACTTTAGCAGAACCTCGGGTTTGAGTGTCCTTCAAGGAACTCAAGCCAAGATTGCTTACCATTATCTATCAAGGCTCAATGGGCTCAAACTCGTTAATCATTTGTTTGTGCTCTGTCTCTCTAACGGATAGTGAGTTTTATATTCCGAGTGTTTGCAGTAATCCCATACCGCAGATCTTCTCGCTCTTCCTCTACAATGCCACAGGCTCACATTCCATTACCTCTGTCCAGTCAAGGATTGGGTTACACCAGGTCACATACAAACCCACACATGTTGTCAAGCACATACACACACTCTTTCACTGAGGATCATGCTGAGAAATATCACATTTCCCCACCTGGTCAGCAGGTCCAGTATTTAGTTTAGTTGAAGGACCGAGTTTACTGTCAGCACATTCATTTCAGCACCTCCACGCTAACTTACATTTGTGAATGCGCAACACTTCTTTGCTAATGAGGTTTTGAATTTTGGCACTGTTATTGTAAATACTTGGCACTTTGGAAAGTCCTGACATTTGAAAGCAGCTAGTTCACCCAAAGATAAAAGTTCAACCATCCTTTATTCTCCATACTATATCTAAGGGTTAGTACATTTTCCAATTATGGATTGGATGGAACTTCGTTCACTCCATGGTCATTTTTATTTCCATTCTAGCCCACTGTTTTTATCTAGAACAATCAATCAAAATAAAATTAAAAAAAATAAATAAATCACCCTTTACTACAGCCAAGTTCATTTTGTATGGGCGATCTATCGCTTCTTACTTAAACACCTCTGCTTTATTCCATAATATATTAGAGTGTATGTCAACTTGTATTTCTACATGTGTTGATTGTATGTGTGTGTGTGTGTGTTTACAGTGTATTCACAGAGACCTGGCAGCCAGAAACATTCTCCTCACCCAAGGCAGAGTGGCCAAGATCTGTGACTTTGGACTGGCCCGGGACATCACAACTGACTCAAACTATGTTGTCAAGGGCAATGTAAGTCATTTGCTTGTTGTACTTTAATCTAAATTTGATCTTTGCTCTGGATTTTTTCACTAGGCTTTACATGTCATACGGTAAAGTAATTATGGGATTAAGTGAATGGCATGTAATCCAGATTGAAGACACTTCCTTGAGGTTAAAAGCTTTTAATTTGCATTGGCATCAGTGCTAAAGGCTGACTGTCGGCCAAACATAAGTTGCATCCCAAATGACACACTGTACACTATGCAGGGTTGTGTGTGGGTTTTATCGGGTTAATATGTCATTCATCATTGGAGTCTGAAAGCCCTGCCCTGACACCATGTAATTAAAATGTGACAGTTGAGTGCATTCCACACTTTGCTGCTTTTTGTTGTTGTTGTTGTTGTTGTTGTTATCGTTGTTGTTTAAATAAGTGTCTCATACACATAATCTTTTTGGATTTTTTAGTGTGAACACTACTTGCACTAAATGAAATAGAATAGAGAAATGTGGAAATTAGGGCACAACTACAGCATACAGATTTGCGTCAAGCATGTTACCATGTCGTCTTTAATGCCAAATACCTATTTTTTCAATGAATTAAATAAATGTATTCAACAAAGACAAACTATTTAAAATGTGAATATTAGGACAAAGTTCACAATTGTGGATTATCGCTCTTTATATTTTATTCATTCATTCATTTTCTTTTCGGCTTAGTCCCTTTATTAATCTGGGGTCACCACAGCGGAATGAACCGCCAACTTATCCAGCAAATGTTTTACGCAGCGGATGCCCTTCCATCTGCAACCCGTCACTGGGAAACATCCATACACACATTCACTACGGACAATTTAGCTTACCCAATTCACTGACCCAGCTGAGGCTCGAACCAGCAACCTTCTTGCTGTGAGGCAATTGTGCTACCCACTGCGCCACCGTGCTGCCCCTCTTTATATTTTAATAATGATTATTCATTTTGCTGATTAGAATACTTGCTTCCTTTTCTTTCAGTCCTGACTTTATCAGGGGTCACCAAAGCAGAATGAACCAATTACTCTGACATATGTTTTATAAAGCATATGCCCTTCCAGCCACAACCCAGCACTGAGAATACAACCCTCAGAGCTGGGAAACACCCAAACACTCTCCCAATCTCACACAACGGTCAATTTAGTTTATCCAATTTCCATTTAGCTTATCCAATTCCCCTATGGGGGAAATCGGAGCACCCGGAGGAAACCCACACAAACATGCAAAAGAAAGGTAACCCTCTTGCTGTGAGGCAACTGTGCTAACCACTTAGTAATGCCCCTCAATAGAATACATTTATTATTATTTATAACTATATTATAATGTTTATAATACAATACATGCATTATAAATGACACATCTGGCAACACAGAAAAAAACACATTCTGTGTAATTTAAATCAAAATTAAATCAAAAACTCTTCTTTATAACCTCTGAACCTGCAAAAAAATCTCTTATTTAAATCGTGTCTGCATACTGTTGTTACAAGAAAGTATAAGAATTTGCAAGCGTGCAGAATTCAGTCTGATTTCGATCATGAGAGCTTTAATACATTAGCTTAGTTTATTTTGGCCAGTAATCTTGGATTTTTTTATTGGCAAATATTTGTTCATCTTTTGTTCTTATTTTGTATTGTTGAGTGTGAGCTTCTTTTTAAAGACAATTTTCTAACCCCTTTGGGGATAGACAATAAAGCGTTTTGAATTGAATTGAATCTTGGTGGCATTTTTGCCACAAACCCCTATTTTTTACCCTGATGCATTGTGTGTGTGTGTGTGTGTTTGTGTGTGTTTGTGTTTGTGTGTGTGTGTGTGTGAGATGAGTTCCATTCCAAGAACACTTAGAAAGGAAATCCCCCTAAAAGCACTATGACCATATTCAGTATAAAATACAAGATCTTTTATACATGTCGAGACACGTACTTTATCTGAATGTTAAATACTGGCAAGAGATTCATGCAAAGCAAGCTGAGAATTGGGTATTTTCTGCAATATCAAGACAGTTGATTTATTTTCCAGAATTTGCATTAACGAGAACACTAATGTTGCTATTGCTGGCTTCTACTACAAATACTCAATTTGCATCCAGGTTTTCATGGGTTAAACCAAGCCCAAAGCAACAAACAGTCATGACAAACCTGGTCTACAGTTTTGATCAAGTTTTCTTGGATATTTTCATTCTGTACATTTACACAGACAGATGTCTTAAGAGCTTTTAGTTTTCACACCTGAAATAATTAAGCCCTGGGTAAATTGAATACTGTATCATTTACTCCTCTTGTTTTATACATGTTTGGTGTCCTGCCAGTAGATTACTGTGTTTATTGTGTTGATTTGTTTGTTTTGGGTATTTTTTTTCCATCTTTGACCCTGAGGGTGTGTCTCGATACACTCCCTAGGTCATTAGTCAGTGTCCTTACCAGACAGCTATTTCTAGGGCTTCATTTTCACACAAAAAAATCAACCTGCACTCCCATAAAAGACAGTAAAAATGGTAAAAAATTGTTTTAATTGTTTGTCAGATTGTATTCACTTAAAGGAATAGTTGAAAATTGAAAATTGTGTCATCACACAACTTCCACTTGTTCCAAACCTGTTTGACTTCCTTTCTTCTATTGAACACAAAAGAAAACATTTTAAAGAATGCTGGAAACCAGTTACTATTGACTTCCATAATATTTCAGTATTCTTTCAACTATGGAAATTGATGTCTACTGGTTACCAACATTTCTCAAAATATCTTCTCCTGTGTTCAACAGAAAAGGTTTGGAACCACTGGAAGATGAGTCAATGTAAATATTTTTGCATGAACTATCCCATTATGCACTGTGTGAAAGACCTCAAGTCAGGTATCGTCAATCTACAACTTGTTAATAACATCGAAACCACACGATTGGGGTTTCCAACTACGTGTTTTGATTGTAAACTGTTTCTATGGCAGTCACAGGAGAAATGTGTGATGCGCTGTGTGTTTTCAACCGGTCTGTGCTGTTAAGGAAGGAATGTGTGTAATGAGGTTTTTCTCTGCTCAGGCTCGTCTCCCAGTAAAATGGATGTCCCCGGAGAGCATCTTTGAGTGTGTTTACACCTTTGAGAGTGACGTCTGGTCTTATGGCATCCTGCTGTGGGAGATCTTCTCCCTTGGTAGGTTCAGCTCATATCATAATAATCAGTATTAGGCTATATACAATACACTGCTTTTTAATCCAAATATTGTGCTTTTAAAGGGAGCAGTCCATATCCGGGGATGCCTGTGGACTCTAAATTCTATAAGATGATCAAGGAAGGATACCGAATGGAGTCACCGGAGTTTTCCCCGAGTGAATTGTAAGTTAGAGATGTGATTAGTTCTGTGGGGAAAAAATGACAAGATAATGAGACCATTTACACACTACAAACATTTTCCCACCCACAAAAAAAACCCCATTGCTGTGTTGTTGTGTTTCAGGTACGATATCATGCACTCGTGCTGGGATGCCGACCCCGTCAAGAGACCCTCATTTAGCAAGATAGTGGAGAAGATCGAACAACAGATCTCAGACAGCACCAAACATGTAGGCTGTTTTTGTTTTTTTGTTTTTTCATTTAAAATGGTATCCATACATAAAATGGTTTAAAACCTACATTTCTTGTTATAGTTACCTTCAAACCATAATTTTTTAAATCTAAATAAATGTCATCTCAAAGAAATAATAATAAATCTTTCCAATGCTTTCCATTTTCCTTCAGTTTAGCTCAAAAGTAATATACAATGTAACCAAAATATGACTAAAATGTAAATGAATAAAAAATACACACACTCGAGAAAAAACTAAATTACTAACCATGTAATAATTAACATAATGCAGTAATTTCATAATCATATTTCATAATTTATTTGTTTAAATACATTACAAAATGCCATTTATACATAAAATGGTTTGAAACATGATAAACATATCAGGCTTGTTATAGTTATTAAACTATAGATAGTAAACTATAGATACTAAGGATACGAAACCTAAAACCATCAAATGTAAATAATGTGTTATTTAAATAAATGTAATCTTACAAAAAATAACTGCTTTCTTTTTAATGACCAAAATAAAAACTAAAACATAAATGAAATTAAAACACACGTTTGAAAAAAGGTACATTTGAAGATAACTACAAATGACAATATAACAACAAAATTACTCAAGATGTAATCATATTAAAATACAAAAAGAAAAGCTCACTGGAATCATTTATATTTTTCTGAAAATAGTATAAAGGTTCCTAAAATCCACACAAAGAGTACTCTTCCTTTTTGGTGAAATAAGTAGTTAATAAAACAAAATGTTTTCTCTCCTCTTCAGATTTACTTAAACTTCAGCTCCAGGTTGCCAGCGGCACCAGGCCCCCGTGAGGAATCCAGTTCTCATGTCCATCGACTAAACTCAGTCGGCAGTCACAGCACCGCCACTCAACCCCTGCTCTCCAGCAATGACGTCTTTTTGGATAGATCGAGTCCAAGTCACCCTTTGGTCTGAAGATCCCACTCTCAGCAAAAAGCATCATCTTCTAAGACTCTCTGCGTCATTGTAGCTGTCTGACATACGCAAGGACTTTGGTGAAAAACACTGACCGTAAATCTCATTTAGGATCTAAGAGCTTTCCGGCTCTTTCCCCCTTTCTTGCAGACTGTATATAAGAAAGGACAGTGATGGTGTGCTTTCCTATTACCATTTCATGCATTCTTTGGAACTGTGGGACACTGAGTTTTCAAGAAAACTAATAATCAATGCTGGCATCATTCCATGGTACTATATCTCCAACGCGGATCTGCAGGAGAACTGAACTTCTTTTCTATAGAATCCCTTCATTACGTGGGATATATAAACACAATAATGCTTCTTTTTGCTAGTTGTCGAGTCTTTACAAGTGACAAAGTCAAGCGGGCTCATTTAAGTCTGAGACGAGATCAAATCACGACGAGAACTTTGGAAATTCGACATCTGACGTCATTTTGACATGATCTTTTAGCTGAAAATGCATTATATCGCACCTTTAACACTCGTGTGTTGAATATGACTCAATGAGTGTCAGTAGTAAAAGAGCGTGGCGTGAGTGTAAATCGCTGTTATTTTCCTATCGAATTGATCATTTCTGCTCAAAAAAGAAAATATCGAACACATATATGGCTACGTTATCTGGAAATGTATGTATAAGCAGCAATAAGTCCGCATTGTAACTTTGACAGCATGATCATGCGTAAGCCAAAAAAACAAGCTACTTGATGCATGTTGCGTTGGGGCTGGTATTTTGTCTGTTGGCAGCTGAATCTGTACGTTTATGTTTAAATAGACCAAATTAAGGCACAATTCAGTTCACTGTCAGCAAAGGTGTTGAGACAGGTAGAGGCAATTCATCACAGCTCATCATTTACTCAGTGATATTTTGGTTACATAGCAGTATTATGTTATTGGCTTGTGTTGTCTTTTTTTTTTTTTTTTTTTCCACCTGGAAACGTAATTTGGGACAGCAAAATGATCCAGTCAAGCGGTAACTCAAGCTTGAGGCATCAAACTTTTAGACAGTGTTTCTTTTAGGGATCACTTTAAACCGTTTCTGTCACTTCTGCAAGGAAAATATTTGGCTAAAAAAATACTGGTTTCATTTGCACGGCTCGGTTTAGATGCGTCTTTGAGTAGCTTTAAATAGGACCGGGGTTCCATGATGGTGGAAGATCAGTAGCTTTTGTAGCATCAGTTCTGTTCTTTATTCCACAAAAACCAGAGTGAAAGCATATTTTATGAAACTGGAAGGCATAGCAAGTAGTGCTCTTTTGTACATTTGTAAATGTTTCGTCAGCTTCTTCTTCTTTTTTGCATTAAAAGTAGGGTGGGGGTTTGGTTGTTTTCAGTAAAGACACCTCTTAGGGTACGTTTATACACACAATGTTTTTCTCTCGTGTATTTGAAAACTTTCACAAATGACAATGTTGTCAAAATGGTTCCTGTGGAAACAATTGCTAAACAAGCAATGCCTGCCAGACCAGTAGGTGGCAACAAAACAAAACACTACAACTGTGTTCACATACAGTCCTGTAGTGTCCCTTGGTGTTGTTTCTTGGTTGTCAAGCACTCATAAATAATCAATAATATGTGGATAGATAAGTGGATGACATCACAAGTTTTGCAAAATCACATTTTCTGTTGTTTGCAAAGAGACAATAATTATATTGTTTCTGAAAAAATGTCCAGGCCCCCGATTTTTGCTAAATTTTGTGCAAAATCGCATTAAGGTAACTGGCGATATTGTATTCACAATCAAGGGTGCTTTCACATCAATGGTTCGGTTCGTTGGTTCAGACCAAGGGCTACATTGCAGGGTTTTTTTTCATACCACGCTGATTGCTTTTTTCTTTAAACAAACCAAAATGCAGATGTGACAAAGTCCACATCACTCATTGGCCAGATGTCATTGAACGAATTTCCTAAACTGCTTTTTAAATGGTAAATGTTCCTTTGGAAACTTCGAAAGTAAACAAACAGAGGAGGAAAATTTGGCAGAAAACACTTGCCCGATCATACTCTGCACAACTGACTACGACAGCTTGTTTAGTCCAAAAAACGCACAGTACTTTTTGCAGTTGGGTCTGTTCGAGTTCAGATCATATTCTCAGCACAAACGAACAGCTCCAGTGTTCATTTGAAAGCATAACTGTACCACCTCTTTAAGCAAGTCTGTATACTTTTTAATCTGCTTTGGTGTTCATTTGAGTGGGATTTCTCCCAGTTAAATGAGGCTGGTGTGAAAGCACCCTTAAACAATAATTGTACCTTTTTTAATTGGCTGAATATGTATTTAAAAGTTAGAATTTTCATGCAATGGATGGCCAAAATACTTAAATCATTTTCCATTTTTATTTCACTGTTGTGTAAACGTACTCTGAGGTTGTGCAGTCTCTCTGCGTTCTTCTGTTTGTGGAAATGGCGGGTTATTGTTTCCTACAGACTTGACTCAGTTACTCTTCTACACCAACTGTTGTGCCTGAAACGCTATCTCTGCTCTTTAGCCAATGAGAATCATGCTGTCGATGGTTGAGCCAATAGAAAGCTGCCGCTGGGGTGTAGAAACGGGTGCCAATGGCTTCTTGCTCTATGTAGGAGTAGCCGACGAAGGATCTGCCAATAGAAAGGTGGCTTTCAGATGGAGGACAACACAAAAAAAAAGAGCGGCTTTCTGTTACTTAGATGAGCCAATCAGATTCTCATTCCACTGCCAAAGGGAAAAGGGCAGAGTATGCTTTTGAATATGAGCAATGTACTGAATGACTGAGTTGAGCTGTGCAAACATCAGTAGTCCAGGCACTCAGTCAGGAGCTCGTTTCCCAGGTCTCCCTCTGTTCTTTGTGTCCAGCTGCTTCCTCCAGCGGATGTCTCACTTCCACAAAGTCAGCCGGGGAGATCTTATTCAGACTGTCTCCCATCTCCACGCCACACTGGGACATTGTTCCTGATGGCCACTGGCTCTTGCTTCCATTTGCGCTAATGTGTTTTGCGTGTCTGCATGAGTGTATGAATGTGTAAATGCAGGTCATTTGCTGGTAAAATAGCAGAGCACTGATGGATCCTCCAGTAGAAGGACTGTAGTTAATGAACTTCAGATTTGTCTGAAGTCAAATGCTGAAGCCGCTGCATACATACCATCACTATTTGCTCTTTTCTTTATGTAAATAATATATATGTATATGTAAATCATATTGTTGCTTCTTATTTTATTATCATGGTACGTTCTCTCATGTGCTGCAAAGATAAAAAAAAACATTTTTTTGTATGTTACGGTTTGTCGATTCCATATAAGTTTACTTGATCATCTTCTGTTATTGTCTTGCCTCTTGATTCATTTCTTCATAAGTGCAGTTTTCAGACACACGGCAGGTACAGTTGGTTATACATTTAATGCATTTACATTATATTCGCCGTTGCTTTTCTGTTTCAGTATTTTCGGTGGTGTGAACGATGCCAGGAGGAGTATACGTGAAAACTAAACGCAGACGGTCCAGGTTTCCCATTTGTGACTGCTACAGTTCTCGTACACATTTTTCTATAATTGAAAGGTGTTTTGCCCCTGAAAAGATTGTTTAATGTATTTTATTGTATATTTATTTTACAGTTTTTATTTTTAAGACAAATGTGCAAATCCTGTGTGTAGCTCTTGTTACTTCAGTATGTAAATAAATAACTGAAACCATGAGTCTTGTAGTGATTAAGGTCATTAGCTTAAAGCTTTTTATTGGCCATCTGGAGGAAGATTATAGGTGTTCTTAAAAGAAAAACAGGCCACTGCTCTGCATTATTTTAAAAACATGTCCTGAAAGGAAAACAGTAGACTAAATGTGGTCATACAACGTCTGAAAGAATTTACAATGGGGCTATACCATAGTAGAAGAGTACTGCAAAAACCAAGGAACTTCAAATGCGAATACATTTAATTCAGTATAATAAATAATCTACTGTTATCCGAATATGCTCTTCTTAAGTCAGTTGATTGACTGTAGTGAGTTTCTTTATCAAGGATTTTCCAGAGATTTTTAACTCGGGACTCTGGGCTGCCATTTCAGCTTGAAGAAACTGTCTGACAGTGCTCATTGTCCTGCATGAAAATTTGATGGCTGAGTGCATGATGAACACAGGAAAGCAACCGCATTCACTCTGTCATGTAGCTGTAGCTGAAACAAATAATGGAAGTGGATTTTGGTCCAGTTCTCAATCTACACAACATGCTTTCACTCCAATTTCTCTTAAACATCGAGCCACTGAATGACCCTTACCACTGAATCCTTACCCTGTTCACAGCTGAACTGAAGCTGCAGTATTGAACTGGTTGAGATTTTCTACATTAGCCTGTCCTTTTCTGCTTTTGTCTTTCACAGCCTTTTGGGGAGACTTGATGATTTGTTGACATTGTAAAGATGCAATACTACAAATCATTGATTTGGAGCAACCAGATTCTCTTGCTATGGCTGAAAGGCTCATATTTTGGCCTTTATCTGGACAAGCAGCAAAGATGGTCCGCACTCAATCATTTATTAGTGAATACAACAGGAAAAAAGAAAAATAAATAGCTATGAGCCTTTGTCAGCGTCAGTCTTATCTGGACAACCTACTGTCTGAGGGTTTCAATCACAGAACGGCCCACAATCTTGCAAGTCAGTGAAAACTGGAAAGTCTGATAATTAAGAAAATTAGCACTTGATGCAATGTAGTCGTGGTGAAGGTCAAACTGAGCATCAGAATGAGGAAGAAAGGTGAGTTGTTGTTGGTTCCAGATAGGCTGATCTGAGTTCTTCAGAAACCGCTCATCTACTAGAATATTCACTCAAGCTATTTACAGTAGGCTCCTAAGATCCACAAAACAAAACAAAATGCGTGAAAATACAAAACATCTTTAGAAATAGAAAGATAATACACTTAAATTCAAGCAAAATATTGCAACATTTCAACAAATTGTATATATTTTTTGTTTCTCTTGATTCTTTCTCTTAACTTTTTTATTTAATGTTTTTTCTTCAACATACTGGGTGTACAAAAATTTTGCCAGATTTGGCTTCAATGCTGACTAATGTATATGCACAATTATAATATTGTATAGGGCGACACGGTGGCTCAGTGGTTTTTGCATGTTATCCCTGTGTTTGAGTGGGTTTTTTCTGGGTGCTCTGGTTTCCCCCACAGTCCAAAGACATGCGCTATAGGTGAATTGAATAAACTAAATTGTTCATAGTGTATGATTGTGAATGAGTGTGTATGGATGTTTCCCAGTACTGGGTTGCAGCTAGAAGGGCATCCGCTGTGTAAAACATTTGCTGGATAAGTTGGCGGTTCATTCCTACTGTATATATTATACACAGTAATTTAAATAGACACCATCTTTATATTTTTTGGAAGAGGGAGAAAATCATATCTTTTTAAATACATTCATACTATTTATAAAGTGTCACGCTATATTTTTTAAAGAAATCCTATCAGACCATGTCTAATACGTGAAGAACCAAATGATTTTGGACCATATTGTCAGCCATCTGTTGAAGCATGCAGCAGGGTTTCTGCAGACTGCAGCAAATGCAACTGTCTATAAAGAAATGGTGTCCCATTTATGATTATGCCCAATGGGCTGAAAATGATGTAAAACCGTGTTGTCAGAGACGGACTGGAGTTTTGGATTTGCTGCAGCTCGGGACATCTGCTTCTAATGGGCCACAGACATGAACCCTCATTACAATGAACCCGCATTTTGTTCGCAGAGTACCTCGGTAAATTGTTTTGGAGTCCTTAACAGTAGGATGAAGTTGTTCAGTGTTAAAACCGGAGTACATTTTAATCAGTGAGTTTTATGAGGTTTCTATGAGTTACAAAACAATGAGTTTTTAAACAATGAAAGGTCTATTTTATATTGTGCGGGTGTTAATGGTTTTATTTTCTTGCACTTTTGTGGAAACAGATTTTCTAAAGTTTGTTAAAAAAACACGTCTTGTTGCATTTTAAAACGCAAAGAGTTGAATGTATTGAAGTTATTTCTGAAAAGATTATTGAACATTTAATAAATTAAAACTATTTTCAACATATTTGATCATCTGTCACACACACCAATTGATATAAGGGAAAAAAGGTAATATATTAACACTTTGAAGGGTAACACACACTCCGGTTTGATGTAAGAATAAACTCTTACTGTGTTAAAATGAACTCTGTGAGTAATGCACAAATTTCACACTTTAGAAAGTGTTATTTTAACTCGAATAGAGGGAGTCATGTGTACACCCAAGGAGTGTTAAGTTAAACTCAAATTGAGTTAAATGTACACAGATTTTTTTTGCTGTGTGTATATTTAGGAAGATCTTAGCTGGTACTTAGGCTCTGAGATGTCCCGAAGACATCACAGCACTCTCTGAGCATGTGAATCTCCCAGCACAGTCAGAGTTTATTGTTTGCCTATCTGATAAGAAACAAAAAGGATTTCCCACTATTGAAGATGACCAAAATACATACAGTGAGTCAGCAGCACCTGAAGACTTCACTAGAGAGAGAGAGAGAGAGAGAGAGAGAGAGAGAGAGAGAGAGAGAGGGATTAAAGAATAAAGTTTTAAAACACATTACAGTTTTCATGCTGAACAAGAAACACCTGCTTGAACTCCAGATGTTGAATAAGTGATAATATTTACTTTCAGATGAAGTGTGTCATTTCCATTGCCATTCTGAAAGGAAATTGCAAGAATAATGACACGCTGACATGCTTATTTACAACCCCGTGAATGCCATCTTACTGTCCCTTTATCTCCACAACACGCTGTAATTCTTAGAGAATGTGAGGAATGTTATAACGTTTGAAATCTAGTTTGAAAAATAAAGTGAGTAAACCCAACTTGGAACTAAGTTGATTTCACTTATTTTTTATAATTATGCATACAGTTCATTTACTTAACATTTTAAGGCAATGGGTTTACTCACTTTCTTTAAAGTCATCCTATCATTTTAAAAGCAAAAGGTTTACTCACTTATTTTAGTGAACTAATTGTTTATTACAGTGTACCCGTGTTGCAGTAAATGTGCTTTCAGTTTAAGTGCTTAATGTGCTTAAGTCATAGTGGTTTGTCCAATGAACATCACCTTCCTGTGGTTTCTGTGGTGTCGATGACAGTTTGACCTGTTCATGTGCTCAGACCAGGACGGGGCGGGTTAAAGGGTTTGAGAGGTTTATGAAAGAAGTGATGAAAATGTTGTTAACTGCTTTAAACGGACAATTCCCTCAAAAACTGACCCTACATTTGATTTCTATTCAAATCTGTTGGAGTTTTTTTTATTGCTGTTGTTGAACACAATAGAAGATATTTTGAAAAATGTTTGAAACTAGTCATTGACTTCCATAGTGCATACCATGGATGTCAAATTCAATTGCTGCTGGTTTCCTGCATTCTTCAAAATATTCTCTTTCGTGATCAGCAGGAAAAAAAAAGTAATGTATGTATGCATCTATACTTGACAATTCTCAGTTTCTTTGCATTTACTGGATTTATTAAGCATGGAATGGAGTAAATTGTTAACGTGCTTTGGTCATTTCGAATATTTTTTCCCTAATATGTATTTTTCCCTTGATGTTTATTTCATCATTGTATAGTCGTGTATAATGTGCTGTCTTCGTTTTCTGCTCATTTTTTACCATGCCTTCTGCCACATTCCTTGTGTCTGTGCAGTTACAGGAAATGAAAACTATCAGACAAGACAGCAACAGACCTCTCTGATTCAAGATAAGACTGTGACTTTATGTAGATAAAGAGTCTCCTGAGGGGGCGAGGCTGTTGTTTGGGTCTCAAAGCACAGCCTAACATATACCAGCATGAGATATGGTGCAGCATTAGCCAAAATAACATCAATGCTGAAGTCAGATTTAATTTATTTATTTTTTTTATATGGCAGAAGTATGAAATGTGGGAACATCTTAATCCTGCATCCATCTAGAATTCACTCGTCATTTATTTCTGGTATTCAAACAATCACTTGATGTTATGCTCCATTATGGATTATGAAAGGTTTATATATTGTAGATTTGGGAGTCCCCAAGAATTGGTTGACATTTATGAAAGATAAAAAAATAAAACTTTCATTATCCTACAATATGTATTTATTTTGACCTTATATGTTTAACAGCTCCCAAACAAATTGCTCAACCAATTTTTCTTTTTTCAAATCCCTCCTTTGTGTTATGCTAGTCTGTGGTGATTGGTCTGATGACCCAGCCTGTAGTGATTGCTCTACTGCATTTGATTATCCTCAGAAAAAGTAAGGGATTTCTTTTTATTTTTGAGTAATTACAGTTACTCACAATACACTTGCATTAAATACTGTAAATGAATTCTACTGTTCTGCATGAATCACTTCAGAGAAGCAAGTTGTAAATTTTTGTTTTATAAATATAATTCGCAGAATAATAAAAAAAAAATTCAACTAAAGTTTACATTTATCAAGATGTTTGCACATGCTTAAAACAATGCATTTAATTAGAAATTAGTTCATGACAATATACTGTATAAATTCAGAGAAACAGAGTAACTAAGTTAATAATGACAATATATGGTGTATATTAAATACGACATAATTCTTTTGAAACGTTTCTTGTTATATGTTTAACTTTTCTTAACTATATTTTTAAATAAACCTAAAAAGCCTGTTTGACTCAAATTGGAAGAATTAAAAGACTGAGATTTATTGAGATTTATGTTGAGTCAAGTAATTCAATTACTTATCAATTACATTACTTTTCAGACAGAGTAATTAAAGCAGTAATTTAAATACAATTGTATCTTTATTATACCTTTAAAAAGTTATTTACCCAATACTGATTCATTACTGAATTACTGCCTGTCAAGTGTTGAAAATGTTATACAGTGTGAAGAGACCATGCACATGACTTCAATTGTACCTTATTAATTTTACCCTGTGTCCAACAAGGAAGCATTCTTTGAGAAAACTAAATGCTGATAAACATTCCTGTAATAACAATCAGCCTGTGAATCATTCATTCATTTTCCTTCGGCTTAGTCTCTATTTCAGAGGTTGCCACAGCGGAATGAACCGCCAACTATTCCAGCATATGTTTTACGCATCGGATGCCCTTCCAGCTGCAACCCAGTAGTGGGAAACACTCATTCACACACACATACTTTAAGGCCAATTTGGTTTATTCAATTCACTTATACTGCATGTCTTTGGACTGTGGGGAAACCGGAGCACCCGGAGGCTACCCATGCCAACACATGGAGAACATGCAAACTTCACACAGAAATGTCACCTGGTCCAGCCAGGACTCGAACCAGTGACCTTCTTGCAGTGAGGCTACAGTGCTAACCACTGAGCCACTGTGCCGCCAGCCTGTGAATTCTGCATTGTATATGCAATTAGGTAGCAGTCATCAGTAAAATGTCACAACACAAGTTTGGGGCTTCACTGTTGTGGTATTGGTGTAGAAATTAACTTTAATTATTCACTCTTCACATCCTCATCCTTTGGCATTAAAAAATGTATTTATCCTCACAGTGTGGTCTCGACATGATGCTATCTCGTAAGGGGGGGGGGGGGTTCTCATGTTTGCTTTTAAAAATGACTCATTTAAATGACTCTGAGTCGACTCTTTAGAGACAATAACTTTACACAAGGTACACTTTCAGATTTAAAAAATTGCAGAAGGTTTTCGTTCACTTAGAGCTGTGGTAAACCCTGCATGAATGGTCATTTTTCAAAATCCATAACAGGGGCACTTTTACTCAGGTAATCAAAATATATTAAGATTTACTGACTGTTTTTATCTCCTATGCCTTGGGCGGTGGATTGCCAGCAGTTTAACTGTAGAGATGAAGGCTCACGAAGGTCTAAAAGTGTATAAACAGGGAGGAGTCGCTTCTGGCAGTGTTTGAGCAGTTAAATGATGAAGCAAAGCCCCGGGCAAATGAAGCTGCTATGAACACACACAAAGATTGTGAGGCAGATTGTGGTTGTTGTTAGAGACCTTATATGTGAAAATAAATAAAATTTCAGGGAGGGTATACATGTGAGTGTGGGTTGGCATTTCTTGTAATTTTATAGTCAAGTGCTGCAACCAAGTAATTTGTCTGCCTGCACTGATGTAAAAATGGTCTGTGAAGTGACACTGTGAAAAACAGCCATTATGAAAAACAGCAGAATTATCTCTATTTGCACAAATGCACAGCAATCATCAAATCAATTTGTACTCTATTTATAATTACTGGTTATTATGAATGTTAAAGGTATAGTTCATGCAAAATAATAACCTCATGTGGTTTTAAACCTTGTTTTGTTGTTGTTTTGTTCTGCTGAACTCTGATTTCTATTGAAATATCTTGTGTTGAAGAAGATATTTTGAAAAATGTTGGTTGCTGGCACCTTGACAGAATATCCAGATCACTCCTTTAATTGGTCCACATATTCACTTCACATCTCTGGGCCGGTTTAAAGACGAAAGTCAGATTGACAGTTAATACTGTAGATGAATGAGTGTAATACCTTGCTGTTGCAAGGACCCAACAGATATGCCTAACAGAAAATAGAGAACATGTTCTGTATTTTGTGCCACATTTGTAATCACCTTGATTTCTTTTTATTTATCTTGACAGCATTTTGTTGTGTTTTTTTCTGGCACAATCTACACTGTAAAAAAATGTCTGTGAATGAATTCCTTATTATTAAAGAATTATAATTTCCTTATTCACAAGTGTTTTCCATTTTTCCATTTATTTACGGTTGTGAACTGCATTATGGGACCTTGATCTCTGCTCTGTCGACTTTTGATGTTGAAAATTCAACTCTACAGTTTAGGAAAGTTTTAGGTGACTTTTATTGACATTTTAGCAGTTTGAAATAACATAATGTATAAGAAGTAATATATAGATAAATAAGTCTGTAAAATAGGCAACGCAGTGGCGCAGTGGGTAGCACAATCGCCTCACAGCAAGAAGGTCGCTGGTTCGAGCCTCAGCTGGGTCAGTTGGCATTTCTGTGTGGAGTTTGCATGTTCTCCCCGTGATCGCGTGGGTTTCCTCCGGGACACAGGTGAATTGGGTAAGCTAAATTGTCCGTAGTGTATGTGTGTGAATGAGTGTGTATGAATGTTTCCCAGCGATGGGTTGCGGTTCATTCCGTTGTGGCGGCCCCAGATTAATAAAGGGACTAAGCCGAAAAGAAAATGAAAGTCTGAATAAATGAATGAAAGTCTGTAAAATAATGCACAATGTACTAGGTTTGTGTACCGTAATATATAACACCAAGCCAGACAATTTATCCCTTTAAACTATTAAAAATATTAATAAGTCACTTTTTCAATTTTTGAAGGTTAAAAGTTGTTGGAAGAAAGATCAAGGTATCATATTGCAATTCAAAAGCATAAATAAAGGGGCGAAATACAAAATAAAAGCATCACAAAATCACAAAATACTAATTTATGGATATTTTTTATTATGGACAGGGTTGGATTTTTGGTAAATAATAGATTACATTTCAGTTAGTTTATCACCAAACCCTATTATATATAACCAGAACAGTTGAAAAATATGGGGAATTTCTGTGATATTTAATGACAGTCACTATTCACTGCCAAAAAAACATGTTTTATTACATTATTATTCTGTTTTTGTAATGAAGAATAAATAAGGGCATTTAGCAATAAAACAGGATGAGTAAATCATAGCACGATAATGAGAGCATGAATCAGTCAGAACGATCTTTGTGTTTTCTCTTTTTTGGACAATCATTCAAAATGTGTGGGTAGGCGGAGAGAGAGTTACAAAAAGAAATGAGCATTGAATGGCACTTCCTGCAGATTGGGGATTCTTTTCTACAGATCACAAAAAACTCCTACACTGGTGAGCAACTGTCTTGTGTATGGGACGTATGCTTTCATCTGTCATTTCTGATATGATTTTGTGCGCAGTAGCAATTCCACAATGTGCCCTTTTTTCCCTCCATGTTATAACTGGTGACAAACAGTGTAAGGAGACACTCAGAAGGCAGTTTTGCATTTTAAAAACCAGGACACAAGGTAGATGCCCTATATAGGGACTATATAGGCTGGGCGTTATAACCAAAAAAAAAATTCGAAGTACGATAAAGTTTAATTTACGATATAGTAATTATTATTTTTTTTTTTATAAAGGTAGTTATTGCAGAAAATGTACAAAAGGGCTTTATATAATAAATAAGCCTGAATATTTAAGAAAAGAAAAAGACTTGATCTTATTTGATTATTTTCATATTTTATGTTTAACCTTATAAATATAGTAAACAAAATATTACTTTAGATGAACAACAAACTCCACTGTATGTCACATTTCACAGTTTTGTGTGGACAGACATTATTATTTTAAACATTTCTCAAGTAACATCTTCTCACAGATATAACATATATTCCAAGTAACAAGAAAAGAAAACTTAAATATGAAAATAGAAAATGTAAACACTTCTAACTAAAATATGTATACACTTCTTCTAAAAATACAAAATATAAACAATTACTATTCTTGTATAAATATTGAAAGTAAGTGATCACCAAGCAATAGGCAACTCTGCCAGTCTCCTATTAAGCATCTTTCTCAGCCTCATGCATGCAGCATGTTAATTGGCCACGCCCACTTATTTACATTTCATAGTATGCACGGGATAATATTATTTAACAGTATGGCATTTTTGCGGAAATTATTTTACGGTACACATTTCATTCCACCGTAATGATACTGTATATACCATACCGCCCAGCTCTAAGGGATAGTTCACCAAAGAAATGACAATTAAATCATTCATTCATTCATTCATTCATTTTCTTCTCGGCTTAGTCCCTTTATTAATCTGGGCTCGCCACAGCGGAATGAACCGCCAACTTATCCAGCAAATGTTTTACACAGCAGATGCCCTTCCAGCTGCAACCCATCACTGGGAAACATCCACACACAATCATTCACTCACATACACTACAGACAATTTAGCTTACCCAATTCACCTATAGCGCATGTGTTTGGACTTGTGGGGGAAACCGGAGCCCCCGGAGGAAACCCACGCCAACACGGGGAGAACATGCAAACTCCACACAGAAATGCCAACTAACCCAGCCTCTTGCTGTGAGGCGATTGTGCTACCCACTGTGCCACCATGAGGCCCACAATTAAATCATAATTTACTAAAAAAAAAATTGTTCTATTTGTTCTAATGCTGTTTCCATTTTCAAACAATAAAGGTTTGTTTTATTTCTTTGTTTGTTTTTTAGCTTTATGCTTGACTCTAGTTTATATGGATGATACCAAGCAGGAAATTTCCTTTTAATTTCTCAATTTTTAATTTCTATTGGCATTATGCTAATGCACATACTGTATAAATAGGCCTACAATGTCCAAAAAATTGCTCACATTTTTTTAAACTTATGTCCATATTCAAGCACCAAGTGTTTAAGTCTATCACATTTTGATCACATGCTTGTATTCAAACACCAAGCGCTGAAAGTTTTAGTTTGTTATCAGTTGCCTGCACACAGCCATGGAGGTACATTATGTTTAGCATTTTCTATTTACCATGAAAGATTAATGCTTGGCTCTTAGAGCTGAAACACACGGAAATAACGCCTCCAAGCAAATATGCAAAAGAAAACAATTACTGAAGCAAAAAAAGTTTTTAAAGTTGTCGAATAATTGGTGCAGAGTGAGTACTGAAGTTGTCGATTACTCGAGTCGTGCATCCCTACCGCATACATTTACCTTATTTACATTGTGTGTGTTTGTGTGTGTGTGTGTGTGTGTGTGTGTGTGTGTGTGTGTGTGTGTGTGTGTGTGTGTGTGTGTGTGTGTGTGTGTGTGTGTGTGTGTGTGTGTGTGTGCGTTGTTGTTGCTTAAGCTTGATTGTCACTCGCTCTGTG
>CAIGQW010015581.1:3289181-3299691 GCA_903798125.1 Danio choprae | reverse complement strand
CACTGTGTGAACGATATCCTTGTCTCTGCCTTCTGTGATCCGTGACACATGTGTAATGAAGACAAAATAAAAAAAATAAAAACTTTCTGGGAGAGAAGCTCATTTTACAACTCTTTGAGTTTGATCATTTTCGAATCTATTCTGCAGATCTCTAGGTCTGACAGGAGCAATAAACTTAGCTAAGCATAAACCATTCAATCGGATTAGACCATTAGCATCTCATTCATTTATTCATTTTACTTCAGCTTAGTCCCTTATTTATCAGGGATCTCCCCAGCAGAATGAACCTGCCAACTATTCCGACATATGTTTTAAGCAGTGGTTGCCTTTCCAGCCACAACTCTGTACTGAGAAACACCATACACTCTCATTCACACACACAGTCTCATACACTAAGGCCAATTTAGTTCATCCAATTCCCTTATACTGCATGTCTTTGGGCGGTGGGGGTAACCGGAGCGCCAGGAGGAAACCCATGTGAACAGAGGAGAGAACATGCAAACTCCACACAGAAATGCCAACTGGCCCAGTCGAGACTCGAACCAGTGACCTTCTTGCTGTGAGACGACAGTGCTAACCACTGAGCCACCGTGCCGCCACCATTAGCATCTCATTGAAAGAATAAAAATAATAATAATTATATATAATTGCACCTGCTGTAGCCATGGTACAGCGACAAAGGTCCTTGATTATTGAGAAGTTAATTGTGCTAACTCTTGTGAGAACTGAATCACAATGTCTCTCCCATGTGTTGTGTGATTGGCTGTTTGCTGCACGCGTCACACTTTTATGTGCTCACGCTCCAGAGTTAATCACTGTTCTAGGTTTAATCCTGAGTTAACAGAGAAGGTTTATATCAAGCATTGTAAAACAACAAAACCTGATCTTAACCAATTTACATCTCTTTGGATTTGGATTTTGAAACTTACTCTGCAACCCGGAGTCTGTTCAACTCGTTTTGTGCAACAGGCCTCAGGTCAGAAAGTATTCAGGCAGAAGGACATACAGATTTTGAAGCATCCTAATGAAAAGTAATTACTATGCTGACAGAAAATGACTTAAAGAATGCCCTCAAAGTCAACGCTGTCTGAATCACCCTTTTAAATGCACACAGATGCCACATTCTTCCTGTTTAAAACAAAGTGATGATCAATTGCACGCAGGTTTACACAAGATGGCACATAGCTCAATGACAGGCTACTATTATAAGATCTAACCAAATGCACAGGGAGGAACTTGAGGGCTTAATCGTGGAAAGTGTCAAGATTACTGGTATAGTTCTACAAAGCAGGACTGCTTTCCAATGAGCCATGCATAACAGAAGCTTAGTATAACAGAGGTTTCCAAAGACTTTGTGTGTGCCTAATTTTCTGTGCTTGTGAGCATGTCATAAGAAAATACAGACTGATTTATCCTCTGCTACTTTCTGTCAAGCATTAAAAGGCTACATCAGATCTGAGAGATTCATTTCTTCATTCATTTTCTTTTCGGCTTTCTTTTCGTCCCTTTATTAATCTGGGGTCACCACAACGGAATAAACCGCCAACTTATCCAGCATATGTTTTAAGCAGCGGTTGCTCTTCTAGCTGCAACCCATCACTGGGAAAAGATATGATACGGATATGATACAATACGGACAATTTAGCTTACCCAGTTCACCTATAGCGAATGTCTTTGGACTTGTTGGGGAAACTGGATTGGTATGTAACCACAGTTCCCTGAGAGGGAACGAGACACTGCGTCCAAACAGAGCGCTAGGGGAACACCTCTTTTATACGCGTCTTGAAGCACATGTGAAATCAATCTAATATAATTTAGCAGTGACGTCAGACCAGGAAGTATAAAAGCCTGCACTGAACATTCAGATGTAACTTTAAATTTACTTGAAACAAGTAACAGGCAGAAGAGAGTATGGCAGAAGACGCAGTGTCTCGTTCCCTCTCGGAGAACTATGGTTACATACGTAAGCTGAGAAGTTCTCCTTCAAGGGAACTTCAACACTGCGTTCAAACAGAACGCTAGGGGAACGCAATACCCACTATGCCAGACTCACTGCTGACTGTGAATGCACACTACGCAGTGAGAAAAGAGAACCCCTGGGAGGGGTCTAAATCCAGTTGATAGTGACACACGAATGTATATGACGTCGACCATCCTGCAGCCAAACAAATGTCAGAAAGGGCAGAGCCCAAAATAGAAGCTTTGGAGGTCGCTACAGCCCTCGTGGAGTGGGCCCTAACAAATTTAGGTGCGGGACATCCAACAGCCTGATAAATAACTGAAATAGTCTTGACTATCCAATTGCTTATGGTCTGCTTATTCGCAGGACTTTCCCTCTTTGAGGATCCAAAGCAGACCAGTAACTGCTCACTCTTTCGCCACTGGGCAAGTCTGTGGACATTTTTATCCAGAGCCCTAACTGGGCAGAGCAGATTTAGTTTCCCCTGGTCCGATGACTGAAACGGGGGAGGATTAAAGGCTTGCAGCACAACAGGTCTTGCACCACATCAGTGGGAACCTTCGGCACATGCCCCGGTCTGGGGTAAAGAAAGGCCGCTATAGCTGCCACGTACACTTTCAGAGTGGATGCAGCTAGCCCAGCAGACAGGCGGTTTTGGAGAACTGAGGCTACCTGACAGCTGACTGGGTTCAGCTGACGCTCTCTGCACCAAGCTGAAAAGAGAGCCCATTTGAGGGCATAAAGCTTCCTCGTGGAGGGAGCCCTGGAATTAAATATGGTCTGAGCAACCTCGGTTGACACTCCACACTCTATGAGGTGAGCCACCTCAGAGGCCACACCCATAGTTTCCACAGGTCAGGGCAAGGATGAAGTATCACCCCTCCTGCCTGGGACAGAAGGTCCCTCCTGATGGGGATCTCCCATGGTCTGAGGTCTGAAACCCAGATCCCCGTAGGCCAAAACGGGCCATCAGCAGTAGCTGAACTTTGTCTTGCCGGACCCATTACAGGACTCCTGGGAGCAGAGCGACCAGGGGAAATGCGTACAGACATAGTCTCAGCTACATCTGCACCATGGCATCCAGTCCCAGCGGGGCTGGATGCAAGAGTGAACACCACAGTGTCCATTCCTGTGTCAAATCTGTCAGCAGCAAGCACCATAACCTCCACTAACTCCTTATATTTTACTGACTAGGTGGAAGATCCCTCGACCCTCTTTGTGTATGTTGCGGCGACGTATCCATTTCCTCAGAAACAGAAGACACCACACTCCCCAGAGACGCAGAATAAACTGCAGCGTGGGCTTCTAACACTCCCGAGAGAGAATTAGATCTCGCGGATAAAAAGGCAGAGAGAGGACACAGCCCCTCTCCATTTCATCAGCAAGATCTAGCTGCGATCCACACGATTTAAGTCGACACTCTGCCTCAGCACGAGTGAGACATGAACCGCAAGGAGTATGAGCTGCTGGATCTTTCTCAAAACACGCCGACGACTGCGCATCTCTCTGCGAGAGAGAGCATCACACAGTCAGCATACTCGAATGCTGACAGAGAATGCCCCACACCCAAACACTAAGCACATTTCGTGTGTGTCACAGGCTGTAATAAGACATAAACACACAGTGGCACACACGATTTAAAGTTTCTCTGTTCTGCCATAATTCACTTTCAGTGGTTTTCGTCAGTTTTTTTGTATTTGTGTGTGCAGTATCAGTGTTGAGTTGGACAAAAAGGGTGCATTCATGTGCATGCTTCTTGAAAGCAAAGAAGTTACATCTGAATGTTCAGTGGAGGCTTTTATACTTCCTGGTCTGACGTTTACACGCTAAATTACGTTAGATTGATTTCACATGTGCTTCAAGACACGTATAAAAGAGGTGTTCCCTAGCGTTCTGTTTGGATGCAGTGTTGAAGTTCCCTTGAAGGGGAACCCATGAGAACACGTGGAGAACATACAAACTCCACACAGAAATGGCAACTGACCCAGATGAGCCTCAAACCAGCGACCTTCTTGCTGTGAGGTGACAGCGCTATCCACTGTGCCACTGCACCGCCCACAAAGAAAGATAATTGGAATAATGTTGGGGAAAAACAGCCATTGACTTCTATAGTATTTTTTGTTCCTGCTATGGATGTCAACGCCTGACTTTGAAATTGCATACTTTGCAATATGTTATGCATTATTTATATAACAGCTAGTAAAAAAATCTTAGCATAAACGATCCGGTTTATGGAATTAATCATGTAAGCTGGTGCACATTATGATTTTGGATTCTGGGTTTAAGTTTATTTTGTTGTCAAGATATATGTTTATATATATATATATATATATATATATATATATATATATATATATATGTCCATATTCATCCATCCATTTATCTAGCAACACAGTAAAAATGCCAGAATGTTTTAACCCATATTTGGGTACAATATGGACAGACCTAAAAAATGCTTTCTTACTTTGAGTTTTTGTCTTGTCTTGTTTCCAGTCCAAATATCTAAATATTCTTAAATCACAAATAATTTTTAAGACAAGTAAAAAATATTGGTTTGATTTCATTAATAATTAGTCAAAACTGATTTTTACTTTAAAATAAGCAAAATAATCTGCCAAATGGGCTAAAATAATGATAATAATAAAATAATATAGGGTCTCACGGTGGCGCAGTGAATAGCACGTTCGCCTCACAGCAAGAAGGTCGCTGGTTCGAGCCTCGGCTGGGTCAGTTGACGTTTCTGTGTGGAGTTTCCATGTTCTCCCTGTGTTGGCGTGGGTTTCCTCCGGGTGCTCCGGTTTCCCCCACAAGTCCAAAGACATGCGGTATAGGTGAATTGGGTAAGCTAAATTGTCCGTAGTGTATGGATGTTTCCCAGAGATGGGTTGCAGCTGGAAGGGCATCCGCTGCGTAAAACATATGCTGTTGGCGGTTCATTCCGCTGTGGCGACCCCAGATTAATAAAGGGACTGAGCTGAAATGAAAATAAATGAAATAATATATCTTTGGGGGTTGAAATAAGATTTTTTTACTTAGCCCATTGGCAGATTATTTTGCTAGTTTTACAGAAAAACACAATTTTTACTTATTATTTCTCAAAACAAAGCAATATTTTTTGCTTGTCTTTAAACTAAAAACAAGACAAAAACACTAGGTAAGAATATCATTTTTTGCAGTGTAGAAAAAAATTAACCCAGCTGTATATTTTGTCCATATGTTACCTAAATTGGGTTAAAATAGCATTTTAGACCTAGCATTTTAGAGTAACTATCAGTTAGCTGCAGAAGTTGTTTTCAAAGTTTTAAAACTCCAATAGAAGGAAAATTTGATTGTTCATGGCAGGACCCATTATAAAATAAATAATTGCCTCAGACAAATAGTATGTCTGGGCAAACAAAAGAAACGCTGCTGAACTATAAATCATTTTATACTCTGCTGTACTTTTACAAATGAACAAGTTTTCAGAGTCAAACTGTTTATATTTCCTGTCTTTGTGTCTTTTTTCTAGGCCGCAGAATGACAATTGTTTCGCCGTTAACATGGATTCAACCGAACAATACGTTTGCCACAGTCTTGAGTTTTTCTTCTCACTGTCATCATAGACTCCGTGAACTTTTTGTTTTGAACATTTGTTTACTCAAATACCATTTTCCAATTTCTCTGACTCCTTGAATCTGTCATGGTTAACACATCAGGGGTTTTTTTCTTTTTCTTCGTTTGTCTTAAGAATTTCCTCTCCGATAATCTATCAAAATATTTTCTTTGCTTTTTAGTTGAATCCATGAAATCTCTTTCTTTATTACTTTTCTGCCGAGGGCTTCCACCTTCACGGTTTTTCCAATAATAAGACGTGGGTAAAAAGGAAGTTGCTTTTTGAGCCCTGCAAGGCCATATTATTAAAACAAGATTAAGTCAGGAATGCTCTCTGGAACTTCAGAGGCCACTCGGGATGCTCTCAGGCCCAAAACTGTGCACAAGTGCTGCCATGCTTCATCAAGTCCAGCCCTCTCACTCAAGGTAATTTATTCACAAGACTTCATCTTAAGATCCTATTTAGGACAGGTTAAATGAGCCATGGATTTGATTTATCTTCAGAACAGCTTTAGACAGGGGCATTTGTGAGGGGTTGAAGGCAGATCATTTTAAATATTTGTGTGTTTTCACAGGCTACAAGAGATATTTTGTCTACACTTCTTGACCGCACAGATCCCGAGATGACGCACATAGCTTCTTGCTAAATAAAGAGCTTGCTGGGAAACAGGTCTAACTGCACCATTAAATAATGAACAAGGGTAAGTTAAGATGATCTAAAGAGCACGATTTGCCACTTTATCTGGAAACTCGGTCTGTGCTGCAAGAGATCTATTCGGGCTTCTTTTTGGCATTGGCGTACACCAATTAAAAAGGGCAGTTTCGAAACAGATTCTTACTCCAATATATTCAGCATAAGTCTAGATATTAAACAATATTTTCTTTTTCACACATACAGGGACATCTGTGCTTTTTTCATTGTAGTTAAATAAGGAGACAGTAAACACAATGACTGGAAAAAAAGGTTTCCAGAACATGAATATATATGAATACTGTCCTTATTCTGCAATGTGGAAGTAATTTTTTTCTGCAATTGTTTTAGAATTTCCGATTCATTTGCCTATGCGGAAATGACTAGGAATAATAAACGATTTGCTCTATAAACAACTGTGTTTATGACAATACATAAAAACTTATTTTTTTGTGACTAAAAATCAGTGGAAGTGAATGAGAACGGAAGTTTCAAGCCAATAAGATTCCAATGGCTCCACCCGCTCATACATGAAAGATTAAGGTCAATAGAGTTGACACTTGTTATTAGTGACACTGGTAGTTTTTAACTGAACCGTTTGTGCTCACACTTCTGTACACATAATGTGTGACAGTCTGAATATGATTTTGATATACTTACAGTGAAATTCAGTTTTTTGTTCTTCGATTAGAAGTAAAAAGGACATTGGAAAAACCCGATCATCCAGACGCCATCTGCAATGCTGCCAGTGATGTTCAGGTAAATATGTAAATATGTGCTGTGTGCTTTCCACTATAACAAATATATACACATGAAAAATAATAGTTTTAAGAAGACAGCAGTTAAGAAAGAATCTGATAACAGGGATATGAGTATGTTTGCATAAGCTCTGTAATTTACCAGCATCAAATTAACAGGTGAGGTAGTTAAATATATTATTATGATTGTATTATTATAAAGTATAGATAAAGCCCGCGTGAACCAGAACTTGCAGAGACTTTTGCTTTAGTATGTTGATGTACTTCCAGCTGAAACAGAATAGTGAGTAGGAGACGTGTCTTTCTTTTGCACATCAATACCCCATAGCAATTTAATGGTAAGGGGCATGGTTACGAGTATTGTAGCTGAAGCCATTAAACTGACGTCAACAGAGAAGGACTGCCACTCCAAATGGTCAGACTTTGATTGAAGATTACCAAAACAAACTTATTTTCAGTGATTAATTGTAATCTAAACAATAACAATGTGCGCTAGCAAAATAAACATTGTGAATTTAGATTTTGCAAAGGCTTTATAGGGCTGGCTATAGTTTGAACTTTATTAACGTGTTTAAATTAAATGTTTAAAGTAAGGTACCTTAGTTTTAAATACTTTGAATTTTTGAAGCTTTGAAATGTTTGATTGATATTTAAATTAACATGTAATTAGAATATTTTAACTCTATGCTAGCATAAATCAACATGTTTTATTTTTTGCAAACTTTCTCTTTAATGTTGCATAAAGAGAAAATAAAAGCAGCCATTAAAAAAAGTGGAAGAGTGCAGACACGTTTCAGGAATGTAGTTACACATGGAGGTTTGAGGAATATTTAACCTAAGAAAAAATATTTGCATTAATAAGTAATAGGAAGAAAAAAACATTTGAATATTAGCACAGAACACCTTATTTTTGGTTAAACATTACATTATTGAACCTCAATTTCTTCCTTGCAGTTATGCATGTTCATTTGCACTATTTTAAAACACACTTGTCCATTCATGTGTAGACCAACAGAAATGTATCAATGCAAAACACACTTATGACGGATGTTCACTGCATAAATTACATTTTTCGAATGAGATAAAGAAAATACACGCGCACAAGAAAACATCCTGCATCCTGGCAACATACAGTACAGTCAATTGTGGACTCATTAGACGCACTCAAAAGAAGAGTGTCACCTTTTATCATATCTCTGAGCATTCTTATGGACAGCATACAAACATCCTGTTTCTCTGGATCCGCACAGGATAAGGAAATCAACTTTCCTTCCTCCACAATCTATTCACGAGTTCGCAACAACTAAAAAACCATCACAGACACTAACACGAGAGCACACAAATAAACATCGGAAGAAAAAACGTGCACACACCACTTATGCTTCTAGCAGTAAAAAGACATTCACATAAATTGCAGGGCTAAAGTCTATGAGTGTCTAATTTTCCTGGAAAACGCTGCAGCCCTTGTTCTTGTCATAAACAATTGAGTCGCTCAACCATAACAAAGCTAATCCAAAGAATTCAATATAATACTCTCACACTCACTTCACAATCAAATTCCTAGCTGTCACAGCCTTCGCAAAAGCAGAACAACAACAAAAAAAAATCGTATTGTTATCTAACCCATTTACGCTCAAATAGATCTTGTTTCTCAACTCAAATGTCAGTCTCAAACAATACGCTCTTTTTTGTTAACCCACATATGTAATTAGTCTTAATGATAAATAAATTGTGCTTGGCAGCGATTACCTCACCAACACCTTTCACACACTGACAATGACCACACAATGCTAGGTCCTGACTAACACACAGAAATACACAAGAGCTGTGTTCCATTTGTCAGGGTCCCTATGCAGTGGTCATTACTGCCTATTCCCTAAGCATGGGATTTCCATTGAAGCTCACTCCAAAATGAGCAATGTCATCATACATAGAGAAAACTATACAGCCCTCAACATTAGAGGAGCTTGAGGTTTAACGACATAATTAATTATACTATTATTATTATTGGACATTAGTTTGGACGTATACAGTATTAAGTTTTTATTTCTGTCAATAAGTAATATACATACATATAAAACATCCATTTGTATATATTTCTAAAAGCATATTTATTTTTTCATTGTGGTTATTAATATAAATTAAATTTATATTAATTAAAATGAATATTTTAAAAGCTCTACATTTGCTAATAAATGTTTGTGGTGTTTAAAGAACAAAAAAATTGTATTGCAAAATGATGCAAAATTAACTTTTGAAAGCTGTTTGGACAGAACTGTATAGATATAGTCTGTCCACAGTCATATTGGATTGACATAAACACAACAAGTCTCTTTTTTTAAATTTCCTGACGTTTCAAAACCCATCGATTTTGAAGACCACCGCACCATGATGTAGCAGTGCAGTTTTTGCCACCCACCGATATTGATTGACAGGCGCATATTACAGTGTCTCAGTATTAACATGAATAAACTTGTTCACAAGACAGGATTTGCAAAGAAACTGAGTATAAATAAGCGGTTGCAACTTTCAACAATCCAACACTTCAAGAAGCAATAAGTAGTACAGTTTGTATATTTATAGCATTTTAAAATACTTTTTAAGCAAACGCTACATCATAACCGCTGGAATCACTACAGCTGCACAGTGTACACAACTATAAACGAGGACGCTTCAAACACTCAACAGGAGTCCCAGTTTGTTAGCTATAATGGATTTCTATACAGCAGCATATTTACCAGTTAGGTGGCCATCCTGTCAAATCTTGCAAAAAAAGCACAAGTGATAAACATGCATGCGTTTGCTTGCATATGTGTGTGGCTCCTTCATCTTACTGTGGTATTTGTGACTGCTGGTCTCTGTTTCATCATGTCATTCATAGAGTAGCTGAGTGCCATTTTGCCGTTTATCCAGATATCTGACCCTGGTTATCCTTCTCTGAAGCTAAATTTCATTTAAAGGCACAGGTGCCAAAACAGCTACAATTCCCTCTGACCCAAAAAATGTCAGTTTCAACTGGGTATAATAAATCATCTGATGGGTATTTTAACCTGAAAATTCAGACACATTCTGGAGACACAAAAGACATATTTTACATCTAGTCAAAAGGCCAAAGTTGGAGCCCTTTAATATAAAAATAAACATTTTTTGTTATATAAAATGATAAGTGATATTCATAAAGGTATGAAACTTGTAGGTGAGTAAACGGGGAGAATATCCCTTTAACTGTAATCATGCATTTTAACAGGATATCTCTTGTACTTCACATATGCAAACAATCACATACATCTCACAAAAACTTTAGAAATTAGTGGATCTGAATTAAACCAGGGTATGTACTGAGTTGTCCACACAGAAGTTCAAAAGCATGTGTGTGTGTGTGTGTGTGTGTGTGTGTGTGTGTGTGTGTGTGTGTGTGTGTGTGTGTGTGTGTGTGTGTGTGTGTGTGTGTGTGTGTGTGTGTGTGTGTGTGTGTGTGTGTGTGTGTGTGTGCGCATGTCCAGCTGCACA
>CAIGQW010015581.1:3248956-3283899 GCA_903798125.1 Danio choprae | reverse complement strand
GATAGATAGATAGATAGATAGATAGATAGATAGATAGATAGATAGATCTTTCTGATCTAATATTGCAAAATATGCTTTCAGTTTATACTGTATACACACACGCACGCACGCACATGCGCGCGCACACACACACACACACACACACACACACACACACACACACACACATTTCTTTTTCCAATAAAAAGCATTGATTAAAAACAATTAAATCAATCAAAGTACCTAAGATTGGACCAACATATAAGCAAATTATTATTATTATTTTATGTGAATATAAAAGGACTTACTTTGGAAAGATAAGGTTTTCACCACTCAGACAGGTATGATGCAATTATTTTCATGGAATGAAATGAGATACATCTCTAGCTTTAACATTATTTGTTGTCCAGATATTCCTCTGTAAAAGAAAAAAAGTATCAACTCAATGCAAATTGACATTAGGTTTTTTCACTATAGTAATTAAGTTTATTTTGACCCCCATTAATTTGGCTGGCGATCTCAAGTGAAAATTGTTATTTCGACCTACCTCTAAAAACAGTGGATTAGTCAGTAAATATAAATCCATGACATTTAATATTTTGGCATTCTCATTCATTGATGCATGTATTTCACCAGTATAAAAATGATAACAATCTCAAATTTAGGCCAGTACATATGGTTGAGTTGACATGGAATGACCTATTTGCTTTTCGCCAGATTGCTTTTATAAACACTCAAACGGTCAAACGCTTTTCAAAAGCAACAAAAAACGTCCTATTCATTTGGTCTGATGGCAAAAAACAAACAAAAAAAACATTCCCTTTCCAATCCTGATTCTAAAGCAAACCCACAGCATTTAGTTTTACAGATATTAGAACAGTAATGGTGAGACGGAAGCTCTCTATAACATTTTTAGCTGTCTTTCAAGTTCATGTGTAAATTTGTTCACTTGTAAAAGTCTATACTCAAGACTCAAGCTCCGGTTGTCACATGACAATGCAAAAAAAATTAAATAAAAAGTACTATTTTAAAATCTAAAGTGACTTAAAATATAACTAAATGTGTTGTTGTTGTTTTTTTATGAGTAAAATAGATTTAAGATTGTAATTTTTTGGAGTATTCAATCCACGTTGCATGTTCCATTGTGTTATAGGCTTTTTTTTTGTGATATTTTTGTGTTATTTGTTTGTTTAATGAGGATTATCTCTTTTCACAAGGCCAATTCACAATATCACTTGCACTTTATTCTCTTCACATTGCAACAATTGGCGCCAACCAACGGCAACAGACAGACACATTGTCAGGTTTTGTCAGACCAATTTGTTACACCTTTCAGTGTCTGTTGGCATTGGTTGGCACATTTTTGTTTGAGTGTCTGAGTGATGTACTTTATAATCTGGTAATTGTTTGTTTGGCGTCTCTCGGCGCAGTGGGAATTGACCTTTATACCTAAATTTGTTTAGATGTGCATAAACACAGATATTAGCCAACATATAATTTTTCCTTTTTTCAGGGATAATAACAGGTTGAGCATGTAAATTTGCTCTGATGAAAGTGTAGCAAACACAGCAGTAACGTTCTTGTTTGTTTCTTTAAGATACAGCTGTCATCAGGTACACATGTTCCTCTCTGCTTTAAGTCATTCATTCTTTTCATTTACAATAGAGATGAAAGTAAGTGAAAGAAAGCAGGATTTTGTCTTTTAACAGTGTTTGTCCTTAAGGCATGACATGCCAAAGTCTTTCTATTGTCACTGCTGTTTTGAATAGAAGATGAAATTAAATAGGTCTAAATGAATTACGTAGGAACAAAACCAGTGACGTCTCTATCTTCACAAACAAAACTTGTTTTAATTCCTAACGCAACAACGATTGTTGATACCAGTATACATATTTGGTAGATTTGATACCATACAGGCTTTATCTTATAGTGGTTTCATCAAATAATATTTTTTTTATTTATGCCTTAAAAGGGATAGATTCTATCATTTAGGCTGCTCATTTCAAATCTACAAGACTTTCTTCTCGAGCATAAAAGAATTTTCAATACCAAAAAAAGAAAAGAAATTCAGTGTAAGTAATTTGCTATAACCTAAACTGGGTGGTTTTTTTAATTATTTTCTTTTTCCAGAAGGAAAAAAACTGTAAATATAGCATATTTGGATCAACAAAAAGGAACAACACGAGGGAGACTGCTATGTTCTCTTTTGGGTGAACTTAAAGCATTAGCCGTTTCAGAAATCATCCGTGCTCAAACAACGTGT
This sequence comes from Danio choprae, assembly GCA_903798125.1. Classification (NCBI taxonomy): domain Eukaryota; kingdom Metazoa; phylum Chordata; class Actinopteri; order Cypriniformes; family Danionidae; genus Danio; species Danio choprae. Next base: position 3,281,657 of record CAIGQW010015581.1, on the reverse strand, counting down.
GCTTGAATTGAAACTAAATGATCCACATTTCAAACAGAAGTTAAAAGCCCTCACTAAGCTTTGAAATTGCCAGATTTCGACATACTTTAGAACATCTAATCTTAAACCAACATCAGATTTTCATGAAGATTTAGGATGCCACCAGCACGCCCATTAGAGGATGCCTGCATGGTCCGCGTGTACCCGCGTATAATTGGTTTTCTCGTTTTTGCTTTCAAAACGGAAAAACGAACAAACGGCTCGTTTGTGCCAAATGTGAACCTTCTTACGAACATAACTATTTTGTTTTTGCAAATATTTATTTTTGTTTTCGTCACATTACACGTCACATTATACACGGAGCCTGCATAAACACAGGCTCGTTGCCTTGAACACCTGGAAGGATGTATTATGACTGCCCCCGTGGAACATTGAGATTAGAATCTTAGTCTTTTGCAAAGAACCTTACTGTATATATCGTTGTTTTGTCATATGTTGCTGGGTTTTGCTTAAACGATTGTTTCCTTCTTTTTCTTTCCAAATGTATGTCCAGGACCTCTCTTTTTTATCGTCCAGTTTTCTTTTTTTTGTTTCTATGTCATTGGCTCACTGACACCAGTGTTGCTAGGCAGAATTATTAGTTTCTAAATATACATTACACGAGAATTTATATGCACACTTTATTTTAAAAATAAAATGTTCAGTAGATAGATCATTTTGAACTACTTTTATTTTAATTTATTTTAATTGTTAATTTGCTTGTGGTCATTCAACGTCATGTTACTCACCCATTCTACCACTTGGTGGCGGCAAAACGTAATTTCTCTATTTTCCCCTCAGAACCCGAGTCCAATAACCGTTAAGAAAATGACCTGTTAAAGGTTTCCCTCAATGTTCTATAAAATGTTTAAATAACAATAAAAACATATTCAATTAGTGGTTTTCACATTAAAGCTGAACGTCTTCAAAACTAATCCAAACTTGATCAGACATGATCTCATGCTTTCGTCAGTTAGGCATACATATTTTCAGTCCACATAAAGCTCAAGCCTTCGTCTCAAAGCTCAGGCTTAATGAAAATGAACTATGGTTAGGTTTAACTACAATAAAAAAAAACTTGTAATAAAACCACTGTTCATTTTTGAAAAGGAAGATTTATGTAATATGAAATGAGAAGACTGTTTAATCAGAAAAAAGAATATGATCTTTATGTAATATTTTTAACCATCAATTCAAAGCAAATCATGTATAATATATTTAAAATTAGCCACTTGTTACTGAATGTAAGATGTTACAGAAGTCTAAGTTAGCACTAAATTAGCACCAAATTTATTCAGGCAAAAGTCACAGTTAAAGGTTTACTCATAGCGAGAATTGTACCTTAAAATAAAGTGATCAAACACTTTGAGATTCTTTGTTGTAGCTTACTAACACAATTCGAAATATGTCTAAAGGTTTGATATAAGGTGAATTTCTGAAGACTTTTGTGAGATTAATTTGGAAAATGAATTGCTGTTACACCAAAAGCTGATCTTTTTAAACATTCTCTTAAAATAAATGTTCTAAAATTTTCCACAGTAATATCATAGAATAAGTGGGTTCTAGAAGCTTTTAGTCAACCATTCTTAAAATATATGTTTTTTTTGGGGGAATGTAAAGGTTCTTTGAATGTCAAAGGTTCTTCATGAAACTGTGAAGCCAAGAAAGAACTTTTACTTTTGAAAGTGTGGGCAAGAAAGTTAAATTTTTCAATTAATGTTTTATGAAAATGTGGTTGTTTCGATTTCAAACTTTCAAGAATCAGTCTAAATGTTTTCTAAATTGTTTTCCTACATTTCATATTCTGACTGTTCATATTGTATACATTTAAAATGCGAGTTCTGTTTAAATGTACCCACTGAGGAATAAAGAGTTTAATATAGAGGTCCGTGGCTGTGATTGTATTTTCATTAATTCACCATCTGTAAACTGATATTTACTGTTCATTTTTAGAAACATGAGTAGCATTTCTTTTAAAACTGCATTCATGGAACTGAATCAAGAATTCAATATAAACAAGAGCATGCACATCAAAATTGAATCTGAATCAAGTGCCTCATCTGTTCACATTAGCTCAGTTCACGTTTTTCAGATACGCTTCAGTAATTCAGTTTGTTTGGGCAATATTTATTTTCAATAGGCATGACAGTAGTTAAGTACATTAAAAAAACATTGTGCTATTTTTATAGTCTGTTATAGTGTCATCTTTCTGAATGAATCTTTATTATATATATAATAATAATTATGATTATTTTTATCAGTGTGAATAATGTTTGGGCTCATTGTAAGTCTCAATAATATCCCCTTGTTATGTGTCAGGGTACAAAAACTGTATGTCCACATTCACTCGTTCCACATTCCCCAGGTGTGCCAGTGTGCCAGAGTTTGTGTTTAAAGATATTTCCGGGCATTGCATATCGTTGCAGGACATTTCCCCCATTCCAGAGGAAATGAGATGGAGTTCCTAAAGCTAAGAAGGATATGCTTTTATCATGAGATATAAACAGATAATGTCAATGTTTGATTATCTCCAGCTTTTTCAATCATCTCAAATATAAACTGGGTTTCAACCATTTATAGGACATTCATTGGAATACCCATCGGAAAAAAAAAAACAAAAAAACAAGGTTATTACAAGGATTTGAACTTTTATGACTTATAAATAAAAATGACATTTTAATCACTGTCAATAAAGTAACCATAGTCTTTGTACACAATTTAACTGCATAAGAGTCGAGATTTAAACAGGAGAATTATCGAAACTCTTTTATAAGCAAGATGCTAGGTCTAATCTGATTGAATCATCTATGCTAAACTCATTCATTCATTCATTTTCTTTTCAGCTTAGTCCCTTTATTAATCTGGGGTCGCCACAGCGGAATGAACCGCCAACTTATCCAGCATATGTTTTACGCAGCGGATGCCCTTCCAGCTGCAACCCATCTCTGGGAAACATCCATACACACCCATTCACACTCATACACTACGGACAATTTAGCCTACCCAATTCACCTATACCGCATGTCTTTGGACTTGTGGGGAAAACCGGAGCACCCGGAGGAAACCCACGCAAACACGGGGAGAACATGCAAACTCCATACAGAAATGCCAACTGACCCAGCCGAGGCTCGAACCAGCGACCTTCTTGCTGTGAGGCGAACGTGCTACCCACTGCGCCACTGTGAGACTTCTATGCTAAACTGAATGGATTAAAAAAAAAAAACTGTAAAATTAAACTATTTTCAAAGAAGTGGAAATGTTCCTTTAAGGTAGGCTACCATTATAGATCCTTTATGTACTAATATGTTCTCTATACAAAAGGGTACTGGTCAAGTGACAACATTTAATTTCTATATTCAGTTGTTTTATTTACTATAGTTAAAAAAAACACATCACGAAAAGCCAAAAACTGTCAGGTGCATTTAAATATAAAGTTAAAAAAAACAAAACACACTCTGACTGACATGACTGGTTACAGTTCATATAGATTTTATTTTCAGCAGCATGTCGAGCCCTTTCTATTCACTAGATGGTGCTGCTGAGAAGACCAGAACTGAAAGAACCGGAAAGCTGAATTCTCTCCATTAAATTACAGCAAAAAAATAATACTGGATGTATCCATTTGTTTTGAGCTTCCAAAGTCATATATGGAATTTGTTTTGCATTATAGCCTTTTTAAGCCTCCAAACAGTTGTAAAACGTGTGACTGTGATCATTTATTCTAGAACAAATCTTGCTTTGTGTGTGGGTGCATGGCTCAGGGCAGCCAGTGCAAAATCACATGTCCAAGTGTGTGTGTGTGTGTGCGCGCGTGTGTGTGTGTTTGGCAGTGGGACTTTGGTTTGTTCTTTGATGTTAATGTTCTCAGGAGCTGCAGGCACCAGTAAAGAGTAAATTAATGTAAGCAGAGCTTCCTCACGCAGTGGGAAACAGAACAGGGGTACAGCCTCCTATTCAGTTACACAAACAACAGTTATCAAATGCACACAGGGGTTACGAGGTACACACAAGGGTTTTTGGGGACATAGTCGAAATTATTTATGAGAAAATTATGTTCTCTATTTTATTTAGCTCTGAAATGTTTTTTTTTTTTTACGATTTACGATTCTGAAAAGATGGATGCAAACGTTGAAATGAATAATGTGCTTTTTGAATAATGTCAAAGCATGTCAGGCTAGAAAACATGACCATTGGGAAATTAATTTGCTGTTTGTTCAAACTACGTATGTGAAATAAGCCGAAACAACACAACTCTTGAATTCTTTTGACAATGGTTTTACATTCAATCTTCTTAAATTTGTAAAAACTAATAAGTTAACTTAATTTCCTTATGTTGTCCCAACACAAATCGGTTGTGTGCAACCCAGCATTTTTACAGTGTACAAGCACTAGGATTATATTAGAATTAAAATAGAAAAATGCCATACCCTAGTTTTGATTTGTTGTTGTTTGTGTGTGCGTGCGTGCGTGTTTGTTTGTTTGTTGGTTTGTTGTTTACAGTTTTTAGGACCCATTTCGCAATCTTTGGTTCACTTTTTAAAAAACTCTTCTTTTTCAAAACATGAAATCTATTATCTATCTATTAAAACAGTGACATTGAAAAAATACTAGTGTAGAAACAATTTTCTCAAAAGACTAAATAAAAAAAGAAATTTTGTTGGAATAAAAAAGATATTTTGTAAATGTACAAATTTTTATTATTTTTTTATTCATTTATTCATACTGCTCTTAGTGTGACCTAAAAAGTCTAAGAGCTCTAAAAAACTAAATTCTATTCTTTCACAAAATGTTTTTTTTTTCTATCAGATTAGAAAAGGTGGTTACACTTCTATGTACTTTAAGCAAAAACAAACAAACAATGTCCTTATTATGTGCATCTTGTACTGCAGAAGACTTATGAGGCTATTAAGTTGTGTTACGGACAGTAGGGTTAGGGACAAGTTTGGCCAACACAATCTCACTGCAATTTGTAACTTTTGATTTAGTGGCTAATTCGTATAAATTCGTACGATCTCATTCGTACAATTTAGTATGATTTGCTCATCCCCCAATGACAATTGGGTTTAGGGGCGGGGTTGGGTGCCACACCTCCTTTTTAAAATCATACATTTTTGTACGACTGAACTTGTACGAATTTGTACGAATTAGCCAATAAACTAACAAAACATAAAATACCCAGGTTTCCTTGTGATATCAGGCTGGTTTGGTGGTACGAGTAGGTTTAAGGGTGGGTTAAGGAGTAAGGGATGGGTCAACAGTGTAATAATAAATGTAATTACAGAAATTATGTAATTACATGCAAATAATTAAAAAATATATACTATACATGTACATGGTAAGTGCATTGTACCAAATGATTAATTTAAATGTATGTACATATGACAGATAAGTCACATAAGCTGCATTTAGATAGACCCAATATCCTTTTGTAATCAACCTAGCCCAATTGGATTAAAAAAGTCACATGTAATCAGATCAATTATTCAGACTGTAAGGGTTTCTAATGCGATCAATTACACGTGTAAACACTTGACTGCACTGAAAAAAGTGATTTTTGAGAGCGGTAAATATAATCTGTGGAAACCATATAAAATTTACTTGATTATTGCAGCCAGCCAAAGAATTCAAATGTAATGGGTAAATTCTACATATGCTACCCATTCGTCAACAGTAACAACCATCGCATAGAAAAATACAGTAAAGTATACCCCCAAACCGTGAGTTTTTTGCTTGAAATTGCGCATGCGTCAGCCCGCTTTTTTGAGTGAGTGTGGGCGGCGCTGGATCCTCTCACCGGCTGCCATCGAACAGCAGAAGCTAAGGTAAGCTATTTTTGTTGTATATAGCGCGAATGCACATTGTAATTTTTGAAATAATGAGATATTACACTTCACTTGTATTCGGCGTTCGTTTGTTTAAAATGCCTTTACTTGAAATTAAAGTTTGAAACTCGCTGGCGTCACCATGGCCCGGGACACACCAAGCCGACAGCCGTTGGTATGTTGTGTTTCACGCGTCGGTTTGATGTGTTCAAATACACAAACTGACCCCAGGCCAACGCAAGGCGACAGCACGTCTGCTTTCGTCGCTGCTAGTTCTTTGCCATCGGTTTGATGTGTCCCGGGCTTTAAGTGTCTGCACAATATGTGGTCGTGGTGTGCTTTTTACAAGATTAGTCAGCATGCATGACTGTGTCTGACCGCTGGTTTTTAAGGTTAGAAACTAGTCAACGCCAGCTTTTACTAATATATTGAATGGGCAGAGCATTAAAAATAAAAACATAGTACCACTGTATCCCACTGAAAACACCCACTGTTCCTGCACCTAAGTTTTTTAAAGACTTGTGGGATCACGTAAAACATTTTACAATTGATTTTAAATTATATTTGCTATTTTTAGAACACCAGCGCTTAATAAATGTTTTGATAATCTTGTAATATGTTATATGAGGCATAGTACATCTGTGAAGCTAAATATATGAAGCATATATATTAATATATGTAATTGCAATGCCTTTATTTTAGTGAGTTAAGTACACAGTCTGTTATTTCTGCATAACTGACCCTTGTCAGACAGACAGACTTCCCTGATCAGAGGAGCACAGATAAACTACCGTATTTTCCCAATTAATCACTATTCTGCAAATAGTTCTTTTAAATGCCAGGGGTTATACTCTATTTTGCGTATTAAACACCCACCTGAATAACCACCGGGGGTGATTGTTTACATTATATTGAGGTAAACACAAAATCAACAATACAAAATCTAACTCAGGTACATGTCTGACAATTTCTGATAATTTGTTTTTATTTCAGTTGCAGGCAGAGTGTATGTGGACACTCACTATTTGCCCTCTCTTCAGTTTCTCTTGTCTGTCCTCCACAAGCAGAGACTCACTGATAGACCGCTGTTACCAGTTCTAGGGCTGACACATCCACTCACGTTCACACTGCAAGTGTATCCTGTACAGGTATGCAAGTTTTTCAAATAAAATAAATCACATTGTCCTTAAAGCTGTAGTTACCTTAACCAAAGTCCTCAGTTATGGGAAAATGAACAGCAAATGCAAGTTGTGCAAATTCACACCATCAAAAAGATTGGTCCTGCTGAAAGACAGCAGGCTAAAACATGAGCATTTCGGTCAAGTCCACTTCATAACCTTCCTCTATGCAGATTGTCCTTGAACCGTCAAGACATGGGGTGCATTAAGTACACGTTTGTCAAGGCATCATCAGAGGTGTCAAACTGCGCATTTTCAAGTTCCAGTGACACCATTATTCTCCCTGATTCATGTCGCTCTGCTGCATTAAAGTGGTCAGCCTCAGCCCCTCTGTTGGTGTGTTTAAAGAAAGGTGGCCAGCATTATTCACTGAGGCTCAGGTGAGAATGTTTCCTTTTTTTTTTCTTCTTCCCACTAAGATACTTTCATGTGATTACTATGAGATTTGGTCTGTCATTTAAAATATAACTTTTGGTTCTTTTACTTCCTAGATCAAGGAGGAGTTCAGACGCATCACAACAGTTTCCTTGGAGGAGACATTCCTGCGGAAGCTTGATGAGTACACTCTAGGTCTTTTGCGGCTAATGCGTGCCAAAGGAGGAGCAACTGGTTGCAAGATGCATCCTCTGCTGGACACTTTAAATGTATGTTATTTTATTTTTTCACAAATATATAATTTTTGATATGAGAGAATTAAAAATTAAATAATTTGAAAACAAATGCTTTGTTAAGTTGAGCTTTTTACCAACTTAAACAACCTTTTAACATCAATGTGTGAATTCAGTCTATTGCAGGGTCGGAATTCGGTCTTGGTATATGTAAATCACTCCCCACTCCGCTACATTGTATCTCCCTACAGACACAGAACATTGAGGAAAAAAAGAGATGCTGTTGTCTGCTGCCTCTGTGAAAGACAAGAAGATCTTTTCCATGACTGGCAGGTATGTCATGATTAACTCAAGGGATCCTCCTCTCCTCTCATATCCCCCTTCTCCTTTTGTCTTCTACTCCCCTCTGCTCTCCTTTACATAAACTATATATTGAAATATATTGAAACAGCATCTTAAATTAAAATTGTGTATGCCTTTTTTTTTTTTTTTTTTTTTACATGTAGGAATGTGAGGACTACACAGACAAAATGATGAAGGTGATTGTGAAGCACAATGTCATGGCTGAGGAGGACGATTTGTCTATTGTGATCGAGCGAAACCAAGTGATGGAAGGATGTGGAAATCCAAAGGAGCTGAAGAACACGTTTGAACCTTTTCAAAAACTTTTTTTGGAAATTGATGGGGCAAAACTACTGAAGAAGGTCCATAGCCTCAAAAATAAGCTTATGCAGTAGACATTTCCCCCTTGTTTGAAGAGGATCTTTTGTTTGGACATACCTTGATGGGGTTGTAATGGAGTGTAGTTTTATATTTTTCTTCTCTTCCTTCATTCGCTCCACACAGACACAGACCCATCTACTGTCTTTCAACCCTCTCCATTGCTCTGTGTTTTCCCCCATATCGACAGATTTTTCTATTTACCAAAAGAAAGTGGCGTGAAGAATTTTGATCTCTCCTACCCTCTTTTCTTCCCCATTTGTTTGTTTCTTTTATTCACATCCTATCTGCGAGAGAGAGCAAGCACAAAAACTAAAGAATGTTGGTATTTTGTTTTACTTTTATCCAAATATTTGATAATGTAATAATGATAATGTTCTGTGTTTTTAGATACAAGAAAATCTTGATGTGTTTGGACATCCTGCTCTGATCTGATCTCCTCACTTCTCCTTTCATTTTCCTTTTCTTTGCTTTCTCACTTCTCCTCTTTTCTGCTCTGATCTGGATGTCCTAAAACAGGGTTGTTTTATTATCCAACATTATAGAAACATTTGATAGATCAGTGAGTTATAAAACAGATTCATTACTTGAAAAGTGTAAAGCTGTTGTGCTGCACTACATTTTGAGTGTGTTTTAGGATTTTTTGGATTAAAAACATTGAGTTGATAACCCATCTGAATGTCTTTATTGTGGAGGTACATTTTACCTTCTCTGAATAAGTAATTGTTATTAACTAACTGATATTAATAAACTTTGATTTTAAGAGATAATTTTTACCTAATATTAATGAGTAAGTAGCTGTTGAATATATACATAAATGTGAGGTATTTTTTACCCAATTTATGTAAGTATTTAATACCTTTTTACTTCAGACAGTTTATACTCAATATATGGGATTAAATCTACCCCACCAAAGTCGATGCAAATTGTTACCTCAGATTTATTGGGTAAATTCTATAGATTAGTTTTTACAGTGTGGATTAAAAACTTAAAAGTTTTGAGCATGTGCAATGGTGTAGAAATGCCATGAAAACATATGACACAATTGTTGTTGAACATTACAGCACTAGAAACGACAGTTGTGTCATTTCAGACTTATTACTGTCTGTGAAATTAGGAGAGTGTTGTTACTTTCATTCATACCTTTTTATAAGTTTTTTGATAAATACAGGCAGTGTGGCATCAAGCTTCATCAAGTCTGCTTTAAATTCACAAGTAATGTTAATATTTGATTATTTTTTTTTTAAATAAATGAAAAACATGACCCCTCACTGTTTGTGTTCACCATGTGAGAAGAGGCACATGATATGAATACAACTGACCTAGTTTTTCATTATCATTATTACAATAATAAACACAAACAATAGCTGGATAAAAAAAGTCAAGCCTAGAGCGTAAACTTGGTGTGCTTTGATGGCCTTGTGCAGTCTATTCTGGGCAGCCATTTTGAGAGCAACACTCCTAGGAAAACACCCAAGGCTGCGTGAGCATTGTTTCCGCGGGCCCGATTGTTTACACTCACAAATGCACAAAAATGAAACCTAAAATGTTGGAAAACAGCACGTCTTGTTCACAGGGGCCAGCACGCATTGTCCTGTTCTCTCTCAGACGCACACAAAACAACTGGAGAAATGAATTCATTGTCTCGTCAGGGTCGCTGAGAAACAGATACAGGAAGAGACGGGTCACGAAAGAAAACACGCACACGGGGTATATTGATTTTAACTGACAAGAGTGTTTATTTAAAAAATAACTAATTACATTAATGGATGTGCTAATAATAATAATTGCAATGGCAAATAATACGGATATTTCTTCTTAAAGACAAAGAAGGCCCTCATTATAAACTGTACAATCAAAAGGCCAACTGAAAAACAAAGCTGATAAAACATCAAATTCAGACTGTTCGTTGCGTGAAGGAGAACAAGTTAATGCAAGACAATGCCAAAGATGAAGACCAAAAAAAAAAGAAAGAAAAATATTCACACACTTGATTGTCTGACATTCCAGTTGCTATTTCCTGTGCTGCAGGAAGTGGGTGTGTCTGTGCGCAAAATATGGCGTGGACGCACTGAGAGACCACTCCGCGGTCTGGGTAAACATGATTGTATTGCGAAGACTTTCTCGCTCCCCAAGCTCGCCTGACATTTAGAAGAATAAAAGTAAAACACACATCTTATCTGCTCCAAAACAGTTTGCACCGACACAATATATTACATTTATTTAAAAAGAAGTGAGTGAGATTGAAGAAACAGTTAACAGCTGGAATGAGTCAGTGGTTCCTTTACGAAAGAAGTGATAACGGCGCACCTCAAACGAAGCTCGAGGGTCATTTAAACAGCTTGTTGTTTTTGGATCATGTAGTTATGCCCAAAGTCATTATGAGTAATAGTGGGAAGAAGGTCACATTTGATGGAAAATTAAAAGGTTGCATTTTGGTTGTTCTGTCAGCTGAGATGTTCTGTTATGAGCATTAAAGTTAACAATTAGTCATCATTTACGCACCTTTATGTTGCATAAAGTTGTAATCTACTACACAATGATAGTGGATGGTGACCAAGGGCTTACAAGCTTCAAAATGAATAACATGTTAAACGCATATCTTGCTAGCAAAAAAATTAAAAATAATTGTCATGGCAGTCAAGTGGTCAATTTTCATCCAATCTGTTCACGCCCATGTGACAGTTATGTTTTGGACCTTCATGCTTTTTAATGAAAATCATACATTTTCAAGTTAGATTGTACAAATGTAACCACTTTCCTGATTTATCTGAGGTGACAGGCTAAAGGTAGGTGCGTGTGTGTGTTTTTCAGTCTAATAGTGCAAAACATGTTTGTGAAATTTACATATCAATGCAAAATGATACAATAGAAAATAATGTGTACTGATCTGTCTCTTTCATTTTGTTTTGAACAAAAAATGTATGGCAGACCTTGGAATTTTACATTTTGGCAAATTTGTTTGCGAATGTTCTTGCAATTAGCTAATTTCGCTTTATTCTGAAAATTGTACATCTTAGAATTTGTCAAAACGTTAAATAATTGCTTCAGTTTTATATCTTCTGAAGCAATCCAATACCTTTATGTAAAATCTAAAATCGTATCTAAAATCGTATGGCTAAATCTACCTAGCCAATCTAATTTTAAGTCATTAACAAAAACATTTTATTGTCAAGGTCACCATCCAGTTTCACTGATTAAAACAGCAATTTACACGTTTTTTTGTATAAATAAATAATTCATTTATGTTGCACAGAAGAAAATCAGAAAAATTCATACGTTGTTCCAGAGCTGCACGATTAATTGTTAAAAAGTTTCAATCTTAATTCAAATACTAATGCAATATCATTTGTAAATGACAGCAATGTAGCTATATATCAATAAAACTGATTCATAAAACAAAAATGTTTTAAAAAAAGTCAAACCAATAACTTTAAACTGTATTAGTCACTGAAACATTTGTTTAAATGATTCATTAAAAAATGACGATTCATCCAGTAATAAAACTAGTGAAGTTTGTTTTGGTACTGTAGATCAGATAACAAGAAGAGAAAAGAGACCCATTTCAGACAGATCTTGTCTGTCTGCTACACTTTAACAGCACATCCTATAATGTTTAAGTATTAGTTTAGAGGGCTGGTATCTTTTGTGGCTGTTAAACACATTCAACCACATGAGCATTTAACATAACCAAAGCAATTTAGTCAAGATGTGTTTTGAACGTGTACAAGCTTATTTTGGAAATAGGCTCATAAGTCCCTTAGAGTTTATAGTTGAGTTTACCTTTTTTTTTAATCCATTCAGCCAATCGCCGGGTCTGGTTAAGCGGTGGTAAGTTAGGATGATGAGACCCACAAGCCTTTGGGGCCCCAGAGATCTGCTTTATTAGCACAAGCATTACTAGCAGGAGGCCCAACCTCAAATATTTTTCATAGAGCCCAAAATTGCTAGCAGCGCCCCTGTGGGCGGGAACACTTTTAGCTTAGCTTAACATACAAATTATTGAACCAGATAAGACCATTAGCATCTCACTCAAAAAATAGTTTCGATAATTCCTATTTCCTAAGTAGAGTGTTCACTTAAATCCTTTCAGACCCCATTTACTCCTGCATTTAGCATCATTTATTTGTAATCAAACAAAAAAAAAGCATCCTAAAACTGAATCATTCACTCAACCAATTTGTGTCACCAAATGTCAATCAAATGAAAGAATATTTTTTTCAGGACCTCTAGTAAATTATGTTGTTTTGTTAGTTGTCCATTCAGATTTGCTGAGAAATTGTTATCACTATGGTTATAACAAAACTTAATTAAAGCAAAACTGTGCAGCTCTTGTATTGTTTTAAAACACAAGGATAAGTAAATGATGTCTGAATTGTCATAGTTGGCTGAACTAATACATTACAGTTGTTAATAACAAACAGAGGAAGACGATTTGAGGCTCTTTAGATGTTAAACTGGAGGTGCACTATAACGGACCTCTGCACTGAACTTGTCGTTTCTCTTAGGCAGCGGTGGTTTCTTACGAATGTCTCTCTTCAGGATCATCTCCTCGTTGGCGTATATTGGGGCTTCTGCATCGTCAGAATGGTAGCCAGACTGATAGCCACTGGTCTGATTGGACGATTCAGAAGCTAAAGACTCCTTACTCTTGCAGCGCAGCAATGGGCTGTGGATAAAAGCATGGACATGTTTTTATTGCAGGGGAATTGCGTTGGTTTGTAGCTGTACTGTAGTCAGCATGAATGTGTCACCTGAAATTAAGTGGTCTTTGTGCTTGACGATCCAAAGCTTTCATCTGTTCACGTGATAAGCCCACTCCACAGTTCATGTGGCCATTCTGTAGGAAGAAATGTCATTTAAAATGATTGTCGTTTTCATGATTGTAAGTATTTCACAAATGCAAGTGAAATAATTATTAGATAACATACAATGATAAACCAAACCTATCAAACCAAAACTGATTCAGACTCCAGACATAATTTGTGATTCTCTAAAATATAAAGTAAGCAGTGACATGTTCATTTATTCATTTTCTTTTCGGCTTAGTTCCTTTATTAATTAGGGGTCGCCACAGCGGAATGAACCGCCAGCTGTGACATGTTATTCCCAATAATTCTTTACAATAAAACCCAGTCCAGGTTTGCATAAATCTGTGATAACAACACATCATGACAAGCAATTTGGATGTCAGCCCCAGACATGAATATATTAAAAATCATTCAGAGCCATTCATAAGCACATAATAATGCCCGGACTCCCAACAAAAAGTCTAATTAATAAAAAGTTTAATTCATTAACATAATCAAAAGCACATGCTAAGTTACAGATATTGTTAGGTCACAGATCTAATGTCCATGTTTAGACTATATTTGCTTATTTTATTTTCAATATCTGAGGTAAACTATTATAATATTATACATGTCATGTAAAATGGTATTCAAACTTACATTGGTAGCATTTAACAATGAATAAAGTGCATAATCAGCACATGAGGATTTCATTTCAATTGTTTTTCTGAATTGACTGTAATCTGTCACATACTGTACCTTTCTTTCAAACAGTTCTACATATTCTATTGAGAAATTGTCACACACTTTAAACAGAAATATAACTGATATTACCTAATTAATAACATCATTTATGTAATAACTTCTAAATTAACTGGCTTTAATGTTTTTCTTGAATATTTGTTAATAAAGTGGTTTGTGGAGTGCATTTACCATTACAGCGGTGTGCTCCAGGGGAATGTCCACAAAACCTGTCATATTGACTGGCATACCACTGCTGCTCATCTGCTGAGGAAACCTGTCAGGAGAGGTAGATATGGACCACTGTTTACATTCTTTTTTTCATATATAATAAAATCGGACAAATTTCAGGTAGATGATTCTATCAAAAATGGTAAAATTAGCAGAGAGAGTAATTATTATAACTAACCCGAGAGGTGGAGCGTTATCATAATGGAGCTGTGCCTCAGTGTTGCCAGCATAGAAAGATCTTTTAGACGTCACATTTAGGTGAGGAGCCACCACTTCCTCTTCCATTTCTCCGTTTGTCAGTGGGATGTAGTCCTTTCCATCCTATCATACGAAACACAGAATGTGTATTAAAAATCCATTTCTTCTTCTAAAAATGAAATTGAAAATTGAATAAAGTTAAAAATTGCAAGAAAAATATACTTGGAATAAAGTCTAACCTGTTGAGCGCTAGCTTGTAGTAGATTACCCAGATGCTCAACTAACTGAGTAAAAGTTGGCCTGTCTAAGGGTCGATCGAGCCAGCAGTCCAGCATGGTCTGGTATCTGGAAGAAGAAAAAAAGAAAAAAAAGAAAAAAATCACACCAAAGTCACTATAGGAGACCTCCTAAACAAATCTAGAAACCTTAAAAACTTTTAATATGTGAAGTAAATTTATGTACATTTCAGGTGTGGCGTAATCTGGAGCTCTCATTCTGGTTCCCTCCTTCAGTCGTCTGCAGAAAGACTCATCAATGCACACACCTGGATAGGGAGACGCACCTGCACCAAAGAAAAATAGCCAACAGGACATGTCATGTAAATATTGTATGTTTAAACTATTTCCAGTAGTATGTAAGAAGCTTCTTTATTGACAATGATGGTTCAGTTAAGATCCTTCTATGTAATCTTTTTATTACACAAAACATTCCTTTAGTACATTAAATTATTAAAATGTTCTTTAGACTTTGGTCCTTATTTGCCTTTTTCTTGGGCACCACAATGCTTTGCATGAATTATGGAGAAACGTCTATTAAATTAGAATCAATATGTCATGTGTTTTAAAAACTGTATACTAGTCCTCACATCCAATTATTAACAAACTACTTTCTTAACGAAAAGAAAAGAGGATTTTCACAGCATTATTACGAAAGAGTTCAATAGTACTATACTCTAGGAAATACGAAGAGAAAATAATTTGGAGGAACTCAGTTTTCACTATGTATATGAATTATAGCTTAACCATATTATTTAAAATTATTTGTTTCATTTCTTTTTAGTGTGAGTTCCGAAAACCCGAAGCTGAAATGCAGTAGTTATATATGGACAAAAGTTCTTTGGGGAATCAAAAATGTTCAATGACATCACTGGAAATAAACCTTTTGAAACTTTTTACAGAGTAAGCTCAGTTACCAAGTGAGAAGATCTCCCAGAGCAGCACGCCGAATGACCAGACGTCACTCTGTGTTGTGTACACACGGTCAAAGATGGTCTCAGGAGCCATCCATTTGAGAGGAAGACGAGCCTGTGGTGATAGAGGGGAAATATTCAAGTGTAGGTTGGTGTATTTTGCTAAATAATCGAAATGAAGTCTATGTGTAGTAAGTGTCCTTACATCTCCTTTACGAACGTAATCGGGGTCTTTATACACGTCTCTGGCAAGCCCAAAGTCACAGATCTTCACCACACTGTTCTCAGAGAGTAGGATATTTCTGGCTGCCAAGTCACGGTGGATACACTAAAAACACAAAGTGGCACAAAGTAATTGTCTTTAAAGACACTGTTCAACGTAAAAAATTATATTTTGCCATCATTTACTTACCCTTCTCTTGTTTCAAACCAGTTTGAGTTGATGTTTTTTTTGTTCTGTTGAAGGTGAACCAAAAAACTCAACAGCACGCCACAGCTCCAAAACAGTTACCACATACTATGGACATCAATGGTTATTGGTTTCCAAAATTCTTCAAAACATATTAATTTAAGGTCAACAGAACAAAAAAAAAAAAACAGTTTCAAACTGAATCCGGCTTGAAACAAGTCTATAGTGAGTAAATGATGCAAGAATTTTTTTTTTTGGGGGGGTGAACTATTACTTTAATTACAGTAAGCGCTTTAATTAAAGTTCTCGTAATTGCAGTGTAAACACAGCAGAAGACCATGATTGTGTATGACAATTTTACCTTTCGAGAGGCGAGAAACTCCATGCCTTTGGCCACCTGGAAGCTGTAGCTGATAAGATCCTCCATTGTCAGGTGATCCCAGTCTGAACTCTCTATACATGAGCAGACGACACCAAATAAAGATTCAAGACTAGCATTTGCTGTAAATACACTAGTATACAAAGCATTATGAATATGTTGGGCCCTGTAAAAGCTTTTAAATGCCTTTTTGTATTTATTTGTTAATTTTTGTTTATAACAGTGAAGACTGGAGTAATGATGCAAACAATTCAGCTTTGAATCATAGAAATAATTTACATTTCAAATATATTAAAAGATTAAAGGATTATTATAAAGGAATAGTTGAATATTCTTCAAAACAATAGATTCTTCTTTTCAACACAAAAGATTATAATTTGAAAAAGATTCCCATTGTATTTGTTTTTACTACTATGTATGTCAATAGTTACCAATTTCAAACATTCTTCAGAATATATTCATTGTGTTCACCAATAAAAGAAGATGGAAGATGAGTAAATTTCACAATAATACTTATTTTTATGGCATCTCTGATCAAATAAATGCACAACAAACTTTAAAAAATATAAAAAGAAAACATTTTGAAAACAAGCAAACTTTTGACCGATCGCATAACTTTAAAATTGTGCTTTATATGGTAACATCTGAATGAACTGAATCACAACACTTTCCAAATCTTTGATAAACACCGCCATTAAAGTCCCAATTAAACAACACAGAGAATCCAGAGAAATATACTGACCTTGCTCATCCTGCGGTGTTGTGGAGGACTGTTCCCCCGTCCTGGTGCACACTGCCGTCCCGGTGCAGATGTCCAGACGAGTGCTGGTTCCCAGACCCAGATCCCCCTCATGCGGATCCTCATCCTGCTGAACCTCCCTCCTGTTTGGCATTCGTGGTGTACGTTTCTGAAAAACAAGACATGAGGATCAGTTTACACTGCTGTCAGGATGGCTGGTAAATTAATAAGAGATGCTTTAGTCTAGAAGAACCAACATGTCAGGTAAACACCTTTAACCTTCAACAACATTTATAGGCCTTACAGCTTTTTGGCTGATGCCCAATGTTTTACATAAGGCTACTGAATCAATCAGACCACATCAGAGAACATTGTTAAAATGAAGATCTTCACAACCACACGACAGTCTGAGTTAACTAGTTGTTAATATGTTTTGATGGAAATTACCTTGTAGGGACTGTACTCCCCTCTCTTGCTTTTCAAATAGCTGGAGAGGTTACCATGTTTACAGTACTCTACAATCACCATTAAAGGTCCTGTTCGAGTGAGAAAGAGAGAGAGGATTTAAAGTTGGCACACTGTTTTTTTCACAACAGTACACATTCACTTTGTGGGTTTTTTTTGTTTGTTTGTTTTTACTATGTACATATAAACATTTACACAGTTGCTAGTGAGTGGCAGTGAATATCATAAAAAGGGAAGGGTAGGAAGAAAAAAATCTGCAAAAAAAGGAAGTTGTGATAGTCTTTTCTTGCTGTTGCAAACACCAAACTTCATAGTTTTTTTTTAATATCTATTTTTAGGATGTTTTTAAAGAGGGATTTGTTTATAATATTATACCCTTTTATTATACAAACAAATTGTGTGTACATATATATGTTTTGCTTACCCAATTCAACTATAGCACATGTCTTTGGACTTGTGGGGGAAAGCGGAGCACCCAGAGGAAACCCACGGAATCACGGAAAGAACATGCAAACTCCACACAGAAATGCCAACTGACCCAGCCGAGGCTCGAACCAGCGACCTTCTTGCTGTGAGGCGATCATGCTACCCACTGCGCCACCGTGATGACATATATATATATATATATATATATATACGTATATACACAGTATTAACAAAGTGATTAAAACAGACCCCAAAATCCATTAAGCCTTTGATTCTATGACAAGTAGAATGTTTAACCTGACTTCATCCAATATTCAGGAATATTTAGAATCATATGCAGATGTGTGCATACCTAATCTAAGAAAACTAATAAAAAAATATTTCTAATAGTTTAATGTAAATAATTATATATGAAAGTTTGATGATAACTATTAGTAACCCTGTTCCCTTGCAGTGTTTTGCTTAAGCAAGAAAAAAAACATCTAATGCAGGCTTGATTTGGTCCATCAAAGTTTGCTATTAGTCAATCTCATGTAACTGACAGGTTGCTGCAGCACTGTACTAGTAAACGTCAATATAAGAGAAATGGCATTGCAAGAGGGAGGGAAAACTATTTTAATGAAAGATTAAGAAGAAATGTGCATTTTAATAAATGGCATGCACATAAAAATTATTTATAACACGTACTCCAACATTGCATTCAGTTTTTTGCATTGGATTCAGTTTTTCAGGGTGACTTCAAAAGGAGAACTCACCTCCTTGTTTGGTGCAAGCTCCTAGAAGGTTGACCACATTGAGATGGTGACCAATATGGATGAGGATCTTCAGCTCAGACATCAGAGCGCGGTACTCACTGGAGGTTGCGCCCTCTGTTGGAGATTGAGAAAAGTGCAGTCAGTTGTGCTCTATGACAGATTCTGAAGTCTGTGAACAGATGCTTCGTACCCTTGAGCATCTTCACTGCTACTGTGGTGCAGGTGGTGGCCTTCTCGATGCCATATGCAGTCGCCTCCACAACTTGACCAAATGCCCCTCTGCCCAGCGGCTCTCCTGTAAGTCATTGCATTATACATTCAGATAATTGGTTTAGCTATCTGGTAGGGTTTAATGGGGAATGTAAAATTGTTGAAAGTTTAAAATCTGATATAAAATGGACCAGTAAAAATGACCAAATCATGCACAATATGTTCCATAATATTTGTCACCCTGTTATTGCTATATACATGTTTAATTATAGATAAATATAACAAATTTTAAAATAAATTAAACACAAATAATTTTTTTTTTAGAAAAATAGTATACAGATAAATGTATATAAATTGAAACATCAGTTTGAAATGTATAGTTTGTGTAGTTCCAGTGATATGATTCTTTCTTTCAATCTGAGTGGCCCATAATTTCAAACAAGATTCAATCAAAACTAACTAACTAACTAACTAACTAACTAACTAACTAACTAACTAACTAACTAACTAACTAACATTAATTATAAACATACATAAAAACATAAAAGGCTATACAAATAGCCCAATAAATAGCTCAATAAATGAGCTGAATTTAAATTAACTACCACACAACTAACTAACCAACCACATACATGGAGACATTAACTAACCAAAAGTAAACATTGGCATTTGTGAGGGCTCCAAGATTGATGTAAGTGGTACCAAATTGAAATTCTTTTGTACTAAACTAACTAACTATATAACAATAATGAATTGATAAATTGATAAGCCAGAATATAGTTCATAAACACACAATTAACTAGCTAATGAAAAAAGCTAACTAGCCAGCCAATGTTCAATTAATCAATCAATCAATGGTATGCAAATACACAACTAACTGACAAACAAACAAACAAACAAACAAACAAACAAACAATAGATTAAATAAATTTAAACTACCATTATTATCTAAGTAATGATAAACTAATTTACAAAATAACAAACCAAATAAAATGCTACATATATAAATACAGACTAAACTGTTTTTTATTTAAGTCAATTAAAATGAATAAACAAATCAATACTACCGCAAATGAATGATATACCATAGCCATACTAGCAGACCTGCACCTATAGACAAATATGCTACATCTACCAGCGACTGCCACAGACAGACATAAATTTAACAGACATTAAAGGTTGTAATGAGTAAGTAAACTCTTTAAATAAAGACAAAGTGTTTCTTTTAAAGTAAAATTAAAAAAATTAAATCTTGTCTTTCGTATATTGAATGTACTAGAAAGCTGGAATGGTCCTGGTCTGCTTAACACTAGACATCTTGGTTTATGTATTACTGTTTTTTATTTAATTTTTTATATTTAGCCAAATCTCACCCAGCTTCAGTCTATCTCGTGGGAATTCCCACTTGCTCGCATCATAGGTCAGTCTCTCGCAGTGCTCATCCATTGGCATATCATCTGAGTCCAGAATAATTGACAAGTAGCCAGTTTTCAGATCTCCATCATTAGGCTGTGAGGAACAGAAGAGGGAGGCATAGAAAGAGTGAGTTTACGACAAATGAGGGTCAATAAGGGTCAAAAGGAGAGAATAAGAATGACTAACTGCACAAGACCACCGGCTTTGTCCAGCTCGAGCCTCTCACAATCAAGCCCTCATTATAAAGACACCCACTAATGAGTTACTGGAAGCCACTATCAGGCTCAGAGGCAGATTTAAAGTTGGGGTACAGCAGGATGGGGGCCCACGACTGACTGGTGTACGTGACGCACCGCAGCAGAATGTGGCATGAGTGTACAATAAAGACAGCGTAAGCAAAGTCCGGGTGGTCAGTTCAGATCAGTATGACTGTATGTGGCTGTGCGAGTCAGTGAGAGAGAGAAAAAAAAGAGGAAAAGGGAAAGAAATGGAATGTTACCCGCTTCCTGTTGCGGATGACAAAGACGATGAGGAGCCAGAGAAACATGGCGATGACCACGGCACCGATTGGCATGATCAGCTCAACATTCATCTTTTCTTCTGCACCTGTGGGATGGATTACATGATTGATCAGAAAGCACAAATGAAAGATGTTATTATGCAACTTCACAAAAAAGATACACAAAACAGACAGACAGATGGTCAGATGGATAAACACATGGTCAGAAAAACAGACAGACAGACTGACTGACAAATAGACAGACCAGTCAATAAACAAAAAGACCATTAAACAAACAGAGTGATAGACAGACATGCAGATTAACAGACAGACAGAAAGACAGATAAACAGACAGACAGGCCAATGAACAAACAGACTGACAGACAGATCGATAAACAGACATATAGAAGAAAAACAGACATGCTGACAGACACATAAATAAACAGACAGAAAGACAGACCAATAAACAGGCAGAGACAGACAGACAGTCCCATAAACAGGCCGGCAGGCAGAAAGACATACAAAACCAATAAACAGACATACAAAACTGACAGAAGATAGACAGACTGATAAACAAACAGGCAGGCAGGCAGACAGACAGACAGACAGACAGACAGACAGACAGACAGACAGACAGACAGACAGACAGACTGACAGACAGACAGACTGACAGACAGACAGATAGATAGTTTCACAGATTTAATACCAAAGAAAGTCATGCACTGCCTAAAAGAACCTATTTTACGGGAAACATTTGCATGCAGCTGGGTGTGTACTGCATGAAGGCTGGAATGTGAATTGTTTGCTGACCTGATATTATATCCAATCAAAATAAGCCTAAAAAGAGTAGACAGCAACATGACACCAAAGACAAAGTCAACCAGGGGGAACCAACACCATTTTTTCCTTTTCTTTTGCATGTTTTCTTTCCTATACCAGAACATGCTACTGGTCAGCGAAACACTACATGCCAGAACCAATTGAATTCTCTCTTCCTCACAATTTTTTTTTTTAGATAGTCGCAGTGATGGAGAAACAGTGATGTCGAGAGAAGAGTCACGTACACACAGTCAGTATGTCTCTGTTATTTGTGTGCCTCTGCTTTTTCTGTCTTTTCTGAATGTGAGAAAGAGACGGAAACATATAAAGTTGTAAGGCATGGAGGAAAATATGTGACCGAGAGAGAGAGAGAGAGAGAGAGAGAGAGGTTGGGACGGCACTCTCATCTTTTGTATTCTGGGACTTTGCTGTGTTTCCTTTTAGCACTCCCGAAAGGATGTGTACTAACAGAGTCCTCTTCCTGACTGACTGAAAAAGAGCTATTTTTGCCACAAGGCCTTGATTAAAACAAAATCTCACTGAGGATAAAAGTCAGTGGGAGACTAAGCTCGCCTCACACCCATGATGAAGAACGTCTCCTCTTAAAATAGGATCCATTAAAAGTAGAACTACTACGTGATCTTTTACACTTACTGACAAATACTACAAATCTACATGCTCTCGTTTAAGAAACATTTATATTACACTGTAAAAAATGTAAAAAAAACCTTTTTATTATTGTTTTTATTTAACTTATTAAAAAAAAATATTCAGCCCGTATACATTAAACTGAGTAAAAATGAAAGTAAAGACAATGAAAATATCATAAAAGACTTCTGTCACTAATAAACACTTTCAAACTTTTATTAATCAATTATTAATAAAGTAGAATTATTTAATTATTGTAATTGTATTCAACATTTATAATAATAATCATGTGAGAGATGTGTGCAAACTAGTACAACAGTTGAGGAAAATTCAGATTTTGACATCACAGGAATAAATGAGAAATTATTTAAAAATGGAATTAAATATAAACCAGCCATTCAAATTGTAATAATCTTTTTTAAAAGCAGCTATATCAAAAAATACTTCTTAACCACACACTCACCATCCACAGAGATACGAGCCTCACTGGATTCACAGCCCTGCTGGTTACATGCTGTACAAATGTACAGACCACTGTCCTCTTTTTTCACCCTCTGGATGGTCAAGACACGATTGGACTGTTTCAGAATAACACCTGACAACAGAAAAGCATCAACCTGAGCGTTACTGTATATTGTATAAATAAAAAAGTAAACAAATGTCACAGCACAATTTAACTCACTATATCAGATACACCTGTTTAAAGCAACTAAATTCGAATTTGCTTCCAGCAGTGCAGCAAACTTAAGGCAAACTTTAGCAGTGAGATTAAGAACACTAAGCATCATCCACTTCTGTACATAATTCACCTCCTCAGCCAGAAAAGTAACCTGTGTTGATTTAATATTTTTTAACAGAATAATAATTTTATTTTTATATAGCAATGATGGAGTAAACTCATAAAAGTAAAAAAATACTTTTTTGAAACTGAAACAGACTAAACAAAGTAAAAAAACATTTTCTTTACACACAACCAATCGAGTTTCACATCCTCTGAATGTACAGTTTTTTAAGTTTTTTAACTGTTCAAGAAAAACTATGTTTATAATCTAAGCTATTATGATTAGCTTTAGTTAACTTAAAGAGCACCGCTTGTCCATACTTCAGAAACCTGTGTATTCCAGCCTTAACGGAGCTGTGATTTGAAGAGAGCTGTTATTATTCTTGCACCTTTAGACTTCTACAGGTGTTTTCTTGATCTCACCTGATCCCTCCATGAGGGTCTGGTTGTCTTTAGTCCAAACTATAGTAGGGGTCGGTGTGCCGGACACTTCACACACTAGAGTGGTGGAGTCGCTCACGTTCACTCTTTGGTCTGTCAGATTGCTCATAATTCTGGACATTTCAAGAGCTGCAGAAAGACATAAACTGATTATATACTGACAAAATAAATCAAACCTGAACATGAGTACACTAACTAAAGTATAGTCTATTAAGTGTATCGTTTCTGCATCACTGGTAGGGCTGCAGAATAATGGTTTAACTGATAATGACAAGGGCCTCACAGTGGCGCAGTGGGTAGCACGATCGTCTCACAGCAAGAAGGTCGCTGGTTCGAGCTTTGGCTGGGTCAGTTGGCATTTCTGTGTGGAGTTTGCATGTTCTCCCCGTGTTCGTGTGTGTTTCCTCTGGGTGCTCTGGTTTCCCCCACAAGTCCAAAGACATGCGGTACAGGTGAATGGGGTAAGCTAAATTGTCCGTAGTGTATGAGTGTGAATGAATGTGTGTGGATGTTTCTCAGTGATGGGTTGCAGCTGGAAGGGCATCCGCTGCGTAAAACATATGCTAGATAAGTTGGCGGTTCATTCCGCTGTGACGACCCCAATTAATAAAGGGACTAAGCTGAAAATAAAATGAATGAATGAATGAATGATAATGACAAATATTTTGCTCAAAAGTTATTATTTTTATTAGTTATATTTTTATATATATAATAATTTTTATTTTAGATTCTGATCTATTTTTCAGATTTGATGTCAGATTTTGGTGTCTGCATCAAATTACATTAGCAAACGTGATTTTACATGCATACACTGTAAAAAGCAAATAGATACTTAAAAAAGTAAGTAATTTGGAACTGTTAGGTTGACTCATTTTTATAGGTATGCACGTAGTTTGTTTACTTAATTTTAACATATTTACTCACTTTTTCATAAAAGTCAATCGATCGTGTTTTACAGCTTAGAAAGCATATTAAATGCAAGAAAAGTGTCTACTTTAAAGTTTCAAACAATGCTTGAGAAAATAAAATATCAAAAATGGTGAACAAAAATTTCCCTAGTCATTCACTGAAACAGATTTTTTTGACATTATTGACATTATTGTTTTGATACCAGAAAATGCATTTTATGCGTTGTATATAAAGTCTTTTTAGAGTGTTTAACTTTTCTCATAAGTTATTATTCTCATAATTCTCATAAATTCCTTGTAAGGTCCAAGAATGACAAATTATGCAAAAAAATAAATGAATAAATCAAGTAAAACACTAGACAAAACAAAATCTGATTTGGGGATACAAATCTTGCAACCACATCAATAAAAGGCTTATTACCAATGCTACAATAAGATAATTACAGTCAAGCCCGAAATTATTCATACCCCAGTGTATCCACCACACATACCACACATTAGCATGTCCAACAATTGAAATTACCCTAATGATGACTGCTTTCAAACAAGTTTCCACTCAATGTAAACTAATGACTAACCTCTGAGTCTGAGATTGTGAAGTAAGCAGGTTCTCTCACTGGTGCCCACAATCTCCACCTGGCAAGCATACAGGCCTTGGTCCATCAGTGTGGCATTGGGTATGGGCAAGTCCAGTGTGACGTTGGTGCCCTGCAGGCCAGAAACTGTGACGTTGGGCTGGTGTAAATGTGACAATGTGAGAGTATCGCACGGAACAGCTGCTGGAGGTGGATCAGGGTTGGCTAAGTTTGCTACCCGATACCAGCGCAAGTTAAAGTACAGCAGCCGGTCGGCTACACAGCGCATTATAACATCCTGTCCTTCAATAGGGCTGCTGGAGGGGAGGACGCTTAGGTTGAGGAAACCTGTGAAGGAGACATATGTGAACTTGATTACTTCCTAATAATCAATTGCAATTTAAGTTGGGATTGTCACAGGTTTGGAGGCACTCACGAGCTACTTGAAACACAATGACTCGCTTATCTTCACCCATCTTATTGGCAGCGATGCACCTGTAGAGGGCATGATCCAAGGCTTTCTGGATCTTCAGAGTGCTGATAGTCTGCAGGAGGGCACATCATGCATAAAACATATATATTTTTTAAATTAATTTTAGAAATAAAAAAGAAACCAGATTTCTCAAGATTAACCCTCAACACAGAATACTGGTCAATGAATTAAAAAGCTTATTTTTGGCATTTTCTCAAATGTAAAACTAAACCTTTAAATGATAAAAATGTGCATGAATTTCAAGAAAGTCTTTGAATCTGGTTTATCTTGTTTAATTTAATGAGAGAAATACCGTAAAATAAACTGGATTTGGAATGACATCCGATGATTCCAACAATATGTTAAAGGAATAGTTCACCCAAAAAGGAAAATGAACCCACTACTTACTCATCCTTACGTGGTTCCAGACGTTTATTAGTTTCTTTCTTTTTTGAACTCAAAATAAGACATTTTGAAAAAATGCTAATAACTGGTACTCATTGGCTATGCTTACATGCACCCAAATAATCCATTTCTAATCAGATTTGCAGTTCATTTGTAATGTCCAAGTGAACAACATTAATGTAAAGACCTTAATCGATCAGATTGGGCTCAATCTGAATTAAATTTCTATCGGTTTGGGAGGGGGGATTTATTCCTTTTCTAATCCAATCCAACAGCAAAATTGATTATGTAAACACTTAAATCTAACTACTTTAACTACAAATGTTGACACACATTACACTTCAGTAGATTTATCCAGAGATGGTAGGTTAATGCTGGAGAAATAGACATCAGGGTAGTGTGATCATAACCCACTGAAGGCAAGCCTGAAAACTTTAGCCTAAAAGCAAAACAGCTAATGCTAACACTGCCTCTATGGCAGATTGCAGTGAAGAAGGCTAAAAGCAGCTATGTGATTGGCTAAGACGCACTTCAAGGGTTTTCCAATGGTAAATAATACAGATCTTTTCATCTCCCCATAGTAAGAAAAACTCTAGTGTGATGAAGCCATATGTTGTAAAGCTTCTTGTATTCTTATTCATTGGCCATGTTAATACATTAAGCTTTCACCAAAAATGTTGCTGATTTCTGAATGTGTATGCCAACAGGGAAAAAATTACGATGAGCTCTGTTGGTGTCATGTCTATGCTATCGCCGCAAGTGGGATATGATGTCAAAGGCAGAGCAAGTATGCAAATGTTTTTATCGCAATGTATATAAAACACATTTAGACACATACTTAAATCAGACTACAATGAGTACATGTAAACAGATCTGCAATTGGATTCAATTCATTCAGATTGATGTAAATGTAAATGTAGCTGAAAAAAATGTTATGGAAGTCAGTGACTACTGCTTTTCATCATTCTTCAAAAAGTCTTGTTTTGTGTTCAACAGAAGAAGGAAACTCAAACAAGTTTGAAACAAGTAAAGGGTGAGCAAATGAAGATATAATTTTTATTTTTGTGTAAACTATTCCTTTAAACTTCAGTGAAATCAAGATCATATGACTGTACAAAGCAGCTCATATATTTGCTTATTTGATTAGCAGACTCTTCAATATTTCTTATAAATGATACATCTGAACATGTCTTTGTTTCAGGTTTATTACCAAGTTCCAACTAGATTTTGAATGCCAGTCTCAGACATTTGGACCCAGCAGTTTTTTTCCATGGTTACAACTTTATTTTTGTATGTTCAAAAGTAATAGGAGGTAACAGGATGGATTATCTACCTTAAGAGTGCGTTCATCAACTGATGTCTGGCTGATGAGGGGATTCTTCCCTGTGTTGTTTGACATCTCCCTCCACTTGTCACACTTTGTCATGCTTGGGTCTGATTTTGGTCTGTAAATAACACACAATAATATGATAATTTGACTATTTTTTAAATACTCAAAAATAAATTGTATAAAATATTACTATAATTAAATATTATAATAATTAAATGTAAAGAATCTATGTATTAGTTTTAGATTGTGTTGTGGAAATAATAAAAATAATAATAGCAATTTTTAAAGTTAATTGTACATCAATCACTTATTCATTCATTCATTTTCTATCAGCTTAGTCCCATTATTTATCAGGGGTCACCACAACGGAATGAACCACCAACTTATTCAGCATATGTTTTACGCAGCGGATGTAAATTATTATTATTATTACATTTATTTTTTCAGTAAATAATTTTTATATTGTGTTATAACAACAACAACAACAACAACAATAGAATTTGCACATACAGTACAATGTAATATACAATTTTTCCAGAATTTAATGTTTTTATTATTATTATTATTATTATTACTACATTTTAAATATAATGTATTCATTTAGTTCTTGATTACAATAATAACAAGAATTATATCAAAATGTGACAAAGCATTACATTGCAAGTTTCCATAATTTTCGTGTCATTTGTGTAAATGATACTATAAATATTAAATAATATCAATAAATAATATAATATTTTGTAATATATGAACAAACATTTACATCTCAAAAGAGAACATGCACACAGAAATAAACGCAAATATCTATCCCCTCTTCCTGAGGAGAAACAGAAAACAACAGAGTGAATCAACAACAACAACAATGCATCTATTATTAATGATCTAAATTTAAATATCCTGTAATCGACTGCCATACACAGATTTATGAGCAATCACAATTATCATAAATGTCAACAAACATCTGTTCATCACCTCATGTAGGTCAGAGATGAGAGATGGCGCAGAGGGAAAGAATAAAAAAGAGAAAACACAAAAATAGCATGCAGAAAATTTTTACTCAAAGGTGAGAATGAAGGTGAACTCTGGTTAGCAGGACACAGAGACAGACATTGTGTTATTTTCATGTCTGATCAAGGAGACGGATTTGAATGCTCGTCTGTTTTTAGAACAACAGGAAGTTGTGATGAGGGCCGAGGAAGTAGATGAGGAGGTGCAATCTGAAGATAAGCCTCAACGTTCATTACATGGTCACAACATCCTTGGAAGTGACGTTCTGTGAATGCAGACTGAAACTCAACATCAACCTGAGCTCACAGAGAAGCAATTTCTCAGTCAAGCTGAAGAAGACATGCTGGTTGGCTCAATCTCAGCAGCAGTTTCAGGATGAATGCCCAATTAGAGCACAACATGCTAATGAACTGCACAGTGGGACACACTTTAACACCAGGGACAAATATGCTAACAGAGTTGTCATCTCTTGAAATGAGGAGATAAACAAACTCAACAAATCCTTCAGCAAACTAGAGGCCTGTTTTAGAAAGTAGGTTAAGTGAAAACTTTAAGTATGTTAACCCTGAAAGAGGGAGACTAAGTTTTGCGTTTCAGAACAAGCCAATTCTGTTTCTGAAAGGCAGGAACTTTAACTCAGACTCTGTTACAGTACGATGGTAACTTGAGCCAGTCTGAAGCATGTTTTTTTTGTGTCCTCCACCTTTTTAAATCAGAAGAAGTTTAAATCCTTCTTCATTCAGAGGATGGCAGTATATGAACATCGCATTAAGTTCAATCTTGGATTTACTACTGTATACTCTACATGCATATATATGCAACATATATTTCAAAAATGGCTGTTTACATATTGATTATAAACCATTAAATTTACAAATATGTAAATATATTAACTTTATATTTATATAAATGTTTGGATATGGCCATATATCAGATTTCCATATTAATTTTGCACTGTTTAGCACCGTGTGTGGGCTCTCACTCCTCACTCAATATGTTTGTGCACTTGGATGGGTTATAAGTAGAGGACCAATTTCGAGTATGTGTAAAACCATACTTGACAAGGTTTACTTCATTTCACTTTAATGTTTTGTGACTAATTGTTTACTTTTGTGCCAAGTAACTGTGTAATAAGCGTTTTCATGTACATCCAGACAGTTTTAATATGATTGACCAATCAGAATCATGTAATCAAGAAAGCTGTGTTATAATAATAGTGTAATAAAACAACCAGCTAGATAGTATCCCTTATTAATAACTACTGTAAAATAAATGCTGTAAAATAGCATGCATAGTTCATGTTAACTAAGGCATTAACTCATGTTAACAAATAAGACCTTATTTTAAAGGGTTACCTACAATTTTACAACATTTCTAACAAAGAATTGCTGTTTTACAGTCTATGTTTTTGTCTGTATTATACAGGTTACCTGTAAAGGGAACATTAACCATTAGAGGCATTCACACAAAGTGAGCCTTTGCAATAAAAAGTCCACAGAAATGAGAAAAATGTTTCCTCTACTATGTTGCTGTCAAATAAAACAGCTGTCATGCCAACTTGCTACTGTAAACGGAAGCTTGGAAAGCTTAGCCTGCCTGTTCATCTGATTGCCCCCTGCTTTGAAACTGACACTGGTGTGGAGCACTGCATGTAAAAGTTTACTCTTTTAACTTGACATGGTTTGTAAAAATGTGGCACTCATGTGCGAGATGCTGCAAAATATGCAAGATGCAAGTGTAATGGTCATCCATGTCCCACAAGTGCATGTTTACGTAGAAAAACAATGCAAAAGTTGCGTATTGAAATGGAAAAATGAGTTCTGTGTGAATATCATATGACTTACAGAAATCTGGCTGGACAGTCTTCTTTGGGCATCCACTGCCATTTGATTGTGACAGGACTGGACCCTCCGCTGGCGGTGCAGGTAAGTGTAGGGCTACTGCCATACATGTGGACATCACGATCCAACGGCACATCCTTCTCAAAGATCCTGGGTAGAACTGAACATACAAATACACAAGTTAATACAATCTGAATCAAGAGAAGAGAGAGGGAGACGAGGTGAGAAAAGACAAAAGACTTTAGAAGAGAAGAGAAGAGATGAAACGATGGCAATACAAAAAAGAAGGGACAAAAGACAAAGTGAAGAGAGAAAAGATTAAACAAGAGATCAGAAGATGAGACAGAATAAGTCAAATTAAGAAAAGGCAAGAATAGGTGAGGCGAGATGAGAAGACAAGTGGTGACACAACACAAGACAAAGGGCAATACAAAACATAAAACGTGACACAAGAAATGACAAGGGATGACAAGAAACAAGATCAGATCCAATGAAAACACAAAATATGTGTCAATAAGCATACATTGAGCCAAGACAACAAGAGAAGAGACAAGAAGGTAAAAAGAAAAAGACATGAGACAAGAACACAAGCAATTAGATGACAAGAGAAGAGCTGAGAATGCAAGAGACAAGCAGACAATATGAGACAAGAGACTAATTGAGACAAGAGAGGAGTTGAGGAGACAAGAGAGTAGATGACAAGAGATGAAAATAAAAAGAAGCTGAGATATGACGAGACAAGAAATTAGTTTGAGATGATAAGACATCAGATAAGAAGACAAAATGACAAGACAGGAAAAGGTGAGACAAGAAGACAAGATAGGAGATGAGATGACAGAAGAGGAGATGAGATGAGACATGATGAGATGACAGGAGAGAAGTGGAGATGAGAGGAGACAAGAGAAGATGAGATGAGAGGATAGGAGAGGAGAATAGAGAAGATGAGATAAGAGGAGAGGAGAGGAGACAAGATAAGAGGAGAGGAAATGAGAGGAGATGAGATGAGACAAGATAAAATGAAATGACAGGAGGACAGGAGAGGAAGATAGGAGATTAGATGAAATGAGAAGAGGAGAGGAGGACAGGAGGGGAGATGAGATTAGAGGAAATAAGAGAAGAGAAGACATGGAGAGATGAGGAGAGGAGATGAGAGGAGAAGATAAGATGACAGGAGAGAAGAGAAGGCGAGAAAAGAAGAGAAGATAAGATAAGATAAGATAAGATAAGATGAGATGAGATGAGATGAGATGAGATGAGATGAGATGAGATGAGATGAGATGAGACGAGACGAGATGAGATGAGATGAGATGAGACGAGATGAGATGAGATGAGATGAGATGAGATGAGATGAGACGAGATGAGATGTGAGGAGAGGAGATCAGATCAGACAACAAGAGAAGATGTGACAGGACAAGAGAGATAAAAACAAAAGCAAGGTAAGAGAACAAAAGACAAGGTACAAGAAAATACAAGAAAAAAAAGAATAAATTCACTACCATTAACCATGAGTTGAAATGTTCTTCTCTGCTCCTCTTTGGTAATCTTATTTGTCATGACAACAGTGTAATTCCCAGCATCCTTCTCTGTTATTCCATATATAATGAGATGGACTCCTCTGTAGAACTTCATCCTGTACTCATCCTTCAAAACAATCAGCTGATCATTCTTATACCTGAAAAGGTGATGAAACATTAATAATAGCAAGGTCAATCTGACTTCGACAGACAAACCTAATCTATTTATAAAAATATAATATAATATAATATAATATATTCTTTTTTTTTCAGCTTAGTCCCTTTATTAATCTGGGGTCACCACAGCGGAATGAACCGCCAACTTATCCAGCATATGTTTTACGCAGCGGATGCCCTTCCAGCTGCAACCCATCACTGGGAAATATAATATAATATAGTATAATATAATATAGGGCAGCACGATGACGCAGTGGGTAGCACAATCGCCTTACAGCAAGAAGGTCGCTGGTTCGAGCCCCGGCTGGGTCAGTTGGCGTTTTTGTGTGGAGTTTGCATGTTCTCCCTGTGTTTGCGTGGGTTTCCTCCGGGTGCTCCGGTTTCCCCCACAAGTCCAAAGATATGCGGTATAGGTGAATAGGTTAAATTGGGTAAATTGTTCATAGTGAATGGTTGTGTATGGATGTTTCCCAGTGATGGGTTGCAACTGGAAGGGCATCCGCTGCGTAAAACACATGCTGGATAAGTTGGCAGTTCATTCCGCTGTGGCGACCCCAGATTAATAAAGGGACTAAGCCGAAAAAAAATATGAATGAATGAATAATATAATATAATTGTAACGCCCGGAGGGCGGAAGATAACAAGACGAGACGGAGAAGGATGAACATTACAAAACGGGTTTAATAACACTTACGGGAACTGATACAAGGTATGGGAAGACAGGCAGACACAGGACCACACGAATCACAGGAATCAAAGGACGAACCAAAATACCGGACAACAATGGACACAGACGAAAGGGTATATATGGAGGACAGATTGATTACACAGATGACACAGAAGGGATGAACACAGGTGGAACAGATTAACAATGACGGTGGCGGGAGAAGGACAAAGAAAGCACATGACATAAACAAAGGATGACGCGGACGAACACTGACAATAATATAATATAATATAATATAATATAATATAATATAATATAATAT
>CAIGQW010015581.1:3238576-3248946 GCA_903798125.1 Danio choprae | reverse complement strand
TATAATATAATATAATATAATATAATATAATATAATATAATATAATAAAATATAATATTCATTCATTCATTTTCATTTCAGCTTAGTCCCTTTATTAATCTGGGGTCGCCACAGCGGAATGAACCGCCAACTTATCCAGCATATGTTTTACGCAGCGGATGCCCTTCCAGCTGCAACCCATCTCTGGGAAACATCCATACACACCCATTCACACTCATGCACTACGGACAATTTAGCTTAGCCAATTCACCTATACCGCATGTCTTTGGACTTGTGGGGGAAACCGGCGCACCCGGAGGAAACCCACGCCAACACAGGGAGAACATGCAAACTCCCCACAGAAAGGCCAACTGACCCAGCCGAGGCTCGAACCAGCGATCAGCGACCTTCTTGCTGTGAGGCGAACGTGCTACCCACTGCGCCACTGTGAGGCCTTAAAATATAATATAATATAATATAATATAATATAATATAATATAATATAATATAATATAATATAATATAATATAATATAATATAATATAACAATAAAGTCACAGTTTATTTTAACTAATCACTTACCACTTGACAGCGGGCTCTGGATAAGCGTAATATTTAACAAGGATTTTTGCCTCTGCATCGCCAGCCTTTGCCTCCATAGTATGCCACAATTGATCACTGAGTGCTATAAATGGCTTTTCTGAAATATATAAATCAATATGTCAGTGGTATAAACACATTGTATTTCATTGCTAAATTAAGATTATTCTAAAAGTGCGTACCATAGACAATGAGGGATGCTCGGGCAATCTTCTGCATCTGACCACTAGAAGCAGTACAGATATACTCTCCAGTGTCATTTAAAGTCACATTCTCCACAGTGAGGGTATTGGACAGCTCCAATGAATTCCACAGCTTCTTCTTGTAGGAATTGGTCTTGTAACGTGAGGTCGACATTGAGCCGTTAACACTTCGCTGCAGGAGGAGAGAAATTATTTGTGTTATTTATGGAATAGCAGTCCAACAAACTCAGACAACCTGGATTGGAGTAATTAAACTAAGATTAAGACTAAAGTGTCTCAGTTTGAACATAGATGTAAGCATTTTGGAAAAACTTTACTAGCAAGATGCTGTTTTGCTTTATCTAGCCAAGAAATGTAGTTTGTTTATCAACTGGCCATACAGTGATGTTTAGATTTTACTTTCACTCTGCATTTCATATTTATATTTAATTCATGGTAGCACGATGGAACAATAACAATACACATATCAGAGCTTGTGTTTTTAAAGCTATGCAAACACTGGAAAGGTGGAGAGGCTATATATTGTATGGCGAATGGTAGATGCAAGAATTGTCAATCTAAGCAATCAATACTGTCAGTATTCGTCCGTGTCATCATTTGTTTTCGTCATGTGATTTCTCTGTCCTTTCTTTCCCGCCACCATCAGTGTCCATTTGTTTCACCTGTGTTCATCCCTTGTGTCTCATTAGTTTAATCATCCCTTTATCAATTTATACCCTTTCGTCTGTGTCCTTCGTTGTCCGGTATTTTGATTGCTTTGGTTGTCTCGTCCTGTCGCCCTTGTCCCGTCTGCTTGTATCCAGTGTTTGTTATCTAGTAAGTGTTTGTTTAATAAATCTGTTTTTGTTATTGTATCCCGTGTTCGTCTCATCATGTCTACCATCAACAAAGGAGCGTTACAAATACAAAGCGCACTCCTACTGTAAATATTTTAAAAAAATATTTTTTTAATTAAAATAATATTTAAAAAATTGTATTAAATTAAAATAGAAAACTCATAATTTAAATAACAATCATTTTTCACAATATTACTGATTTTACTCTATTATTCGATTGATACTGACTGCAACCTGGACACAAAACACATGCAGTTGAAGACAAAATTGTTAGACCTCCTGTGAAACATATATAATATATATTTTTAAAACCACTAAGATCAAAAGGTTATTGTCCCCCTTAAGAAATTATTTTCTTTTTGATCGTCAACAGAACAAACCACCCTTTGTCCAATGACTTGTCTAATTAACCGAACTTGCCTAGTTAGGCTAATTCCCCTAGTTAAGCCTTTAAATTGCACTTTAAGCGGAATACTTGTATTTTGCAAAAAAACAAAAAACTAGTAACATATTATGTTTACTGTCATCAAGTCAAGTTATTAAAACAATTGTGTTTAAAAATGCATTGAAAAAAAAACTATTCCTCCCTTAAATGGCACACATGAATTAGTGATTTTGTCTTCAACTTTATCTACTAATTTCAAGCAGAGAAGTGATTTGTTCAAGAACTGTATGTGCTTTGTAGACACAAGCAGTCACACACCTGCAATCAAAAAAATAAAGCAGACTGCTTTTGTTTAGACTGTTTCTGACTGTTTTTTTCATCGCCGGACATTGCAAACTTACAGTACATAGGGAACAGGAAGGAGACGAATGAAAAAAAACAAAAAAACTCCAAGGGCTGGTCTTTTTTTGTTGAGGTAATCACGATTGTCACAAATGCCACCAATCTGAGGTAAAAATGACTGAACTCTGCGCATTTCTCTCCGTTACTGACCTTCTCATGAGGGAAGGTCCACTGGAAGTCGATTCCCACATTGAGCTCAGTGTGCGCAGTGCAGTTGAGCATGAGCCTCTCTCCGACCGCCAGCCTCTCATGCGATGGACTCAGGGTGAGGTCATGGATCTTGTATCCTGCGGAAGAGGGAAGGGGTGTGAGAGACGTGCCGGGTGGAGCATTGTTCTCTTGAGACCCAGGTAGCTGATCTCACACCGCACTGTTCTTAGTCTCAACAAAACATTCTGAAACAAGCAACCTTGCCTCCTCACAAACAAAAGCTTTATCGGTTTCTGACATGATTGCAAAACTGAAATGATCAGTGTATACTGTATGTCAGATGGAATTTATGTATGTCAGCTAACACTACCATAAGAAAGTTTGGGATCAGTAGGACTTTTCAATGTTTCTTGAAGAACTAAACTAAAAGTTGTAATATTGTGAAATATTATTTTAATTTAAAACATCTGTTTTTCTATTTTGATATATTTTATTATTATAAAGGTCATTTATTATTGTGGTTCAAAGTTGAATTTTTAGCTTCAAAATGACAGTATTCAGATTAATGTGATCTTTAAGAAATGAACTTTTGTGCCGTTTTTTTTGTGGAATTCCAAAACTAAAATTGTATAACAGCATTCAAACAAGCCTTCTTTTAAAAAAAAAACGTTTATTCTGCAAGGATTAAGATCAATGTGACATTGAAAACATTTGAATTTGACAAAATAAAAACAAATTCTGTTGTTCTGAAACCTCCGTTCATCACTGAATCCTGAGAAGTAGACTGTATAGTTGTTCCCACAAAATATGAAGCAGGAAAATAATTTTTTATCCTGATAGTCAATCATTAAAGACCAGCATTCATAATTGATCATAATTGAGCAGCAAATCAACTAATTAGAATAATTTCTGTGACACAATGAGTACTGGAGTAATGATGCTGAAAATTCAGCTTTGTATCAAAGAAATAAATAACATTTTAAAATATATTTAGAGAGAAAATATGATTTCAGTATTAATAATAATATTTTGGGCCTCACGGTGGCGCAGTGGGTAGCACGACCGCCTCACAGCAAGAAGGTCGCTGGTTCGAGCCTCGGCTGGGTCAGTTGGCATTTCTGTGTGGAGTTTGCATGTTCTCCCCGTGTTGGCGTGGGTTTTCTCCGGGTGCTCCGGTTTCCCCCACAGTCCAAAGACAAGCGCTATAGGTGAATTGGGTAAGCTAAAATTGTCCGTAGTGTATGTGTGTGAATGAGTGTGTGTGGATGTTTCCCAGTGATGAGTTGCAGCTGGAAGGGCATCCGCTGCGTAAAACATATGCTGGATAAGTTGGCGATTCATTCCGCTGTGGCAACCGCAGATTAATAAAGGGACTAAGCTGAATAGAAAATGAATGAATGAATGAATAATAATATTTTACCAGGGTACTTTCACTTTCACAAGGTTTTATTGTATTTGTATTCAAATAAACACAGTCCTGGTGAGCAGAAAATACTTAATAATAATAAAATAATAAAAATAATAATAATTTAATGATCCCAAAATTTTGTGTAAAGTTTCTGATCATGAAACTTCTTCATGCACTGTTCACCTACACAAATAAACTATTTGTCTTGTTTTCTTACCTACAACAGCTACAATGTAAGGTGAAGACTGAAAGGTCTCATTTCGAATACTGGTTTGGCAGTAGACGACTCCAGCATAGCTGACCACACGACTGGGCAGGATGAAGCCCCTCTTGCTATCCCAGATGACCTCTTTCCCATCAGTGGACAGTTCTTTTACTGGATACTTCTGTCAAAGACAAACACCAGAAACACACTTTCCACATCATATCATCAGCACCAAAACACAACACAGGAATCTTGATGAGTAAACAGTAAAATATTGTTACATTTGTTTTGGATTGTTCATGTTGCCATTTGATAATGTTTTACAACATTGCTGTTCAAAAGTTCAAAGTCAGTAAGATATCAGGGTTATTATAGTTAACGAAAACAAAAATAACGCCTGAAACTAAATAAATGTTAACTGAAAAATTGTTGCTGTATAGATAAATTTTGCAAAAAAAAAAAAAAAAACCCACATAAAATAATTACTATAACATTTTCTGCATTAAAAATAAAAATAAAACCATACATAATTGCATTAGCTCCTCAAGGACACTAAAATAAATCAGATTTCTCTCTCTCTGTCTCTCTCTGTCTCTCTTTCTCTGTCTCTCTCTCTCTCTTAACCAAACTTATTTCAACATAATGTGAAAATTAAATTAAATTAAATTAGAGTAGGGCTAAATCTGCAAGCTACCACTTTTTCTTCCAATGTGGGGCATAAGAATATATGTGTGCGTATATAAAAACTCACTGTGTAAAGTGTAACGTTCAGGTCCTCTACAGACACCAGACAGGGAATGACCACCTGTTCTCCCTCTCGAATGAACACCACATCGTAATCTTGAGCAATTCGGACAAATGGCGTACGGTAATCTAAAAAAAAACAAAAAACATGTTGTTTATACATTTATTATGGGTCTGGGATATTTATTATCAACAATAATTGCCATTTTACCAATCTGCAAGCTGACAATTATCATGTATGTCTACTTAAATGAATAAATAATTGCCTTGAAAGTTCAAAAGTGTGGGAATAAGTCTTAAGCCTGTTAAAATGACCCTATAATTCTTATAATATTCAGTAACATCACACAAGCAGAAGTTTTCCTAAATATCAGTGCATGATGGTATTCAAAAATGTGATACTGATGTCATGAAACAGTTCCTAAACAATAGGGTTATATTGAGCTAAGTTTTAGAGACAATATTTGTTGTTGTTTTTTTGCCTTTACAAATAAAAACTTTCAAACAAAGCCAAATCAGAACATTTGTGCATCTCAGAGCAACACTGCAATATTTCAATATTGAATGATTCTGTTTTTGAGTCAATGATTCGGTGATGCATTCATACAGTCGTTTCCTTTAGGTCAAATGAGTTTGCTGTGAAATCACTCATCACTACCTAC
This sequence comes from Danio choprae, assembly GCA_903798125.1. Classification (NCBI taxonomy): domain Eukaryota; kingdom Metazoa; phylum Chordata; class Actinopteri; order Cypriniformes; family Danionidae; genus Danio; species Danio choprae. The sequence continues at coordinate 3,243,372 of CAIGQW010015581.1, read as the reverse complement.
TGGCCGTTTCAGTGTCATGTTTATTTATTGATGACAGGTCTACAGTACATTAACAACACACCTAGCAAATGCTGTTTAATAATTGCTGTCAAACAAACATTGGATTTTGTATCCCTACAATGCATGTAAACTATATTTGATGTCAAAACTACATCAAATTGAAAAAATACAACCACATCAAAAATTGTTTTTGATACCAGTGTTAGATCAATTTCATGTTGTTTGGACACAAAGTTAGTCAACTGACTCCAAATCAATTCGCATTTTTGACGTGTTTTTTGATTGTGTTTTGTCGTATGCTGGGATGGTAACCACAAATCAGCCATGTTTTAACACTAACCATAGTTTAACCCTGGTATTTGTAAAACTACACGTATACTTTACTACACCTTTACTACAATAATACAATGGATCATTTTCATAAGAAATTAAATACTGTGGACTCCTAATAGGAAAGTTCACCCAAAACTGAAAATTTCCTCATCATATAACGTCTTTTGGATGAGATGTTAAACCAAGGTCATGACTCTCTGTGGTCATTAAAAATCCCATGGCACTTCTCCTAAAGAGTAGGGGTGTAACCTCTGTGTCCTGGCCAAATTGCCTCCATCGGCCCTTACCGATCATGGACTCACAATCATCCCCATCCACAGAATTGGCTCTATCACTATCTCTCCACTTCATCAATAGCTGGTGTGTGGTGAGCACACTGATGTTGTTGTCCTGTGGCTGCCGTCGCATCATCCAAGTGGATGCTCCACACTGGTGTTGGTGTGGAGAGACCCCCCTCATGATTGTGAAGTGCTTTGGGTGTATGGCCATACACAATTAATGCGCTTTATAAATACACATTACATTACGTTTACTCACACTCAAGTCGTTCCAATCTTTTAAGCATTTCTTTCATCTGTTGAACACAAAACAAGATATTCTGAAGAAGCAGCCACTGATAATCATAGTACTGTAGGAACAAAACCTACTTTTGTAAGTCAATGGCTGTTTTCTTCATTTGTGTTCAACAGTAGAAAGAAGCTCAAACAGGTTTTATAACAAGCCATGGGTGAATGATTTTTGGGTGAACTAATCCTTTAATCTCGTATAAGATACACGACACTTCTTATAGACAACAAATTTACCAGTCCGGATCCGCAGGTACAGGATGGAATGCAGGTTTACACAACCACATTTAAAACTCAAAACAAGCCATTTCCTACATTTTGTCTGTCTGGACAAGGGAGGAGTTTACAGCTACTATGGCTGAAATGGGAAGTAAAATGTAGTGGTGAATAGGTTATGAAGAATGAAGAAGTCAAAGGGTTATCCTGAAGGATAACAAAGGAAGTATGCGATGGACACATTTTTGCAACATTCCAACTCTCTTTTCAACTGTCCTTGGGAGAGAAAGTGGGAGCATTTTGAAAACTGTGTAAAAACTTATCTGACAAGAAAATTATACCTTGTATAAAGACATATACAGCTACAGAAGTCTTCCCATCCTCTTTTGGCAGGCTCTTATAGAAGCAGCGGTATTCGCCCGTCTCATTGGCTACAGCTTTGGAAAGTGTCAGAGTGCTGCAGAAGAGTCCATCTCCACTACAGTCGGATGTAGTGAGCCGCGTTTCAGAGCTGGTCCAGTTGTAAGGTGTGGACCACTCTAGAATTTGACGACCCCTGAGAAACAGATTTTTTAAAAAGCCCATTAAAAATTGATAATATTCATGAAAAAAATTGCATTGTTTACTATATGGTATTGTTGTAATCCAAACAAAACAGTAAACAAAATCAGCATCTATTTTTTCAGAATATGAGACAAAGTAAGTTTGTGATTAAACAACTGCTCTTTTACAGATGCAAAGTTTACCTGCATGTGATTTCCAGTGTATCTGAAGCATCTATTTTGATAGTCTTCTCAGTGATGTTTAAAGTTGGAGGATCAGGTACAAACCTGAGCTCTATCGCTGCAAGAATAAAACATATCCAAGATTAAGGAAAAGCTTCTAAAACTCACATGAATATTCACATGAAATGAGGACTTTGATATTGGATATGATATTCATAAAGTCTAGGCTTCTTCACACCAGTTATTGGTTTGTAGGATTGTTATCTATAACAATAATGATACAGAAGATATTGTTGTATTTACTTTCAAAACACATTCCATCTGATGAATTTGACAGTCAGAATTTATCTTGATTTAAGCAGCAAGAACATTTAAAGTGACAAAAGCAACAAAAAAACTGACTGCTCTTGTTGCTTTTGTCACTTTAAATGTTCTTGCTGTTTAAATCAAGATAAATTCTGGCTGTCAAGTTATATGCAATAACTCTATTTTCTAATACCATGTTATGTTGTTCATTGAAGAGTACAATTCCAAAATAAAATAATTTAGGGAAATTATAAAAATTAGCATTTTAGCAGTTTTCGGAAATCCTGTTTTTATAATGAGTATTGAAGTAAAAACCTCTAAAATCTTTTTTTAATTGGTAGTTTTCTGTTTTTGCTAATGAAGATACTGTATGTACACATATATGGCACATTTGAACACTATACAGACACATCACAACATTGGCCATGTTGGTCAGTTTGTTATCATTCACAGAAAAAAAAAGTAATGAGCCTTCAAAGACGACACAACATTCCTCTGTTTGTAAAAATAAAAATAAACACTTTGAGAATTAAATGGGTCATGAAGTGAGAAATCTAAATTCTCTTGGTTTTTAAGAGTTTATTATACTATGAAAACATCCTGCAAGTTTCAGAACTCCAAATTTTATTGTAAGTTTAGACAACGTATATTGTAGGCAATCTACTAAAACAACAGGTTGTGAATGTGTCTCTTTATTACATAATACTGTGTCTAAACTCAACATCCACAGAAGATAAACAACTGCTTACTGTTTAGCTCTGCCCACAGATTCACACTGGAGTAGGTAAATAATGAGAGGCAAACTCAGGTCTACAGAAACCAAATTATAAAGATGCTCCAAAAAAAACAAGATGCTTTGCAGAGCCAAGAAAAACGTCTTTGCATTGCCTTCTGATCATCATATTTAGAAAAAGTGGATAAAACAAAGATCAACACTGTCAAAAAGAACTTTTCCTTTGTTCACGTCATTTTACAGCAGATTTTTGACCAACAAGGCACAATTTGACATTGGATTTTCAAAAAGATTGAAACGAAAGTGTGAATTAACATTTTTATTACGTTCACTATTCCTGTGTCTGTGTTTGATATGAACACTGATATGTATTTATGGACTATTAACCAAAATCACAGCAGTGTTCATCTATAAAGGATGTAGTCTATCGAACAATAACAACTTGATAAATCCTTTTAGTTTTTTATTATGTTAGTTTTTGGGGGGGATTAAAAATATATAAATGTTATGTAATAAATATTATTAAAAAACAGATGTTACCAGATTCCTGCCGTTTATGTTTAACCAACTTAAAAATCCATTAAAAAATTTGAATCTAGAAAAAACATCACAATATTTCACATTAAAACTAAACACTGGACAGAAGAATCCCCATCCTCTGAGCAACTGAGAATATGGCTGTCGTATATTAAATTAACATCAAGACTAAATAAACTTAAAACCGTACAAAAATCCACCTTTTACTAGCATCTTCATATAACTGCTTTCAACATGCTTAATATTAAGCCCACAATAATTTATTTTAATCCTTAACTTTACCTTATCTCCAACTCAATCTTAAAGCAGACCCAATTCTGCTTTTTTTAGCTGACAAACTGCATTGAAAAACTTAGACTTGTACAAAGTCCACTTCTAAACACACATAAAAAGCCTTTCTGACAGCTTTAGTTTAAGTACACGGCTCCTTGATCAACAAATCATGCTTGCAAAAAGCTGCTAAAAGACAAACTGTGCTGTTCCACCACTGAAACAAACCACTGCTTGTCTCTTTGTATAAGCATGGATTTGCATAGACTAGTTGCACCATGAATGTCTGTCCATAGTGAAACCTGGTTTCACATGGGAAACGAGAGATGCAAGTATGGCACAGTGCATTCTGGCATAGAGCGGCACGATGTGGGATATTTTTCCACTGGAACTGCAAGAACAGGACAGAGGCCTGGATGTGTCAAAACAGGAAGCAGGGGCAGATGGGCCGGGGCCAGGCTAAATGGCCCCGTGCTCCAAAACCTGAGATGGGATTCCTGCTCCAGAGGAATCAGGACTGGGAACACACACACAATCGTGCTAACACAGGCATTCCACTGAGACTAACTTATTCAACAGTTTGTTTTAACATTGAAATTGCCAGGCACTGAAAGCATTTGAAACAACAATGGTGGTGAAGGCTTGATTGTATCTGATGAATAAGAGAGAAGTGAGGGAAATACAAGATAAGGGCAAAAAAGAGTAAGAGGTGTTATTTTTAACTCTTCTAAAAGCAAAAATGCGTATGTGACATTTGAAATTGCATAGAAGTGATGGAACTCATTGGAAAAGTATTTTGTTGTGAATACCATGATGAAAACCAATCAATAAAAACCTTTTTTTATTTCTGTATTGGAACAACACATATTCCAGTCACTTTATATTCTACATTTTTGACAAAAATGAAAAACAAAAAAAATAAATTGGCTTTTAAACTTAGTTTATAAATTTACAGTAATAACATCTGGTTGCTAAATATATAAAATCATATGTTTTACCTGTTAATAATATTTACAGAACATGAGCTAGCCAAACATGAACTAACAATGTATTTATTAGTATTAACAAACGTTTATAAATACATATATATATATATATATATATATATAT
>CAIGQW010015581.1:3204617-3228431 GCA_903798125.1 Danio choprae | reverse complement strand
TTAAATATATGACTAAATATTAAATATATCAAAATACTGAAATATGTATTTTGTGGACTTGGAGAAGGCACTTGACCGTGTCCCTCGTGGCGTTCTGTGGAGGGTGCTCTGGGATTATGGGGTCAGAGGCGTTCTGTTAAGGGCTGTGTCGTCCCTGTTTGAACAGAGTAGGAGTTTGGTTTGCATTGCCGGCAATAAGTCAGACTTGTTTCCAGTGCATGTTGGACTCCGGCAGGGCTGCCCTTTGTCACCAATTCTGTTCATAATTTTTATGGACAGAATTGCAAAGCGCAGCCTTGGGCTGGAGGGGGTCCAGTTCGGGGACCTCAGGATTTCAACTCTGTTATTCGCAGACGATGTTGTTCTGTTGGCTTCATCAAACATGGACCTTCAGTATGCACTGGGGCGGTTTGCTGACGAGTGTGACGTGGCTGGGATGAGAATCAGCACCTCCAAGTGCGAGGCCATGGTGCTCCACTGGAAAAAGGTGGTTTGCCATCTCCAGGTTGGAGGAAACTCCTTACCCCAGGTGGAGGAGTTCAAGTATCTTGGGGTTTTGTTCACGAGTGAGGGAAGGATGGAACGTCAGATTGACAGGTGGATTGGTGCAGCGGCAGCAGTAATGCGGTCGATGTACCGGTCCATTGTGGTGAAGAAGGAGCTCAGCCGAAAGGCAAAGCTCTCGATTTACCGGTCAATCTACGTTCCTACTCTCACCTATGGTCATGAGCTTTGGTTCATGACCGAAAGGACAAGATCTCGGATACAAGCGGCCAAAATGAGTTTCCTTCGCAAGGTGGCAGGGCACACCATTATAGATAGGGTGAGGAGCTCTGTCACACAGGAGGAGCTCGGAGTAGAGCCGCTGCTCCTCCACATCGAGAGAAGTCAGCTGAGTTGACTCGGGCATCTGTTTCGGATGCATCCTGGACGCCTACATAGGGAGGTGTTCAAGGCATGTCCCACCGGGAGGAGGCCTCGGGGAAGACCCAGAACACGCTGGAGGGACTATGTCTCTTGGCTGGCCTGGGAACGCCTCGGGATCCTACCCGGAGGAGCTGGAGGAAGTGTCTGGGGAGAGGGAAGTCTTTCTCTCCTAAGACTGCTGCCCCTGCTACCTGGTCCCGGAAAAACGGTTGAAAATGAATGAATGAATGAACTTAAATATAAAATACTAAATATATATATATGTATGTATTAATCAAAGTGCAACACCAAACTAATTTTGAATTTTAACTAAAATCTGCATGGCCACTATTGTTTAAACCAATTACTTTTTTTTCCATTGTAACAAAATTATGCTAAATGACAATGGATCATTATTTTATATCTAATATTTCGCTCATGACATTACATACATAACATATATACACAACATTTCTTCCATAAAAGTTAGTTGACACATTAAATTGGAAACTTTACTTACTTGTATGTGAATCCACAATATTTTAAGTGGTAATATATTAATGATGACAGTAGCAAACGTTGTTTGAATGGCAAAAAATAAATATTGGTGATGGTTCTTGACAATTTGCACTAAAATTATGCCAAATTTAACACTGCAAATGTGACACGGAAGTGCTTCAAACGTATCATTTAGATGTCATTAAATTGTTTAATGCTGCTCAGAGGTGGCATACTTGCATTCACACTCATAACTCTATTCTTCAGTCTTTACACGGCTGGTGTAAGGCTTCTCTGTGGCTTCTTAAAATTCAGAGTAAAGATGATGCACAAAAGCCTGACTAAACTTGGCCAATTTAAATCATCCCCAAGTTATAAACAGTTATAACTGCTGTGTAAATGTATTTGTCACCTCTGAGAAGCCTCTTTACCTTTCTGCTACCTTTATACAAAGAGCTAAAGCTGGCATAAAATAAGTTAGTATCAGCATTGTCTTTACACGTTATTTTGATAAGGCTGTGTAAAGATGAATAAAGATATATAAAAATATATATATTACATATATAAAAGCACTGCAGGTGGGTTTGTCTTTGTGGATCAGCAATGGTTTGTTTGGATCACAAGACACATATGTGCTCCCATTAACTTTACTAAATGCTTTTTAGTGAAGTGAAGTACAGTAGACGAAAGTAAAGTATTATCAACCAATTTACCCAGTAAAGAGGTTTCTAAGCGGACTAATAAAATCTGTTTTGCTTGCTGCCCCCGTGTGTTCATATGTAGAACTGTACATTGTAAAACTTCATTTATTCCTAATTTAAAGATATACTGTGAAGGTAGTGTCAAGTTTTCATTGCCTCTTGTTTATCATGTTAAATCTAGTCAGTACAAATGTATGAAATATAAATTTTCACTAATATACACTAAATGGAATTCCAACTTAATTAATTTCGCCGAACCATGCTTCATAAGGTAATTTATCAGATGTCTTATGGTTGATTTAGCCTACTTCAATATCTACAGTGGGGATTAACATAAATTAAATCTTGTTGAAATTAAGCAATCGCAATCATGGATACTAAGGCTATGACTTTAGATTTTAGAGAGGTTTTGTAAACTGAGTTATGATGAGGAAATGTTTCTTCACTGTGGGGTTTGTCGGGCAGAGTTTGCGGTCTTCCTGAGCGGAACCTAAAAGAGACAGCATTTGTTTCCTTCGGTATCTTTAAAATAGAGGACGTTAGGATGCTGCTGCTGCGATGTTTTATATTTTAGGTATAGTTAATATAATATGGTTTTTGTTAGCGCTATGTTTTGCAGTAGCCTTTTGCCTCAATGCGTTTTCAGTGAAACTGCCTGACAGACTCGAGCACGTGTTTCAGGATTTAATTCGATATGGAAAAACTAAGGAACACATCAAACGCACTAGCTGGCAGCTCGTTTTTCACTTATCAAAGAGGTGATTCGAGATTCAATAGAGTTTTAAGTAGCATGTTCGCTATTATATCGTAGTTTGATATTGTCTTTTGTGTTAATTTCAGGTATTTCTATCATTTCTATGCGGTGTCTGTCATGTGGAATGGGCTCCTCCTACTATTTTCCTTACGTTCTGTCGTAATGTCCGAGACGTTCCCTGATTGGCTCATTGACGTACTTTGTAGTTTGACAGGCAAATCAAGGGCTGCTTGGAACGGTACTTCAAATTATAATGACAATTTCTTATTTACTTCCTATTTTCTAAACCATAGTAACTAGCATTTCACTACAAAACTGTGATAATACAGTAACCAACAGTGGCATGTGAAATATAAAATGAAAATGTGAAGGTAATTTACTCACCCTCTGGACATCCAAGGTGTAGGTGATTTATTGTCTTCAGTAAACATTAAAGAATTTTTGTAGCTGAATCTGTGGTTCCTACTGGGTGTAAATGAACAAATTCATATTTTTGGGTGAACTATTCCTTTAAGGGAGACACTGTATTTTACCATATTTTTTTATTATTTATTTTCTGTAGTTTGTTCGGGTGAATATTAACCTGCTTAATTATAATTGTGTGTAATTTTCAGAGATACATCTGTCCACTCTGCTTTTACAAGTGCTCCTATGGATTCATACCTTTAGACGACTATTGGAGTGCCTGTTTGTCAGCGTATTCTCTAATGGTGTGATCCATGTGGTCCAATATGCATTTGGCTTGGGTTATTATATTCTACTTGGACTAACTGTCCTGTGTATAAATGATTCTCTACCACAGTCAGGTTAGCACAGTTTCCTAATTACAACCCATTGTCAAATTGTTTTTATGACTAAATTGTACCTGCAAATGTTTTTAAATGAACTGTTTTAGAATATAGCATCTTTAAATGTCATCTGGGCATTTCTTTGAATTGAAATAACTTTTTGCATACTTCTGCAATTTCAGAGTCCGTCCCTTTCTGTAATCAGCTAACATGGTATCATGTAATCGGGACTCTTCTCTTCTTCTGGGCCTCATTCCTCCAGCACCAGTCCCTCTCTCTGCTGGCCAAGATGAGGACTGACAGCTCAGGTAGGAAGCAAGCTGTTGGAGATTTTCTTTGGGGAAAAAAGGAATAAATCTTAGTCATTTAAAATTAGTACTAACTTACTGTGAATAGTGCATAGGTGTGTGCTATACTGACTAAAATTATGTCTTTATCTGCTAATATAGGAAGTGGTGATCTGCACTCATATTCTTGTTTTGTCGTTTTATTTTCTATTCATCAGGAAACAGACACAAAGCCTTTCAGCTCAAGTTTCAGCTCAAAGCCTTCCTCAGCATCTTTATCTCATTTTGATAATGATTATTAAAAATATTTTGTGTTGGTATCTTGGCTAGTTTTGGCCACTAGGAAGCGTCAAGTCCCTGTCTTAATGAGTGATTCAATGAATGATTAAATTGATGCATTCACTTAGAAACCAAGGAAATCAAATGATGTATGAAATTAAAGACATGTCCATGAAAGGGGTTTTCAAGCTTTTAAGTGCCACAGAACCCCAAATATGGTCAGCGAGGGACCCCAAATCTGTACTTTCATGTATGGATCTTATTTAGACTATTATAAACACTATTAAGTCTGTGAATTATATATAATAATTATTAAATAAAATAATACATAGGTCTAATATATGATTCATTATCGATTGGACACTTTACCATTCTATCAGACCGCAGGAGAGATTTTGGAATGGCAGTAAAGCAACACAACTACCCATTCATACTACTCTCATTCATACTAAACTACTCTATTCAATGCCCAGATGTTCTCCAGCAAAGAAAGAAAGAAAGAAAAAAGTACTTTTATTGATGAAACAGAAAAGAAACAGACAATACTGTCTACTTTGTAACTCACTTAATATTAACTCCTTGAGATGTCACAAAACTGTTCCATTTAAGATCATGCTCACATACTTGCTCATGCTTGTGTAATATTATTGAACTACATCACAGTTTATTAAAAAAACATTCAGCAATTGTGGTATTATTTGAATATTAGGGTCATTCTAATTGTATGGTGATGCTTTTTTAGATTCTCAAATTTTTTTTGTCTTTTTTGCAGAAAAATAGCCTGCACATATTTGATCAAACAACAAATATTTTCGACAATAATTATATCACACACTCCTAATATTGCAAGTAAATGTACTTGTACGTTTTTTTAATTTACCATTGTTTATTTTTGTCTTTGTTCCCTCCCTCCATCCATCAATATAGGTAAAGTAGAGACTCTGGCCCACAAGATGCCCTGTGGTGGTTGGTTTGAGCTGGTCTCTTGTCCACACTACCTGGCTGAGCTTCTGATTTATGCTGCCATGAGTGTTTGTTGTGGCTGTGGTTCACTAACCTGGTGGTTGGTGGTACTGTATGTTCTCTGTAACCAAGCACTTGCTGCACAGCTCTGTCATGAGTACTACAGGAGCAAGTTTGAGACATATCCACATCACCGAAAAGCTTTCATCCCTTTTGTCCTGTGAAAAAAAAGCCTTTTATATGGAACTGAATAAATGAAAGAACATCTCAGTTGCAGTCTTTTACTAACTGGAACGGTTGACACATTGCTTTTGCATGTTTAATGTGTAAGAAACAGGGCAAGGATGACCAGAGCAACATGACCGAAATGGACCGTTTCCCTGGCACAGACTAATCTCAGAGGGTGATCGACACCAACTGCTTCTTTAAAGAGACATTATTGTCACGTGTCAGCAGATATCTTGAAGTGGAAGTAGTTATTTTCTACCACAGTCATATGAACTGTTTGAAGCCAACTTCCCTGAAGTCTCTATCATTTTAGAATATCGATTTAAAAAACATTTTCAACCTGCTTCTTGCTACTGATGCTTTACTTTGTTTGCATTTGCAAATGTAAATTTACATGGAAAATACAACATAAATAAAAAAGGTTAAAATGTCAGTGATTAAGCATGAATGTTTTACTTAAAAAAAAAAAAAAAAATTATTCTGAGATGTGTAATCACAAATGAGTCTAAAGTTCTACATTTTTGTTCTCATTATAGAAATGACAACATTATATATATAGTGTTATTTTTAATCACATTGTGCATACAATTTTTGTGCAACAAGTATTTTCGAATAATTAATATAAATACTTGTTATTTGTTTGCATATTTTAAACTCGTATGTGTTTCTTAAAAATGAATGAAATATTTTTTTCTTTAGTGTTTTATTTTATTAATGACATCATTTAATATTAATTTATATTTTACATATTTCATATTTTTCAAACATTTCTTCGGACCACCTGGTGGTGTCTGTGCCCCAGTTTGAAAACCCCAAACTTTATGTAAACATGATGCCATTCGCACTTGTAAACAACCTGTATCAACAACTGTTTACACTCTAAATACATTTCAGAAATGTTCAAATTCGCGTTCCAACGAGAAACCAAACTCGTGCTTATAAATAATTCCAGTCTTTGATTAGACGACACGACTCTAATCTCATATTTCCCTTTTGCGTTGCAAGCTCTACCTACCTTGAAGGTGTTCCTTCACACGACAACGAGACTGACATTTCAACCAATAGCCAACTTTATTTTCAATGACGTACACTCTTCTGTACACGTTTATCTTGCAACTAACCAATCACGTTGAGTTTTCAAGCGACATGTTCGTCTTTGCCTTGGCATCGGTCTCTCTGCGGTGATGACCACAGTTGGCTAATCAGATAGTAACGACGAAACGTTAATGTATATAAATTAGCGGTTTTATTTACTTAATTTGTAGAGTTATAACACCACAGAGGCAGTATTAGCCAGCCCTTAATATGCCTCTCCGGGCCGGCGAGCGGCATGGCGGCGGCAGGTTTATATGCTTCCTTGTTTTACTGAGCGTCGTGCTGTTTTCAGCCGGAGTTACAGCAACTCAAGAAGAGAAGAAAGTCATTAATGAGGAGCAGCCCGCGGAGGTACGCTTTATCATATTTGCTTGATAACAAACATGTAAGGTGGCTTATGAAACTAGAAATGTGTCAAAGAGAAGCTGGTAAATAGGTTGGTGCCATTCAAGGGAAACTAGTTTGACTACACTCTAATTTGCTTTGGTTTATTAGTTTGAATATAATGAATGTGATTTTGACCAGCAGAAATCCTTCATAACATTCTTTACCTAGGATGATCCAGGACTTCTATTATGATAAATCTGTATGCAACCTCTAAAAAGGATCAGGAGTTTCACCATTCACAGATATGAAGCACAAGAAAAGTTACCTGTGTTATTACTCAGTGATACAGTGATTCATTGAAATGGAACTTTGGCACTCTTATATTATGTTACATTAATGATAATTAGGTTCATTAATGTTGTATAATAGATCTAAAAATATATAACATTAAGACTATTTTGTTAATACTATAATAAAAAGTAATACTATATAATAGTTGGTTAATAGCTATCATGAAGCTCCCATGATGCTGAATGTATAACTAAACCAAATTACATGTAATTTACTAGAGGTTCTCTGAAATTGAATTGCTCTAATCACATTTAATACATTTGAATAATTTTTTTAATTTGAGAAATTCTAAAAGCTGAAAATGCTTTTGTGTAGAATTCTACAATATTTATTTCAGGCAAACTGTGTGGGAGAATGAACAATCATACTATACTTTACTGATCAGTTCAGTTTATACAAGCTTATTTTTCATACTTTATTTAAATATAAAATAGATTTAATACTAATTTAACACATTCATGCTTAACTTAGTAAATGTTGTTGGGTCTTCTGTTGCTTCATAAATTGTATCAGTTATGTTACTATGAATTGAACTAACATCAGAATCATAATTTCTGTGCAGGTGCAAAAGGGGACCACCGATCATGCACCAGGACCCGCAGTCCGCGTCGATGAGCCCAGTAAGGGAAATTTGGGCTTTATTCATGCCTTTGCGGCAGCCATCTCTGTCATCATCGTCTCTGAACTTGGAGACAAGACGTTCTTCATCGCAGCCATCATGGCTATGCGATACAATCGGCTCACTGTTTTGGCGGGAGCCATGTTGGCTCTGGGTCTCATGACCTGTCTGTCAGGTAGGTGAAATACAGTTGTTCTGAAGCATCTGGGCTTTTTTTTTTAATCATGATCAGATGCTGATGATAAAATGATATTTTGATTTCAGAATCCTTTGATTTAAAGCCCGTCCAGTTTTTAACAGCTTTATGTAAATATGTTTCACATTTTATCTCATAAGGATTTCCAAAAAGTTCATTAAAGTGTTTTTGAATCAAAATATTGCAGACTTTTATAGATATATGAAAATTGTACAAAACAAACTCTGTTTTTATCAGCTGAGGAAAAGAACTAGAATTCATTTTTTAAGTATTTAAAACTGTTGATATTTTTAGAGCATAGGGAGACTGACTTGATTGTCATTTGCAGTGCTTCATAAGAGAGAACGGGGTTACATTTTTTTTTGTCTGTTAGTGGAATTGCCTCTATGGCATCATGTTGTTTTTCCTCCACAATTCCACTATTGAACATGATTGTTTTAAGTGTAAGTTGAATTAATGCAAATAAATGGGTTCAACAAAAGCATTTACAATCGACTTACAACCTCATAGCTCACGACAACTCTGCTCTCAAACAAACAATCATTTTTGTAAAAAAAACAAAAAGTGTTACTTCAAGAACCTGACTGTTGTTGAATAAACTATTACAGATAAACTGTTATCTAGGATAAAACCTAACCTAACCTAACCAACCAAATACTTCTGTCAGCTTAAAACTTTTGGATTTTGGACTATCCCACGGTCATAGATCTTGACCTTCTCAGCTGTTTCTAGAAAATAAAATGATATAGAAATATCATAATTGTGACAGTCTGTTTAATAACGGCAAACAACAGGAAAAAATTTTATATGCAGAAAATAGTCAATCCCTACTGACAGTTTACTTTATTATAAATGTGCTTAAAACATATTTTATGTCTGTGTTTAACGGAAATATGTAGGGATATAACAGAATTTTCTATTTGTTTCTAATTTAGACATACATTTTGATACGTTTATATCAGTATCAAGTTTCATCTGAAACACAATCTACAGGTTTTTAAACGTCAAAGGTTTAAAACAGGGGTGTCCAAACTTGGTCCTGGAGGGCCGGTGTGCTGTATAGTTTAGCTTCAACTTCCTTTAACACACCTGCCTGGATGATTCTAATATACCTAGAAAGTGCTTGATTAGCTGGTGTAATATGCAGGACATGGGACCTCCAGGACCGAGTTTGGACACTCTTGGTTTAAAACATCATTGTTTTCAAATGTCTCCAATTTCAAGTATTTAAAACTCCACAGTAATGTTGATGCCAAGCGTAACCACAACAAAAACCTCTAGTGTAAATGTAGCTACAGTGCATTCAGTCTCTGTTATATCAGGGAAGAGAGGGACGTTAATGGCCATAAATTTTTAAATGTATATAATTTATGTAAAAATATGCATGCAACAGAGTACTGCTTGTACACCCCAAAGTAGCAAAAACCTGCTTTATTCATGATGCAAATTTCATAGAAAATTTGCATCCATTCAAAATAATTTCATCATTCCATACTGGGCTAACAGGCTTCTGATAAACAGATGTTTTTGTCTAGACCGCTTTATCTGTCTTGTATAATTATTAGTGTTATTTTTGGTTTGACCGATAATTGCTTAACGCTGAGCATGTCTTTCTATACCTAATGACTAATGCATTTACAAAGTGTTCAATCTAACTGTGCGTCTTGTGTAAAATCCTCTGAATGCATGAATGACCTATTTTTCTGTTTGTCCTCCCATTAGTCTTGTTTGGTTACGCCACCACCATTATCCCACGAATCTACACCTACTACATATCGACAGCTCTGTTTGCCATCTTTGGAGTGCGAATGCTGAGGGAGGGATTGAGGATGAGTCCTGACGAAGGGCAAGAGGAGCTGGAGGAGGTCCAGGCTGAGATCAAAAAAAAAGATGAGGAGGTATAAAAAAAAACATTTTGCAACTGAAGTGTGTGCCTGTCTAACCTGTCCTGCTTATCTGACCTCTGACTGACTGATTCCGCAGCTTCAGCGCTATAAACTGGCCAATGGTGCACCTGATGTGGAAGCGGGCACAGCGGCGAACATGTTGCCTCAGAGGAAGTGGCCCAGCTTGATTTCACCTATATTCATTCAGGCACTGACCCTCACTTTCCTCGCCGAGTGGGGTGACCGCTCTCAACTGGCCACTATTGTGCTCGCTGCAAGAGAGGTAGAGGAGCGATTTATTCTAAATGATGTCTGATGAGCTTGGTTTATCATCCGAGTATTATAATGCCTTTTTGTACCCCCAGGCAATGTATATTAAAGTAGCAATCATAAGCGTGGGGCTGCTTGTTAATAGCAGTAATTAAGGAAAAACCATTTTGTGTAATTCCAAAATAAAATAAAAAAACACTGGCTGGCACAGAGCAAATTTGGATTTTTTTATTTATTATTATTATTATTATTTTTTATCTAGCTGATCTACTGTTTGTTTTTACAACAAGGTAATGTCTGTTTAGGTAATTACAGAAAGTTAAAGTTTTTGTTATTTTTATTTTTATTATTATGAAATTTAGCAGTTTGAATTCAATCAAAGTCTGCTGTAAGTAGCATTTTTATTTTTTTATTATTTTTTTCTTAATTTCTTTGTACCGTTTTAAGTGGCTCAAGATAGTTCAGCCTGTAATAGAGCAAATAAGCATGCATTAAATGCACTAATTATATTTTCATTCATCCGTGTCATTTGATAAGACAGAAAACTAAATCTGCCATGAAAAAAAAAATCAAGATTGGTGCATCTTATGCATATGAACCACTTTCTAATTAAAAATGCACTAAATTGAAAAGGTATTGAATATTGAATTTAAGGGTTAGTTCACACACAAAAAAGGTGTTATTTATTACATGTTGGTCTTGTTCATAATTGTAATACAGATTAAGATGTTTTAAAATAACTCTGAGAGCTCCCTCATCCTCCATAGACAGCAAAGTTTCTGACTTGGTCAATCTGAATATTATCTTGATACAAGAATCTTTTTGTGCACATAAAACAAACAAAAAAACAACTTAATTCATCAGTTTCTTCTCCTCGGTGTCAGTATACGGCACACATTCACAAAAGCACTGTCCTATCTGTATGCATGTAGTGCGGCTTTCATATACCTCAGATGTGCCTGTGCTTTGCTTTAAATAGAGGAAGATGCCGGGGTATGCATCAGTGCTCTTGAACGTGCAATATACTGACACTGAGGAGAAGAAACTCAAATAAAGTCATTATTTTTGTTTTTATGTGTGCACAAATGTATTCTTGTAGCTAATATTCCAGTTGAACCACTGAAGACACGTGGACCTTTTTGCCTGTTTTTTGGTATCTGCCTGGACCATTGCTATTTATGGAGGTTAAGGGAGCTCCTTAGATTTCATTCAAAATATCTTAATTTGGGTTCTGTAGACTAACTAAGGTCTCAGTGGTTTGCAACAACATTTTGCAATTAATTATTCACAGAGTTTTCATTTTTGGGTGAACTAATCCTTTTTAGAGTTTTTCGTTCAAAAGGTTTTAACAGTGTGGATTTTGAAACTCTTTGTTACTTGATAAATTAGAAAATTAAGTCACAATTGTGAGATATGTATATACACAGAAATGCAAAAACAATCTGAGTTTTGAGTTTTTTTTTTTTTTCCCAGAAATTGATTATTAATTTTTCATTAATTTTAAGAAAATGATTCAAATCTACAGATGCGAATATCTAAAATCAACACTTGTTCTTACCACTACATTTCACAATATGACAATAACCCAAAATCTCAAACGTGACCAGCATATGGGTCTTGCTTTGAATGTACTCATCATCTATCAGCTATCCCTTCAGTTAACTCTGAATAAGCAGTTGGTTTTGTTCTGCAGGATCCATTTGGAGTAGCAGTCGGGGGGACTCTGGGACACTGTTTGTGCACAGGACTGGCTGTTATCGGCGGGAGGATGGTGGCTCAGAAGATCTCCGTCAGAACCGGTGAGACGCATCACTCATTTACTACTACAGTACAGTGTGTACAGTACAGATATATGTGCTGATATTTCCTACCGTTATCTCTACAGTTACAATCATAGGTGGCATAGTTTTCCTGGCCTTCGCCTTCTCCGCCCTCTTTATCAAGCCTGACTCTGGATTCTGATGACCGAAGCGACTCTTGGTTTCATTTTTTGTACATACAGTCACCACAGTACAGGCCAGAACTAGAGGAACAGAGAAACTGGCCAAAAAGAACTGATCTTTATATGTGTGAGTCGATGGATGAATGAGTGAATGAAAAACTGCTCATGTCTTAATGAGCATTTCAGTTTCTTTGGCTTAATCCTTTCATTGCTTTCGTCTTTGTTTTGTTCCATTTTTAGGTGATGATTACGTTTCTCTGGTTTGCCGCCTAACAATTTACTTGAACCTGCCAGACGTTTGTTCTGGCAAATAGTGACATTTTAAATAACAAATCATGAATATCATATGATTTTTACCTCGGTTTGAGCAGTGCACCATGGGTAAGTAGTGGTTTGGTTTCATTCAAATTCAAAACTTACTTGAGTATAACAGCTCTAAAATTGAATCCTGTCATCACATCTTTACTCTACACAGTCGTAAATCTACTTGCATCTCAGGAGTATTTAATGTGCAAGAGCCTTGGCAATAAAAAAAAGTCACAATACCTTCGTCGATAACGAACTACAGCTCTGAATCGAACACTGAGTATGCTATAGGAACCGATTTGTCCTTTAACAAAGGCTCGAAACGTAGAATGAAATGATGTGAGATCTAACTACATCATCACATGTGGCCTTTGACCCAAATCCCGGTCATCACAAATGTATTCATGTTACTCCACTGATAATAAAGTATGAATGTTTCCAAAAATGCCCCTGAAGGAAGCACAACTGTACGTTTGCACTCTCTTTGTCAAGGAAGAGTAACTGGATCATTTCCTCCTTTTTCCTCTAAATAGTTTTTATTTATTCTAGTGTGGAACACAGGTATTGATTATTTTGTCTTGGTTGAAGAATGTGTACAGTTGAGAAGGGTTCTTGTTGTTTTTTGTAACATTTTCAGGATGACTTTGTCAATATTTGACAGGGGTTAACTTGTAAAGTGTGCTGAACTACTATAGAGAAGCTACAGAAATGTTATTCCTGTAAATATTGAATTAAAAGGTCAATCTCAGTTTGTTGATGTTTTTTTCCCCCCCCCTCAAAATGTGAGCACCGTATTAAACCTAGTAACCGTAGTATTGATTATTCAGGGTTATCAAGTTAAGAGTAAAATGTCTTTGCAACAAGTCACATATATAAATGTACATGTTTTATTGCATTAAAGGGAAAATGTTGTTTCAGATGTCCATAACAGTCATGGGCTAAAAAGTAACAAAGGAAAACAGAATTTATATTGTGTGTAAGATCAATTCACGGCTGAGATGGGACAAGTCAGAATTGCAAGATTGCAAAAAAGAAGTCAAAAATGTGTAATGCAAACTTAAAACGTATGATTTTTTTATTTATTTAAATTTTTTAAAGAGTTTTGACTTGATTTTCTGTCATGTATTTAAATAAAGCCAATTTTGATCTAGAATTCTGACCTGACTTCATCATAGGCTACTTGCATTTATTAGCAGAAGCAACTCAAGACAAAATATTTAAAGTCATAAATTTGCAGTTGCAAGATTACAATCACAATTTCATGTTTGTTGTGGACATGCTCCACAGTGCTTGTGCTATTTTTCCATAAATGGGCCTACCATACATGCAATTTTCTTTACTGTGGCTCCTGCAAAATTAACTTAGGATGAATACTACACCACAACTGTTGTTCATAGTGGCAGCTACATTTTGGACAAACGAGAAATAAACGTGTTAAATTGTAAATGACTTATGTTTAGTGTTTTACTGAACTGTCATAGAAAAGCTATAATCACACCCGCAGTTGGGAATGACCTTTTGGTTTAGTTCATTCGACATTGATTGCATCAGTGCTGACGCTATGGAAAATGCTTATTGGAAAAATAAAGTACAGTGTTGAAAAAGATCTTTCATGCACTGTATTGCAGCTTCAAGTGAATGAAAAAAAAAACCTACCTTGAATTTTGAAGTCTGAAAGTGCAGAATGTATGAAGTTACTGTGTCTCAAAACAAAGTCAACTCAGAGTCATTAAAACAATTCATTTACAAAATGCTACAGTTCAGCAACCTAAATGTCTGCAATGTGGGTGCATTTTCAAAAGAGCCTAAATGTGCGGAAAAAAATGCAACCCTAGTAACATTGCATGGTCATGACTTATGAATGATAAATCACAATAGACCAAGTAAAGAAGGGATTTGAAAAAAAAAGGTTCAGTTGAAGAACTTGTTAGGGAGTCGATTTGTGAATAAGACAACTCCCCCCAAAAATATTAACTTTTCATAATCCATAATACTCTCAACTTTAATTTTTTTGAAAACAGCTAAAATATTAGAAATGATGATTTTAAGGAAAACATGCAGAATTTTTCATGCAGACATATGGTGCTGCTTAGACAGTCTACATGTACATGTATGACAACTAGCTCCTCCAGACCCACCACCTGCAAGAGGAGCTGTAAGGGGCCGGTGCATTGTGGAACAGATGGTGGTCGAAGGTCAGGACCATGATGACACAAACCTCGGACACAGAAACAGGCTCTTGGGACATGGAATGTCACCTCACTGGAAGGGTAGGGTCCTGAGCTTGTGTGAGAGGTTCTCACCTTTGTGCAGTTTGGGCTCTGGAACTCAACATCTTAAAAAGGGCTGGACATGCTTCTACTCTGGAGTTGCCCATGGTGAGAGGTGGCGGGCTGTTGTGAGCTTCCTTATAGCTCCCCAACTTAGCTGCCATGTTTTGAGGCTTTCCCCAGTGAACGAGAGGGTTGCCTCCCTGCACCTTTGGGTCGAGGATAGGTATCTCCCCTCTCACAAATGGTAGTTTGTGCATACGAGCCAAACACCAGTGCAGAGTACCCTGCCTTCTTGGAGTCCTTGAGAGGAGTGCTGGAAAGTGCTACAACTGGGGACTTGTTTTACTGGGGGACCGGTATCTGAAAAATACTTTGACCAGATACCGGGGTAGGCTGGAGACATTGAGACTGAGTGGTCCATGATTACCGAGTCTGACTTGACTGACAGGCCAATTGTGCTGCAGCCCAGGTGGTTGTGGTGAGATTTCGGGGAGATCATGGCGGAAGACTACAGGTTGGCTTCAGAGATTGTGGCAAACTGTCCGGGCTGTCTTGGCTGACACACCTCTACAACACTGCATAGAGTTCAGGGACAGTACCTCTGGACTGGGCAACTGGGGTGGTAATTCCCATTTTTAAGAAGGGAGACCAGAGGGTTTGATCCAACTATAGGGGATCACACTCCTTAGCCTCCCTGAAGAAGTCTATGCCAGTGTACTGGAGAGGAGGATCTGGTCGATGGGTGAACCTAGGATCCAAGCTGTAGAACACTGGACCAGCTCTATACCCTCACTATCGTGCTCGAGGGTTCATGGAACTATGCCCAACCAGTCCACATGTATGTTGTGGACATGGAGAAGGAATTTGACTGTGTGCCTCGTGGCATTCTTTGGGAGTATGGGGTGAGAGGCGCTCTGTTAAGGGCTGTTCGGTCTCTGTATGAATGGAGCAGGAGTTGGGTTCGGATTACCAGCAATAAGTCAGTTGTTCTCTGTGCATGTGGGACTGCGTCAGGCCTGCCCTTTGTCACCGGTTCTGTTCATTACTGTATATATCTGTTCACATTTACAGACAGAATTTCTAGATGTAGCCTAGGGTTAAAGGGGGTCTGGTTCGGGGATCACGATATTTCATCTCTGCTATTTGTAGATAATGTTGTCCTGTTGGTTTCATTGAACATGGTCCTTCAGCACGCACTGGGACAGTTTGCTGCTGAGTGTGATGTGGCAGGGATGAGAATCAGCACCTCCAAATCAGAGGCCATGGTGCTCGTCCGGAAATAGGTGGCTTTACATCTCCAATTTAGAGGGCAGTCCTTGTCCCAGGTGTAGGAGTTTGAGTATCTTGGGGTTTTGTTCACGAGTGAGGGAAGGATGGAACTTGAGATTGACATAGAGATCAGTGCATTGTCAGCAGTAATCCTGTCGATGTACTGGTCTGTTGAGGTGAAGAAGTAGCAGAGCCGAAAGGCAAAGCTCTCGAAAATAAACCACTTTCTAAAATATAAGTATATGCTTTTTAATCACAAAACCTTGTATCCCACAGCTTGCACAAGAAAAGCTTTTGTGGTTAAATAGTATATACACATTATATTTTCTAACTAAACAAACTAACCTAAACAAACCAAGAGAACAGAACAAGTGTGAATGAACTATTATTTAGAGAAATGTGTTTACAACAAGGGACTCACGGTGGCGCAGTGGGTAGCACACTCGACTTACAACAAGATGGTCGCTGATTCGAGCCTCGGCTGGGCCAGTTGGTGTTTCTGTGTGGAGTTTGCATGTTCTCCTCGTGTTGCCGTGGGTTTCCTCTGGGTGCTCCGGTTTCCCCCACAAGTCCAAAGACATGCGGTATAGGTGAATTGGGTAAGCCGAGTTGTCCGTAGTGTTTGATAGTGGTGGAGTGGAGTAGTGGTGGGTTGCAGCTTGAAGGGCATCCGCTGCGTAAAACATATGCTGGACAAGAACGCGTTCATTCCGCTGTGGTGACCCCAGATTAAAGGGACTAAGCCGAAAAGAAAATGAATGAATGAATGTTTACAACAAATGAATGAATGAATGCAGTTAACACATTGCAATTTTTTCAAATAATTTTATTTCCAAAATTGAATAAGGGGAGTAAACGGCACTGTTCGTTTAAAAAGGTTCCATTATTTCTTTGTTAAATGTAAGAATGGCCTGGCTCACAAAATGAACCCAATACAGCACACTATTTTCTGATATTACAGATTTCTTTCTCTTTTTTTTTTTTCTTTTTAAAACTGAATTCATGAAAACAGAGCCATGCTCCGAAAGCCCCAAAGGAGCACTGAAATTTGATGAGACCTAACAAATGGTGAAGGTTTAAAACTACTTTAGTTATATTTAAATAATGATCTATTTTTCCTCTGTATTACCGTGTACTGACCAGATCAATTTCATGAGCCAAACACGAGTGCTCTGCAAAGAACGTCACACATACAAAGATTAAATGATAGCAAGAGAACACTGATAGACATTCAGAACTTCTAGTGCGTACATCAGAACTACAGAACATTTAACATGGTTCACCACCTCCTTTTCCACTGGGCGCTTTTTAACATTTCAAATTGCAAATTTAACAGGATTTCGCCACCTTCTCCCATCTTTCTTCAAAGCTCTTTGGGTTAATTACTAAACGCCAGCCGACATGGAGTTGCATCGAGCACCACAAACAATTCAGAGGTACATAGAGGGCAATCATGACATAACCAGTTTTTTTTTTGTTTTTTTTTTGTGGCTCTTTATGGTAAATGCAGAAGTGTATGTCATTGATTAGGTCACTATCACAAGATCGAGTGAGGAAGCGAAAAGACGGGCAAAACTGATGTGGGTTTATTATTCTGAACCAACCTGAGGAAGCCGTAGTATTTTTCTCTGTTACCTTAAAGGGATAGTTCACCCAGGAAACAAAAACCTGTATACATTTCTTTCTTCTGATGAATACAAAAGAAGATATTCTAAAGAAGGTTGGAAAGTTGGTGGCCATTACCATCTAAAGTATGTCATGTCATTTTCTTCTGCTTAACTGGGGCTGGGTCGCGGGGGCAGCAGTCTCAGGACTGACCCCAGACTTCCCTCTCCCCAGACACTTTCTCCAGCACCTCCGGGGTGATCTCGAGGTATTCCCAGGAAAGCCGAGAGACCTAGTCCCTCCAGCGTGTCCTGGGTCTTCCCCGGGGCCTCCTACTGGTGGGACAAACCCGGAACGCATCCCTAGGTAGCCGTCCAGGAGGCATCCAAAAGAGATGCCTGAGCCACCTCAACTGGCTTGTATGAACATTTTTTTATACTTTAGATCGTAATGCAACAAGTTTCCAACATTTGTTTGCCATAACCATCTAAATTACGAATTACGAAAAATACTATATTTTTTCATACCTCAGATAGTAATGGCAACCAGTTTCCAACATTCTTCAAAATATCTTCTTTTGTTTTCAAGAGAGAGAGAGAGAGAGAGACAGTATTATAAAGGTTTGTTACCGCTTGAGGGTGAGTAAATGGTAAGTGAATTTTTATTGTCGGGTGAACTGTCCCTTAAGGGCTGACATAATAAAAATCAGTGCAGAAAACAGAAAAGCCCCTTGTTCTCCAAAACATCATCACGTGTGTCAACATCCAGCATCTGACGTCTGTGCAAGAGAAAACACGTTGCGTCAGAAGGTCATTTTTTCGACCCATCTTAAATTTGTATAGATGTTCTATACTTTTTAAGCAAGAACTTTCTTAAAAAAACAAAACAAAACAAAAAACTAAATGTATTACCTTCAAATACCTCCCAAAAACATAAAGAGGAGCATCTGTAGCATCTCCTATTCTCCTAAAATAACCTGTTCCTGAATCCAACTGCATTTTGGGGAGAAAGTTGAACTGGTCCTCCAGTGCATCACAGTTTGTTTAAATCCTTCATCTGAGGTTACTCTATTGAATAAGCTTCGACTATAGCATAAATTCTCTCTTCCGACCTCCATGTAGAAAAATAAGAGCATCTAATTTGTCAATATATTCCTCTTTAAAAGTTACTATAAAGCTAAGTGACAGTTTTACATTCAATCATTAATCTCGCCTTGCTCATTCCACATAAACCATTAAACCAACACTATAACGGTCATCCACCATAAACCATACCACCGACCTGAAGGGTGAAGAAAAAGAAGAATGAGTTTGATTATATACTGCATTATTGTAGATCATTCTGCTATTGGTTGGATACTGCAACGTGAACTGTGATTGGACCAGCACTCCAGGTGATTGGCTTTAACATCCCGTAAAAACCGAACATTCAGACGGGCACTTTCATGTATATGCGAGGTCTGATATGGAAAATATTGGAATGAACTACACCTGTCGACTTGTACTAACCTGAAAAGGCAATATTGCTCTTTAGTGCATTAACAATAAAAAATAATTAACATGACTAATTAAAATGGTCTTGTCTTATAAAACCAGAACAACAAGTACAAAAAAAGGGTCATTTATAAGTGCTACCTGTTGATAAAAGTGACTTTCAGCTTTTATAACAAAACCAAATAATATTTAAGGGTTGTTCATAAGGTTTCAAAAACGTTGTAATTGAATATTAATATGGGACAAAGGCGAGATGTCCCATTTCATGGGCCACATCAAATAAAATGAACAAAACGTATTTTAAATACGCTTGTTAAAGCATATGCAATGGAAGAGTCTCATTTTAAGTTGAACATTTCCAAATATAAGGGTGAAATAATGTTCTTTCGTCATTCAGTGTAACATTTATGCAAAAAATTAAACCGCATACTTATTCTGACCTGTACTTCATTAAAAAATAAGTGACCGTATTAAACTGTACTACATTTTAAATGATTAAAACTAGTGGTTTAAAGGAAACAGACTGCAAATAGCGAGTCTTTTCATGTTATCAAATGATTTTTGGTCAATCGTTACACTGAATGACATTTTAGCAGGCGTCTTTTGTAAATCATGTTAAAAATATATGATGGTCTTTCTCATAAATAAAGATGAAATTCACCAGGACACATTCTAATGTCGGGCAGGGGGGAATGACAAATAAATAAATAAAGCTGTCTTACACTTTTAGTGTATCAATGCTGATAGCCTGTTTTCAATAAAAATAAATATTAAAAACACTAACAATGTCTGATCTGGCAATTTTACAAATACGTTATTCTTAGCAATGACTATATCTTGTCAAACAAGCATGAACTCAAAATCGCAGAATCTTAAAGCCACAGCTGCGTTTAAATTATCAAACAAATCTACTACAATCTGGCATGTTTCACTTGTAAAACTACACGGGGGCCAGTAAACTGAGTGAGATTGTCAACACTGGGCTTGTGTTGTGTCCTTTGGGCAAAAAGAGCTAGAAAGTTGCTAGTGACTAAGTGAGTGTTAAAGAGGTACTAGTTTACCTGTACATTCCTGCTTTACCAGAGCTGAGTGGAAGAAGCTTGCAAAGTCATTGAGCGGAAACCCGAGAAAGGCAAGTGAAAGTATTCCTGCATTGAAACTGTGCAAATATGTGATAATTGATTATTTCTAGATGATAAACAGTTTATTTCTTACTCAAACCTTAGCGAGTCATACCTAAAACACTGTATAACAGTGTAAACAACCATGTAAACCACTGGAAAACTAGAGGAAGCTATGGCTTAGCTTTAAGCTAATTTACCTGTATCGTTTAAGATCATGCACACTATGCGAATAAATTTGTAATTTTTTTTGTCATCATAACCCCGCATCCTTTCCAGTTGAAAAGAGTAGCGTTACCATCATCGGTACACAACAGCGAACGCCTTTCAGCACTGAATGCTCAAAGCACCACTTCTATAATTTTGCCTAACCTAACCGCATCATAGACTAGTTCTGAAGCCTTCTCTGTAAAGTATTTACAAATGTAAAACATCTCTCTGAAATATTCATATCTATATTTTTGCAATTACTATGGTACTGCACTGCATAACGCGGCGCAAAACATCTAAAGATTGCCTGTTCCTTTAACAGATTTAATAAAATACGAAGGCCGTTTTAAACAAACTGTGACACAATCTGAGGATCCAGCTTCGCCTGCTTGGCAGACACACATACATACAAACACATGTGCGCAAGCACATACACACACACACTCACCCCATCCCACTGGAAAAAGGAAGTCTGTGAAGAGATCAGCCATTACGTGTAGTAAGTTTAGCTTTTTTCCTTTGAATATTAGAAAAAAAGTATATTCAAAGCTACAAATAACAGACTACGCTTTTCATCTCATGCATCATATAAAATATTAGTTTCTCTTTCCTTTTGTCCATATATTTACACATTATTTTACAGGTGAACTGTACAATAAAAGTTGAATCCACTCGACATTCTTAAAAATATTTTCTGACCCATAATTACTTCGACACGTAAAATGAGAAGGAAAGAGGAGGAGAAAGAGAGAGAGGCCGAGAGAAAGAGCGAGGCGCTGTTTGTCCTGCGGGACGTCCTGAAGCGCTCCTCCTGCATAAATTAAACCTGCGAATGAAGGATGACGGCACACACCGGGCAGACGAGACAATGAAGATGCAAATATTGTGTTTGGCGGAAAACCAGGCGCCGCCGTTTCCTCTCCAGAAAGCTCAGTGTTGGTGGTTGCGCCTCTCCCAGAGTTCAGTGCAAGCAACCTATAGGTGGGAGAACGAACGGGGCCAAGAACGACACCCGTTTAGGTCTGGCTCATCACCTATAAGCAGTGGAAGGGTATCTGAGAGGGTACAGCACAAATACTGCTATTTTTCTTTCTCTCTCCCCCCCCTCAGAAGCCCTCCAGCCTGCGGGAGCGCTCGGTGGAGGTCTGCTCATGTCCCTGACGGTGCGCTTTACTGAGGTGGAGGGTTGGAGCGCTCCGTCATGCTGTCGGAGCGATGAGCTGCCAGTTGCTGCTGCTGTTGTTGATGCTGCTGTTGAAGCTGTTGTTGTTGTTGTTGATGCTGTTGTTGAAGCTGCTGCTGCTGCTGTTGCTGCTGCTGCTGAAGTTGTTGCTGCTGCTGAAGTTGCTGCTGTTGTTGGTGAAGTTGCTGCTGCTGTTGTTGTGTTGCGGTTGTGAATGTGCCTTGTTGTTGAAGAGGAAACGCTGCCTGGAGGATAAGCTGGGTAGACTGGTTGCCATGTAAAAGACGTGGGGCCTGCAGGAACAGATGCAAAACGTATTTATATGGTAGGGAATTTCAGAAATTCGGATAAAATGATAATTACATTTTGCGCTATGGCTGTTAATCACATTACAAACACATTATGAATATAAAAAATGTTTTACAACTAAAAAATGGCAAAACTAGCGAATATAGGCATCATAACATTATAATGTACCAACTGAAATGCTGATTGAATAAGATATTTGAAAAATAATATAATATAAAAAATGTAAATAAAAAACTATTTAACAAGGTTTGTCATGAAAATGTTATATATTTGAAAAGTGTACATACTGTTTTTACAACAGTCTGTTAGTACAATAGTCAATATAGTTAGTTAATATACTTCTTAGAGAAAACAGTTGTTAAAATCTGAAACAGAAAAAAGCTTATTCTAATCTAAATGATGATGTTTTTGAAGTAAAACTCGTGCTAACACTATGAGTGAACCCCAGAGAGCATTATTGATTTATATATTTCAAAAATCCAGCACATGACCCCTTTAATATTAATAACAAATGAAGGATTACAGGGACACAACCTAAAGGAAAAAAACTAATTATCATAAGCACTTGACCAATTCCTAAATAAAACAGACCCATTTTCTTAATTCTTTCATTATGAGTTCTTAATTTTGAACTCATAATGTGGTAGTAAAAAAAGACTACATTTTTATGTAGTAAAACAACACTACATTTTTATGAACCACATTGACTGGTTTAATAACAAGATTAATCTCCTTTGCACATCAGATGCATCACAAGGGCCACTTCTAACTACCGTAATGGTGCTTTTTTTATTTTTTTTATCTTCAGCCTTTATTTATCATAACGGTCTTAAAAAATGCAATTTTTTTCCAGATTTCACTTTTCGTGACATGCTAGTACAGTAAATCATGACAGAATATGCATTTTTATCAGAGCTGTCCTATTGAGGAGTAAAAAAAGCTGTACCTGAAGGAACTGGGTCTGCTGCTGTGTGAGCTGAGCCTGGTTCTGTCCCTGCTGCTGGGCTGTTGCTGTGGCCTGTGTCTGCGCCTGTGTGTGAGTCTGCTGATCCGCTGTCTGTGCTGACGGCTGCTGAGCAATGCTGATAGTCTGAGGCTGACCCTGCTGTGGGGCAAACGCCGTCACCACCTGCCCCATGAACATGGTGGTGGGCACCATAACTGCACCACACGCCATCGGGCCTGTTACTAGCTTAGTGAGGAGCTGTTGGGTGGCAGGGAAGCTGTGGAGCACAGCAAGACAGGTTAGCTGTGTTATTTTGAGTTTCTGGCTAAAAAGATCCATTCATTAATAACTGACCTTCCAAATGTCTCTCTCAGTGTATATGAAGAAATTTCTATCAATTTTAGAGCATTTTTCTTTAACAAATGCGTCTGAAAATGACAGTTAATCCAATAAAAATAACTGATTTCTAAAACCCTACAGAAGTTAAAACGTTGGTATTTTGATGTCTACTAATATATATAAACATATTTGAAATCATGGCACATTTTCGTGATTCCAAGCCAAAAAAAAGCTCAGTTTAAATAGATAAATTGTAAATCCAGAGTTGTGCATGTGCCAATATTTAAAAAAAATATATATAATAAATTATTTTCAAATAATTCTACAGTCAGTTACAGTATTACTTACACATCGAAGACATGACATTAATGATTATTTTAAGCTAGTGCAGAAATCTAATATGTGTTTTATGTGTATAATGAGTCTGGTTGTGTGTTTGATACCGTATCTGCCGGTCTTGTGAGAAGGTGGCGACGGCGGCTCCGCTGGTGCTGCTGTTTTGGGCCAGGCTTGTGGAGATCTGCACCACATTGGCCTGCGTTGGCTGAGAGATCATCATGGTATTATATAGAGATGCAGGTAGAGCTCCCTGAGGAGACTGCAGTGTGTGAGTCGACCTCTGAGACTGCTGAAACACACACACACACACACACACACACACACACACACA
>CAIGQW010015581.1:3186439-3199617 GCA_903798125.1 Danio choprae | reverse complement strand
TATATATATATATATATATATAAGGTAATGGAAAAGTTTTATTAATCTCATATATTAAAAAAACCCAACAACTAATATTTAAATGGGAATTGTGCCAAATGTTTTTTATGAGTTTTAAATTAAAGTTGTGTATGGGAAACAAAAACGAAAACAAAAACAAACAAAATGTCAAATTATAAAAAAACTAAAAAATCTTTATACATATAAAATGTGAAATAATAACATATACATACAATACATTAAAATAATATTGCTATTAAATGTAATTTATTTCCCATATCAGGTGGATAAAAGAATTAAAAATTGAATAAAAAAAAATTAAATATTAAGAAGTGTATTAAATTATGAATATACATAGACATATAATTAAGTAAAATTATAAAAAATTAAACAGATATTGGACATTAAAATATATTCTATTATAAATACAATATTAATATTAACAGTATAATATGAAATAAATAAAAATAAAATCATCAATTAGTGCAAACATAATTTTTGATTTAGTGCATATTTGCCCCATTATATCTGGTTGGTTAATTAGGATTCAGCATTGTCTCACCTTGTCAGCGGATATCTCAGGAGGTGATTCTTCAATGCCCAACTCTCTGCGCTGTTCAGCTCTCACTTCAGCATAACTGAGACACAGAAAAACATCTTTTATAAAACAAGTAAAAATGAAAAACTAAAAGAAAATTCTGTAAACAGCAGTGCCATATCCTGCTTTTATCACATGCCTAATTAGGATTCAGTATAAAACCACTGCCAAAAAAAGTTTTTTAGTGTGGGAACCTTGGGTTAGATCTGTCATGGATAAATAAAGAAATCCTTAAAACTACCATTAGGTGGCAGTCCTAATGTGGGATTCATTGAATCATTCAATCAAATGATTCCTTCAAAATGGCTGCCTCATTTAGAAACCATGCAAGTGACTCATATGATACAAAATGCTTTTGGTTTTATTGCAAAGTGAGTGATGTACTCAATAATAACAACAATGACAATATTATGTGACCTAGAAGCTAGATGGCAGCAGAAGCTATTTTCTATTGACTTTGATGTGATTAGTGTAATGAATCAGCAAGTCTCACCTGACCACCGTGTGAGTGCAGACGATGAACTCTGGCCTTGAGTTCCACTGGTGGTAGGTGATGTAGTAGTGCGTCTGAAGCCAGATCCACTGCTGACCTTTAGTCAGAAAACGGTAATAGCACGACTTCCCCTTACCGTACTGCATCACTGCAGAGATGGAGAGAACGGGAGAAATGTCTTACTGTTAAAAACTCCAGATTAATAACTGAGAAAACTCCAGCAGACAAAAAGCAGTTCAGCTCACAGTGTTCGTGGCATTTGGCCAGAGTCTCCAGGTCGTCCACATGATAGTAGTCGTACCCTGAAGTACCCAGAACCTCAAAAGGCAGGTAACCAATGATAGGAGGCGCCCTGTGAAGAAAAACACACATCATCTGTTCAAATCCTTAAAATTAGGAGACAAACATGTCCACTGACTTTATAGGACATCATTCTGTAACAGTTAAATAATAATACGTTTTGACTTAGTACAGAAAAAATATACTTAATTATTTAAATTATGTTCTTGAAATATAATTAAAAAAAAGATAAATTAATTCATTTGATAATATTTTACATATTTCTAATGCTCAGAATACAAATAAATATAAATATCTTTAATGATAAAATATGTATGAATATATAAATAAAATAATCAGAATTATTACCTTATATATAATAAATAAATCAAATCAAATAAAACAGCATTTGTCAATTGTCATTTTAGTATCATCCATGCTAAAAAATGTGTTAAAGCTCCTAGTGATTTTCCCTCCAAGTTAAAGTTACAGTAATAAATCTATCTTTAAATGTATTGTCATTGATTGAACTGTAGTAATTCTCAAAAATCTGTAAAGTTGTATTCTATTAATTTCTGTCTGATCACTTAGTTGGTTTACTCATAAGTTTGAGTTTGAACACCTCACCTCAAAAAAAAAAAAAAAAAAAAAAAAAAAAAGCCCTATAAGATTAATGTTTAATTGTTAACAAATATTTAGCATCATAAGAGAAACTTTTTGGAATTAAAAACTCCTATGACATCTACACCCAGTCCCATTTTGGAACAAATCTTCAGGCATTCCAGGAGTCATATGCAACAGTTTTGGGATAAAAAGAGCACGAAAAAGACCTGAAGTACCACCAGCTACTGCTAAACAACTGATAATGTGGAAAATCTCATTCGATCGCTTTATATTCAGCATCTGTTCAGAATAAACTGAATGCTTGATTTCAACTAAATATAGAGTAGCATCGGCGCCACAAGCCATTTTCTAAAATGGCTTGTCTAAATTCAGTATAAACCTTTCCAAGCATAACGGCATTAGGATTTTATAGAGAAAATGATGTTCATGCTTAAAGTGTTGGAGCCTGTGGGCTAAATGTGAGCTCTCGATACAGCACGCTAAGCTTGTGCAACAAACACGTTTTTTTGTTTTTTATGAAACCGGTCTTGATGGTGTCTGTGGCTATCACAGGCTTATACAGACAGTGTAGGATTTCAAAGACTTAACATAAATGTCAGTTTCATTGTCTGTAACAATGGTCACTGTGTCAGACTATTTTGAGATTTTGTCTAAAATTTATTTAATTTTTTTTTTTTTTTGTGGAGAAGAAACATGCCAAACTACAGGTTGGTTCCTGGCCAATCATAGCGTGCTGTTTTTAACAACATGTATGATGTCATTAAGAAGGCAAAACTAGCAACTCACACCTGAAAACAAGACAATAAACAAAAACAGAAACAGAAGTAACGTGTTTTCCCAGCAAACCCAGCCAAAATGTTCCCCTAAGTTTAGTACTTTATTATTTTTTTAAAACTAATGTTCTAGGAAACTTCATTTTAGGTTTGACTTTTTCTTTTTTTTTACAACCACAAAAGACAGTTTCCAGAACGTTATTTTTTTCACAATTTTACCGGAACATTTCCTAATGGACATTTTAGTTTTATAGTTTTTCTTATATACTGTAATAACCACACTGTAAAAAATATCCGTGTTTCCGTGTTTTACGTTTCACAAGTGTTTTCCTTTTATTTACGATTGTGAATTGCATTATGGGATTGCATTATGGGGGAAAATAAAAAATAAAAACAAAGTACGGAAAATATTTTTTTTACAGTGCAGGGGACCTTTGTCCCAAATTCACAGTTTATTACAGGTCATTCAGTGTAACAGGATGAAAAGCCATTCTAAAACCATATTTGACAGCCAACATCATCATTATCAAAAGGCATCATATGGTTCTGCAAAATAGACTTTATTGCTCTTAAATATGTTAATTTTACTGCTTGTTACTAAAGGCTTTGTAACCACAGTTGCAGAATCATGTCAGTAAGTGAAATGAAAAACACATTTTTTATTAGTATTTTAATACACAAGTATTGTCTATTTTATTCTTTTTTGAAAACAAATATATATTGTGAATAACTGATTAATTTACTGGTCAATCTCACTGTTAGTTTGATGTATGTAGCAGATTGACTGGTTTCAATATAACCTGTAGTAGAAGCTTGGAACCAAAATGAGAGAAGACTTTGACAGTGAGCACACAATAGCACAAAAACAATGTTGTGTTTGTACCTGTGGTCCAAGAAGAGGAATTTCCACTCTAAACTGTGTCTGGAGGTGAATTCCTCATTGGGCTCCTCCACAGTACACATTTCCTGCCGAACAGAGGTTATAAACAGAACCATCCTTACTTCCAAGCATGTTGACCAGACAAAAAAACAGCAACAAAAAAACAGAACAGAACAGAAACCAAGTGACCTACTTCTCACACTGAGTGTATTTGCAAGCTGGTCATTTATCAGTGTCTTCAAAAACAAAGCTAATTCTTGCACAAACATGTACAGTGTCTATCAATACACCCACACACACACACAGGTGTACAGACATACACACACGCACGCACACACACACAGATCTCAATGACTGTCAGTCTAATGCTAAAAGTCACAGGACCAATGAGAAGGTGCCAAGTCGTCTTTGGCTTGGCCTACCTTGATAAACTGAGGTTTGGCTAGCCTGACCGTCGCTATGAAACACACTCGGTCTTCAAACGCGTGTCGCAGCGATCGCTGGATCACTCCCTCAAAGCCGTTTCGTGTTGAGTTAGGCACTGCAGAGAAAAAACAAGAAGCACATCTTTAGAAATGGAGGCTTTTTGAGGGAGAAATGTTGAAAAAGGTTATGTTGTACCACTAGAGGGCAGTAATCACGTGGAAAGGTTTATTCATTGAAGCTTATGAAACACTTTTTGTTTAAAACCATGGTTTAAAACAGTAGGTTCATGCAGAGTTAATTTTCAGACAACTGTTTAAAAAATCTGTTAAATCAGTCCATGTTTTTTAACATTTAGTCAACAATTTGTTATATTCACTGATTTCTGTCCGTTTATTTTCACTAAACCTGCTAATCTGCTTTAGGGACAGCTACAGAAAGAATTGAGGAAATTCCCAGTTTCTCTTCATTTACTGGATTTGTTTTAGGTATGGGTTTGAACAAACTGTTTGTTGGTTTTTGTTTTGGAAAATGACAATTGATTGAATAATAAATATTTTCATGGAACTGAAAATCAGGGTTATAATTAAGGGTTAATATATTGATTTCTTACTCGTCTGTAGATGAATACAAACATTTCTAAATGAAATTATAAATGACAATAAATTATCAAATTTCTGCAAAAATATTGAAGAGCTAACCTTTTTCAACAGTGATATTAATAATAAAGGTTTCTTCATCACAACATTTACATATTATTGATCTATGAAAGATAAATAGTATTATATTAAACACAACAAGCTAAAATAGAAATTAAAATGGCAAAAGTAAAACGTGTTAAGTCAAAACTATATTAATCCATTATTAAGTATCTTTTCCCAGAGATGGGTTGCAGCTGGAAGGGCATCCGCTGCGTAAAACATATGCTGGATAAGTTGGCGGTTCATTCCGCTGTGGCGACCCCAGATTAATAAAGGGACTAAGCCGAAAAGAGAATGAATGAATGAATATTAAGTATCTAACATATCTAACAGACTTGGGGAAAAAAACATATTTATGAAAACCATGAGTACATGATATAATTTTATAAAATAATTAAATATTTTAGCTTTTATCATGCTGAGTTTTTTATTTTTATTGATGCTGAAAAAAAAAACTCTTCAAGGGCTTCTTTGTAATTTTGAAAGCATTTTCTCCAGCAATTTAATTTACAAGTTGAAAACCGATTTCCTATATTTATCAATTCTGTATTAAATCTGTATTTTTTTTTAAATGTTTACATAATCATGTATAAACTATACTTAAAGTCAATTTCAGTAGGTTGATTTTCTAGAAAATCTGAATGCAGTGGCTGCGTGGGAAGAAACATCACAGCATTTGATCATCCCGAGCAACTATCACTAGATGAATTCAGGACAGGACGTTCTGTTTGAGCAAACAACGGCTGTTTAAAAACATAACCTTCATTCATGATTTTTGCTATTATATTCTTCAACACCAGTCCAATTACACACTTCACCTTTAGCCACAAAACAGACAACTTCCAGTCTTAAAATCTGGGTCAGAAGCCTGTTCCTCTGGCTTTTCCGCAGCGCTTCCTATTTAAATAACGATCCTTGCTCCATCTACTCTCATAAGAAGCACAAGCAATCAAGCACTTGGCTGGATAATTTAATAAACAGATCCACATGAAAGGCTGGCGCTGCTTCTGACACTCACCAGTGTTGAGGGACTTAAAGTTTCCGATGAACTTGACATATTCATAAACGGGCGGCTCTTTGGGGTCGATGGTGCCCCGGAGCATGTGGCAACAAAACTCCAACTGGTTCTTTGCTGCAGGGAAGCGAACACAACAAAACAAAAACAAGAAAACAACATTACCGAGCAGCAGCTTAGTGATCTGTGCTCACGGAAATGAGACAATAGCAGGGAGAGATAGCAAATGAAGCAAAATGACAATGCTAAGAATGATTTAATCATGAGGACACGATTTCTAATATTTCTTCGAAATTTCAAATAAAAATATTGTCATTTAGAGTAGGGATGCACAATATATTGTTTCAGCATTAATATCGCAATGTGCAAATCCGCAATAGTCACAGGATCTGCAATTATATTTCAAAACATTGTGAACTAATTTGAGCTCAAGAAATGAAAATGTTAGTAGCTTAAAGATTTGTAGATAGAGGGAATTGAAGAGAACTGTATATAACTGAAGACTTTACAGTTTTATTGCACATTTGATTATTCAACTTCTGTGTATGAAACACTGTTAGATTTCCCAGAAAACTTTAAAGCACTGTTTATTTCACTTGTATCTTTGTCTCCGTTTTGTTTATATTATGCTTGTTAATAGTTTTTTTTATACTTTATGCAGATACACGCCTCTACAAAATTATCCCAATCAATGTAAAATTAATTCTTTCCAAAAAGAGCTGTATTCAAGTCATGTGGTGAAATTGCATTTATACCGCAATATATATACTGTAGTAAAACAAAATATTGCAATGTCAGATTTTTCCAGTAACATACAGCCCTAATTTAAAGCTTTTGAAAACAGAAATTGGCCAGAATAACAGATGTTTTCTTTTGTTGTGAACTATTCTGAAGTTGAAACATCAGTATTGTGTGGTTTGAAAATGAATATATAAACATGGCACCATTTTATGCAAAATAATTAAATAAATTGGGAAGAAATGGAGGAAAACCCATTTAATAAGCTCTAGTCTTGTGATCCAACAATAACACAGAGTAAATGCAGCTGAATGAGAATGAAACTAAATATTTGGTCATGAGGAAAATTAGATAAATGGGTCTTACTCTTTAGGTAGTCTGGGGTGAGGGTTTCTCCCTCCAACATGTGTGTTGACAGAGCTTTATATACCTCCGAATGCTCACCCAGTGGAAGGAAATTCAACAGGTTCTGATCTACAAGATCAGACTGAAACAAAACAATAACAACAACAGCAGAAGTCTTCAGTATCTCTCTTACACAAAAAAGCAATGCATAGATGTTATCAAGGAAATTGTACTTTGCACATGATGTTTATTTTTTAAAAATATTTTAAACTATTTTCTTGCTGTATGATCAACTGGGACTTGAAGTAAGTTTCTTTAAGGTTTTTGAGCAACAGGACAATTATTACATGTGTTTATCACTGATGTTGATTTTCATTTTCATGACTAAACAAAGGGGCGCTAATGTGAATGTGCACACCAATGAGCAAAACCACAGGCAAAAGTGTCATTAAGAAAAACACTTCAGGCTTGTATTTTTGGTTTGACTCTTCACATTAAAAACTCGTCAACCAATGAAGTTACAGTAAAACACAACTTAGTGGTGTTCAAGCTTAAAACAGTCTAGCCGAGCACACAGGAATTGCAGACCAAATAGGAGTCTATGGCAAGTTTCATTTCACTTTATTTTTTCATGACTTGTAACTTTTTTCCCACCAATTTTTGACCAGGTTTTTTGTTTGCTGTAGATGAGGATTTTAAACAGAAGTGGAAAAGCTTAGGCGATAAATACACAAGAAAAATAAAGCATGAGGGTGACTTTGCAACAAATGAGTGTTACAAACACAAAGTTGAGCAGTGCCACCTTGTGCACTGGAGTGTTTCTGCATTTCACCAAGTGCCATTCACTCTCAGGAAGTGATTTTGCATATTCACTCAGCTCATTGAAAGTGAAAATGGCATTGACATGAAAACATCTTGAAAAATGCTTGCGAAAAGAGCGAGTAACAATCGTTGGTGTGCATGTATAGACTTTTGGAACCCTTTACAATAAGCTTGTATTTGTTAATGTTAGTTAATGCATTTACTAACATGAACAAACAATGAACAATACATTTATGACAGTATTTGTGCATGTTAGTTAACGTTAGTTAATGAAAATACAGTTGTTCGTTGTTACTTCACGTTAACCCAAGGTACACTAGTGTAAACAAGCATGAATTTGGATGTTAATAACGCATTAGTTAATGCTGAACTATGATTAATGAATGCTGTAAGTCATGTTAGTACACGCATTAACTAATGAAACCTTATTGTAAAATGTGACTTTCAATCATTTATTTTGAAAAAATTGCATTTAGCAAAGACACACTGAATTAATCAAAACGACAGCAAAGACATTTATACCAAGTGTTTTCAAACTCACAGGTAGATGTTCTAATAAAGATGTGACACTTTCTGAGACGTAGATTATGTTTCCATCGGTCATAATGGCCAGAAAGAAGCCATCTAGTGCCTAAAAAATGAAGCAATGAAGAATGTCAATAATTCTGTATATTAAGTAGTGTTTCCTGAATTCAGGCAAGTGTGTGTTGGTGTCAGTGAGAAAGTCCTCACCTCCAGCATCAGCTGTGTGAACTCCTCATTGCTAAGGAAGGGCGGCTTCCAGTCCTGACGGATTTCACTCGACTCCGACTGAGCAGCAATTTCTGATGGAAAAACAATACAAACAATAAGCTTTCAGTTTTAACTATAGAAAGACCAACTAAAATTTGAAACTAAACTTTTCATAATACATTATTACAATTGTTGACTTTATTATAAAGTGGTTACTTTTTTACCAATGCACCAAACATGTTCAATCATTCCATTTTAAAATATATTAGCAATTTCTTTGCTCGCATCTGTACAACATTTTGCACAGATTGCTGCATTCATACTTTAATAAGCAACCACTTTTTTTTTTGCCGTGAGTACTATTGTCTATTGTATGAATAACGTGTGTTGAATGAAAGCAGACTGCAGAACGTCAATAACGCTTTTGTCCCATTGATTTCAGAAACACCTACACCTACTGTATATGTTGAAAGCAAACTGGTTACATGTCGTTTCACATGTCATCTGACGCCTCCCTCCTGTCTATGCGGGCAGTTCATGGCCAGGGTATATCCACAGTAAATAGTCTGGCTTGTGGGACTGACTCAAGTCAACAACATAAGCAGATTAAATATATATAAAACTCTGCAGTAAAAAACTAAAATTGGTCCATTTTTTTTAAGATTACTTTGCCAATGAAATTGTTTAAATGTGGCTCTATTATGCTTTTTCAGATTTTATCTTTGCATGATGTAGTTGTTTATGAATGTAATGAATGGTCTTCAAAATCTTAAAATAGATGATAAAAGGAGCTACTCTCTCAAAACCAGAACAGACTCTGAACTGACCGAAATGAGTCATCAGTAATTCCAGTTTTACTTTTTGCACATGTAGATTTGTATGGTCTTAATTGGCTGCCTGTTAACGACATCTACATTGACCCTTAAACACTGAAATTGTAGTTGAGGCCTGGAAGAGTTTGGCTTGTGTTGTTGACATGTCACTGTTTCGTGTTGCTTTGAAAGCAAATCTACTTTGCGTGCAATTGCAATTGATGAATTCTTGGGCTCCAGTTGGTATGGTAAAACCAAAGCCATCCTTTTTGTTAGAATTACTGTGTTTATAAGAGCTTAGGAAGCCTCCAGAGCTGATATTCTGTGTTTTGTTTCTGACACAAGATGCATGTGGTTAACTAATCACAACAGACTAGACTATCTGACTAATCAGAGCAGCGGTTTACTCTTTAATAAACCTTTAATCCACCCACTTTAAGCGATACTAAACTGCAGTGGAATTGCAAACCGAGCCAAGCAAAACAAGCTGAGCTAAACCAAATCGTACCATACCACACAGAGGAAAAGCAGATAAAGGACCACCTTCTTACTGACCCAGTGTGTATCTTCATTAAACAAAGTTCACCCACTATTCCTAATGTTGAGATCAGCAGGAAGACAATGCAAAGACAAAGTTTTTGTATTTCCACCCCCCACAACATGGCAAAAATAAGTATGTTGCTGCGTTTGGAGTATCTTTGTTGTTTGGAGTTTAGATAGTCCTGCATTTGCATCTTTTTGCCTCTTTATATCAGCCTCTGGTTATTTTTTACTAGTACATGCGTGAACTTGTGGGTGGAGCCAAACATACAGTGTTGTAGAAGCAGGTGTTGATTTTCTCCTGAGAAGTTGGAGATTAGACACACTATTACACACCCTTAAATGACACATCTTACAACCTGTTGTTTAAGAAAATTGGTTTCATTATAAAACTATTTTTAATCTAACTACAAAGTTTTGTGTTCTGATACTTACATGATGATTTTATAAAACATTGAACTCTTATAATGTCAAACAATTTAAAGAATTGTTTGGCATTGACCCCTTTACAGTGTGTTTGACCATGGCTGAATGGTAGCATTTAGAAAGAAACTTCCAAAACAAAATTAGGAACTTTAAAATAGCATAATAGGGGTGCTATAAAGGCATGGTAGGTGATTTGGTTCAAAAAACATTTTTTTGTTGCTGGTTTGAAAGTCCCCCCACATCTCAATAACACACATTAGGTTAAGTGGTCTAAATGTATTTATGTGTATTTATATCTTCTGTGAAAGGCATAGGACCAAAAAAAAAACTTTGTGAAATCAAAGTGTTTGGTCCGAACATTATGATAGGCTGTTCGGCCTGACTGTCAAAATGTGGATTTGCATACCTCTGCACATAAACTGTTGGAGCAAACAGTCGCTTCCACTATGCAGATTAATAGGACGCGTGTCCACTGAAGCAGCTAAAAATGTCTGCGATCTTCCAAATACACTCAACATGAGAGCTCTTCTACAGAGCTGCATTTTACTCAAGTTCAGAGTCGAATATCCGACAAACTATCCTTCTCGTCAAGCATTCTAAAAGCGCAAAGCATGTGCCTCAGGATTAAACATTTATTATATGTTGCTACTGTAATACTATGTGCTTTGAACTGTAACGTTTTCTTGTCACTTCTGGTCTCAAATCGCCTGTGGATGTTCGTGCATTGTTTTTACAGGGAGGTCAGAATGTTGATATTTAGCTTTAGCAGCTGCTAGCTTCTTTGAACTTGCCAACACTACTTTTACGTATACTTAAATTTTCGAAATGATAAACACATAATTGTTATGCAACAAGAGTAACCTTTGTGCTTGCGCAGGAAGTCGATGCTCTTCTGTAGGATGGTAGACTTGTCCATCTTGCGGGTGTTGCCCGGCAACATGGTACCCAGTTCCTTGATGAGCACATTGAACTGGTCTCGCCTCTTCTTCTCCGACCTATTTCTAGAAACTCTATAGAAAGATAAAAAACAAAAACAAAAAGGTGGAAAATTCCACAATGGAAGCCAATTGTA
The DNA here is from genome assembly GCA_903798125.1 of Danio choprae. Taxonomy (NCBI): domain Eukaryota; kingdom Metazoa; phylum Chordata; class Actinopteri; order Cypriniformes; family Danionidae; genus Danio; species Danio choprae. Next base: position 3,188,344 of record CAIGQW010015581.1, on the reverse strand, counting down.
GACTTTAAGATAATAAGATAATAGCATAATTCCATTGCTATTGCAAAAGCTTTCAAAGTCGCAGTTGAGCTCTATCTAATCTCAGAGAAATCCAGCATTGCCGAGAGAAACCATTTCACGGTGTGGTGATTGTATACAGAAGACGAGGGTGAAGGCGTACACTCAGGTTTGAACAGTCATAACTAGGTCACACTTAAGTTTCTATTCCTGGTGCAAAAAACACTTCAGATATTCTACCACAAAAAAGGACTTGTCTATACAATCGTCTAGTGTAATGAATCATGTTTAAACCACTCTTGCATGAGATAATGGAATAAGGCAATATATCATTATAAGAGTTTGACTCAGGATAAGACAAAGGATATCGCTGTGAGCAATCAAAATCATAAAGTTTTACTTGTATAATCACCTTTTTGCTTTGTCCTTCTCATCTTCTTCCATCAACCCATCAAAGATACTGCTGTCATCCCTGAAAAAGAGCACAAGTAAGTGAAGTTAGACCAGCTTGCCCAAACCAAACCAATCAATGACAGTGTTTGTGATCATAACAGCCTTAACTGTGATAAAATTCCTGTGAACTGTGAAAGAAATTCCAATCCAATCTAAAATATTCATATGAGGCTGTTTAACATTTTTTTAATAGACTGTTCCCCAATATGTAATATTGAGAGACTGAAGCTTGTATGAGTATTTATTAGCTATTAATTCAACTAGAGTAAAAACATTTTTAGTATCACTGAGATATTGATAAAGTTCAAGTTTAACGTTTTGTTTTCAACTGAACTTTAACAAATTATTTAATAAAAACTTTAAATATATCTGTATATACAGTCAAGCTGAAATTATTCATACCCCTAGTTTTGTTATTTTAGATCATACTATTATTTTAAACTTCTTTTTTTTTTTTTTTTACATCAAAGGAACAGTTCATCCAAAAATAATATTTTTAACATCATTTTAAGTCAGGTTGTTCCTTTAATCAACATTTATGTTCGAAAAACATATAATTGAAATTATACTTTTATTACAAATTACAAATCAGACAACTAATCCACATAAATGGAGAGTTTTAATCCAAGTCTTTTTTCATTTTTCCAAACAACTGGTCAAAGAGAAAAAAAATAAGGCCAATGCTGTACATATTGTTCAATTTCTAGCACAAACTGATTGCTTCATTTCATAAGACCTCAATATGTTATCATCAAGAGCCATGCATATTTATTTAGTTTTGTCTGTATATGTTTTTTACTATTATTAAAAAAATAATATTATAAAATATTGGTATCCACTGACTACCTTTATAAACCATCTTTGAAGTGCAATTTAAGGACTTAACAAGTTTAATTAGGTTAACTAGGAAAGTTTGGCTAGTTAGGCAAGTCATTGGACAACAGTAGACAGAGAATACAAAAATATATATTTCTTAAGGGGGCTAATAATATTGACCTTAGCAGTTTTTAAATTACATAAAATATTCCAACCAAACTAAAAGATATAAGACCTTCTCCAGATGACAAATATAATAGGACATCCTCTGAAAAACATTACTTGGGGAAATATTTGAAATAAAAATCACATTTCATAAGCTAATAATTTTATCTTCCACTGTACATCCTGTATGGCCAGAGGGTGACTAAATTAACAGCAAATTTTCTTTTCTAAGTGAATATTCAATCTGGGAATATTTAATGGGGAAACATAAACATGACTCAACCAAGAAAATGCCAAGCCGTCTCTTTTGGCTACCCACAATATTATTAATCATAACTAGGTCAGGCAATAAATCATTGATTGAGATGGCAGAGGGTCAACGTTGGAGGTGACCGTGAGAGGCAGATATAAAAGCCTGTAGGGGTGCTGTGTGTGTGTGTGTGTGTGTGTGTGTGTGTGTGTGTGTGTGTGTGT
>CAIGQW010015581.1:3171267-3186429 GCA_903798125.1 Danio choprae | reverse complement strand
TGTGTGTGTGTGTGTGTGTGTGTGTGTGTGTGTGTGTGTGTGTGTGTATGAGAGAGTATATATTTAGACAGCCAGTGTTCTCTGACTCAGCTGCTTTGAGAGCACAAGACAGAAAGCGAGACCAGCTGGTCATGGCAGCAGATCTGAGGACAGTTTGTAACGGACGTGATTTGGGTTTGATTTCACAACTGATGTCATAGCAGCTTCTCAAAGCAATGCGGCTTTGGAAAGACATGAGGCTGAGAAAATGCCAGTTTACATTTCTGAATTTTTTAAGGTCATCTCAACACGACATGACAGTCGCTCTGTCATTTTTAGCCCTGATAATTGGTCGTTTGCACAGGGTGTGCGAACGTGTGTCTGTCTCTGGAAGAGCAGAGATCACAATGACCTTTCTTTCATTGTGTGCAATTAGAGTGAATGAGCGTTTTTAGAGATGCAAGTCAAACAAATGAGCTTGATGAGTGCAAACAAAAGGCTGATAATAATGTGCATTTTATTCAGCCACTAGGTGTCCATTACCAGCAGTTTTACACAAACAATCAAGAACTTGCCTCGGTTGATTTGCATTAAAGCTTGTGGGTGTGCGAGTGTGTGTTTGAATAAACAAAAAATATTGATGTAATAATTTCACATTATGTGGTCGATATTAATGGTGCAACTTTATTTTCAATTTTAAAAAATACAGGTACAATACACAGTTTTATAGGAAACACAGAAAAAAAGTGAACAAAATAAAGAAAACAACGTCTGACATGTAGTAGTGAGTTTAAAAATACACTGACGTCAATTGATTTGGCTGCCGAACAAAAAAAGATATTTATATCTGCTCTGTGAAATTCAAAGCCATCTGCTCGAAATGGTGGGCAAATACAATACGAGGAGGAATGATTAGCTAAAATAATTCAAACAGGAAAATTGAAGTTAGAAATAGCCAGAGAGTTTATATTTGAACATAATTTTACACTGCACTGCGAATACAGAAAACAACAGTACTATTATTGAGTCAAAACATTTATGAAATTGCTTGATGTTTTTATTACCTATTTAAATACAATGTTTGCAAAGGGCTCATATATATTTTTAAATAATAAGTCACTAACAATAAATAGGAATAAAATAATAAAACAGCCACTAAGGTTGAGTTTACACTATTTTAAAAGTATATGCTCAGTAGGAGTTTTAATGCTTTTGAAAGAAGTCTCTTTATGTTCACAGAGGCTGCATTTATTTGATCAAAAACAAATATTGTGAAATATCATTTCAAAACTAATAACATTAGAACTATATGTTGAAATTTATTTAAAAATAAAATGTATTCCTGTAATCAAAAAGCTGATTGTTCATCATCATTACTACATTCTTCCGTGTCAAATGATCCTTCCGAAATAGTCTAATCTGCCGATTTGATGATTGAAAACATTTCTTATTATCCAATAAGCAATTAACTTTAAAGAGGAAACTGAGCCACTTTTTCTGCATCCTTTTTATTTCATTTAATATTTGAAGTTAAAAATAAATTCCTATGTGCTACAGTACAGGCATAACCATTAGTGAGCTTTTTATTGTACAAAAATCAGAACATGACTATAACCGATTTTATATATAACAATTTTATATGCAAGCGTGACAGACATGCTAATAAAACACCCCCGATGTTTTGTTTTGGCAGAATCTTTTATTACAGGGCTCCTCCTCCTTCTGGAAATGGGCGGGGAGCAGCAGCTTATTTGCATTTAAAGAGAAACCCAAACAAAAATATTCTGTTTTTGTGTTAATTTAAAAATGGGCACCCACAGCATGCTATAAAAATAATCTCAGGGGTATTTTAAGTACACCTTCCGGGGACTCCTGAGACCGCTTTGGACCACACACACTCAGTCTTAATCATTGGCTTCTAAATGCGTCATTGCATCTGTCACTACAGCCTCGTGCATGACATGCTGGCAGCGTAAGAGCATGTGCATCAGCTCACGACTCCGAATGACCCCATTCCACACCTGTCTTTAAGCTCAAAGCCACCGCATCCAAAAGACCCTCCGCACAGTGACAGGACACGCATTAAAGTGACAGGAGAGCTGTAATTGTTTCCAAGACACAAACAAGTCCATTATTCACTACACACTTGCAGAGGGCATTTTTTTTCTTCTGACAGCTTTATGAAAACCTCGTTTTGAACACGAGACTCGTCTGCCTGTAATGATGCTAATTTGAGCAATTAGAACTAGAAAAATATGATGACCTACATTTGTGCTACAAAAACAATGCAGTGCTTGTGTATTAACATTGTGTTGCTCTCTCTCCGACACGCGCATATAGAGGATGTGGATGGCTGATCATTAACTTTAATAGTGTTTGTGTTGTGAGAGATGCAGGGAGATCTTTCTGGCTCCTGTTAAGCAAACACACCAACAGTACCACCACAACAATGCAATAAAGATGCCCAACTGATGCCAGCGATCCAGTTTCAGAGGGAAGTATTGATCACAAAGTATACACGGAGTATCACCGTGGCCTCAATTGAACCATAATTTTTATTATCGAAGTTGATCTGGATTAGAAAAAGAATAGCGTGTTTTATAGTGTTACGTTTAATTACTGCCAGTGGCAAATATTAAGAGCCAATATTTAAAAGGGAAGCTAAAAAGAAAAAAATTATCTATATTGGGGCAGAGGTGGACACATCAAGAATATTTTTATAAAAGTAATAAAGAAAAAGTAGGACAGTTCCTGCTAATTTATGAACTGTTGCCATTGTTTTCCAAATAAGATCCAAATGACAAATTCAAATGTATTTTTATACAACAATTTATATTCAGTCATCATTTACATTGGCATTTTAAGGTTTGGGATCAAAACTTTATTTATTTATTTATTAATTTATTATTATTATTATTATAATTAATAATAATAATAATAATAATAATAATAATAATAATAATAATAATAATAATAAGGAAAGAAATTAATACTTTTATTCATTAGGGAATGCATTAAAATGATCAAAAGTTACTGTAAAAAACTTATAAATTGATATGAAAAAGAAAAAATATATATATAATATTAATTTTAATAAAATAGAAAACAGTTCATTTAAACCACAGGTGTCAAACTCAGTTCCTGGAGGGCCGCAGCTCTGCACAATTTAGCTTTAACCCTAATTAAACACACCTGATCAAATAAACTGAGCCTTTCAGGCTTGTTTGAAACCTACAAGTAAGTGTGTTGAAGCAGGGTTGGAACTAAACAGTGCAGAGCTGCGGCCCTCCAGGAACTGGATTTGACACCTGTGACTTAAACTGTAAAAAACATATCATAATATTCATATTTTCAACTGAACTTTTCACAAACACGCAGAAAAATGCACCCGATTTTTTTTTTTTTAAATGTTACTCCATTTCAAGTTTGTTTCAATTCGGTTTAAATTTCCAATTTTTTGGAAAACCAATAAATATTTGTCCCTATTTTTTTTTTTTGTCCACATTAAGTAAAATGACCCCTTAGACTTCCATTAATTAATGAATTCTTAAAGCTTAAGTTATTACACAGTTTAAAATCTGTATTTACTTTAACGTTTCAAGACGCCCTGAGCTGGTCCACACACATTTGGCCTAGATTTGCTAAATGAAATGTTTATCAGTGGACATCAGAGATGTGGACTTGCGACTCCAGACTTGAGATGAAATGTCGACGTCTTATTGCTTGACCTGGCAAACACTACAATACTCAAGACTAACATTTACCAGTTTTGACAAGCACAATTACTCCAGAAAGCTGCAGACTGAACTTGACCCAAGTTGCTGCCAGACACAGTTTGAAAAACACCAAATACACTCCACAAAAGCAGCAGATTGTGACAATTCAAAACAGCAATAACTATACCAGATATCCCAGAGAACAATGTTAATGCCTGAACAAATTTGATTGGGAACACATGAAAAGCGATGAAGTCGATGGGTATTTAACAAGTAATGCTGAGACTAAGCTTTAGATTTTTTTTGTTAAATACAATTTGACATCAATTGCTTCACGTGCCCCATTTATGCATGTTAATATTTGAGCTTTTTTTTAATGTTTAAACCTGACAAACTATAAAATGAGATGAGACATGGATTTTCCTTCATAACTTGAAAATTAATGACACTTAAAACTAGAGAACCTTGACAAGAGAACAACATTTTTTCCTAAAGTCAGGCAAAATTCATTTATAAAGGTTAAAACAGCTTTCTACATATTCAAAAAAACACATGATAGATGTCACTGTGTGCTGAAGTCGAAATGCATCCATTTCCAATTTAAGGGCTTGGCAGTTTCACTTTGACTAAACCGTAAAGCAGGTAAGACCAGTCCCAAAACTTGTATAATTGCTTACAAATGACAAAACAGTCTGAATTTAAACTAAAAGCCTTATTATGGTATTAAATTAAAGATTTGCTGTAATTAAAGAAAGCATACAAGTTAAAATGGGGAAAAATTTGTTTTCTTGGAACTGGGATGTCAATCTGACAAAGAACTTTTGATTATGTGTTATGATATATATGAACATTTTAAATTTCACCAATGTTATAATATTTCACCCTAAACACACCCTTTCAATATCTCGGAAAACAAGACTTTTCTTGACTTAAAGATGTTTATATATTTGTATCATTCATTCATTCATTCATTTTCATTTCGGCTTAGTCCCTTTATTAATCTGGGGTCGCTACAGCGGAATGAACTGCCAACTTATCCAGCATATGTTTTACGCAGCGGATGCCCTTCCAGCTGCAACCCATCTCTGGGAAACATCCATACACACCCATTCACTACGAACAATTTTAGCTTAACCAATTCACCTATACCACATGTCTTTGGACTTGTGGGGGAAACCGGAGCACCCGGAGGAAACCCACGCCAACACGGGGAGAACACCGTGAGGCCATATTTGTATCAGAGGAGAAAAAAAATGTCCTTCTTCGATTTAAACTATAGAAAATAAATCAAGACTTTTAAAGACTTTTTTTTGAAACCCTCAGAAGTGAGTGGCATCAGTTTTTTTGATAAAAAAGTGCCTCTAAGCTCATATCAAAAGTGTGGGTATTAGATACCATATGTTGTATAACAAACATAATTTTAAAATGTTTTGATAGGTCTCAAAAGGTAAAAAGCAGGAATGCAAAAACTGCTTAATACTACTATTAATAAACATCGAATGGTTATGTTTTAATTAAATGTGAGAATTACATGTTGTTACATTACATGTTGTGCAATTTTGAGCATTTTACATTCACAATCAGTAAAGCTACTGCGAATTTATTCCAAACCAAATTTTGGTTAACTGTTCTTGAATTATGTTGGGTTTGTATTGTACTATTAAAAGTTTACATTTTATCTCCCTCATCTGTAAATAGGCAACCAGCAATAGTAAAGTATGTACATTTCAAAATAAGAGTCCAGGTGCATTATTGGCAGCAACAGAAATAAAAGTCCTGCTACAGTAAATTGTTTTACCTGGTTAAAACTATGCAGATCTGAGATTTTAATTCATCAGATAATATTTTAATTATTGTAATATAATAGTTCATTACAGTGGAACTATTTCCTATAAATAATTTCAGAGATATTAAATAGAATTTGAAGCAGAAATAACTGGTATTTTGTGTTATAATAAATAAATAAAGGATTTTACTAATAAAAGTCTCCTTATATCCTTTTATTGAAGAAAAACACATTATCTGATACATTATTTGACATTTTTATTGGGCCCTTAAAGTTTTTTTAATACACTCATAATTTTTTTTAAACAAGAACCACATGTGCTCCTTTAGAAATAAGTGATCGCCAAGCCCTGGTGTAAAATGGTAAGACATTATTTTGCAGTTATTGAACACATGCTTACTATTTTAATAACAGTGAATCATGCTACTACAAGCAACTAATTCATACAAGCAATAACTAGCAAACCCTATTTATTACCCTATACCTTAGTTTTATAATTAACTCCTATCAAATGTTCTTTTTTAATCAACATTTACCATTTTTGTATTATACTATATATTTAAATAGAACATGTCACATGACATACAGCTTATAGTATGTTGTCCTGCAGTTTAAACAGATTCAATGATTATTTGAGGTACATTTCAACAAGTTTTACTTTAATTTAGAAGAACAAAATGGTAGTGAATGAACATTAGAAGATATGTTGAATTAAGAATGTCATTTAGAGAACTTGGCTATATAGCAAAAAAGACTTGTCAGATTTTCAGATATATTTTTTATATTCATTTTTAGATAATACAACACCAATGTTTTAACTTTAAAAATATTAAAGGTGCCAAAGAATGTTAAACTGTATATTCCCAGGCTTAGTTGAATAATAAGAGTTCAGTGCACAGAAATTGTGAGCCTCAAGCCTCGTTTTCTCCTCATGCAAAGCTCTAAATGACAATAATTTTCATTTGAATCTAGGAGATCACTATGTTACTTTGAACAAAAGCATTTGCCAAATGATTAAATGTAAATTAATAGTGTACACTTTTTCTGTCACAATCTGTAAGTCAAGAAAACGTCATGTATGAAGAGCCACTTAAAGCTTGCACAGGTCTGTGAGACAGGGGGATTTACGGCCCTTAAAAAGACACAGATTCACTGAATAAGAAAAGAAAATACAGATTTTGCAAGTGCCATATGGTGATGGTTTTAAGTCCCTGTTTTCAACCGAAGGTGCCATCTCCAGTTACTTCACCTGGAAACCTTGGAGGGAGGAAAATAGAGCTGCTGCTCTATTGAGCATGGCGTTAATCCAGAGATTAGCTGGAAAAAATTCCCCACCGCCGCCACACAACCGCTCGTCTCACTGTCACTCAACAGGCTCAACCAGTTAGAGAGCAGCTGCTCTCGATGAGGCTGGTCAGAGTGGGCATGTCTAATGCCAATCCATTCACCACTGTCGCTATAGCAACCAGCCAGGGGTGTGTTACATCTGCATGTCAGACGTGCAGAAAGCCATTTATGAGCAGAGATATTAAGATTTTGGTCACATTTTATTTTAAGGTATGGTTCTAGCTATTAACAAACCATTAACTAAGACTTTTAGCTTAATATATAAATAATTTTCAGCTTATTAAAGGCTATTAAGGCAGTAGTTTAGGAAGGATTAGGGATGTAGAATAAAATCATACTTTGTAAGTCTGTGTGAACTGTAAGTTGCTGAGACTTTTATTTCAGTATGTTGATTTACTTCTAACTGAAATAAAACATTGCGTAATATAGGGCAGGTCTTCTTTTGAGCACCATTCCCACATAGCGAACTAACGGTATTACCAGATTACCAAAACAAACATTTCTTTCAATGTTAAATTGCAGGGATTAATTGTTCACCTAAAGAATAACAATGTGTGCAAGAAGAAAACAAAACATTGTACATTTTGATTTCACACAGACTTTAATAATAAGCAGGTAATAAGGCAGTGGTTAAAAGTCAAACTAAACTAAAGTGTTACCAAGATACTTTAATGGATATACATTATATATTTTTCATACTGATTTAAACTAAATGTTTGGTGGACTGAATTTTAGCTCAAAATACACCAACTAACCCCATTATAGACTGTAAAATCTGCCACTATTTGGGTGTGAGCAAAAAACCCACTGTATTTGCATATGCCCCTTTAAATGCAAATTAACTGCTCCTTTTTTCAGGATTTCAGCATTTATACACTAATCTGACAGAGACAACAAAACAAGTGAATCAAGTTAAGCCAAATTGTCAGAAATTACCAGCAGAGGATTAAAGCCATACATGATCAAACCAAAGTCTGGTGAGATGATGGAGAGGAAGAGGTTACTTCTAGACTGAACCAAAACATTTCTGAATGGTTAGTGGATATATTTATGTTGTTGTTATGGAGTAAAGTTAATACAACTCATCGACTACCATGTTACTGCTTTGTTCTGATGTGCTGCCCTCTGCAAGCCAACATTACCCTAGAAGTACAAGTGTCTTATCTTTTCAGAAACTGTAAAATGTCTGTCACCTAATACAGTAAATAATAAGTGTTCGTTTATGAACTATGCTGACAGTGAGTGTTTTTGGTATAAAACTAACAATGGAGTGTTTCTGATGCAAAGTGTTCAGTGCATCTGTAACTGTAAATATGGTTAGTGTGTCCAGCTTTTAAATGAACTAAATATACGACCACCTGGAAATAATGATGATGTTTAGCTATTTTATTGTCATACTGAGGTATTGTGACTGTTCATAGAATCAATTTGTCAGAGAATTGTTTGAGGTCAAGAAAGGACTTACCGGTCTATGCTGGAGGTCATTTTTGTTGTGTGTTCAGGGTCGCAGTTGTAGAGAGAGGACCTTTAAGCGTGAGGTAGACATTTGTACATTAACCTGAAAAATAGAAAAAGAAATTATAAATACAGAATATTTTAAAGAATATTAAATACATACTAAAATTAAATAATAAATGTAAAAAAAAAAAAATTATTAAAAAAATTAATTAAAAAAAGTAATTAAAAGGAAGATAGTTAGTTAAACTAAGTAAGTTTAAGTATTTACTTTACGCTTTACAAGAAAATAAACCCTGAAATAAATTAAGTAGATAATCCATGATATTTTCAGGTATCAACTGCAGCATAACATTCAGAATTAAAAATATTAGGCATTTGATACATTTCAGCTGCAGAATCTAAATATATTCAACAAATTAACACACATATATGTTGTTGTTTTTTTCACACATATTGTTTGTTATTTTTTCTTTTAATTTTTGTTCACATTCACAAAAAATGTGTCTGTGTCTGGAAATGCAAGATGCAGCGTTTAGAAATGGTTATGCAATGTTGCCATTGTAATGCCAACTTGCTACTGTAAACAAAAGCTTGTAATGCTTGTAATGCTTGCCTTGCTTGTAAAAGATCTTGGTAACACCTTATTTTGATGGTACATTTGAGTATTAGTAGACTGCCTAATATCTGTTGATACTGCTCCTTCAACAGACATTTAACTGACTATAAGAAACTTTGCAAGTTCATGTCAACTTACACTAACCCTAACCCCAACCCTAACCCCAACCTAACAGTCTACTTATAATCTAATGAGAATTAGTTGGCATGTAGATGCAATGTACCTTAAATTCAACAAAAGGACCATCAAAATAATCTGTGACCAAGATCTTTTTTCTTGACACTGTGTTTTAAAAAAGAGGCGCTCGTGTGTGAGACAATGAAAAAGACGCAAAAGTATAATGGTCACGCACATCCATCAAGTGTGTTTACACAGAACAACAATGGAAAATAAACCTCATCTTGAGTCCTTTCTCTATAAACACACTGACACAAAATAGCAGTAATTGAACCTGTTGTTATAGATGGACACATTGCTAGCATTTTCATTAAGACATATTTCAGTTTTGAAGCTAGTTGTTTGGAACACCAAACAACTAGCACAGACAAAACCCAACCTCGCGTTGGCTCACATCTGGTTCCATCTTGACCAATAAGTTGCCCGTTAACACACCAAACGCACAAAAGCCAACTAAAACGAGAGATCGTTTTCTATAACTGCGTAGGAGGAGGATGTGTCCTTCCGGACCCGTTGCTGGCAGTAGACCAGTGTGACCTGGTCATTCGCAATCAGAAAACCGAACTTCTGGCGTACTTAAACAAAGCACCGTTTAGTACCATTATCACAGTAATTGTCACTCACCACGGAGGGATTTGCTCCTGCAAATATGTCTAATAATCTAATAATCCATATCATTTGAGAAATATTTGAGAAATGTAGTGATATGACAGCCGGCCTCTTTGTGTTGCTTCTTGACTTGAATTGTTTACTTGCTATACAACTTCACTACATCACACTTGTGCTCTGATTTGCTGCTGAATAACCAGTCAAAGCATTTTCTTCAGCTGATGGCGATTCTGTATGCTGAATTGGGTCAACAAGCTACAATGTAAACCCGGCAAAAGCAATGTGTGGAACATGCTGAATCGGGATAACGAGCTCCAACGCCACCACTAACGAGAGGAGACGTGTGGAACATACCAAACTAACTAGTCGGACCCGGTCGGCCTGATGTGTCCCGGCCCTTAGGAGAGAGTTGGGCTCAACCTTTGAAAGTTTAATAGTCTCCTAATTATAAAGTTTTATTTTTTATTATTCTTCTTATTTTGTACTTTTGTATCACAAGATTGTGTCAAAACACTTCTGCCTGTTAAAAATACACAGAACAAAATCGAGTGCTTGGGATTTGTTGCTGAACCAAACCATGACACCGAAACTGAGGTATGTACCGAACTGTAAATTTTGTGTACTGTTACACCCCTAATATACTGTGCTAACAGCAGAAAGAATGGTACTTTGTAAAAGTATTTTGTCTGCTACTTTTGACATCCTTATTTTGCTCTATTGTAGCTAACATTGCCCCGGAGGTGATATTGTCATCTCCAGTAAGATGAATTGCTTGTGTTTTTTCTAATTTGTTAGTCATTTTGGATGAAAGCACCTGTTGAATTATTAAATTAAGAAGTAACAATGATGCATGAGGCACAAACACTTTAATTATTGATTGAAAAGTAGACGTACCTCCAGGCCTGCCTGCAGTAATGAAGGAAGAGAGGAGCTCTGGAGAGGACAATAGAGGACAGACAGATAGACAGATAGAAAGTGAATATGAGTGTTTCTGGGAATCTGAGGTCAAGGCAGAAAAGCCTGCTGAGGGTCCCGGTGGGGTGTATGAGCTTTCAGTCGGGTGTGAGACTGGAGGCACCACATGTTAGCACTGCACATCTCCTGAAGAGAACACAGAAAAACACAAACAATCTGAGTTGTCGCCATACATTTTAGATGTCAGGACAGTAGCATGACATATACAGTTGAAGAAAAAAAAAAAAAAAAAGATTACATATAACAAGTAAAACAAATTATATATTACAAATTAGTTAGCACTTGGGAAATATTTAAATAATTAATTTCACAGGAGAGCTATTAATTTTGGCTTTAGCTGTAAATTTATTGGCATTCAAAAATAGTAGTTGGGACAATTTTTCAAAAATGTATTTATTTTCATACTTTCTTTTTTATTTTGAATTCATCTCAAATTTACATTTACATTTTATATTCATTGTGCGGTTTATAATGATGTATATGATTCGGTTCGGTTTTTAACCCTTGGTCATACTTCAGAAAAAAACATTTTTACTAAGAGACCAAAATCTAATATTAATAATCTAATATTTATACAACTCTGGTCCTGCTTTTACACATCAGCTGAAAAGTTACAAATTGTAAATCATTGAGACTGAAAACAGAATAGCAGATTTCGTACACAAATATGAATGGAACATCTCACTGTATATCTCCAAATAATATATCTCATCAGAAGTCAGATGATATTTATTAAATGCTTCGTTTTATGATCAAAGATATTTATTGGGGACAAAACATACAACGCACCGCAATAATGAATTCTAAATGTATTAAAATACTCTTCTTTTAACATCATTTTTAAAATTCAACTCTTCTATAGCTGACAAGAAATAACTCGCAGAAAAAAAACTGAATTGCATAAAATAGCTTAATTTAAACTCACTTATGTCATTATTTCTGTAATAGCAGCAATGCTCCTGATCCACCGTAAATGTGCTGTTAAATCTGCTAAAACACAAAAAGAAAACAGACATTAGTAACAAAAACAGATAGATCTGCATTAAAAACAGAGAAAATAATGATATATTAGCATAAATGGCAATAAAGAGTATATAGACAAAATAATACAGTGCTCAACATAAATCTCTCACAAATCTCTCATTTAAATTAATATTTTCTATAGGAAGCTTTACAATATTATACTTGTGAATATACATTAGATTAGTCAGTACTGAAGCCAAATCTGGAGAAATAACTTATGATAATGGTCCAAAATTAATACACCCAAATGTATATGTTAGGGGAAAATATATATATATATATTTTTAATTTTTCAAAAGAGCAAAATTCAAGAGAAACAAAAATGAATAAGATTTTGTTTAAATTTTTTAGTTTGTCATTTTTTTCCCAATATTTCACATTAATTAAAATGTATTATCTTTCTATTTCTAAAGATGTTCGGTGACCAAAATATTAATTTAATAAATATATCCGTTTAATAAATCTGTTTTGTTCAAATGCACCAAAATTCATTTTCACCGTAGCACCTGGAGGAAACACAAGCGAACACGTGGAGAACATGCAAACTCCACACAGAAATGCCAACTGACCCAGTCAGGACTCGAACCAGCGACCTTCTTGCTGTTAGGCGACAGTGCTAACCACTGAGCCACCATGTTGCCCATGCACCAAAATATATTACCTATTTTCACTGAGAAATGGATAAAAATATAAATTTTCAAAATGGGGTGTACTCATTTATGTTGAGCACTGTGCTGTATATCTGAATTCATAAATCCAGGCATTCAGGTTTTAAATTGGTTAAACCTTTGGCCATAGATTATCATTAAAAAACAAATCCAATAGACCCAATTTACTTAAAAGGGTTTTATGAACACATTTTAACCAACTTTTATACACATTTTAACTAATTTTAACCACATTTTTTTTTAAATTAGAGAGACAGTTAAAGGGTTAATAAAGCCATCACTTTGACCCCCTATTGTGCCCGTGAAGGGTCATGACCCGAAAGTAAACTCATTATCATGGCAAACAAAAACCCTAATCTCTGCCAGAGTCACAATGACAGTTGAGCTGGATTATTGACCGCAGGACTGATGGTTCTGTTGATCCTAAAATAACCGGTTCAGAACCACTGTGTCACTGTTGACAAGGCCACAGATGTTGTGATGTACTGCCAAGTCTGATAGACGACCTGGCAAGACTTTCTCCACCAAAGATAAATATTCAATACTGTAAACGCAGGGCCAGAGTTCAGCTGTTCTGAGAGTAGAATGAGGACAGGACAGAGTAAAGGACGTCACTGGCCAAAACTGATAAAGGCTCATCTCACTGGACTGACCACAGACTAGTTTACCTGACGGGTGTTTATTTTTAAGAGTTTGCTCAGTTATAAATGAAAATCCTGCCATCATTTACTTGCACTCATTTTGTTGTATACATGTACAAGTTTTAAAAATTATAAAAAAATAAATCAATACATCCCCTTTTCCCACTTTTAAAATAAAATAAAATAAAAATCCTAATTTAAATGTGTGATTTTAGTGTTTGCTAAAAAATGAAAGAAAAACATTCTTCCACCCTCTTACCCATCTTATTGAATGAAATGTGTCTTGTTTATTTACTTATTATTATATTTAACATGGGCAGCACGGTGGCCCAGTGGGTAGCACAATCGCCTCACAGCAAGAAGGCCGCTGGTTCGAGTCAGTTGGTGTTTCTGTATGGAGTTAGCATGTTCTCCCCGTGTTCGCGTGGGTTTCCTCCGGGTGAAGATTGAGATAGCATAAAATGTGCATCATGACAATTTTGATTAAAATGAAAATATATTTATTACATTATTGAATGATAAATAAAAAATGAATGAATGAAATTGAAAGATTTTGAAAAAGAATAAAAGCACTAGGGCCTCACAGTGGCGCAGTGGGTAGCACGTTCGCCTCACAGCAAGAAGGTCGCTGGTTCGAGCCTCGGCTGGGTCAGTTGGCGTTTCTGTGTGGAGTTTGCATGTTCTCCCTGTGTTGGCGTGGGTTTCCTCCGGGTGCTCCGGTTTCCCCCACAAGTCCAAAAACATGCGGTATAGGTGAATTGGGTAAGCTAAATTGTCCGTAGTGAATGGGTGTGTGTGGATGTTTCCCAGAGATGGGTTGCAGCTGGAAGGGCATCCGCTGCATAAAACATATGCTGGATAAGTTGGCGGTTCATTCCGCTGTGGCGACCCCAGATTAATAAAGGGACTAAGCCGAAATGAAAATGAATGAATGAATGAATAAAAGCACTATTATTGTCTTATGCATTCCTAATTGTTATTTCAATATGTACCAACACATTCAAATAAATTAATCTAAATTTAATTAATAAATAAAATAAATACATCTAAATAAATAAAATTATTAAAATTAAAATTATTAAAATAAAACAATAAGTCAAATTTAATAAATGTAAAATAAACAAAAATGTAAAAATTTTTTTAGTAAAAATATTTTTTAAAAATAAAATTACAGTAAGAATGTATATATAATAAACACATATGCATAAATGCATGCAAACAAATAAACTGACTAGACCAATTGCTTCCATTAATGTAATATATTTTCATAATACTTGCACTTTTGTTCTAAACTCAGTTCATGTCTGCACTCTGCAAGAAGAAAGTGATGCAAGTACTTGGGGTGAGTCCTAATGAAGCAGTGTTTCCTTGAAAGATGCGGGACATGAGCGAGGAAGAGCCTGTGTGCTCTTCACACGCACGCACGCACACATGCACACACACGCATGCACGCACACACACACGCACATACGCGTACGCACACACAGCACACAAACAAACAACACACACACACCCCTCAGGCCACAGCTAAATATAGCAGCGCTGGTGCCGTATTGCCTTCGCATCATTCATATTAGGTTTCCATGTCTTAAACCACAGTGATCAATGGCATCCTGCTCTTTTCATCAAGATGGTAAAGAAAGAAACAGGCAGAACAATGCATGTGATGATCATGTAAGAATTTATACAACTTCACAAAGTGCCGTGACCCAGTTAAGCTCCTCAATAACCACGGGATCATGATAAACACTGGGTCAAAGTGTGTGTGCTGATCAAGATCACTACTATCAACACACTGCAGCTCACATGTCTAATGGTCACAAATGCCGTTACTGTTTTTATGAAAATAAAATAAAGTTAAATAATAAAAAAAAAAAAAAAAATGGGATTGTTAACCTCATAAAAGCATGTTTCTTAATATTATTAAATGATTATTATATAATATTTTATGATTATGTATTTTATGTAAAAAAGTATTTAATTAATAACAAGCTAAACTTATTTATTATGTTTTATAATTTCAATAATAATAACAATAATAATAATTCATTCATTCATTCATTCTTTTTTATTTCGGCTTAGTCCCTTTATTAATCTGGGGTCGCCACAGCGGAATGAACCGCCAACTTATCCAGCATATGTTTTACGCAGCGGATGCCCTTCCAGC
>CAIGQW010015581.1:3146434-3161267 GCA_903798125.1 Danio choprae | reverse complement strand
AAAAAAAAAAAAAAAAAAAAAAGACTAAATCACATGCATAATAATATTATCATTATATATATGTTTGGAAAAACATCCCTGGTTGAACGGCATCTAATCAGTCAAACTACTTCTTTTCTAGAAGTTTACTATTTCTAGTAAAATGTCTCACTGCAACAAACATAATCCTCATTAGGGCTGCACGGTATTGGAAAAATATGACATTGACATATTTTGTTTTGCTGCGATATATGTTGCGATATGAATAAAAGTTTACCAGAAGATATATATAGCTCTACTTGCAAGGAAATGATTAATTTAGATTGACTGGGATAATCAAGTCTTTTTCTATGGCGTGCATCTGCATAAGTTATTATAAATAACAAGCAAAAATAAATAAACCAAGAGTGCTTAATGGTTCTCTGAAGAGTCTAACAGTATTTGAGTACAGAAATTAAACAATCAAATGTAAAATAACATGGTCATCATTGTATACATAATACAAAAATAAATCTTTATATTTTAATCTTTAATAAACAATCTAATCCTGCGATGTGACTATTACAGATACACAAATTGCGATATTGATGCTCAAACGATATATTGTTCAGCCCTAATCCTCATATTACTGACTGTCTCCATACAGTCTTAAGATCACCAAACATGGCTTTTCTGTTCCCTTTCCATCCAAATCCATCTAAAATTTTTCACAGCAGATTTAATAAATGCATGCAAGGTGCCTACACATTCTCACTCTCTTTTTTTTCCTCTTCTCTCCCTCAGATCGAGTCTCTACAGGCTGTGTGTGTGTGTGTGTGTGTGTGTGTGTATGTGTTATCTCAGATGTAGGTCAGTGAAGCTCTGAGGATGTGAGTCATTCCGGCATGGATCTTCGGAGCAGCTCCACACGCACAGAGACGCCAGCGTGACAACGGTGCCCATCGGCAATGCCATAGCAACCACTCTCACCAAGCGGGATAAAAATAGACACGCTGAATTCCTCCACTGCAGAGTTTCCCTGTCATATCCTCTCTCAGCATTTTCTCCATTACTCATGCACAATCATCAAAAAAATCTCCTCAAAAGAAAAAAAAAAGAAAAAAGGTTCTTCAAACTACTTGTGCATGACTTAAAGGAGTGGTCAATCAGCTATTAGTGATGGCTTGAGAGTATGTGTGAACCGTAACATTATTTTTCATAAATTTTCACATGAAGTTCCTCCCTCAGAAAATACATAACGAGCTCCGATTGGTTCGCTGGCCCAGTGTGTTCTGATTCTGTCACTGCTAAGTGCATGTTGAAGGAAACACCATTCCAAGGGGCGGAGTTATAAATATTATGGTTTGTCATGTTACAAACTCAGCCTGAAGATCAATGTAGACCCTAACAGCTGTTCGTTTAAGAATTTGCCTTTCAAAAAAAAAAAATCTCCATTTGCATTGATCTTTGAGCATTGAAATGTTCCAATGCTGTTAATGCTCACAACAACACTACACACTTTTTAACTACAGTTAAACGTGTAATCTCAAAACTTTGATATACAACCAAATGACTCGAAGATCAAATTTATACTTGTCCCCACAAAAATATTAGAGACACAAATGTGTAAAAAAAATACAAATAAAGGTTAATACATTTTTGTGTTTAGATTAGTGTAATATGTTTTTTTTTTTTTTTTTTTTTGCACAACTTTCTGGGTAGTGGATGCATAGTTCCCAGCAGGCTTTGCATAGTACTGCATTACGATGGAAAAATGTCAAATGTAAAAATAACTGTAATCACGTGTGCAAGCAGCAGCACTGTTTTATCATATTAAGTACATTTTAAGGTTCTGTTATAATGCTGCTTTGTGCAGTCTCAAAAAACCCACAACATAAAGCGTTTTTGGTGTTTTCATGTTTTCTATAAAACCAAAGGCGACGACATCATTCGTATGACAACACAGGACTGTTATGGCTTAATTTACCGAATCTGAACATTCTTCAAAACATTTGGGACAATTTAAGTACACATATCAGCAAAATATACAACGCTGTTTTAGTGTTGTTGTTTTTTGATATTTTAATGACAAAACCCTACACAATGTGCCTTTAAGTAAAGACTGTTTATAGTTGAATCTTCACATATTTTGTACATTTAGAAGAGTTTCGATTAGGCTAAGTTTCGAGGTTACAACCACTGTATAAAAGAGAAGCACTCATGTTTAGGATGCTGGCGTCTTTATTAAAAACCACAATGTTTGTCGTTTCACTCAATGAGCAATTACTGTGCTAATGCCAGTTCTAAAATTAATCTCTCCTTACTTGACCAGCCCATTTGTTACATATAAAAACAATAAATATTATTAAACCATTTGTTCTGGTTGTATAAAATTAAGTGATACAGATTGATTGGTTCAATAAGAGTAAACTAAAAAGTGTTTGAATTAAATTCTAAACAAAATTCACGATTTGACCTTGCTGGTTTAAAATGAATAGTTATGCTATTAGGTTGTACTTATAGATGAAGTTGAAACAGCATCATTCAAATGTGGGGAAATGCGTGTCATAACTATATTTAGTATATATAGAAGGAAGGATATATATTAAGTTACATCAAGAATTTATTTTTGGAGTACAGCTGAAAGAAAAAAATGCCTAGTGTGCATTAAAAATGACGAGGAATCCCTTATGCACAAATGTGCAGCGCAGTGATTCCCTCACTCAGGTTTGAAGACCGGGTTTCCATTTATAGCTCAGCTCGAACTCTCCTCTCACCTTCACACAGTCTACGTCAACACCACCTTCCCTGGAAAATTGACATTGTCCTTTTCTAGTGACAGATTTGCTTATCTTAAGGTGCAGTTAATGTATAGATACCACTGTCAACTGTATTTGAAGCATATATTTCCTTAACCTGAAATGACTTTTAAGTATGGAAAGGTGTGAGATTACTCATTCAATGCAAACTCTATTTGCATGTCACACCCCTGCACAGCTTTATTAAAACAGAAATGCTAAAATAGATGGCATATCAGTGGGGAAGTGCTGTTAATAGGTCATAAATAGATTATTTTCGACAATGTTTGGGATAATATGAACGACAATAAAATAAAATACAAATGATAAATTACATTACAAATTGTTATTCTTCTTCTTCTTATTATTATTATTATTATGCCACACAAATCATTACATTTCTGGAGTTTTAAATAATCAAAATTCTGGTTATTGGATAACACTACGCAGGGCATAACCTACACGCCATGCTATGTGCAGTGCCGCAGAAAGGGCACGGAGGGCACATCTGCCGCAGCACATTTACCAGGAAAAGGTGTGCTCACACTGCAAACAAACACACAGCAAAGCCTTCACATGAGTTCAACAGTCAAGGACAACTCTGAGGTGTTGATTCATTGAAAGCGCCTCAACACTGCAAGAATGAAATGTGGCAGAGATGCCACTATACAAGGATATTATTCCTGATTTATTTATTTATGTTTACTTTCCGTAAACAGAGAAGACAATAATGTAATTGCTAAAATCTTGAGACATATAGAGAATTGAGGAAGTGAGGAGTTGCAAAAATACAGACAAACTTTCGCCTAGTTTAGTGACAAAGTCTAAGATCAAAATGATCAATTAGGAATTACAATTTCCACAAATTTACTGATATTTACTGATAGGCTGATATGTATAGGAAATATACTCTCATTCCTGCAGATCAAAGAGATACAGTTCAGGATCTGCACCAAAAAAATGTTTTGAAACATCTCTCACAAATGCCTCCGTGGTTGCAAGGCACGCTCCCTGTGTAATCAGGTGGTCACATCGGTTATGTTGACACTGCGTAATATCCCTGCCTACTGCAGCCATGGTACGGCAGCAAAGTTCCTTCATTATTTTGACTTTCTGTCACTTAGTACACCATGTACCTACAGAAGAGTCCAGCTTTAAATGGGAAATTAACAAAACTCTTTGGTCATTTTTGAGCGAGATGCTAACAGTCTAATCCGATTCAAAGATCTACGCTAAGCTGAGCTAAAAGTGCTCTCGCCAGACCTGGAAATTCACTGAATGTTTGTTTTTTTTTTCCACAAAGATTTATTTTTGTCATTGTTATCACATGACAGTTGATATGGACGAGAAGATGGAGAGAAAAAGAAGGGGATGGAATAGGGAAATGCCCAAGAGTTAGGATTTGAACTCAGGCAAAACACAAGCAAACATATCAAAAGAAAAAATGTGCTATCTGTAAATAAATAATTAGGATTGTAAAAATTTAACATAATTTTTTATGAATTAATTAATGACTAATACACGTGTCAATAGTGCCGTTTCAACTATGTCTACATCCACGTGAGCAAAATGTATTTGTTACTGTGTGCTTTTCGTCAAAATGAGCATAGGATATTGTGCACTTTAAGGAAAATCTGGAGAATGCAAAAAGGCCAATGATAACTAATGAATGTCCATGTCATATTAAAGGCTGATTTAGTCATCATCAGCCAACATTATCAGTCTTTACATACATCACATCAACCAAATTTCATATTACATGTTCTTGCATCTGCATGTTTCATGTGTTAAGACGTCCATGCTTAACCGACTGTCGATAAGGTATATTGATTTAAAGGATCATTGACAACTAAACAAGATTAATCATTGGCATTCCTACTATTATTAAACACACACACAGCAGAGATGACACACACTCTACATTTACTAAGAAATCACACTTACTCCCCTCCAGCACTTCCTGCAGTCATAAACTCGCTCACACACAGACAATGTCAGGGTGAAACTGAAGTGATGAGATGCTTCAGTAGATGCAAGCAGTAAACACATCTATCTAATGAGTTCTCTAATATCCAAACACAGAGGAGAGATGTTTATATAAACAGTGCCAACACTTCAGCCATGAAACAGTACACTGTCATACCCAGAAAATTTTCCACACTGCATTCAATAAATCATGGATATTAGTGGGTCGGCAGCCAAAAATAGAATACGGGTCTGTTGTGGCTGTGGGAAATAAAACTATGCTAAAAGGCAATATAGAAAATTAAACCTTGTATAGCAAGTCAGCAAAATTTAAGGTTTTATACATTTTATTATGATTTGAATTGTGCATGCTCTTCTACTATTCTTATAGTTTTATTTCTTCGGTCTAAAAAAAATAAAATGACTTTTTGTTTTCAAGCTTTATAAAAATAAAATAATAGTCCCTGGACAGTTTTTAAGCTTCAAGTCACCCAATTGATATTTAAGATCACTTATTTATTTCTAAGTACTCATGGTCATTTCTGAGTAGTACTCTTGGATAATCTCGCTGCTGATTATCTGTCTTGCACGTGATAATCACCAAAGTAAAGGTCATTTCTGTTTCCTCCAGGACATTTTATGCCACCACACCCTAGTTTCCCAGGGTTAGAGTCCCCGTTTTCAGCTCACAATCAACCTCAAGCCCCTGTGCCTTGATCTCACAAAAGCTCCCTTTGTTAGAGTGAATGTCCAGCAGTCTGCAGAGAGGAAAATGTCTGAGCAATGCTGCTTTCCACTGGCAGGGCCTCACCACGCAGCTGGCAGGGCCCCACGGCGCAGCTGGCAAGAGGCCCCACGGTGAAGTTGCTGTTGGTCTGGTCTTTCAGAGGAGCGGCAAGAAGCCAAACACTGGCAGAGACGCCAAGTGGGTCAGTCGTGGTCCTAGCCAGAGAGCGCCCGAGAACGGAGGGAGGATAAGAGGCAAAATAAGGTGACTTATAAAGATGTCAAAATTACTTACTTTTTCCAACTTACTGTGGAGATCTAAAGTCGTTTATGCTGGTGATTGATTGTTTCACCTCAGCGAGCATATGGGCCGAGAAACGAAAGAAAGCTAATGCCTCCAAAGCTCAATCGAAAACAGGTTTGCCCAACACTCCCCCATCTGCCACTGTTCAGTCAGAGAGAGTCCCGTCTCACAACACTGGTTAAGCAATGAAGTTGAGCTGGTAGCGATGCTCAAAAGTGTTTTCAGAGAAGGTAACCGATGAAGGTGTTTTTGTTTTAACTAAAAATATATACCAAGAAGAATATTTTAGGTTGGAGGAACTGAATCGCCATCAAATCAGGTATTTCATAAACCAAGTACCAGCTAACAAAAAAGGTTAATTAAAGAGATTGTTCGCCCAAAAATGAAAACGTTTCATTATTATTTTGGACACTAAAGATATTTAGAAGCTATTGACATCCCTACTAGGAAAAAAGAACTAAGGAAGACAGCATTTGTGCACAAAGGCACGTCACAAACTTCTGAGATGGCATAATGATTTAATCATGTATAAATAAATAGAGAGAGCTTTGATGATTACCAAGTGATTATTTGCTTACTACAATGCTATCGAATAGAAATGCCATCAAAAGTGGGAAAATGCTATCAAAAATGTACATTTACACATAAAAGCACACCTAAACAGTGCTTCTTCGGAAATCGAAAGCAATGGATTGGGAGATTTTATTGTAAAGGACAGATCTATGCTGCCTTCAAACCTTGCTACCTCCAGAGAAAGGAAGTGAAGCAGAATTTGCATTCGGACATGCCTTAATGCCTTCTTACCTTGGAATGCTGCCTCCGAAAACAGCACCAGATGCATCCAATGGCTACAGGTTTTTAATAATCTTCTAAATGTCTTCTTTTGTGCTCAACAAAAGAAAGAAACCCAAACAGGTTGGGTACAACTGAAGGGGTGTGTAAATGTTGACAGAATTCATTTTTGGTTGAACTATCCCTTAAACGGAATCCCTTTAATTTTACTACCTGTATATTTTTCTCCCAGTTCATCATACACTTACTTTCATGTCTTATGGCCAAATGGGATGAATCTTGTCTAAGAGCAGCGAAAACATATGCAAATGCAACCAAATGTCATGCTAATGTGACCAAGTGTAAATCTGTTGTTAGGATAATACATTGTTAGATTTCACTCCCCAGTGATTGAGATTAAGTTTTGCTTTGATGTAATTTCAATGGTCCCCTCAATTGATTGAGGGTGTCTTGACAGCTCAGGTAGCGACTCCTCCTGTTCATGTCAATGGCAGACATGAATATGATGCACCATAAACTCTAGTGTGTAAAGAACATGATTAATCATCACTTGGCTGAGAGGCCAGTGTTTCTCTTAAACACATAAAGAGAGAGAATGTGTGTCTCACATTCCACAGAAAAAAGAGAAGCTTCATGTAAATTCATTCATTCATTTTCATTTCAGCTTAGTCCCCCCATCAATCCGGGGTCGCCACAGCGGAATGAACCGCCTACTCATCCAGCACATGTTCGAAGCAGCGGTTGCCCTTCCAGCTGTAACCCATCACTGGGAAACATCCACACACTTTCATTAACACACATACACTACGGACAATTTAGCTTACCCAATTCACCTATAGCGCATGTCTTTGGACTGTGGGGGAAACCGGAGCACCCGGAGGAAACCCACGCCAACACGGGGAGAACAAGCAAACTCCACACAGAAACACCAACTGACACAGCCGAGCCTTGAACCAGCGACCTTCTTGCTGTGAGGCGAACGTGCTACCCACTGCGCCACCGTGAGGCCCTTTTCATGTAAATTATATTCCTTATTAATTTTTGTTGTAAAAATTATATACCATCCACACACTTGTTTCAGCAAATCTATTCAAGCAAAGACAGACAGCATGATCGATATTCAGGGGCCCAGCAGCTTATCTGAAGCAGTGGTCTTAGGAGCAATTTAAATACAACTTTTTTTCATCGCCATGTCAATCAAATCTTTGATAGACTGATTTTGTTTTGAATGACTGAATTGTTTTCACATATGAATGACTTGATCAAGAACTGCAAAATGTGACATACTGTGAAAATGTTTTATGGTAAGGTTTATCTAAAAGTAGAGTGTGTTTTGTTTACTAGTTATCAAGTCCCAAGTATGAAAAAAACAATCAAGTAAGGTGAGGTACTTTTTTATTATTATTGTTATCTCGTAACAATGAAATAAATTTGGTCCAGTGAAACATTCCATTAACAGTTGTTTAAACTCACTCCAGGGGATGGTAAGTCAGAATAGAAAAGAAAAGAACCAATTTTCTGAGGTAGTAATGTGAGGTTTACAGTTAAACATAATCAGAAAACACACTTGAAAAACAAAATTACCGTTGGAACAGCTTGAATTTTTATGTTTACAAAAGTTCTCATTCACTTCTATTGTAAATACCTCACTTTAAACCAGATTTTCTTTTTTTTTTCTTTTTTTTTCATATTTATCAAAGCTATTTTGTGGTGTCAAACAGTAACCGCACAAATGCAGTCAATCCACCATGTCTTGAACCAAACCCAAAATAATAATTTTTAGCTTAGTTTCCTAGGCAATTAAGTGAAATTATTTAAAATAATGAAATTACTTGAATTAAACCTAAACTAAACAGATAAATAAAAAAAACTAATAAAAAAACCCTCATATAAAAATAACATTGAAGTATAAATATTAATAAACACTTTAAACAGTTTACAAAGGTTAAAACAACACTGGTGGTTTGTGCATTGGAGATTGTGTGAACGAGTCACGTGTGTTTGTGTTTGCTTCTATATATTGTTGTCACCGAGCTCACGTGAGCCTCTCCCAGTCTAATAGTGTCCACAGGTCAAACGCAGACAAACATCCTCTTTCCTCTGCCTTACTCACCTGTTACACCTCAGTGACTCAAAAAACACACAAAACTGCTTCAATCACGCAAACACAGCTACAATAGGATCTCAATAATCCACCAAGCATTTATAACCACTATTTTTAACATGCTGAAAATTATGAAGGTTACAAACAACTACCAGCCCAATTTTTCCGCAAAATCCCTTCAAAACAAACATGATTTCAAAAGCACCAACGTGACATTAATGAATCATTATTACCATGTTCTCCTCCCACTTTTTCTTCAATTAACAGCAATATAATAGCATACACACACTCACTCTATTCATACACACCATATTCATTACGCATAAATATAAAACAAAATCTAGACAGACAAAAACATTCCTCCGCAAATGGCTTTTTTGAAAAGTCATGTACTAAACGAATGCCAATACACCAATTAAATGTTGTTAATAAATTATTAATAATTAAATAATGAATGCAAAAAAGCAAAAGAATGAGAGAATATTGTAACATTTTAAGTATAATAAAAACATGGGGGAGTAAAGTTCATCCAAAACCAAATTTTATATAATATATAAATATAAAATTATTATTTTATAAAATTATATACAAATAGGGCCTCACAGTGGCGCAGTGGATAGCACATTTGCCTCACAGCAAGAAGGTCGCTGGTTCGAGCCTCGGCTGGGTCAGTTGGCGTTTCTGTGTGGAGTTTGCATGTTCTCCCCGTGTTGGCGTGGGTTTCCTCCGGGTGCTCCGGTTTCCCCCACAAGTCCAAAGACATGGTGAATTGGGTAAGCTAAATTGTCCATAGTGTATGAGTGTGAATGGGTGTGTATGGATGTTTCCCAGAGATGGGTTGCAGCTGGAAGGGCATCGGCTGCGTAAAACATATGCTGGATAAGTTGGCGGTTCATTCCGCTGTGGCGACCCCAGATTAATAAAGGGACCAAGCCAAAATGAAAATGAATGAATGAATATATACAAATATATAATAATTATTATTATTAATATATATTTATACTCCAGGGGTGGAGCGGTGGCGCAGTGGGTAGTGCTGTCACTTCACAGCAAGAAGGTTGCTGGTTCGAGCCTTGGCTGGGTCAGTTTCTATATGGAGTATGCATGTTCTCCCCGTGTTCGCATGCGTTTCCTCTGAGTGCTCTGGTTTCCCCCACAAGTCCAGTCCAAAGACATGTGCTATAGGTGAATTGGGTAAGCTAAATTGTCCGTAATGTATGTGTGTGAATAAGAGTGTATGGGTGTTTCTCAGTGATGGGTTGCGGCTGGAAGGTCATCCGTTGCGTAAAACATATGCTGGGTAAGCTGGCGGTTCATTCCGCTGTGGTGACCCCTGATTAACAAAGGGAGTAAGCCGAAGGAAAATTAATGAATGATTTATACTCCAAAATATGTATTTATCCTTATTAACAGGTGTAAATTAGCATGTCTGAATAATCTTGTTCTGCAAAACACCTTTTCTGCTATTAAAGTATAAAAAGAAAAAAAAAAATCTGTAACTGAACAACAAAAACATTTTCTGTGTGAACTGCCTCTATACGTGTATAATTATCTGTCATTATCCATTTTTTTTCCTTAATCCACTGCAGTCTACTTTTAGATCTTAATTCAACTGTCTGTTTTGTTTTGCTAGGCATGACATACCTGTGATATCTGTGATTTTGGCTTTATTTTAGATCATTTGCCAAATATAATTTATTAAATTAAACAGCTTTTCCAGCAGCTAAACTAAACAATATTTCCAGAAGACACACATTCAGGGGCAGGTCACAAAGAACATCTTTTTTTAGCATTAAATGTTAAAGAACAAACAAACAATAATGTGTGTACATTTATCTCATTATCCTCTTTTGTGTATTCTTTATCCACCACAGTCTTCTTTTAGCTCTTAATTTAACTTTTGTCAGATGACAAGCAACACACTTAAGACTGTGGTTGCTGAGGCCGTGGTTTAAAAGTAATATTGATGTAAATAGTATAAAAGTGCTTTTTTTTTTTTAAACTTCCTAAAGACCTCAATGCATCCTTTATGAATCATGAAGGACCACAATTACAGCTTCAAATATTTTTTATGTTCTACTGAAGGAAAAAAGAGAGAAAAAAAATAATAACATACATCTTGGATGGCCTGCGAGTGAATATGAACAGCTAATTTTCATTTTTTACATGCAATTTGAACATGCAATCACACATACACACACACAGAATCAATTGATTTTTCATTACACAGCAGCTAAAGAC
The DNA here is from genome assembly GCA_903798125.1 of Danio choprae. Taxonomy (NCBI): domain Eukaryota; kingdom Metazoa; phylum Chordata; class Actinopteri; order Cypriniformes; family Danionidae; genus Danio; species Danio choprae. Next base: position 3,150,379 of record CAIGQW010015581.1, on the reverse strand, counting down.
ACTTTACATAAAAGGCCCTTAGTTGCCAGATCCTCAAAAACAAGAAAAATCGATATTAAATGTACCTTCCTGATAGAAATAAATGTAACTATAACAATGAACATTTATTTTCCCCTACAGTGCTCAGAAGTGTTAGCACATATACTGTCCAGTCGGGCTACATTTTCAAGATGTGTAAAATATCCTGCAGGTCTTCAGTGGCCAGAAAATAAAATTAGCATACAGCTGACAGGCTTGCTTTAAACACCACTTGAAGGCCTGTCGTCAGCAAAGCTATGTTATCCTCAGAGGGAAAAAAAAGACAAAAACACAACAACAAAAAAAGCAGTTTTGCTGCTTCAAAAACGACACACTGCTTTTTATGGAGGGCAAGCCATTTTTGCAGAGTCATACATCCTCTCCGATTCCTCGCTTTCCCTGAGCGCACAATCACCCCTTTTCCTCCTAGCGAGAGGAGTGTGACGAGAGGTGGTCTGAAGCCGAGACACTGACATCATTGGAAACACTGTGTGTGAATTTGGATCTCCGGGGAAGTTTTTCTTCACTGTAGCCACATCCATTCGCATGGAAATACAGAAGCAGTGCTTAGTGCTACACACATCATTTACAAATGCAAGCATGGCATCTTCATGCAAATTTCACTGCAGCTCTGAAAAAACACAGTCTACACAAACCAGCTGTGCGAAATCTGAATAACAATGAGAAAAGCAGTCTTGCTGCTGCACTTCTGGAATGCAAATGGATCTTTAGTCTGTTTAAATTTAAAGACTAACGCTTAATTAAGTCATTTAAGCAACGATTGTGCTTATTTCATGCTTAAGTTGCAGGTCTTATTACTCACTCACCATTCTTTGGCTTAGACCCTGATTTGTCAGGGGTCGCCACAGCGGAATGAACCACCAATTACTCTGGCATATGTTTTATGCAGTGGATGCCCTTCCAGCTGCAACCAAGTACTGGGAAACACCCATAAACTCTCTCATTCAGATACACACACACACACATAAACTCATACACTACTGCCAATTAGGTTTATTCAATTTACCGGAAACAGAGCACCCAGAGGAAACACACAGAAATGCTATTCTAAAACCAGTAACCTTCTGCTGTGAGGTGAAGGTGCCGCCCCAGGTCTTATTAATTACTATTATTTTTGGAGTTTATTCCACTTCATTCAAATGTTCTAAGGCAAAATTATTGTAATTTTTTTTCAGAAGGCCTAATTGAACTCAATGTGTGCAATTAATGTTTTGGGGGTTTTTTTATCACCATCTACACTTTAAAATGTATGATCAATAAGCCATGACATGTTTTTAATGCTTATTTAACTAAATGCAACTATTTTGTACTTTCTATTCAAATAGATCCCTGAAAAAAACATACCACCATTTCCAACAAAACCTTTTTAACCTTGATAATAATTCTAAATGTTTCAAATGTCTGCTAAAAATTGAGCTCTTTAATCATGGGTATAAATTACACTTGAATACATTAAAATAGAAAAAGTGTTATTTTAAAGGTTTTTTTTAAAGACCAGTTTTGACCACAAATGATTACAAAATTTTGGATAAAAATGTATATTAAAATGTACAGCACATACAGCAATGTAATTTTCTAAAATACATCTGTTAATAAATACTAATTATAAATCTGAAAAAAAGACTTTAATATATCTGCCTGAATGTTTTCTAAAAATAAATTCATTTTATTGCCATGAGCTTTGAGCATGTATATTTTGACTGACAGGTGCCATGCACCACTTACAATTCCTGTGTCTACTCTCTCAATCACGAGCAGAAAAATAGTCAAAAATGACATCAAATGAAAAAGGAACTCTTTGGCGTTTAACTTTAGTTCACAGACTGTTGTGAACAATCGGTTATCATTCTCTCAAAACGTTCATATCATAATAAATACATCCTCTGCACAAATCAGCTCAGTGCTCCATCTGTCTTCATTCAGCCATTTGCGGATTCAGTCAACATCAGAATCACAACACTGTCATAAGCACAAAGCCCATAATATCAGAATTGAAAAATAAAGGTAACACAAAAATGACTAAGAAATAACAATTCGCACAGGACATGTTAAATGCTTCTAACAAGTCATGGATGTGAAACAACGGCCACAAAATGTAATATACCTTCGATTTCTGTCAGGACTGGGAATGGCTAAAATGGCTCTTTTATAAAAATGTAACTTTACACCATCACTTCATGTACTGTATGCCAACCATGAATATGCAAATAGACCCACCTCAACTCAAGCACACCTTTTTTTTTTGCTTTTACCTGCTCATTTAATAAATGCTACACAATGGGAAGTTACTGGAGAAATTCACATATATATTTGAATCAGAAAAAAAAGAAAGATCAAATAATACAGGCTCGTCTTCAATCTACTAGACTGACTACATTGTAAAGCGGCAAATAGTGTCTTACTAATATTATACAATTTCTCTGTTTGCCAAAAAAACTATCTCTAAGAACAGAAATGTATTATGTATGTTCATGACAACATTCCATAAATAATATTCATAAATCAACCGCTACATTGCTATGTTCAAATTTGCACCTTGCTAGTTGACAGGGCTGGTTACATTTTTTGGCAGGATTTCTGAGAGAGTCTTTGGTATGCAGCAGTTTTTGGATGTGTTCACACTTGACAGGTTTTCTATTTCAGTTCATTTAAATAAGTGTGAACGCTGCCATCTGAACCTTAAACAAGCAGACTGAAACCGCTGAAAAGATGGATCTCAGTTCAACTTTGATGCGGTTAGACTTAAAAATGACTAATGATTAGGGATAAACAATATATCGTTTAAGCATCTATATCACAATGTGTGCATCTGCAATAGTCACATTGCAGGATTCGATTATTTATTAAAGATAAAGATATTATATTTTTTAAAATTATTTTTACAATGATGACCATGTTATTACTTTTGATTGTTCAATTTCTGTACTTGAATACTGTTAGACTCCCTAGAAAATCATAAAGCACTGTTTATTTATACATTTTTGCTTGTAATTTATTCGAATTTATGCAGACGCACTGTATAGAAAATGTTTTGATCATCCCAGCAATCTAAATGAAAGAAATCTCTCTAAATAGACCCATTCAAATCATGTGGTGAAATTATATTCATATCTGAAGATATGATCTAACATATCACATTTAACATATAGCAATACATATTGCAGCACAACAAAATATTGGAATGTCAGATTTTTGATGATTTTTGACAAGATGACTATAAAAACAGAATCCTCAAGAATACCTGTTTTTTGTCTATCAAAGCTGCAATGTAACTCAAGGAAACAAGTCTCCTTGCAGCGCATTTCTTTGTAACTGTGGAATTTGTTGCTGATGTTATTCTACTATGCTTGGTTAATTGCAGTGTTTTGTTTGTCGGACAAAATGGCAGACACTGACAGTGGCACAGAATATCGCTTCATGATTGAACTCAAGGGTCAATTCCTTCTTGACATTGACCAAGTGAACAAAACAAAACTGCATTGTTTGTGTTTAGCCATATTAAAAGCACCAGATAAACATGTAAACAACTATCAAATATTTTACACCATTTCTCATCTTACCTTTTTTTGTTGATTTTAAGTAGGGAAAGTTGCAGAAGGGCTCCTGTAGATTGTCATGGATCGTTTTAAGTCCTCCAAAGCAAAAAAATCAAATCCAATAGTGAGGGGAACCCTGCGAAATCAAAAAGACATTTTAAGCACCTCTTCCTAAATCCACTTTACCTCAATCTGACATTTAAAAATAAATGTCAAAATCAATGAGAGTGCATAGAACAAACAAAACAGTTTGAATGCATTTAACCTGAATCCATAGTGGACTCTCGGTGAGGGTTTGGATGCTTGTGTGTGTGTGTGTGTGTGTGTGTGTGTGGGTGGTGGGTGTTGTGGTGTGTGTGTGAGGGTGTGG
>CAIGQW010015581.1:3132917-3146334 GCA_903798125.1 Danio choprae | reverse complement strand
GTGTGTGTGTGTGTGTGTGTGTGTGTGTGTGTGTGTGTGTGTGTTAGATTTAACTATTTAAATGCATCTTATTACAATTTGCTGACTATTATTCTGCACCAAAATGTGTCAACAAACCAGGTCACGGTTCATATGTGCATTGTGCTGGCTTGTACGTGTTCAGACTGCGTGTCTAGTTCTGAGAAGTGTTTTCATCCACCCGCTAGTTTCTCTGCTCGTCCCAGAGGTTCTGATTAGAGATGAAATCACAACTAAAACATCTGGGTCATTCAGAGTCTTCACACATACACACCCAAATTATAGAGCTTCCATTACACGGTGACCGAAAACTGTCCCTCAATGCAAACATCTTGCTGTTACTTCTTTCGTCGCTAAACATAAATTGAACCCAAATATGAAACGCTTAAGTTGAAAAACATCAGCTGACAGGTGGGGCTGGGTGTAACATAATTCAGATCAGTACATTCTCAAATATGTTCATTCAATTTTTTGTTTTTATCTTAATATTGTCTGCAACACAATTGATTCAGGAGATGGTAACAAGTACAGACAATAGCTGAGAGTAAACTGACCCAACTACCACCACTCTCCCCAACAGTCTTGTGGGACGTCGCATGGCAATTATAGTACTGTTAGTGGTGTGGATTAAAGTGTCTGGTGACTAAATATATCAGCAAACCGACTGGTCAAAATACAGCTTGCCTGTTTAAATTTAAGGGGTGACCTATAATCCTTTATCATTGAAAATAATGAAGAAAAATAACCTTGTCTGGGAGGAACTCTCGACAGCCTAGAAGAATTTGCTAAACACTGATGGTTGCTAAGAGAAACATCACTGTTGTTACTGAATCTGACTGAATGTCATGCTCAATTTATATATAGAAACGGGGTATTTTAGCAGTACACAAATTTACCAAACTTACTCAGCTCTTCTGAGAATAATCACAACTTTTGCCAGTTTGTTGCATTAGAAATGAGTATTTAATACACAAATTAACAAGTAAATTCTTTAAATAATTTTCACTTTCTAATGAAATTTGTTAATGCGATTTTAAAAACATATAATAAAAAGGTATTATATGACTGTTTGACTTTTAATGGAGAGATTTAAAATATATCTTTATTTGGGTTCTGAAGACAAATGAAAATCAAATAGGAATTTATGACTTTCATATTTTCAGCTAATTTTGCAGTACTTTCCCTGATGACATTAATTCCATTTTTGCAGTACAGTCTATTTCAGAGGCCGTCCATTAACACCATGTTTATTTGTATGGTCTCTTCTTGTCCAAGTATGCAGAAAAAACCTTAACATTAATCAGGCTTTCTGCCATTTAATTAAAGTAACTAGCAACTCCCTGCCTAGCAGCTATTCTAAACACCTTATCAACAACTTAGCAAATAGTGGGAAAGCTGACAATTAAAATGAACTCTGAGGCTTACATTTCTGCAAAGATGCTTTAAAAGCATATATTTTCACTGGAAATGTAGACCTAGTCAAAGTGAATTTAACATTTAAAGACTAACAGTATACAAATTTGCTGTACTAGTATGGTCTCTGTTCAGGTGGTTTCCCTCCAAAAAAAAAAAAAAAGATTTCCCATCAACAGGAAAATAACTCCTTCAACATGCATGATTCATCTCCACCTCTTAAATTCTTGACATAAATGTGTGAAAGCTAAATGCTTGCAATATTTCCATCATTAAAAACTGAATAAGCAACATGCCTTCAAAAACCCAAGCTGACAGATCAACAATGACCCAAATACATGAAAATACATGACACATATTCCTCTGTGATATGCCATCTTTGATTTGCAAGCGTTTTGACTTTGTTTGCGATGGATCCATTCCAACTAGTTTAGTTCAGTTTACAACTTCCAACAAACCATGCATCCGATAAATCAAACAAAAGCTCATATGGGGAACCAAAAAAGCAACGATGCATTAAATTTAGATAAAGCCGCTTTATTTAGTTCACATGATGGTAAATCAAATGCAATAACAAGGAAATAATAAACAAGGAAGAATTTTTAAAAAGCGCAATCAATATCTGTTTAAAGGTTTTAAATGTCATTACTGCATTAAGTTTCAAAACAAGAGAGAGAGAAAAAAAAGATGAAAACACTCCTTTTTCAGCATTTGGCTAGTCTAACAGATATCTTTGCTCCAATAGTCAAATTACAGTTTTTCTTATTATGCAAAAAAAAAAAACATCATGTTCATTCAAGATGTGGGTGACTTTATTTCTCCAATAGAACACTACAAAAGATTGTTAGCTGAAGTCATGGTCATTGATTTTGAGAGCCAGAAAAAGGCAAAACAAAATTAAAATCAGTAGCTCTCAAAATGCCAGTAGCCACCTGAATTAGCCATGAACTACTAAGAACCATAGCTTTATCTAATAATATTTTTGTTTGTTTGTTTTACTAAAGAAAAAAAATAACCTGGATAACCTGAAGATGTGCAAATTAATGACATATTAGCATTTGCTTGGTGAACTGAACTCTCCCATAAAACAAGCAAGTTATAATTATAATAAACAAAATTATAATTGAGAGAGCCTTATTAAAACGAATCCTAATGAAAAAAATCTAAAAATGGTTTAATTGAAGGATTCACTTATAATCAAAGATCTGAATTTCTGCCAAACTGTGCCTTAATCTTATAACAATTTTAATGTAGATACAACAGATCATAATCAATTTACCACATAATTGCCATCCTTTTTTTACAACTGACTATAAGCTTGCATTCATGCCTCTACGCAATCACAAAACAATAAACAGAATCAACAGAATCCTTTACCATACATTTCACACTGCTGTATGTCACAATCATAGACTGTAAAAAAGATGGAGGATGTATTTACACTTCCTTCTGCTTCAGAAAAGGGAAGCCAAAACATCTCAAAGATGGCCGCTGATATGCTTGCACTGTTGACTTCTAGCAAACATTCATTCATTCATTTTCATTTCGGCTTAGTCCCTTTATTAATCTGGGGTCGCCACAGCGGAATGAACCGCCAACTTATCCAGCATATGTTTTACGCAGCGGATGCCCTTCCAGCTGCAACCCATCTCTGGGAAACATCCATACACACCCATTCACACTCATACACTACGGACAATTTAGCTTACCCAATTCACCTATACCGCATGTCTTTGGACTTGTGGGGGAAACCGGAGCACCCGGAGGAAACCCACGCCAACACAGGGAGAACATGCAAACTCCACACAGAAACGCCAACTGACCGAGCCGAGGGTCGAACCAGCGACCTTCTTGCTGTGAGGCGAACGTGCTACCCACTGCACCACTGTGAGGCCTTCTAGCAAACAATCACCTGCTTTTTCTCCAAGACTAACACCTTTAAGGCTAAAACCATAACATACATTTAAAATCTGCTTTTGATTTAACATACATCAGCATGATAAGAGTAATCAAAAATGCTGAACAACATTTATTTTTATGATTTCTGGCATTTTTTCCTTTATTTGATAAGACAGTAGGATGACAGAAAATTAAGTTGGAGAGAGAGAGAAGGGAACAAGATCAGGTATGATCCACAAACTGGGACTCAGACTTGGGACACCAGGCGCGCTATATTTTGGCAAACTAATAGCGCAGACATCTTTGGAAAATATTTGATTAGCTTTATTTTTAAAAACATTTTTGGATTGCATTCCATACATTTATAAGGCGGTTATCAAAATGTTTCGGCGTCATTTGTCAGAATCCAAACCGAAGTGTAAAAAAAAAAAAGAAATGTCGTCCATGCCTCCCTTAACATTACAATTTTAAAACAAAACTGGCTTGCAAGTAATTGTAACATGCTTCAAATGCGAAATGCAGAGTGTGTACAGCGAGCAGATGGAGCCATGCAAGCATGCAGGGTTTGGGTGGAGTGGGTGGATGTTGAGAGCTCTGGGCATCCAAAAGAAGTCGTCACTCCAACCCACTCTCCCGCAATGCAGTCACATGTCCCTCTGGACAAAAGGCTGGTCGCCCAGCATCGAATCCTGGCGCCCTCCTGAGACTTCCAAACTGAACCGATATCGGCTCCTATTTCATCACTTAAAGTGCAGGGAGGAAATGTAGGATGATAATGGAAAAACTAAAATGCCAGGGAATTCCATCATGCATTGGACCACCCAATAATATTACCATAAGTGAAAATTTGACTTTTCAGAACAATTACGGATTTCAAATTAAACTCTTTAGCTGCGGTGTGGAAAACAAGCCTCCTACAATACTTCAAAATGCAAAAGCTGAATGGAAGCAATCATTCCCATCTCTCTCTGACATTGGCTGAACGGAAATGGGCACTAGACATATAAGGGTCTCTAAATGGAAAGTTAATTTTCATTAGAGGGTTCGGTATCTATGTGGGCTGAACTCAATGTCATTTGGCAGACAGGAAAGACAATCTCAGAGAGTCTTATGAAATGGCGGCAAGCTAGAGAATAAGAACTCAGATGGCCTCTCGACCCAAAATCATTCTCAAATGCAAAGCAAACATGAGAGGACTGGCGGTTAATGACTGCACAAGCACATGGTTTTTAAAACTGGGTTCAAATATAACACGATTAACGATGTTCACAAGTGGCTAAAATACACAAACAACTGCTTCTAGAAATAATCTGGGGGAAAAAGAGAGAAAAGCTCCAAGGTAAGGTTCAGAACAAAGACTAAAAGGCATTCTGAAGATAAAGGGAGGAAAATCATAAGATGTGTAATGCTATTATTCGGTTGCCCCAGTCAAAAGCCAAGACAAAAATACAAACTAGACACTAGTCAGCTTAGATATCTTCACTTCAGTAACTATAAAAAATTAAATAAGCATCACCACACTGCTAAGTATTCATGGATTTCATCTATTTTTGTCAACACCACATTTTAAAGTTGACATTAGTTCACACAAGTATCACAAACTAATATTTAAATCATATCTTTATTTCTACAGCATTTATTAAACGATTATGAGCAAAATTTCTGAGATTTGATTCCATTCTCAGTTGTACTAGTTAATGAACAACAAAGAATTTATAATAAACATTAATACAAATTATTAAAGGACTAATATTGCCATATTGTAATAATGAAAATAAATTATTATTCATTATTAGTTTACTTAACCTAATGCATTTACTGACGTTACTAAATGAAATGACATTTCCTAGGTTCATGGAACCCATTTCACTGATCACAGAGCTGCGCAAATGTAAACACCTCCATAAACACTCCATAATCAAAAGCCTGACACTGAACAAAGCAAACAAGGTCAAAATGGAATTGTGTCAGAGGCTGCGTATTCTGTAAAGCCCTAAAGTACAATACGTACGGTATCTTCAAATCAAAGGTTAATCAAGAGCTGCTGTGTGCTCTAAGAGAAGTTTTGGGTGGCCAGAAGTTTATATTTTAAAGTAACTTGTGTTTACAGTTTGGACAGGAGAAATCAAACCACAGGATCACACTATATAGACTATTGTTCAAAAGCTTGGTGTTAGGTAAGATTTTTTTTAAAGTTGCTAACACTAAGTTTGTATTTATTTGATGGTAAATACAGTAAAAATATCAGAGCAAATTACATTTGTATATAAAAAAATTTTTTTTAATACAGTGTACGTGATATTAAAGCTGGCTTTTTGTGACCATGGCTGCTGTCTTTTTTTTTTCTTTAATCAGCAAAAGATCATGGTTTTAGCTAAAAATACTTTCCAATGTTCTACTAGGGGAAAATAAAATCACCTTCACCTTGGATGGCCCGAGGGTGAGTAAATTATCAGCAAATTTTCATTTTTGAGTGAACTTTCATTTTAATATTTTTGTGAATAAAAGCATGCAATAAAACGTGAAATGTGTGCCTTTAATGCAACATAAATCCAATAATTTGTTAATTAACAAAAGTTAATTACTTTGACTTTTGATCAATTGATTGTTAATTTCATCTTAAAAATACAACAGTTCACAAAGGTTTGGGGATTATACTTTACGTGAACCTTTAACCACTGAGACTGCTTGGACGTCAGAAAGCTTGACCTCAAGACCAACTGACCAGAACAACACGGCTTTAAGAGCGCTGCCAGGTCACACTGTTCAATCCATGTGGACGGGTTTGGTTTGCTGCTGCTGCTACTACAATACTTGCTTTTATGCCCAGACTCCAGATCCCAAACCGCAGAGTTCATCACACATAACACTTTTCCCAGTATTATAAAGATTTACTCAGAAAATCAAAACATTAACCTAAGAGATGGTTTGCAGGGCATTAAACAATGATGCGACCGGAAGACTAAGTAACTTTAATCGGCATTGTGCACAGGATGAGATATCATTGTCTAGTTTCTTTGATAAATTCTATTGTCAAGTATTTTAATGTTTATTTATTTATGTTTTAACACAATAAGAGCAGCATTAGCATAATAAACAAGCATTACACAAAAAAAACATACAAATAACAACAATACTGATAAGTTCATAAGATCTTTCAATTTAGGCAATGATAAATATTCTAAAATTGTTGCAGTAGACAGCTTTTAAAACATTTGCCTAAATATATTTTCTGAATAAAAACACTTTCTAATATAATTTTAAAATATATACACAACATTTAAACATGTTTTACAGTCAAAATATTATTATTTTTTACACAAGTTCAGTAAGTCTTGAGTGAAACATTTCATATGATTCTGATCAAAATCTTCATTTGAGAAGTAATTATAACTTAATAAATGTATACCCTTTTAGACCATATTATAATAATAAACACCAAAAAAAGCTTAAGTCATCATATTCATGCATGCATAATTTGTTTAATAACAATTTATATTATAATTTCAGCTCTCAAATTTTGGAAGATTGTTTAGACAGACCACCTAATACTTCTAAATCTGACAGCAATTCTCCTCAAATCTAAAGCCAAATGATTGCTCCTAATTTAACTCTCTATTCTTTCTGCTACGAACACACAATTTCGCAAGTCTGTGGTTTGGTTCTAATTTCATTTTAAGAACTAGACTGGTACTTTCCGCTAATTATCTCAAATGAGCCAACTGTTCACTTTAGCTATAAAGCACAAAGCTTTGAAGTCAGATAACAAGCATTTAAGACACCCTTAAGACAACACAATCAATAAAAAGCAGCCAAAAACACAATTCTATCATTATGTGTTGTTTTAAAATATGATGTTGGTTCTTTCGTTCTTCTGTTTAAAACACAAATAATGAAAAAAGCTATGTTTGTTTCTTCGTACAGCACCATGGTTAAGAAGACACATCGTTTTATTTCACAGCACCATTTATTTGTGGTTAAAATTACAATAACGTTCAACTTGAGAATATTTTAAAACCTGTGATCAGACCACTGACTTCCAATGAACAGGCTAATATCCCACAAAGAACACTCAAAACATTATGCCACAACCTGTTGAATGCTTGATTCTGATAGGCTGATTAACATTAAAAAGTACAGGAGTATGCAATTGTGGGTAAGCTAAATTGTCCGTAGTGTATGAGTGTGAATGGGTGTGTATGGATGTTTCCCAGAGATGGGTTGCAGCTGGAAGGGCATCCGCTGCGTAAAACATATGCTGGATAAGTTGGCGGTTCATTTCGCTGTGGCGACCCCAGATTAATAAAGGGACTAAGCCGAAATGAAAATGAATGAATGAGTATGCAATTGTTTTCATGGAAAAACACGGAAAAAATCCAGCCACATATTGACTGCATTACAGTTCCATATCCCTGTGCAGAATGTCTTCGGTTATTTCAACCGAAAAAACCAAAAGAACAAAAAACCCACAAAGACACTGATCAAGCAAATAAATTAGTTAAATTAAAAACTATTTCCTTCTTTCCCTCATTGACATTTTATTATCTATGAACAGCGCTCTCTCTCACATATTACAAACACACTCACACAAATACAGAAACACATGCACATAAATGTGATGTCAGCACTTTTCTGCAACTATTTAAATTAGCTGCAGAGACAGGTAACAAACTAGATCTACAGGTAGGAGCATTTCAAGAACAAAAGCCTGACAAACTTTGTCTCACGGCCACATTACCACTTTGATCATGCTCTTCATGTTGCACAGAAAAAAAAGGTCATTCAAGTTTGTGTGAACAATTTGAAATTTGAATTTTAGCGGGAACTATGCACTGAGCTTATTAGCTTATTGTTGGTACATTTTGGTCCTTTTTTTGTCAGCCATTCAACTTAAAGAGCATGGGAATTAAAGATGCACCAATGATGTCTCTGTGTTTGGAAGGTGATAACTGATCTATTTAGTGATGGGTAAAATCTTATTATTGTGTTTTCTGAGCCTGATAACAAAAACTAGATGCAAACAAATACAGTGAACAACCGCAATTATTTTAAAATCAGAAATGCAGAAAATAGGGACAAGTAAACATTGTAGATCTTCCCAAAATCGTTTACAAATTGCAATTCTGATTACATAAACTCTTCTAAAGCGTGCATTTGGTGACACCAATCCAGATACTCATGGTCATTACACATGTGAAGTGAATCAACCAGCAGACATAATCCACAAATCATCGGTCAATAGTGTTTCTTTATTTATCCAGTCATTAATGATAACATTAAAAATGAGAATTTATACTGATATGACAGCCAATACAATCTGCATCACTACTTAATGTAGAGTGTCAAATCCCTCGTTTTAAATGATGCACTCATTATCTTTTCTGTGCAGTCATTTTCACACATAGCACACTGTATATTTCCTATTCGTGCATATACACACAGCAAATTCTATAGCTTGGTTGTTTTTCTTCTAAACTAGCGATCCATCCAAATTGGCACTCGCCAATGCAATAAAAGTAGGGTGCAAGGTTGTGATAGATTTGCACATGCTGTCAAAAGCAATATCAGCCAAACCTGTTAAGTCAGATGGGCATGACTTTGCTGGGGTGACATTGCAGGTGACTTATCCCTGAACGCCCTCATATAGACACCAACTTCATGACCAATTCTTTCAAGCTCTCACAGAACTTGTTCGAACAATGAAAAGCCTCATACAATGAGGATATACAAACAAATCACAAAGTAACTGAAAAGGTACAGGACGCAGGGCAGGTTTTGGGGGTATTTTAAGTTATTGAAATATCCCCCAAATTCCACCAAAACACAATAGTTATCAGAATAAAACAAATAAACCACAATATTAGCCACCACTGGAATAGTAAAAACGGATGTATTTTTGTGTGTGTGAAATCAATAAGGTACCTTTTTTCCAAAGGGGAATAATGTGCTGACAAATAACTGCTTTGCCAAAAGAACAACATCCTATGGGAAAAACATTCTCCACCTCAGAAGGACTGGTGTTGATCTACACTCCGAAGGTGAAAAACAACCTGTTTTCTAGGATTCCTTTTATAGAGATCATGTGGCCGTTGTATTTATTTACAGAGTGTTATTCATAACTCACGTGTACAGACTAGCTTTTGTGATAAGAAATGTTGGGCGATAAACTAATGCACCCTATTCAAAGTTAACCTAAAAACAAATCTTTTCCTGGTGGAGAATGGTTTTTAAATTAAAATATACTTATATATTCTTTAAACATTGCATTAGTGTATATGTTTAAGATCTAAAGGGTTCTGCAACATTTTGCAAATAACTTTCAAGCAAACATAATACGTCAATGTTTTCTTTTTTTATATACTCGCATACAAAGACATTAATACATGCATACATACATACCAAGTCCTATTTGGAAACATAGGAATGAAGATATTAAATGTGAAATTAAATTAACTGCACAAATTATGATCTATTTTAAAAGCAAGATAAACCCCACAGCACATTTATACTGACAATCTGTTAATGGAACAATTCAGCAATAAACAATAATAATCAATGATATTAATGTATATATAATAGATTAAATTATGTTTTTAAATACGCCGTCCTAAACTCTATTACTGGCTTTCTTTAAGGGAACACAGAAGGCCATATGTAGAACATTTTTATTCATCAAACACACATATGGGTAAAAATAAATAAATAAACAAAAAAAGAAAAAAATAGCAAATTATCTTCCTTTACGTTATAAAGAAAAGTCATAAACGTTTGGAAATATTTTAGATAGATTCTCTATCTATCTATCTATCTATCTAACTAAATGCATTGTATTTATTGGAGATTGATCATTATTTACAGATTTGTAGCATTATAGGTACATTTTGCATTACAATAGCATGATCGATTTTTAACGCATAACCCAAATATATTCAAAAGCTAAGCCTTAAATTAGTGATGTTCCAAACAATGTGATTGACACACTAACCAAACGCCTAATTGAATAAAAATCCATTGATCAGGCTAACTAGTAGCAGCTGTGCGCGAAAATACATGATAAAGACAAGCCCTAGTAAACTGACAGTCGGGCACGCGACGTCAACGTACAACAATACTAACAAGACGCTTTTACTTCAAGAATAATATAATGACATACTAGAAAGATCAAATATGAACCGAAACGCGGTCGGTCAGCTTTAGCAACGTCCCTGAGGCTCCGCTTTAACGCCAAATAACCCGAATTCACCTTCAACGAGAAACCGAAACACCGCGTATACTTGCTATCGCCGGGTTTTAACCTCTTAATTCGCATAAAGCAAAAACATGCAAGCGAATATGTGCAGCACGTTCCGTTTAATATAAAAGCAGTTAAATACCGGCATTATCTTCTCTTTAGTCGCTTCACTCCCCGTTCACATGATAATTAAACGAAGCTGAATGATGTGCGAAGCTGCAATAAATGCCAAAATCTCCAAGCTGCTAACTAATTCTGTGTGACTCACGCTGAGGTTTAGTCGGCGGATATGTATATATTCAGCCGAGATCGCTACAGGTTGCTCTGCTAGAGCCGCGATAAAATGGTCAGGTTAAATTGGATTTAATTCCCATCCTCACAGTCGCTATCCCAGCCAAAGCGTCGGATAGTGTGGTCAAATAAACGAGCGGTTTCACAATTACAAACAGGTTTTCGTGTAACCGCTCAGATGGGTTTATTTCATCGATACGCTCATTGAAATACAGGTTAAAACGTGACCTGAAGAAGCGCGAGTTTACATTGACAAACCCGCGTCATCAGTATAAACAAGGGCTGTGCGTGTGTATTAGCGGATAAATATAGTAACAAAGTTTAAAATGGTAAGCCACAAAGGTATAGCGTCTGTATGGACTAAATCACTGGATGCACGAGAGCTGTCCGGGCTTTAAATCGGTTGCGAACATTTGGCAGCGCAACATCGTACACTCCCCTTGTCTCACTAGGGTAGAACAAATGTGGGTCACCGGGCCTTCGGATTCTTCCCAGGCAAGCATTAAAAACACACCAGCGTATTTTCACCGCAAGAGCGCTTCTATCAAATCCGACACAAATGCGACACTATAGTCATGCCGCGCTTTCTCAAAATATCACTATTTTGCAAGTCCGCTTGTTCCCTTACCTTGGTTACTTGCCGTCCAGGAGGGGGATTTTCTTGCGCCTTGTTTTGGTTGAGACGGCAGTGTAGGATTGAACTAGAGTTAGAAAAACAGCAGGGCCTACCCCAGGCTTCCCAAGCGCATGCGCAGTGCGGATTGAGAAGAATCCCACACAATCTGGCAACACGCAGCAAGAGCTTGGCTGCTAGTTGGCACGCGAGAATCTACGAAGTTTTTATTTATCATTTTTATTATTTATTATTAAATATAATATTAAATGCATTTAAAATAAATCTAACAGAGCACGTGGAGTTCCCAAAAATGCCTTATTTAACTAACAAATTGTGCACTGTTTATCATGAAGATAATATAACAAAAAATGAACAAAGCTGGGAACATGCAGAGGAAAAATAATTCTGGGTTATTTGCATAGACAAACTCAACTCAACCGCTGGGTTACTTTTTAAATTCAATTTAAAGCTAACTTTGACCCAACAGTTGGGTTTGTCCATATTTTACCCAAATTTGAGTGAATTTACCCAGCGTTTCTTGTTTGTTTTTTGGGGTTTTTTTGCACCATTTTCTTTTTTTTCTTTCTTTTTTTTCATATAAATCGTCAATTAATAAATAATTTTTTGAATAGGAACCAAATGCTTTCCAATTTTCTAATTCGGCTATTTTCTGAAATCATTTCTTGGCACTATAAATAAGGATTTAATTAAATGCTTATTGACCGCAGAGATGTAAATGTTTCGGTAACTTTAAACATACAATACCTTCCTATGTTTTAATGGTTGCGTTTCGGCGTGAATTTTATGTTATACAAACGTTCCTAATCTTTGGCCCACATGTACGCTTTTTTTCTGTTTTGGCCGAGCGCCAATTAGGTCAAATACGCACCTCAACCAATCTTGAATGTGCTCAGCGCGCGCGAAAATTCTAGGGCGTGGCGTGTTGAATGACAGTTGTCTTGTCCAATAAAAAGATGATGCGAGTGCACGACATGATGCACAGGAGAACTTTTACTCATCAGATAATAGTTAGGAGTAGAAGGTAAAATGAATGGTAAAGAGTTGCTTGAAAGAAAAAAATTACAGCTCATTTTAAAAGAACCCTAAGGTAATCTTACTTTAAGTTTATTTAAAAAAAAAAGCTTTACGTGATTTGCATTACGTCCAGAGCTTATTTCTGACGAAACGCTTCAATGACATACCAATAAGTGCAGCAGAGACGTGTGGCAATGTTGTCTGTTCATGTTTAAACCTATTATAACTTTATATTTTCACCCTAGTTCTGTCATTTAGTGTAGGAAAATGACGCGCATTAGTGTTATTTGCACAGTTTAGCACACTGTTTCTGCTGCTAATTATTTAACCTGTTAAATAATTAACCGTTGTGTGATACGTGGTTATTAGGCCGACGACTGTTGTTGTTAAATAGTAATGATAGCCTACAACTTGATATGTGACAGGTTATTAGCCCACTATTGTTTCATGTCTGAGCATATGTCGGCAAACATAATCATATTTCTGTCATAAAACCTCAGCGGACTTTGTTTGCCACGTAATGTTTCCATCAAGAATGGAGAGCTTGTGACACCCAGTGGTAGAAAGCTTTACACGACGCAAGTACATAATGCAGTGAAGAAACAAACGCACGGTGGTGCTATTATCATGTTCAATCGTTTATTAATTCATGTTTATTTTGCTTTTACGTTACGCGTGTCACGTGTTTTCTTTATAGAGCGCGGTCTGTTTTTACAGTAAAATTTCTGGTGAAATTTTAGTGCTGTGCTGGTACACAAAGGATGGTTTAAGGGGCCTGAAAGATCAGCTTTAACTAACTTGTTGTTTTTCTTTTTATAATGCTTCGTTCTCATGTGAAAGGAGTTCTTAATTATGGAAAGAAATACTTAAAAATAGTATATTTATAGTGTAAAGTGAAACTATAGTTTTTGGAC
>CAIGQW010015581.1:3111606-3123520 GCA_903798125.1 Danio choprae | reverse complement strand
CTCTCTCTCTCTCTCTCTCTCTCTCTCTCTCTCTCTCTCTCTCTCTCACTCTCTCTCATTTCAATTCAATTCAATAATCGCTTTATTGGCATGACAAATGTTACAAATGTATTGCCAAAGCATTTATAAAGTTTACATTAAAAAGAACATACATATATAATACAAACATAGTAAACAGTAGTAAAAAAAAATAATATATATATATATAATAATTCAATAAAAAGTATAAATAATATATCATATTATTCAATATATCATATTATTATTCAATATATCATATTATTATTCAATATATCATAGATTATTCAATCTCTCTCTCTCTCTCTCTCTCTCTCTCTCTCTCTCTCTCTCTCTCTCACGCTCTCAATTCAAAAGAGCTTTATTGACATGACTTGCCAAGTATTGCCAAAACATTGCAGATAAATATATATTACAAAATATATGTGTATATATTTATACAGACAATACAGACTGCATTTTTGCATTAACATCTTGCAAACCCATTTACACCCATTTCCCAGTTTACATCTCACACCTCCAAGAATAGTGAGATATAGCCTATAAGCTCAAAATAAAGGATTTATTTATTTATTTTTTATATATATATCTATTTTTTTTTGTATAATTTAGTGGCAGAAACAAGCTTCTTTATCAATCAGAGGTTGCATGCATACAATAGGATTAAATAGATATAACTAAATACACTAAATAATGGATTGTTTTATTTACTGTAGTAAGAGTAAATAATGTAAAATGATACAATGATTTAAAGTAAAAAAAAATTATGACATTTTGTTCTATTATTTTTTTGCTATAAATATTTTGTTTGTCAGTTTGGTTTAGACTTTACAATACGTGTAATTTTTGGAAACATGGCTGAGTTTTTTTTCATTTAGCTTTTTGTTTTTTTGCATAACCTTGGCCCAAAAGCCAGCTGTGCGGTTGCTTAAAATGCTATTCATTTCATTGACTTACTTTAATGGCAGAGTATTAGACCACAGATTACAGTGTGCAGTTGAGTGTGTTATTGAAGACAGCGCAGCATAGCAACAGTGGCTGAGTGTTGAAAGCAACAGACACCGAACAACTCTTGAGGAAACCTACCGTCCCATCAGACAATCCTGCCCCGTTCGGTTTAGTGTAATGAAATAAAAACTACACACACATGTACACACACACAAACACAAAGGTTACACAGATATATATACAGAAAGGTGAACACACAGACAGAAAAGCAGTACAGACAAAAACATGAAACACATTCATACAGTAAAAAAAATGCATCATCCATATACATTCAAACGCACATAAATAGGCCAAGATTAAAGGATGCTGATGTTAAGGTGTGATTAAATTCTCATTGCACTGAATGTGCAACCTCAAATTGGACGGCAAATGTCATACACTCACCCTTTTGCTGGTCTCTCGAGCTGTGATCTCCTGCATATCAAAAAGCATCATTTGAAATAAATCACAAAACTAATGTTTTTTCATTCATCTTTACAGCCTTTATTAATATCTCACTAATATAAGACTCTGGTGTCTTTAAAATGTGTCTCATGGATCATTTATTAAAGCAAGCTGCCTCTTTTTAGGGTGAAAGCAGAATAATGCTGTTCTCACAGAATGTGTCTTTCTGTAAATGCAAATGAGCTGCTGATCTCCGCCCCCTTTTCAGAAGAGGGCGGTGCCTTTACAGCTCTGACAACAACAAACAAAACATCTGCCTGTGTTTTAAAGCCTGGTGAGTTTAATCTTTGAGCACACAGATGAAGTGCGCACAAGCAAAATGTCAAATGATGTGTTGCACTTTTAACAAGCGGGATATGTAATTGCTTATGTATAATTTACCTTCGATTTTTGCAGTGATCCCAGCATTAGGAAACACAGGTCCTCCAGGATATCGGATGTCTGGCAACGAAAAATGAATTACAGACAGTTTAAACATCTGACAGATTTTAAAAAGACAGTTAAATTGGGCCCACAACACAGTTAACCAAATAATAAGTTTAACTATATTTATTTCGAACAAACATATATATATTTTTTACACAAGCATATCTTTAAAGTTGTAAATGAAACAGTATAAATGAATGCTGTGATTGAGTAGGTTTTTTTTAAGAAAATACAATTTTCAGAAATCATTTCATTCGATTTGTTGCTTGCAGTTTCTTTGGAAATCTGGGAACAATACATCGACCATTTCTGAGAACAATTTCTGCAACATTTTTTCTTTTTTCCAATAACAAAAAGACAACAATAACAATCTAGAAAGGGTTATTTTAGCTAAGTAAAACTGAAATTAAATCCTTACACCAAAGCAAAAAAAGGTAAAAGGTAAAAAAAATAATAATAATAATAAATATTTAACTGAACAATTTAAATAACAATAATATATACCTTATGGATAATTTATTCATTTAATTAAATAAAAGCCATTAAAAATACCTGACATAAAATAATGATTTACTGAAACAAAATTATTATTATTTTGTATTATTATATTATAATTATGAGTATTATTATTTTCATTTATTATTTTAAATAATGTGCTAAAATAAGTAATAAAAACAGACATATTTTTGAGCAAAACTGTCAATATGACGAAAGCTAAAGTTGCTTAATAAAAGAAAAATAGAAGCTAATTCAAACTAGGAATAAAAGCAGTATCTCTGTGATACAAAAATATCGCTCCATTACTCACTCTAAAGGACGGGTCTGCAGAGAGGTAGAACGAGCACAAATCAGTTATCTATAAAGAAAAAAACAAACACGGCTGCAATTATAAGGCCTGCATACATGAACATTCAAAGAGCAAATACAGGAAGCAAAATCTACCTAAATCACATATAAATTTTTGTTCCTGTTGTTTTTCCTTATGGCCGTAAACATGCATTAAACTGTGCTTTCATATCCCCGTCTCTAGATCCCCAGGTTTGCCTATGTAATTGCTCACGGACACACAGTCAGCACATGTAAACAAAGCAGAAATGTAATCATCACCTCGGAGGGCAAAGTTAACAGGTATTAAAACTGAACAAATACGGCGTAAGTCATTTATGATGAACTTTTCATCTCTGGGGAACTTTGTATATAGCTGATGGCATTATAAGAGATTTGTTGGGAGAGTTTAATGTAAATCATACACACCTGAGTTAGTAGCTGCTCATGTTCTAGTGAAGACGGATTCAAGAGCATTGGAGCACCTGGAATTCATGCACAGATCATTATTATACTGTAAAAAATGATTAGTTGACTTTAATTAAAATAAGAGAGTAAACCTGTTGCTTTTAAAATGATTAGCTGACTTTAAATAAAAAAGTGAGTAAACTCGTTGCCTTAAAATTTTTAAGTAAATGAACTATGTGCATAATTATAAGTTAAATCAACTTAACAGTGTTCCAAGTTACAATGGGTTTACTTACTTTTTTAAGTAAAGTCAACTTGTCGCTTTTAAAGCAATGGGTTTACTCCCTTTCTTTGAGTAAAGTAAAATAATGGTGTTTTACATTGTATGGGTGGTAGAGATATTGTAAAATTGTAAATAAAAGTATGATTATTGGAGTATATTAAAGCAATTAATTTTTGTACAATTATTAATGAATCTAACAAGAAATTCAAAATATTGAATAATATTGAAAACAACTGCATTTTCACCTATTATCTACTACTAAACACGAATGCTATTTAGTATACTATGGAAACTTGTTTCTGCCACAGAATAAAAAAGGAAATTGTGACAATAATTACTTTAAACTCATAATTGTGCGTTAATGTCTTGAAATTCTGTTCTTTGTTTTCTGAATACATTTTTCAAAGTAATATAAATTATGATTCAGATTTTTCTCAGAATTGTTGGCAGTATATCTTGCAATTGTCAGACTTCTCAGCATCTCAGAAGTGAGTTTGTAGTAACAATTAGAAATGTCGAAATGTAAAAGTGACTCAGTGTTGTGAGAAATAAGGTCAGAATTGGGAGAAAGTTTTTTGAGAAATTTTGAGAAAACTGCAAGATGTAAACTCAGAAATGCAAGATATAATTTCTGATTTTAATTTAATACAATTTTTGTTTGTAGCTCAAAATTCACCCATTTTCCCGCATAATTGTGAGGTAACATTTACAGCTCGGAGGGTAAAAAAGTCAGAATTTGGGAAAAAACAAAGCTTTGACATTCAGAATTTGAGAAAAAAATTAATGTTATAATTTTAAGATAGAAATCAGAATTAGGAGGAAAGCGTATTAATATTGAGAAATAAACTTTCATCCAGGGAAAAATATTTTGCAATATAAACTTAGAATTATGAGACAAAAATATTGTGAGATATCAAATTGGAATTCCAAGAGAAAAGAAAAAGCAGAAATGTGGTATATAAATTTTGAATTCTGTAAAAAATGATAATATGATTTAAATTATGATATTTAAACTCTGAATCCTGTTCAAAAAGTCAAAAATGTGATATAAATTTGCCTAACTTCTAAAACTACCTTCATTTTCATGTTTTCTTGCGATTGCATCACCAAATTGCCTGTCAATGTGGAAACAGACAGCTGTAATCCTTATGAGGTTTCATTGAAAGGGTCTGAAATTAATTAGTTCTGCTCATCGATTTGCTTGTTTTGGTGTTTTTTCCCTCTTTTCTCAGTGGATTAAGCTCTAATTTAACAGAATTCGTTTATTGATCTGCTATTTGGGTCTCTCAATCTGCCCTTCATTTTGTACCATTTCTGTCAAAGTGTGTTTCCTATGATCGATTAATAGGACTCGTTAAATAAAATCATTAGACTGTAAATACTCAAGTCGAAGTCAATATTAAAGAATATCAAAAGTATTGTTATTGTACATGTTTAAACTTGCATGTATCTTGATGCCCCTCCGGGTGTTTTATGACATTTAGCAATCATGATATAATTATATCTGTGTATCAATAAATGAGTCACACAGTTGTCAAGGCTACTAATCTGACAACATCTCTCCTGGCGTTTCTTACACTGTCATTATATTATTCAAATTCATGTGACATCACTGCTGACAAAACTGTCAAGAGCTCTAATGTAAAATAAGATTTTTCCAGTGACATCATAATTAGCAGTTACACGACTGAATCTAATTTGACAATAAATGACTCTTGCTGTATAGAGCGAATGCTTTATCGCTGATGATTGTTCTTTTTTTATCCTTGTGGTGTAATGATTAAAATTCATAAAATGATTCATAAAATAAATCTGATGCATAACACTGTTTACTCCGACCTCATTTTTGCAGGTCTATTGGAAAACATCCAATATTTTAATTGTGCTAATTAGCCTCAAACTAACAAGGCACACTCTCAGTACATTAGAAAACATAAAAGCTGTCACTGCAGCAGTACCGTTTCAAGAGGTACTAAAATTATATGAATAATACGTAATATGCATATATGAGGCATTGATACGCACCCAGAGTAAAGAAGTTACTGAGGTGTACGTTTCGAAAAGTTACTATGATTATGTTGCTTTTTAGTTTTGTTTTGTTTTTTTCTGAAAGAGCATTCAGTTTAACAGATTGTACTGTTCTACGTATATACACTTAAACTTAGTGCATCACAGTGACGCATTACCAATTATCTGACACATAAATGCAGCACAATTGAACCTCAGGCAAAAGGTCTAAGCCTTCAATATAGATCAAAATCATTTACAGGCATGAACTCAGTCCAAAGATAACAGCGAAAACGCATTTTCACACAAATGCCAAAGATCAAGATCACAGTCTTTAAAGAACCACTTTTCTTATTGAGAGGAACATTAAAAAATACACTATACACTAAATACACTATGAATAATATTTTGTGGAATTGATTGTTAAAGAGCAGCACGGTGGCGCAGTGGTTAGCACAATCGCCTCACAGCAAGAAGGTCACTGGTTCGAGCCCCGGCTGGGTCAGTTGGCGTTTCTGTGTGGAGTTTGCATGTTCTCCCCGTGTTGGCGTGGGTTTCCTCCGGGTCCTCCGGTTTCCCCCACAATTCCGAAGACATGCGCTATAGGTGAACTGAATAA
This sequence comes from Danio choprae, assembly GCA_903798125.1. Lineage (NCBI taxonomy): Eukaryota > Metazoa > Chordata > Actinopteri > Cypriniformes > Danionidae > Danio > Danio choprae. The sequence goes on along the minus strand of CAIGQW010015581.1, from coordinate 3,117,482 downwards.
GCTAAATTGTCCATAGTGTATGAGTGTGAAAGGGTGTGTATGGATGTTTTCCAGTGATGGGTTGCAGCTGGAAGAGCATCCGCTGCGTAAAACATATGCTGGATAAGTTGGCGGTTCATTCCACTGTGGCGACCCCAGATTAATAAAGGGACTAAGCCGAAAAGAGAATGAATGAATGAATGATTGTTAAAGAAATGGTTCACCCCAAAATAAATCTGTCATCAAGCTGAAAACCTGTAACCATTGATTTCCATAGTAGGAAAAATAACCAGTACTATGGAAGTCAATGGTTACAGGTTTTCAGAAGAAAAATGTCTTCAATTTGAGTTTAACAGAAGAAAGTAACACACATAGGTTTGGAACCACTTGAGGGAAAGTCAGTTTTCATTTTTGGGTGAAGTATGTCTTTAAAGGTTTGTCATGAATCAATTTCGGCATATGCAAAACCTTTATTTTAAGAGTGCAAAGTCAAATGGCACAGCAAAAGCACTCATTTTATCTGTTGTAATATTTTGTTACATCCATTTAATTTCTTACATTAGTTTGTAATTTCTACTTAATTTTTCATGCACTTTGAATAAACAAGTGAAATATATATATCATTATAGTTGTTGTTGTTTTTTCAAATTTGTAAATCAGTGATATATTTTTGTCATAAGTTATATTAGTCTTAAAAATGTATCCAACATTTTTTTTTTTCAAGAAATACCAACAGTAGTTTACAAAACATTTTTACTTAAACACATAACTGTAAATCGTAAATCCAGAGAAACTGGAATTAAATAAATAGTAAAAGTATCCTGACTCATGTTTTTATCATCCTTCAGGAAACAACACTGCACTCTTTGGGGTTTTCTCCACAAGAAGAATATGATGCAACAAAACCTTTAGGCTGTCTATGATGCAGTGATTCGGTTTTGCAGATAAATTGCTATTTTATTACTTACATTTTTAATATTGATAAACATTGTTATTGTTTTTGTTGTTATTATTATTAACATAATTGTTTCGCAGTTTCAATCCCACTATTTAGATGTAGTCTATGTTTGCCGGAATGAAAACGCTCACATGGAAAACTAGCTTTTTAAATAAAGAAATAAAGTTCTAGTCGACAAAACTTTTTTGACTAAGTTATTCAAACACGATTAAAAGAGTTAATGTATGGTTTAGACTTACTTGTGGTGATGGGTATGAAGGAGAGCAGTAGTACCGCGAGCATCAGGGCGGAGGTGTTTCCCGAGCTCATCGCGCTGTGAGCGGATGCGCGTTCACACTGACTGCTGTTCCTCATGCTCTCTCTGTCGGTCAGTCTGATGCTTTAATTCTCACTCACACTTGCCGGGCAAACATTATCAACTCTCGCAGTTACACGCCCTCTTTCTAAATCCACGTCATAATGTATGAGCAACATGCACGTGATAAATTTACCCAAACGATTATGATATCTCAGTGGATACCTTCCACCGTCAGTATAAGATAAAACTCTTCACCATTCAACCTGACATGTTAACGTATAGCCGAGGCTGCTACGGTAATGCTGCTTAACGTATACATTAGACTTTTAAAAAATAAATATTGCCTGTTGAATGACAAACGTTGGAGAAATAAATATTTTAAGAGTTTTGGCTTGAAAGTCTAGAAATATAACGATTACAGGGATCCCACAGAAAAAGGGATGATATTCACTGAATGATATACATGCACCATTACTGTTTTACATTCATTAAATATGCATGTTGTGGTCTCTCTGGTTGACAACAGTCATTACATACTAGACAAACACGTTATATTAAAGTAAGGAACGTTTTTGTCTGACTTTTAAGTATGTTCATGGTTAAACAAAAGAAAAAATCGAAAGAAGACAAATAAACAAGATGTACAATGTTTTGTATCCACTGTCTTTCTTCAACGTAGTATCTGTGTGACATACCAGATATGATAAATAATAGCCTCCACACAAGCAGATGTTATCCTTCTGTTTATTATGAAAGTGCTGCAGTATTTTTTATCTCTGTGGAATCAACTGTTTTCAATGTTGTGGGACAAATTAGGCAACAGTGATCAAAGTTTTAATTTAGAATGATTTAAAAAGGCACAGTAAGTGATTTCTGCCACTAGAGGGCGCATATTCACAACAAACAAAGACGTAGTTTGATGACTCAGTGACTGAGTGGGGAATCCCAAGAGTTGTGGTCTTCATGATATCATATGGACTCCTGTAGAAATCATGTTCACGTATGAGCTATTCAAAATGTATTATTGTGAATTATTATCATTTATACATATTAACATGAATTATTTATCTGGATCTGAACATTCTTTGAATCATTTAGGATAACACAAGCACACTGTTCTAGTGATTTTTTGTATATTCAATATTACGTCTTTAAATATATATCTTTAGCATGATCATTTTTGTCCTCTATAGTTGCCAATATCGGCGGTTCATTCCGCTGTGGCGACCCCAGATTAATAAAGGGACTAAGCCGAAATGAAAATGAAATGAGTTGCCAATATCTTTATAGTTATTGTCCTTGGTGTGCTATGTTATTATAGGCTGTCATAAGTCATGAGTTAAACAAGTCAAAACATATGCAGAAAAATAAAACTAAATTAACACTCATGGCTTAATGCCAGATACATTGAAGTCTCATGAAGTGAATCAATCTGTGCAAGAACCTGAACATATAACATTATTGCCTAGTTTAATCCATAGCTTCAGTAAACTAGGAGCTTTCTGTTGTATAATGCTGTGTGGCCACAAACTCATGAGCTGACAGCACTGTGTGTTTACAACAATATATCTCCCAACATCCAGCAGAAGAACACATACGTACCATTTTCACAAGTACAACAAACATCTTCCCTCTTAATTAAAAGCAAATAGCATCAGCTCCCATGAGAGTATTATGACAGTAATATTTTGCTGATCCTGGCTAATCTAAACCTAATCCCTATACCCTACCTACTTCTAAGTTCTTCATGAAACCAGAGCAGAGCACATAACACTCAATGTATATCTAAATTGTGAACTTTTCTCTCAAATATGATTGGAATGTTGTTTCAGCATCAGCAATAATGTTGGTCCAGGAGCATGTTGTGCTTGGTAAACTCAGGGTTTGCCACCATCACATACATCATTATCTATACTGTCCCTTTGAGAGTGTGTTTCAGCACTATATTATGTGGACAGCTCCAGACCTGGGTCACCAGGCTAAAGATCCCCTTGAGTCTAATTACATAACCATTTTACTCTCTAGGCCTCTAATTGTAGAAAAGTGCAATTGTGTGACTTTGGGATTCTATTTTAAATCTAATTCCTAAACACGAGGAGAAAATCCTGTAAATGTCATTCAGATGTTGTTCATTGATGCTTAATTCTTTAGTACACACTCATTTTAACATTCCTGGAAAGAAATAGGCTCACATGCCAGTAACAATTTCAGTCCATTTTCCTCAGAATTTTAGACATCGGATGATCACTAAACCACAAGGGTTATATAATTAGATTTAGAGCACATTATGCCATGTAGTTTTGAGAAATTGACATTTTATATATTTATTTCTTTTGGCAATCTATTTTCACTACACCCCTGGAGTTCAAATACACAGTTTCTATGGACCAGGGCTGCTGGAACTTTAAAATTGCTCACTAATGTACCTGAGAGGACAAACCATTACAAAAAAATCACTAAAATCACTTTTGAATCTTTTTAGCAAATGCCTCTCTAGGTTGCCTCCGAATCAGCAAATATATAGCAAACTGGTCTTGGTGGGTAAAAATTAAAACTCAGCTACATACACACTTAAAACTAAAGTTTTTTTTATTGGCCTTGATGGCTCTCTGTAATAAAACAACTCACCCACAGAACATTTTAAAACTGTAAAAGAATGGCTGTGATTTTAATGGTAAAAAAAATAAAAATGCTATAACTTAACTGCTTCAAACATCTGATATATGAGTTCAGCTGACTCTTTTTTTAAGTGTAATAAGTTCAGCCAAGTAAAACTGTGATATATAAATTATGTTGACACATCCAATCCAGATAAGTTGATTTAACTTAAAATATTCATTCATTCATTCATTTTCTTTTCGGCCTAGTCCCTTTATTAATCTGGGGTTGTCCAACCGCCAACTTATCCAGCGTATGTTTTACACAGCAGATGTCCTTCCAGCCGCAACCCAATCACTGGGAAACATCCATACACAATCATTCACACACATACACTACGGACAATTTAGCTTACCCAATTCACCTATACCGGTTTGGACTTGTGGGGGAAACCGGAGCACCCGGAGGAAACCCACGCCAACACGGGGAGAACATGCAAACTCCACACAGTAATGCCAACTGACCCAGCCGGGGCTCAAATCAGCAACCTTCTTGCTGTGAGGCGATTGTGTTACCCAGTGCGCCACCGCGTTGCCCAACTTAAAATATTAGGTTGTTAATATTTTAATAGGCACCATCATTTTTTACAGTGTATAATGTAGATACTGTATGTAGATCGTGTATAATGGAAATCATTGGTGTATTAATGCTAGAAATTATTGAAATACGCTGGTTTACTGTAAAATTTAGACTTTTTTTATGGTTTGTATTGTATTTTTAACTGTATAATTCTGGCAACCACAGGTGCCTTTTTTACTGTAAATTTTACAGATTTGTCCACAAAAAATAGTTTACATTGGAAAAGGGTTCTTTAGATTATAAAACTGTTATTCACATATAACTGTTATCATATATACTGTTACAACTGTTATTGCATCATTATAAAACCCACTTTTTAAAGCACCTTTATTTTTAAGAATATATATATCTGAAATAACAAGGCCAAGAAATGATTAGTTTTAATAAAGATTAAGATTATACATAATAAAACACAAAATTATCATTTTATTAATTTTACAAAATAAAATAAACAAAAACTATTTCCTTGTTTTAGCAAACTGCAGCCTATATCTCAGCACTGTGATATTATTGTTGGTTGGCTGAGAAGTGTAAGCAATTTGACAGTAAAAAAACATCAGGACCAAATGGATCTGAACTACTTTTATAGGCCATCTGCCGGGATTTCGTCTGAAGTGCACATTCAGACACAGGAAATAATTCAATTAGGCATTGATTTAAAAGGGACATGGCCTTGTATGCAAATATTGTGTGGCCTTTTGGTGTAAACAGAAACAGAAATTGACTACAGATCATATAGGATGTGGTTTGAGTGTTTACTTTTGACATATCTGAGGCTCCATGGCACAAAAAAAAAAAAACTACAATTCTGTATGGTGGTCTACTATTCCACCGCTACCATATAAACTTAAAATAGCTAAATATACAATTACACAGGTGTCAAGAGTGATTACGGATCTGCATCGAGACCTCTATGATGTGCAAACAGTATCAGTGTATAAGAGTGACAGATATAAGCTACAAATGATGACGTCTGAATCCCATATTAATGCCGTTTATGAGAGGCAGTTCATACTGTGCATACTGCGTTTATTAAACTTTAGCCATTTATGCGGTGAGGGAATTCAACACCCACTGCTATCTGATACATTGTATTGTTTAAACAGACGTATATGAGGATTAAATCAACTACATATAAAATAGTTGATGATGATGATGAATTATTCAAAAAATATATCTTTTCTAGTAATAATAATCTTTTCTAGTTGTTCGAAGAATTTCCTGAATTAGATGAATGATAAGAGGATATTCCCAAACTCCCTCAATAAAAACAGCCTTTAAGCGCCTCTAAGATTTTTAAACCTGACTTCATCATGTTCATATGATGAATCTGTGCTAGAACATTATACAAATGATGGATATTTAATAAAACTATGCCTTATTTGCAAATTTAAAGATTTTTTA
>CAIGQW010015581.1:3089261-3111206 GCA_903798125.1 Danio choprae | reverse complement strand
TATATATATATATATTCAATTTTTAATGTAATAAGTCATGGGGAAGGATTCATTTTAGGAGAGGAAAGGACAATTCTTCATTTACCCTATTCACCTGCAGTGTCCTGCCTTATCTCATTGAAATAAATAGCATATATGACATATTTAAAAAAAAAAAAAAAAAATTTGCAATTAACTAGGAAGAGGAAGGCATTGGAGTGTGATAGAAAAAAATAAAAAGGCCAAATTCAGCCTTTTTTAATCGGCTTTGTCATGTTTTGGGGTGTGGATGCGGCTCCCTTGAGTGGGATGGAGATACAGATAATATGATTGCACCAATGTCTGTTTAATATCTCCTCATTATGAAAATGTCAAGCATCTTGGTGCCACGAGCTTTAGAGTAAGATCCTCAGCGCTGGGATATGGCCTCACATTTCCGGGCATCTTCCCAATATATGTGCAGATTTGATCAATGGGATTGTACATATTAATATGTTTGAGTTAAAGCATGCCTTGAAAACACATATCCCAGTGTGTCCACCTGTGTAGGTGAAATGAAGCCTGCGGCTGTGCGTGTGTATGGGAAGATGTGCTGAGATTGTGTGTCTACAACATGACGCACACGGGAGAGCAAGATTTGATACAAAGTTAAGCATAGCGCCACTGGGAAATATCGGCTAAATATCAAAGTGAATAAATAATCAGCGAATATCCTTTACAAGAGGGTTATTGCTGGAGTTTTGGAGGATTGGGACTGGATAACTGAGAAGCATCAGCGAGGCTAAAATAAATACAACGGGAGGTTAAAGAGATGATTTATTCAGCAAGAGGGACTGAAAAGGAATGAGGTGAGAATGAAATTAAGAGGATTAATCAAAGAACAACCACACCGCAGAGTCAAAACAGGCATATAAGATGAAAACACGTAATATGCACATCTACAAAATGAATATGTGATTCATCCTATAGAGGAGTAATATCAGCATGAGCAATAGTTGCTCATCATAGAGAATATTCAGTCACACACAGACAAAAAAAATTGTCCTTCAACTACACATAATATGTTATCTGTATATTTTTATTACACACACATAAGAAGAGAAAGAGCAAGAATTCAAACGCGAGCACACATTTATTGAAAGAATGCAGAAAAATACAGATTATCCACTGAAGGAGCAAAAGCTAAATCCAAAACAGTAACAGGAACTAAATCCAGAAATGTGAAATCAGAAGAACTAACAGCTAAGAAAGGTTGATGACACCAACTAATGGAAATAAAGAAATAAAAATATACACAAGGGTAACTAAACACACACATGGTGACTAAATAAGAACAGGGAGCCAGGGGGGATCCACAGGTAAGCTCTCGAGAGCAGTTCTGGACTGATGCAAGCTTTGGAGTGGAGTCCTGGAGAGTGCTCTGAAGTGGAGTTAGGGATTGGGACTGGCTCTGGAGCAAAGTCAGGGCCTGTTCCTATTATGCTTTTTCACTTTTTGAATGTGTTAGCCAGTTTCCTTTGTATGTTTGGCCACCAATAAAATATCTAATATAAAACACCAAAAGGCTACGTTCACACTTCGAGGCTTAGTGCTCTGATTTTTTTCTCAGATCAGTTTTTTTTTGCATAGCTGTTCACACTGTTGTTATAAATGTGGCCAATATCAGATTTCCAGTGTGAACAGATCATGGTCCTAAACTGACCCATGTAACCCCGCCAGTCCTACACCACCCAACCCGCTCCAGGCTGGGATTGAACCGGCGACCTTCCGCATGGGAGTCAGTTGCTCTAACAAGGAGGCTAAAGACCATGGCATTTGACGCTAGAGCACCTTTAGAGGTTAGAGGAGTGAGGTTTACCTGCATAGCACTTACTAGCTGGCCTCCGTTACACCCGCATGCGCAAAAGTACAACTACGCACAGCACATTCACTCATTCATTTTCATTTCGGCTTAGTCCCTTTATTAATCTGGGGTCGCCACAGTGGAATGAATCGCCAACTTATCCAGCATATGTTTTACGCAGCGGATGCCCTTCCAGGTGCAACCCATCTCTGGGAAATACGCACAGCACAAAATGTCTAATTATGCACACAATGTGTGTACTGTATGAAGTGAATAAAGCACGTTGTCAGATTATGTTGTAATATGTTTATTGACTTTATCACAGACAACAGCTGTGTTTTAATGAACTCTAAATAGCTGTTTTTCTAATGTGCATTTCAGTGTTTGAAACCTAAAATACGTGTTTTGTGATGATTTGTTATTAATGAGAAGCGCGGTGCGCGTCTTACTGACCACCGGTGTATAGTGAACTCATCAAGGGTTAATGAGCGGCCGCAGATTGAACTGCGAAGGCAGGGATCATGTCTGGTGTTAAAAATTATATTGTTTACAGAGTCTGATAACCTAGTCTACTGTTAATTCATGTTAATTTGTTATAAACAGCATAGGCTGTATCCAGTCAAAACTCAAAGTGAAATTGAAACGTTGCCTACCGGCATATTGAAGAATTTTGTCCTTAACAACAAAAAAAGTTTTAAAAGAGCATTAAACTTGTTGCATTTGGTTTTGTTAATGTATTATTTGTGTAAAATATGGCTATTTCATGTAGACATATGTATTTTTCATTCATTCATTTGTTTGCAGCTTAGTCCCTTTATTAATCTCATTCATTTGTTTGCGGCTTAGTCCCTTTATTAATCTCATTCATTTGTTTGCGGCTTAGTCCCTTTATTAATCTGGGGTCACCACAGCGGAATGAACCGCCAACTTATCCAGCATATGTTTTACGCAGCAGATGCCCTTCCAGCTGCAACCCATCACTGGGAAACATCCATACACACTCATAAACTATGGACAATTTAGCTTACCCAATTCACCTATAGCAAATGTCTTTGGACTTGTGGGGGAAACCAGGGCATCCGGAGGAAACCCACGCGAACACGGGGAGAACATGCAAACTCCACACAGTAATGCCAACTGACCCAGCCGAGGCTCGAACCAGCGACCTTCTTGCTGTGAGGCGATTGTGCCACCCACTGCGCCACCGTGCTGCCCCCTATGTATTTTATTCTTTTTATTTATGCAATTTTATTATGGTGGTATTTTTAACGAACAATCTTTTTTTTGGTTACAGGTTAAGGGTTAATGTTTGGTTAACCAGCGCCAGCTGTCATTCAAAAAATATTCAAAATGAACAACCTTAAATTTTGGGGGTAAAGTATTTGCCCTGTGTGCTATACTGCTATGCCGCTGAGGAGTAGAGGGTGTTTGCAGCACTAACCAGTACAGAATAATGATGCGTGTCAATCAAAAATGATGTAAAAGTCATATAAATTCCAACATGACTGTTCACACTGCGGTCAGATTGCAAAACATCAGATCTGTATCTTATTTAATACCACATATGAAAGTGGCACAAATCAGATTTGAAAAGATCAGATTCCATGCAGTTTGGGCTGTTCACTCTCTCATCTGATTCAGGCCACATTTGGCCAAAGAGCTCCACTGGAACAAGAGTGTAACTTTGGAAAGAATGATTTAGTACACCAAAAAACTAAATCAACCCTTTAAAAATGAGTTAAATAGAACTCCTTTAAGTGACCTTGTGCAAAGTTCAGCCTTGTCCAAGTTCAAACCTTGTCCAAAGTTCAATTCCAATACTCAAGGACGCAAGAATGAACCTGGATGTGTTCTTGATATTGTGGATGAATCAAATGCAGACTTGAATGCAGCAGCCTTTCCTAGTCCCAGAAGTCAGACTTTGTCAGTACTCTTCAAACCATGACGTTTTTCCAACAAGTTTAACAAAGATGCCAACAGTATTATGAATGAGGATGGTAAAAGTTTATTAAAAAATATTTTTTATTTTTATTTTACTGTTGTCACATTTGTATAAAGTCAAGTTTGAATCAACTCTCAGCCTAAGACTGCTCTCTTAACATCTGATCCATAAAGAGCACAAAATCTCATTGGTTGAATTATACTTCTCCAGTAGACTGTGTGTTGCGTAGTTCAACAAATGGCATGGAAACAAAGCCATTATGAAGTCACCACCCCCCCTTTCCTCATGGAAAAAGAAATTTGTCATGTTTACAACTCTGACCATTAGTGCTTATCTGGAACAACAAGACTTCCAAGACATCCAAGATTTCTGCTTGAGGAACTTAGTAAAAATATAGTAAAAGTATCTATTATATTATTATAGAACCACAGAAAAGATGAATAAGAGGATGATGATAGCAATATTAAGAGATAAAAAACATTAATTTCTGTAAGTCTTATGAGGTCACGTATTGATACTAGGAAAGTCCAATAACTTTAGTTTAATGGACAGAATTATTTGCTGCTTATCTACTGTTCCACTTATTGGCCATTTAGTAACTTGGGGTCTCTGTGACCCAAGAGCATCATGGGAAAATCTGTGACTCAGCTTCAAGCTGACCTGGGTGATTGAAGTGTGACTCACACAACAAGTGTATTAGCGTGAATCTCTTCTGTCATACATCCACTCAATCCCCCACCCATTCCTACTTCCTCACCTACACGCCCCCCCAACTGTTTTCAGTTTGCCCAGCAGTTTTAACACACAAAGTTTTGCCTGCTGGATCATTACAGCGAGGGCACATCATGTCAAATATGTAGCATCAGAGTAAATTGCAGTCAGGAAAGTAGATGCTGTTCCTGACTCTTAACATACAGCACATAAAGAACCTCTTATGTGCAGTAATTATATAATGTATGTTTGGATATTTTTCATCATGCGCTACAACAGCCCTGGCATCCTGCATCTGCTTGTTGTAATGCTGAGCTATTTATACTAAAAATGTCCTACAAAATTAGTACGAAGATCTAAACAACAGAGATTTACAGCTTTTAAAAACTGTATGTTTCTATCTATCTATCTATCTATCTATCTATCTATCTATCTATCTATCTATCTATCTATCTATCTATCTATCTATCTGTCTGTCTGTCTGTCTGTCTGTCTGTCTGTCTGTCTGTCTGTCTGGATGTCTGTCTGTCTGTCTGTATGTCTGTCTGTCTGTCTGTCTGTCTGTCTGTGTGTGTAACATGCCAGCAAAGTGACAATACATACTATCAACTGAATATCAACATACTAGCACAGCAATACAGAGCAATCTTACCCTAGCAACACCTTAACGAATATGAATAACACCATCACCATATCACCATCCAAAATGCCCTAACAACATAAAAAAGCAACACCCTACAACTAACAAAATACTGTCACGGTTGTCAGGTGCATGCGCTCTTTCTATTCATGTTTGTTGTCACGTGGTTTTGTGTTGTAGCTTCCATGTGCTCTGACACGTGTTCTGTTTACATCACGTGATCAGCGGGACTTATCAGCAGTTCCAGCTGATGGCACTTAGCTCTCCTATTTAAGAGCGGAAAGCCAGGACTTCATTGTCAGTTTGTTACTCTGTTTAATGATCTCTCTCTGTGTCTTGTCAGGATCTGCTTGGGCTGGCTTCCTAGATGTCTTGTTGTGATTCCTGTTTCTAAGATTTTCGTCCATCCTGCTATCACTCAGTGTTTGCTTGCTGTTGCACTCTTTATTGTTATTAATCTCTCACTTGCATTTGGATCCTTTTGACTTGTATTATTCCATCACGTGACAGAACGAACTGACCACAACATGGATCCAGCAAGTGTCACGCAAGTCACAGAATTTCTTGCACACAGTAATGCCCAGATTGATCATCAGGAGAAAGTTATGACTGCAACTAACCAAGCTGTCTAGGCTCTTGTAATACAAGTAACTGCTCTTACCTCTCAACTCGAGTAGCTCACAGGAAAGGTCCTCGCATCAGAAGGAGACACGCCTCCTCCATCTTCGAATTTCTGCTCTGGAACCAGTACATCCTTCATCTGAGCTTTGTCTTCCTCCACCTACTTCCTACGCTGGGGAACCTCGGATGTGCCGATCTTTTATCACCAAGTGTACTTTGTACATCGCATTACAACCATCTCTGTTCTCTACGGAGCACGCCAAGGTGGCGTTTGTTATCAACCTCCTTACTGGCAAGGCAGCCTTATGGGGAACCTCGGTCTGGAGTCAAACGTTTTCATTGTTGTACGTCCTTCAATTTATTTACGGAAGAGCTTAAGAAAGTCTTCGACCAAGCAGCCTCTGGGAGAGAGGCGGCACGACTTTTGGCCGAGTTACGTCAGGGCACTTGGAGCGTGGCAGACTATGCCATTGAGTTCTGCACCTTGGCTGCTGTGTGTAGATGAAACACTGTTTTTATATGGCCTCTCAGAGCACATCCAGGATGAAGTATATACATTAGACCTTCCAAAGACTTTGGATGCTCTCATCGATTTGGCTGTTCGGGTTGACAACCGCCTAACCGACGTCATAGGTGGATGATGTCACAGGGTTTCGGAGCTTTTCAGCTTCCTCCTCCGGGAGCTGCAGAGACAGTAGTCCCCTAACCGGAACCCATGCAACTGGGCAGATCTCGCCTTTCACTGCAGGAGAAGCAGCGAAGACGAGCAGAGGGTCTTTGTTTTTATTGCGGAGGAGTGGGACACATCGTGGCATCCTTTAAAAGGACCCTGCCCGTCAGTAGGTAAGAGGTTACTGACAGGTGGGATCAATCTTATGGAATCCTCTGTAGCTGTCACTTTACTTCCTGTTACCTTGTGTTGGGCAGATGAGACACTGAATTGTCAGGCACTTGTGGATTCTGGGGCGGAGGGAAATTTCATTGACACTAGTTTTGCTTTTAAGTTTAAGCTTCCGGTGATTCCTCTGATTCAGCCCATTGCCGTGCACGCCCTCTGTGGGCTTTCCCTTCCATCTATTACTCACTCCACAGTTCTCATCAGACTGATTACATCTGGCAATCATTCCGAACTAATATCTTTTTTTCTGACAGACACTTCTAGTACGCCAGTGGTTCTTGGACATCCGTGGTTGGTTCTTCACAGACTCCATATTATTTGGGGTCAAAACACTGTTATATCTTGGAGTGATCAGTGTCATGTATCTTGTCTTTTGTCTGCTCATTCTTCTGTGTCTTGTTCTGTGTTTCAGGAGGAGTGCGTGGACCTGTCAGATGTGCCCAGGGAGTACCTTGACCTGAAGAAAGTGTTCAGTAAGTCTCTAGCTGCTTCTCTGCCTCCTCATCGTCCCTATGACTGTGTTATAGACTTATTGCCAGATATGTCTCCGCCCAAGGGTAAATTATACTCACTTTCTGTTTCTGAGAGGGAGGCCATGGAGATATATGTTTCTGATTATCTAGCGGCCAAGATCATCCATCCCTCTTCTTCACCGGCGGGAGCGAGGTTCTTTTTTGTGAAGAAGAAGGATGGTTCTCTTCGCCCATGTATTGGGCTAAATAGCATTACGGTAAGGAATACCTACCGCTTGCCGTTGATGTCTTCGGCATTTGAGAGTCTGCAGGGGGTGTCCTTCGTCACGAAATTTGATCTCCGCAACGCTTATCATTTGGTCCGTATAAGAGAGGGCTATGAATGGAAGACTGCTTTTAATACCCCCAGGGGGCACTTTGAATATTGTGGTCTCCACTTCGGGTTTCCAACGCCCCAGCAGTCTTCCAAGCACTCGTCAATGACGTGTTGAGAGATATGATAGATCAGTTCATTTATGTCTACCTGGATGACATTCTGATATTCTCTCATTCTCTTCAGGAACATATGCAACACGTCAGAGGAGTGCTTCAGAGACTACTAGAAAATGGGCTTTATGTCAAGGCAGAGAAATGCATTTTTCATGCACAGTCTGTTCCTTTTTTGGGGCACATCCTGTCAGCTGAGGGGTTTTGCATGGATCCAGAGAAGATTCAGGCTGTGGTAAATTGGCCAACCCCAGATTCCCGCAGGGCCCTGCAGAGGTTTTTGGGCTTTGCCAATTTTTACCAGCGTTTTATTTGCAATTTCAGCCAGCTCGCCACACCTCTTACTGCCTTAGCCTCCTCCAAAATTCTGTTCGGGTGGCCGAACGCAGCGCAAAAAAAAATCACTAAACTCGTTCACTAAATTGAAGTCCCGTTTTGTCTCTGCATTGATTCTCATAGCCCCCGATCTATCTCGGCAGTTTGTGGTGGAGGTTGACGCGTTACGGGAAAAGGTAGCCGTCGTCCTGTCCCAGCATTCCCCCTCGGATGGCAAGATGCACCCTTGCGCTTTTTATTCTCATTGATTATCCGCCACCGAACAGAATTATGACATTGGTAATAGGGATCTGCTGGCGGTCAAACTCGCATTTGAAGAGTGGCGTCGTTGGTATGAAGGTTCGAGGGTTCCTTTTATTGTTTCGACACAAGAACTTTGAGTACATAAAGTCTGCCAAACGTTTGAGCTCTAGGCAGGCTTGGTGGCCATTATTTTTAGGACATTTCGATTTTACAATTTCTTATCGACCGGGTTCTAAAAACACCAAACCTGATGCGTTATCCTGTCTTTTTGAATTTTCCAATTCGCCCCTCGAGCCCATTGTTCCACAGAATATTTTTATTTCTGTTGTAACATGGGAGATTGAGTCTAAGGTTCGCTCTGCCTTGGATGGGGTAACGTCCCCGCCCAGATGCCCACCGAGTCCACATCTGTAACTGTCAACAGTCACTTCCTCTAATGCGAAAATGGTAGTATCGTTCTCACTCCTCTGCCTTTGTTTACAGTGAAAAGACCCTGGGTAATTAACCTTATCAATATGGCAGGATACTGACATTATGTCATTGCCACTTCACGGCAATCGTTTCAAAATCAATGGGTAGAGAGCAGCTGCACACAATGTAGCTGCATCTGATAAGCCACTATGTAATTAATGCTTCCGCTGAGTGCGGCTGCAGGCATTAGAGAGGGAACTCCAGGCTGAGGGAATCAACATTGATATTTCAGGGTACTAATTAGAGGCCATGTTGTCTTTCAGATGGATGAAGAGTTTATCAGCCAAAGAGCTTTACAGAAAAAAGGTGTGATAAACATATGACAAAAGTGACACATTTTCAAACTTTTGCACTTCACCTCTTGTCTAGTTACATGATGGATGTCCTGTATTTGTCCTGTTAAACTGGACGTAAAGGAGAGGACTTTTGATTACCAGTGACACACAACAAAGTGTTGAAAAATGTTTTAAAAGAATAAACACTATAAAAGAATATGAAATAAACATCATGTCTAATTTTAAGTTTCTTCATTTGGTTGACATAAGGTTACTCTACACAATGCTCACTAGAAGCAGAACTTTTGGTAATGACGTCTATTGTTGTGTCTTGTTGAGGTCAGGGTTGATTGATCTGCCACGACCTCAACAAGACACAACATTCCAGACGTCATTTAAATGTAATAGGTGGAAAAATCTATCCAAAGCTGTCTACAACACACCATACTGTCAGGACTTTTGCCAGTGTTTTGAAATTAGTTAATCAGTCTGTGAATTTAGGTTTTGGTGTTTCCCTTTATCGGTGTCTGGTCTTTATGTCAATACCCTCATTGTCTCTCTGTGTTTTTCCTTTTGAGATTTCTCCTTTCCTGAGATTTGTATGTCCTAAGGTGATAGTATATGACAGAGGAAAATGAGAGAGGACCAGGCTTGGGACATTTTATTTTTAGTTTTGGTTTCAGTTTAGGCAATAGTTAATCCGCCACCCATTTGTTTTGTGTTTATTTTATTATTATAGTTGTTTAAATATGTGACTTTCAGACCTTGTTACGTGGACAAACCAATGTAAGTTTGAAATCTTATTTACAGTTTTTCTCATTCACTTTGGTCCATTTCTCAGATCAAAATTGAAATTCTCAAAACTCCCTGTTCAATCTTCACTTCATTGTGTCAGTTGTGCACATCAGAAATGCTGTTTCTCATTCCCTTGAACAAGTTGCAAATGCTTTTGTACATCTATGCAATTGATTATGTGCAATTATCTGATGTTTCCTATATTATAAGTTGCTTATGTCACGTTGATCAAAATGTGTTATTTTGGTCTCTGTTGAATAGTCTGACCCCTGACAACATTTACAGTTTTTCTCAGTCATTTTGGTCCATTCCTCAGATCAGAATTGAAATTCTCAAAACTCCCTGTGGGGCCTCACGGTGGCGCAGTGGGTAGCACGATCGCCTCACAGCAAGAAGGTCGCTGGTTCGACCCTCGGCTGGGTCAGTTGGCATTTCTGTGTGGAGTTTGCATCTTCTCCCCGTGTTGGCGTGGGTTTCCTCTGGGTGCTCCGGTTTCCCCCCTAAGTCCAAAGACATGCGGTACAGGTGAATTGGGTAAGCTAAATTGTCCGTAGTGAATGAGTGTATGGATGTTTCCCAGACATGGGTTGCAGCTGGAAGGGCATCCGCTGCATAAAACATATGCTGGATAAGTTGGCGGTTCATTCCGCTGTGGCAACCCCTGATTAATAAAGGGACTAAGCCGAAATGAAAATGAATGAATGAATGAATGAAAACTCTCTGTTCAATCTTCACTTCATTGTGTCAGTTGTGCACATCAGAAAAGCAGTTTCTCATTTCTTTGAACAAGTTGCAAATGCTTTTGTACATCTATGCAAATGGTTATGTGCAATTATCTGATGTTTCCTGCATTATCAATTGCTTATGTCATGTTGATCAAAATTGGTTATTTTGGTCTCTGTTAAATAGTCTCGTCCCACACAACGTTTAATCGTTGGTTCATGGCATAACTCTTTACATGCAAAATGGCTGAACAAGTTGTCTTAATATATTGTCATAATGCATTTTTCTATACATTTCCATTAGACTTTTTTTCTAAATCTATCTACAATTGGTAAATTTCTCCCAGGTGAATCTTGACTTTTTCTAATGAAGGTGCATCTCAAAGGAGATTGTCCTCTGTTCACATTTCTACTTTTGTTTTGTTTTTCCTTTGTGCTATATATTTCTTTTCGTATTACAATGACATGAGCTGCCAACAAATTACAGTTCAAACAGCAAAAAAAACATCAGAAAACCCCTTCAGAGTTCACATCAGAACACCCCTCCAGAGTACACTGTTATATTGACAACATGACTAAGTAATTTGACTGTCTTATCCACACACAATGACACAAGGACTTGTCATTCTGACAGCACTGACACGTTCATTGACATAGAAACTTCGTTTTGAGAGATGCACTAAGGATTTTGAGCAAGAGACTGGCTTTTGCAGGTAATACATGGTGTTTTGCTATTTGTACGTGTTGTTTTGAGTAACTGAGAAAAACTATAAAATGATTTTTTTTTAAAATAACCCTAGGCTTTGTCCACATTTGGTCTAAATTTGCATTGAAAGAAACCCTTTCTCAGTGGAAGAGTAGGGTACTGTAACGATCAACACATAAACATTAAAAAATACACTACAGTATGTAGTTTGCAAATTTCAATTCTGATCTGAGAAATGTACCAAAGCGACTGAGAAAAACTGTAATCGTTTGTCCATGGCATAAGTCTTTACATGCAAAATGGCTGAAAAAGTTGTCATAATATTTTGTCATGATGCATTTTTCAATACATTTCCATTCAAGAGTTTACACTTAGCTGATGATTGGTTATAAAGCTTGTTTGGCATGCTGTCCCGGGAGAGAGCCCTGAGCTCATAGATCCTCGAGCCCAGGGCTTCCTCCCTTTTGCAAGGCAAGAGGTGAGTTTGAGCTCAGGTAGATCTCGAGAACTCCCCTGCTGTAGTAGCTAATGAACAGATAGTGATTGCTCTTGAGATGACTACTTACTAGGAGCATGTCTATGATGCCGATTTGGATTAGACAATTAACTTAAGTTGCATGTTTTTGGACGGTGGGAGGAAACCGGGGAACCTGGTGGAAACCTACATGAGCACGGGGAGAACGTGTAAACTCCACACAGAAACGTTGGGTGGCTTGGTAAGGACTAGAACCAGTGACGTTCTTGCTGTGAGGCAACAGTGCTAACCACTGGGCCACTGTGCCACCCATCTAGGAAAGGAGGAGTAGGGGTGGAAGGGGGGATTCTTCAAAATGAAGATGGCAGTGATATGAAACTTACGGTATTTATAGTGGCTTAGGAATCCTCTGATTGGTGAATCATGAATTGGATAATGCGGGACCAGCCGCAGCAATCATAAGCACGTGATCCTCTCGAAATTAGTTTATAAATAAACTTCACTTAGACTTTTTTTTTTCTAAATCTGTCTACAATTGGTATCTCCCAGGTGAATCTTGACTTTTTCTAATGAAGGTCTAAAAGGAGGTTGTCCTATGTTCACATTTCTACTTTTGTTTAGTTTTTTCTGTGCTATGCAGTGCTGTCTTTTGCTTTTACTATCACAATGACATGATCTGCCAACAAATTACAGTACAAACCATGGTCATAGTTTACACCTAAACACCCCTCCAGAGTACACTGTTGTATTCACAACAGGACTAAGTAATTTGACTGTCTTATCCATACACAATGACACAAAGACTTGTCATTCCGACGGCACTGACACGTTCATTGATACAGAAATGTAATTTTGAGAGATGAACTAAGGGTTTTGAGCTAGAGACAGGGTTTTGCAGGTAATCCATGGCGTTTTGCTATTTGTATGTGCTGTTTTAAGAAATGCACTTACTGTTTTGCAAACTGATCTGAGAAATGTACCAAAGTGACTGAGAAAAACTGTAAAATGATGAAACCCTTTTTTAGTGGAAGAGTAGGGTACTGTGACGATCAACAAATAAACATTAAAAAATACACTACAGTATGTTTTATTGGGGTTGTAAACACGCTATAAGAGAGCAAAGTTATTTTACACAAATCATACTTCATCACTTAAAATATGTATTATAGTACTGGTAAAACTCCTCACCATACCACCTTATATATTTTCTGTGATTTTAAACAAAACAAACTACTTTAATGATTCATTTTCTAATCACACACTAGAAGTAAACTATTAAAGAAAGTTATGTCTTTTGCCAGTTTTGTCTTTTATGGCATGTGTATACTTTTTGGCAATTTTAGGACACTAAAGGATAAAAACTAAAAGGGAATGAGGTCTTGGTCACAAATAAATCATGTGCACTGATAAACTAGTAAAGATGTTCCATCTATAACTGGAACGATATCCCTTTAGAGCTATTTTCTAGCTAATTTAATCAAGAGACATATTTATCCCAAAGCAGAGGAATTGCTTATTTCCCCAATTCTCAATCAAAACTCGTTTTTCAAAGCTGAAATTTCTGCCATTCTGCAGTGCTTGTTGTTCCCTGAATTATTATAAAGCATAAAATATACCTCTGTAATTATCTGCCACAAACGCACACACTAATTACACTAGCTCCTGCATTTCTCTGAGTGCAATTTTGGTCTCCAATCTGATTTTACGCTCTACTAATTGCTTTTCATCTTCCTCGTTCACTCTCTGTTTACAACCTCACCTTATAGTTTTCATTTTCAAAAGACATGCCTTTCAGTGTTTTTATATGTTAGAGCTACCGATGAAAATGCAGTAGGGGAGCATCGAAAGTACCAAAGTAGGGAATTACTATACAGTCAGCAGAGGTGGTTGTGCTCCTCTTAGTGTCTCTTTCAACATTTCATCAGTTCTGCTGAGCCCAGGGGCCTTCTTTGTAATTGCATAACTTAGTCAAAGTGACAAGTGTCACCATGTTCCCTCGCTGAGAAGAACATCGTCACTTATTTCCCAAGCGGCTACTTCACATTTTTCACTCAGAATTTTTGTATGTTTAGAAAACCCCACATCAGTGTTCTTTATGATTGTAAATACAAGGACATCTGCATTATATAAATATACGGATATTCTCAGCTTAGTCTGAAATGTAGCCTAAATATTCAGAAACTGCTGTGCATGATTCATCCAGGGAGTTTACACTGTCTTTTTGGAAAAACTGCTATCAGCTCTCAAAAAATGCTGTTTGTTTGTTCAAACTACTTATTTAAAATGATTCTTAAGGTTTTTTGGGACAACTTAATTGTTTTATGTTTATTCATTCATTTATTCATTTTGTTTTCGACTTAGTCCCTTTATTAATCTGGGGTCGCCACAGCGGAATGAACCGCCAACTTATCCAGCATATGTTTTACGCAGCGGATGCCCTTCCAGCTGCAACCCATCACTGAGAAACATCCATACACATTTATCCACACACATACACATACACTACGGGCAATTTAGCTTACCCAATTCACCTGTACCGCATGTCTTTGGATTTGTGGGGGAAACTGAAGCACGAACACGGGGAGAACATGCAAACTCTACACAGAAATGCCAACTGACCCAGCCGAGGCTCGAACCAGTGACCTTCTTGCTGTGAGGCGATTGTGCTACCCACTGCGCCACCGCATCGCCCTGTTTTATGTTTAATCCACTTAAATTTGTAAAAACTAATAAATTAATCTAATTCCTTCATGTTGTCCCAAGACAAATCGATTGTGTGGAACCCAGCATTTTTTACAGTGAATGTCATTGAAAATGTTTGTACAAAAAAGAAAATAGCTGCAAACAACAGTGATTTACAAATGTCTGAAGTCATGTCGAGGGCAAACTAACTCAAAGAAACCTAAAAATTACTTTTTGCTAAATTTGATATGTCTGGCTTCAGGTGTAATCCATTTCCAGTTATTTCTATCTGTACAAAGTTTTGCTGCATGATATTACAAGCTGGTCTCGTAATGAGTGTTAATTATAAACATGCAGGTTTGCATGTACTTTTCTGTTTACAGCAGTGTGTTATTCGTTTAGTTATTTTCCTGCAGCAGCCGAGTCTCACACATTCACAGAAAGCTTATTTAGGATCACTTTGCTGTGTTCCTCTAGATTATTTGCTATTTGTGAGACATACAGTTATAGTTTTGTTTCATACAGTTATATGTAATACATCTGTAAAATTAACCATATTTAATAATGCTATTTGTAGTAAAACAAATGGTGTGGTTATATAAAAAAATTATATAAGTTATGCTTTTACTTTAAGATTTTTAAGGGTTTGTAAGGTAGCCTTGGCAAATAACACTAAACACAAGTTTAATTGTCTGAGTATAACCATGCTATTTGTAGTAAAACTGTGGTTCCACAAATGTTAATCAATGCGCCAAAAACAAGGTTGCAACATTACTACATTTGGGCTAAAGGAAAAACTTGCATAGCAAACATGTGGTTCTGAACATTATTGTGATTTGAATTAGGCACGACCGTGTTTTTATTCATCAGTTCATTAATAAAAAAAAAAAACAAGAATTTGAAAACAGGTTCAGCTGTTTTTTAAATGTATATTGTGTGTTCAATTAATAGTAAATAATATATGAGTAGATGAGCTGCATTATAATTATATACTAAATAACAGTTAATGCTGTCAATTAATTATTCTTGATCTAAAGAATTACATATCAACATTAATATTTTTGGCCACTATGTCCCAAAATTTTAATTCTTTGATTATATTTTCCCCCATATATTAAATCACTTTTTTTTTGGTCCACAGTGCTGTGTTTTAGTTTTTGTTGATGGTGATTCAGTGATGATTCAGTACAATCTTTAGTTGGCTTTTTTTTATGGCATTTGCAGCAATGCCATAAAAGCAGCATTTTTGGTTCCTCAAAGAACCTTTCAGTCAACAATTCCTAAAAGAACCTTTTCCACTGTAAAAAAACAAAACAAAACAACAACCTTTGTTAACACTTTAGAATAAAGGTACATTAGTTAATGTTAGTTGATCCATTTACTAACATTAATTAAGTATGATCAATCTTGTAAAGCCTCTATTATTTCATAGTTCAACATTTACTAATGCATTGTTAAAATCCAAAGTTGTGCTTGTAAGCATTATTTGACTTCAATAATGTTAACTAACATTAAAAAAGATGAACAAATACAGTAATGAATGTCGCTAATTGTTTGTTCATGAACACATTAACTAAAGACCATTATTTTAAAAGTTTTACTGAACCATGAATGAAAAGAAATGAAATAAAAAACTTCCACATTTGTTAAAGGATCTTCATGGACCCATGGATGCCAATAAAGACTTTTATTTTTGAAGATTCTCAGCTTTTGTTAATAATTAAGTACAATTTACAGTTGAACTTTGTTCCTTTTACTCAAGTATGTTTCTAGACAGATTGTTTGGAGTCAAATTTTCACTCAGGATCTAGAAGTATATTTTAGGAGTAATTTTTACACCCGTTTGTTGCCGCTCTCTTGAACAGTACAAATGTCAGCATGCATTACGAAGACACTTTCTACATGCACATATTCCAGTGTGAAAAGCCATTTGGGAAGATGATGGTCTGACACCTTTCATTATATTCGGCCAGTAGACTCCTCACCAGACCAGCTGTTGAATGCTGATTTTAATGTCTTGATTTTTTTTTTATTATTCTCAATAACCCAACTACCAAAAGCAAGTCAAGGCACGGAAGTGATAAATTAGCAATGTGTTTACTTGCCCAAGGGCAGGCGATGCTGTGTATTGATTGCAATGAAGAGTTACATTTTGCGCTTATATTTTTTTAATGTACTTTCTTTATTGACATGGTGTTTTAGTAAACATGACTTAAAATCCATCTGACATTCACATAAGCAACGGGAGAGCAATTGTATAGGCTAAACTAATTCCTGGCCTATTCATATATTTATTTTTGCTATATATTTACTGTTTTTAGGTTTGCATAACAAGAATGACATTGTAAAACATAAACTTATAAATGGTTCTAAACCAGCTACATGTATGTTAGACCCCATTCCAACTAAGTTACTGAAAGAGTTGTTACCTGTAGTAGGAGAACCTCTTCTTAATGTTATTAACTCTTCTTTATCTTTAGGCCATGTTCCAAATCCTTTCAAGCTAGCTGTTATTAAGCCTATTATTAAGAAACCACAACTGGACCCCAGCAACTTAGCTAATTATAGGCCTATTTCAAATCTTCCATTTATATCTAAAATACTAGAAAAAGTTGTTTCTGCCCAATTATGCTCCTTTCTGCAGATGAACAATATTTTTGAAGTGTTTCAGTCAGGTTTCAGGCCTCATCACAGTACAGAAACCGCATTAGTGAAAATAACCAATGATCTACTCTTAGCTGCTGACCAAGGGTGCATCTCGTTATTAGTTTTACTTGATCTTAGTGCGGCATTTGACACCATTGACCACAATATCCTTATAGATCGCTTAAACTCTACAGGTGTCCAGGGACAGGCTCTACAATGGTTTGAGTCATACTTAACTGACCGTTACCAGTTTGTTAATATAAATGGACAGCCTTCACAAACCAGGCCAGTAAAGTATGGGGTGCCTCAAGGGTCAGTTCTAGGCCCTTTGTTGTTTACAATATACATGCTACCCCTGGGAGACATTATTAGAAGACATGGGATCAGCTTCCACTGCTATGCAGATGATACCCAATTATATATTTCAACAAAACCTGATGAGACATCTGAACTGTCTAAACTAACTCAATGTATTAAAGATATTAAAGACTGGATGACCAACAATTTTCTTCTCTTAAACTCAGACAAAACAGAATTATTACTTATCGGGCCTAAATCCTGTACACAGCAGATCTCACAACTTGACCTGCAGCTAGAGGGATGCAAAGTTAGCATTAGCTCTACTGTAAGAGATCTGGGCGTTATATTAGACAGCAATCTAACTCTTGAAAATCATATCTCCCATGTCACAAAAACCGCCTTCTTTCATCTGAGAAATATCGCTAAGTTACGAAATATGCTATCCATCTCAGATGCAGAAAAGCTAGTTCACGCTTTTATGACCTCTAGGCTGGATTACTGTAATGCTCTGTTCGCTGGTTGCCCAGCATCTTCTATTAATAAACTTCAGCTAGTACAAAATGCAGCTTCCAGAGTTCTTACCAGGTCTAGAAAATATGATTATATCACCCCAATTTTATCCTCCTTACACTGGCTGCCTGTTAAGTTCCGTATTGATTACAAAATATTGCTTCTTACCTATAAAGCTTTAAATAATGGAGCTCCTGTTTATCTAACTAACCTTCTGTCTCGTTACAATCTAACCCGCTCTTTAAGATCTCAAAACGCAGGGCTTCTGGTAGTACCTAGAATAGCAAAGTCGAGTAAAGGAGGTCGAGCCTTCTCATTTATGGCTCCTAAACTCTGGAATAGCCTTCCTGATAATGTCCGAGGCTCAGACACACTCTCTCAATTTAAAACTAGATTAAAGACTTATCTTTTTAGTAAAGCATACACTCAATGCGTTTCATAACGGTATGGTGTATTAGTGTACTCCTCCTGTCTTAATACACCAGCCATTGTGTTAGAAACTCTCATATGCTTTACATATTTGTTATATAACTGCTATTTTCATCTATAACAATCCTTTTTCTTTCTGGTTTAAATACACTATGAACAGCAGCTACGCTAAATATTTTCTTTATTTTCTATTTCCACCTGGGGATACTCATCCCGAGGTCCCTACAGATTTGCAGCGCCATCGATGCGATCCTAGACCTGTGAAGAGATGATCCGAAGGTATCCTGGACCAGGCCGTATCCCGAGCTGATACCGTGGTGGCCATGGAGGAATGGAGTGCATGAGACTGATTCCTGAAAGGCTACAGTGGCGAACAAGTCTAAGTTTGATCCTGTGGGCCAGCCTAACCTCCCGCTGGTGCCCTACCCTCACCTGCAGCTTCCACGATGGATGTCCAGCTTCTCCAGCCCGGCGCCTAGACTGCAGCTCCACATAGGAAGTTTGGCCAGAAGAAAAATGACCGTGCCTAACATAGCCTGGTTTCTCTCAAGGTTTTTTTTCCTTCACTTCGTCAATTGGTGAAGTTTTTTCCTTGCCACTGTTGCCACTGGCCTGCTCGGATTGGGACTTGTGGAGCTGCGCTTCGGTGGATTTGCTCTTCAGTGTTTGAACTTTCAGCAGTGAAACTTAAACCACACTGAACTGAACTAAACTCTGAAATCTGGACTTTACTAGAACTTGTTAAGCTGCTTTGACACAATCTACATTGTAAAAAGCGCTATAGAAATAAACTTGAATTGAATTGAATTGAAAGCAAGTTTGCAAAAGACACAAGTACATCCATACGCATTTCCTTAGCACAAAATATACAAATAAATGCACATATACATTCATATAGCAGAACTAACTAACTAACTAACTAACTCATTCATTCATTTTCATTTCGGCTTAGTCCCTTTATTAATCTGGGGTCGCCACAGCGGAATGAACCGCCAACTAATCCAGCATATGTTTTACGCAGCGGATGCCCTTCCAGCTGCAACCCATCTCTGGGAAACATCCATACACACCCATTCACACTCATACACTACGGACAATTTAGTCTACCCAATTCACCTGTAGCGCATGTCTTTGGACTTGTGGGGGAAACCGGAGTACCCGGAGGAAACCCACGCCAACACAGGGAGAACATGCAAACTCCACACAGAAACGCCAACTGACCCAGCCGAGGCTCGAACCAGCGACTTCTTGCTGTGAGGCGAACGTGCTACCCACTGCGCCACTGTGAGGCCCTTAACTAACTAACTAACTAAATTAAATCATTAATTCATTAATACAATTGGTAACCCTTTAGTTTAAGAACCAACCATCACTATTGACTAGTGGCTCATTACATGCCTATTATTAAGATTTTGCCTGTTTATTTGCACATATAAAGCACATATTCTACATAATCTTATTCTGCATTCTTAATCCTACCCAATACCTACACTTAACCACCTTAACAACAGTTAATAAGCAGCAAATTGGGAGTTTATTGAGTTAAAAGTCATAGTTAATGGTTTGTATATAATTGTTCCTTAAAATAACGTGTGACCAAATGAAACCAAATTCCCCCTAGTAACAGACACTATCAGCAATACATTTTTTTGTTTTAATTTTTTCCTACATATTTTCTAATATCCTATTGAATATGTATGTGTGCCTGTGGGTTTCTTTGAAGTCATTAAGGGAATCCAAGCATCTTCTCTGGCATATTTATTTCATAATTTAACAGTTTCTAGTTTGAAGCAGATGTTAGAAGCTAAATATGACGTAACCACAAATTTGTTGAGTCTTCTTTTCATCAATTGTACTTGAAACATTTGTTCATTTGTTCAAAAGAAAAGATGGTTGGCTTCATAATACAAGCCTTTTCAATGGTAATAACATTATCTAACTGACACAGGACAGCCCCATTAGGCGACATCCTTACATTGGTTAAATGACTCTTCATTTTCCTTCTCAAATAATCTGGATATTGTATTCAACTGCTGTATCCATCTGCATAATAAGATAAATGTTTCCACAAAACAGCTAAAAACAGCCATTAACATTTCATGATCTGGCCGTTAATGTGGGCACAATGCGTGAAAATAAGCTTTTGTGAAGTAAAATGAAAATGGAAGGAAGACATTACAGTTAATGTGGTCAAAAAGCATGCGGCATACAACATGTACAGGCCACAAAGTTACACCATGCTGAATAAACAGCATATGCTGGTAAGGTATGTTTTGATGTTGGTTTGCTGTTTTTGGCTGGTTCTTGCTGGTCTCTTGCTGGTTCTTTGCTGGCTCTTGTTGGTTCTTGCTACTAGTTCTTTGCTGGTCATATGCTGGTCACATGACCAGCAAAGGACAAGCAAGAACCAGCATAAAGGAGCACAAAACATACCTTACCTGCTGGGTTTTTTTCCAGCAGTGCAATATTATTTTCATTAACTTATTCGAAGGCATAATTGGTGGCTTAAATTAATTTAATTTGATATTTTTGTAGAAAACACCCAGAGAGCAAATGTGATTGAACAGTATCTGCCAAATGGCTCCTCATAGTGGATGAAGGAAGGATAGTGAAGAGTTAGATTATTACAGAATATTAATATTATTATTAATATTATTACAGAGACTAAAATATATTTACTCAAAATAAAAAACAAAAAAAATGATTTTTAACAATGTTCGTTTTTATATTATAATTTAAGTTGAAGGGCAGACGAAAGCTGCTGTTTGACCTTAGTACACCACCATATTTATACCAAATTACAAAATTCCACCATAATATACTTCACTTTACAGGCAAAACGAAATGAATACTGTAATGATATACTGAAGTCTTATGAAGCAAAACATTTCGTCTGTGGGAAAAAAAAAAAAAAAACATTATTTGCAACGCGTTGTTACCTTATATGAATAATGTTTAAATAACGTGCACTGCACGGACAGATCATTACGTTTTTTTAAAGGGACAGTTCACCGAAAAATAAAAAACAATCATTCACCTTGTTCGACACTTATTTGAATTTCTTTCTTCAGTTGAACACAAAAGAAGATATTTTGGAAAAATGCTGGCTGCTGCCCTCTGACTGCAGTGGGTAGCCCTCTCGCCTCACAGCAAGAAGTTCGCTGGTTCGAGCCTCGGGGTCAGTTGGCATTTCTGTGTGGAGTTTGCATGTTCTCCCCGTGTCCGCGTGGTTTTCCCCCGGGTGCTCTGGTTTCCCTCACAGTCCAAAGACATTCTGAATTGGGTATTCACCTATAGCGGTATAGATCCTTTAACAAATGTGGAAGCTTTTCATTTCTTTTCTTTTCATTCATGGTTCAGTAAAACTTTTAAAATAATGGTCTTTAGTTAATGTGTTTATGAACAAACAATTAGCGACATTCATTACTGTATTTGTTCATCTTTTTTAATGTTAGTTAACATTATTGAAGTTAAATAATGCTTACAAGCACAACTTTGGATTTTAACAATGCATTAGTAAATGTTGAACTATGAAGTAATAAATAAGGCTAAGATTGTCCGTAGTGTATATGTGTGAATGAGAATGTATGGGTGTTTCCCAGTGATGGGTTGCAACTGGAACGGCATCCGCTACCGTAAAACATATGTTGGATAAGTTGACGGTTCATTCCGCTGTGAAGACCCCAGATTAATAAAGGGACTAAGCCGAAATGAAAATGAATGAATGAATGAATGAATGAATGAATGAATGAATGAATGAAT
>CAIGQW010015581.1:3057893-3068365 GCA_903798125.1 Danio choprae | reverse complement strand
CCGGAGGAAACCCACGCCAACACAGGGAGAACATGCAAACTTCACACAGAAACACCAACTGACCCAGCCGAGGCTCGAACCAGCGACCTTCTTGCTGTGAGGTGAACGTGCTACCCACTGCGCCACTGTAAGGCTTATTATTCAATATTAATCAAAAAAATTCTTAATGCAATCATGACCATGTCATTTCACACTTCAATTTCTGCACATGAATACTGTTAGACTCCCAAGAAAACCATAAAGCACTGTTTATTTATTTGTTTTTTCTTGTTATTTATTATAATTTATGCCGATCCACTGGATAGAAAAAGACTTCCCAGTCGATCAAAATAAATGAAATCTTTCCAAATAGAATTTTGAAAAATTATACTCATATCACCAATATATTTATCGCAGCAAAACTAAATATTGCAATGTCAGATTTTTCCAGCCCTAGTCTGGTTGTAGATTGTTGGGTTTTGTCAGTTAAACAAACATGAATGTATTTGTTTTTATTACTGTGCTTTTGCAGCCTTCTGTATGGTTAATTATCTACTAGAGCTCAGTAGGAGTTACAGTGACAGGGATTGAAGGAACACATTTCGATAGCAATGAAACTCTGCTATTAAGTCTGCTATTGAGCTCTCAGTTAGCATTCATTCAGTCTGTAGTGAAAAACCGAACTGTTTTAGGAGAATAAGTGCCTTCCAGTGCTTCATTTCATTTGCGCTTCATTAATGACAGGGTACTTTTGCTCTAGCTGTACTAGCTGAGTCCAGACAAGTTTTTCAGCACTGTCACTCTAGCTACAATATTAACCACATGGACGAAAGGTTTGACTTTCTATTGTGTTATGTATGTAGTATTCCCTTTCAAGGTCAGGCTTGGAAAAATAATAGAGTCTGTGGCTTAATAACATTGTCCTTATGTTTATGAATGTATTCATTGGTGATCATAATCAAACCGCCTCTTTTGCTGAGCCACGTGCCTGAGTGTAGGTGAAGGGTCTCTCTGTGTGTGTGCACGGTGTTTGGTTAATTAATTAGGCATAGGGTTACACCGGCCAGCCAATCAGATGACTGCGGCTGCTGCTGCCTCCACCGCTCATGTTTGTTAATGAGGAGAAAGCCGAGACGCCGCTGGGAATCATAATTGTTTCCGCTGGTGAAAGGGTGGTCCCGGGACAGCTGGGGTTACCCCACACTAGACACGATACCTAATGCATTACTGAGATTTGTGTTATATATGATTATTGCTGTTTAAATGTTTATGAAAAAAATGTAAATAAAAATACAGAAAAACTGTGCTATATTATTATAATTTACAATAACCTTTTTTTAAAAATATCTTTTAAAAATGCTATTTATTCCTGTGATGATAAAGCTTTTTTTTTTCCGCAAACAGACAGTTTACAGTGCTTGAATTATAGTGCACGTGATACTAATTAATACAAGGCTTGTGGTTTAGTTGTTTGTATTAATGTCCTTATTAAGAATTTCCATAATAGCTTTGATTTGCTGCAGTGTTTTGCAAACCACATCTGACAGAAGTAAATTGTTTACTCAACAAGAAATGTACTAAAACACAAAAGGTTTTCTTTGTGCATTTGAGAAGTGTTATGGATGCAATAGACAAACGTGAAATTATTATACAGTGTTTTGCTTTCTGCGCCATCTATAAAGGTCATGACTTTGGAGAAAAAAATCACTCGCTGCTACGTCAGTTCAGGCATGTCATTATCAGAGATAGTTGACCTCATTTACCACCATTGGTTGACAGGTGAGTGCATGAATCTAATTAAAATCAGATTTATTTTCACATACAATTGAAACCGATTTAAAAAATATCAGAATTCATGTTCTTATTTTTTTCCCAGCCGAAATGATCGAGGGTCCTATTAGACATGAGCCACGTAGGAGGAAAAATTGTTGTTTGTTTTGCAAGATTTGCTTTATTAGGCCCCTAAAATACCTGTGTGGAAATGCACAAAAGTCCTGGTACACAGTAAAAAAATAGCTGTAAAATTTACAGTGTTACTGGAAGTTTTGGTTGCCAGTAGTACTGTAAAATGTACAAGTGCACTGTAAATTAACAATTACAATTGTGCTGCAAAACTACAGAACAGTTGTAATTGTTACTTTATTGTCACTTTAATGTGCGCTTGTAATTTTTAAAACTGTAAAAGTAAAACTGTAAAAATTGCCAGTAATACTGTAAAATGTACAAGTGCACTGTAAAAGGAATAATTACAGTAGTGCTGTAAAACTACAGACCAATTGTAATTGTTAATTTATAATGCAGTTGTACATTTTACAGTATTAATGGCAACCAAAATTGGCAGTAATACTGTACATTTTTCAGCAATTTGAAATAAAACCAGCATTTTTTCACTATTCTCTGGTGTTGGGCGAACCTGATTGGCTAGCATCTGCACTAGTATATTTGTATAAAGGTATCTGATTGACTGATGTCTGTTTTGGGGCTGTAAAAGTTGAAAGTTTTGCCATGAGCAATGGACCCAACGTGATTCGACAAACCCACAGTTGAATTCGGCAAAGCTTGACATCATTCCATTCAAAGTAAATGAGAAGTAATAAAGGTGACACCCTGTTTGAATGGGGTGTAATTCTTTAGCACTTCACACAGTTCCCTTTCCTTACTCCCGTTCTTAATGTTTTGACATATTTAATAACTGTGATGATTATCAAAGAAACTGTAACATTATTAGGAATGCAAGTTCTTTAGAAGATGTAGATGATCAAAATCCCTTTGAAAGACGTTTAGCTCCCATTTTACTAAATCCCAATGCCACGAATCAAACCATCAAATTCGTGCCTTTAACTGCCTTTCAATCCAAAACTTCAGTGTCAAGAGTATAAATGTATACAACTGGAGGTTCTGTTGTCTTTTACAGTGTTGGGTAAGCACTTCTTTAATGGGGTTTGAGAGAGATCGCAGCATGGCAATGCTCTAGGAGGCTTTCGGCTCCAGCCAGACCTTGTGAGATAAGACCCCGTACAACTTGGCCATAACAATGGGCCTGTGTGGCTGTTTGAATGTCCTATTCTCCGAGTGGTGTGGTTGACTTGGATCAGACAATGGCTTCAGTTTGCATCATTTATTTCCAGAGGCCCTGCATGTCATTAGGCCACTTCTGTATGCTGCATTCTACACCAATTGTGCTGCATCAACATAGCTTCAGCAATTTTCAATCTGAGGGTACATTTACATGACTCCATTCTCAGCTAAACACAGAAAAACATTTATGAATTTTGTCCGTTCCTTTGCACAACAACAGCATTTTGGGGGGCTGAAAATAGTTTTAAAGTGCATGTTTTTGAAAATATTTCCATTATCATATCTGTGTAACTATAATTTTGTGAATTATATGTGTGCACATTATGTGTTCAGTCTATTGGCATATGCGACTTGACAACCAAAACAACAATGGGAGCACATGATTGTATGAGTCGAATGCATAATGATTCTTTACACAGTGACATTATCAACTACTGACATGGCATATTATACACACATACATATGTACACAATATGTTTTATAAATGGAAAGGACCAAAGTTTCAGTTTTTAGTACACCATGTTCTCCAAGATTTGTCTGTTCTGTTGTCAGCTACGCCAAAATGGAAATGACTTGCATTTGTTTGTAATATGAGATCATATTGTCTTTTTGTCACACAGTCAGGTATAATCATGTTTCTGTTTGTATCCTCAAGCTGTCCTTCATCTTAGCTCAAAGAAGATTATGTGAATAATATGGTGACTGTAATTACTTCTGATCTCTTCTTAGCTTCACTTTCATTCTCTGTGCTTTTCTTTCATGCTCTCCATTGCTTCTGCCCTTAAACCCTACTTTACACACATTAGGATGTTACATGCTCTTCATGGTTGGTTGGTGTTCGATTAAACCAGCCTGATAGATCTCTGACTCCTCGCTGAGGCCCTGTAAGTTGCTTTTTCATACCATTGTAGCATGAAACTTTATGTACAGTTACATACAATATTCAAGCCTGTTAAATTAAAGGAATAGTAAACTAAAAATGACAATTAAGTCATCATATTCTTCTCATCTTAAATGTTATATGAATGTCTTTATTCATCAGAACACAAAAGAGCGAAAGAACTTGACTGTTTTTAGGATGAAATTCGATGGAGTCCAAAGCAACACTGAATCCATTGAGTTTTATTATATAATAGCTTTATTAGTTCATAGACAAAGCCTTGTTTTGCATTCCAAAGAAAAGTTTGGATTGGAGTGACACAATGATGAGTAGAATTTGATGGAAGTTTCATGTTTTCTTTCAAATTTGCTCCATTTTGGCTCTAAGAGGTGTTGCTGAGGTAAAATCTGTGGCTTTTCCTCACAACCACAAAGCCACGAGGTCTTTCTCTTTTTGGAGGCCCCTTGACCTTCTTTATTCCCCTAGGGTCAAGGAGCAGGTCATCCTCAGGGTGCCTTTGAATGGTTGCCGTTTTCTTAATTCACTGAGGGTTGCTGGTGCATTCCACATCTTTACTCCCAGGATATTGAGAACCTGGACGGTTGGTTGGTGTTTTATTAACACTTGTTGAAACGTGAAAGAAAGTGTGTCCAGTTCAACAAAAAAAAAGCAATATAAAAAAACAATACCTAAGCACTGGATTCAATACAAGCTGAGTTAAAACAGCAGCATTTGCAGTATTGATTACTATACAACAACAATGACATTATAATAATAAATTGGATATAACGTACAGGAAACAGATTAAATTCAGGTTAACATTAATAGTGATTGTAGTGAAGTTTATTTATAAACTAATTTCGAGAGGAGCACGTGCTTATGATTGACCGCAGCTGGTCCCGCTTTAGCTAATGCACAATCCTCCAATCAGACGATTCCTAAATCGCTATAAATAACCAAAGTATCTCAACTTAGCCATCTTCGTCCCGAAGAATCCCCCCTTCCACCCCTACTCCTCCCCTTTTCCTCGACTGGGCAGCACGGAGGCTCGGTGGTTAGCACCGTCGCCTCACAGCAAATGCCTGGCTCAAATCTCACCCGGCCAAGCAACATCGCTGTGTGGAGTTTGCATGTTCTCCCCGTGTCTGCGTGGGTTTTCCCCGGGTTCTCCGGTTTCCTCCCACAAGCCAAAAACGTGCAACATAAGTAAATTGACCAAAACCAAATCGACACCATAGACGAGCTACCAATCAGCTAAATTTCTCTCCATAAGTATTCATAAATACATTAACAAGCGGGGAGTTCTCGAGACCTACCTGAGCTCAAACTCCCCTCTCGCCCCGCAACGGGAGGGAGCCCCGGGCTCGAGGACCTCATGAGCTCAGGGCTCTCTCCCGGGACAGCATGCCAAACTAGCTTTTACATTCAATCATCAGCTAAGTGTGAACTCTTGAATTGCATCTATTCAAATCTAGTTTGAGTGTTCTACACGCCTTCATTGTGTGGAATATCTGCATTGGTTGGCAGTGGCATTGCATTGTATGCCTATATGCCAAAAAGTACATTAACAGCGTACGAAGTATACAGATTTTCTCTTACAACATATTAACTTGTAGCCTTTGCGCTGGTATATTTTATGTTATGATGCATTGTCAGAAATGTAAATAGCTGGCATTTGTGGCTGAATTCCAAACTGCCATGTCTGCCAGTGTTGAGAACAATCTGAAATATTGATATTACCGTTTTGTTTTTTTTTGTTTTTTTTTTTAACTGACATCTGAAATTTAAAATGGTGTGAGAAAAATTGTTAGGTAAAATTGCTAGTTAGCTCTTTCAGATTGCAAAGGCTGTAAGCCCCTGTTTAAGTCCTGATATCAAGATGCGTTTTTGTCAATCAGATAACAAATGACTCTGTATACAGATGAAAACATAAAACCAGCTTTCAATCAATTTTCAGCTTTTATGCAATTGCCTACTTTCAGATATCAATGAAAACAAATTTGATTGGTTCACATAATTTATCTTTGGAACATAAATTGAGATCTTTTATGTGAAATCCAAGAGCTCCTTTATCCTCAATAGACAGCAACAGTTCTGTCTCCAGAAAAAATAATGAATAACATTTTTTTTTGCCTGAACTGTTCCTTTAATCTCTGTCTAATTTCTGAATGTTGCTGAAGGCCAGACGAGATTTAAACATTGACATCTGAAATTATAAGTTTGTTATAAAGGTTTAAAAACTAATGTTATCTTACTAGTCTTGATAAAAACACAAACCCACAGTATTTCATGTAGTTTTGTGGCCATCTGAGAATAATCCAAAGCTGTTGCTCTCTGTATCATTTTCCATTGCCTCCTTTACAAATATATGTACAAGCTTATTTTTCACTGATAGATTAAAAGATCCAAATAATCCCAAACATACATCCACTCATAGACCCTCCTCTCCAAATAAATGATGAAAGTGGACAAAACAGACAGATTTAAACAACAAATCTACATCGGGAATGTGTCTCCTCTGTATATGACCCAAATTGCATCAATAAACCAGATATACACAATGGATCACAATATGCGGCAAACATTTCAAATCTACCTTGTTTTATTTCTGAGACCCTGTCAAATGTTTAAATCTGTTCTGTCTGGATTTATTGTTGACGTTATCATATAAAAAGTTGAGTGGTTTTGGAGGAGCAGCTTATAGCACTTGTTGAGTTCTATTTAAACCGTTTTCTTACATAGACTGGGTGTAGCCAGGTGGTCAACACTGAAATGCCGTTTTCAAATCCTTTCTATAACTCAGCAATTCTCAGAATTCTGTGGCTTCCTGGTAAAGTAAATATTTTAGTAACATTAAACCAAGTGCCTCACACCCTTAAGAAATGTTCACTTTTTTTGTAATTGCTGCCATATTCTTTCCTCTTATGGAAAGTTTGGTCAAGACTTTGCGTAAATTAAAACAGTGTTGTTTTTTGTTCTTTGTTGAGCTCTGCAATTGTACAAATGCTGTTGTTTACAGCAACCAGATTGTCTGATTGTTTCCCGCTGTTTGACCTCCCTTAAGCAGCGATCCCGCAGTTTGATTTGTTGCAGGGATGTCCAGCAGTGTCTATGTTTGGGCCTGTGGTTTTAGTGGTGGTTTTTGCTCTCTCTACAGCGTTGATGTTGCCTTGTGCTGTAATCTGAGAGTCACAATATAACTGTAGGGAGGCATATAGACATGGTGCTGCATCTGCCCCCACACTGCTGCGGCTGGACAGATAAAACAAGGCCAGCGGCCAAAACAAACCAAAGCGTCATCCTCCCTCTCTGCTCTTTAAGGAGGTGAAGTGTGGCTGAGGGTTTTGTGGCCCCCTTCGTGAGCGTTTGAGATGGGAAGAGGCTGTGAATGGGGGCAGGGGATAGGACCGTGATTATTACACAGGTATGATTAACACAGACAGCCTGCTGGTGACACCTGAGTTGTAAAATTACTGTGTTAGCATTCCTTCCACTGCGAGATTCTCATGTCAAATGCACTTTTTCTTGAAGGGATAGATCTTTCAGAAATGATTTACACACCCGTTGCATTGTTCCAAAACTTTTTATTTTTTTGTAGATGTCAACTTTTAAAAAGTGCCTGTCCAGTCTTTTAGTATAATGAAGGTGAGTAAGCACTGGTGATGTCACAGCTATCATAATAGTATTATAAGATTAAACCCTAATTCTGTGTCTGTGAGTCAATAGTGTTGAGTAAAAAACAAAGCAAAGTTGAAAAACAAACCAAATTATGAACAAACCAAAATGTGAACATACATATTCTAGATATAGTTGGTACACATTTACTAAAATGACTTATCACCACGATACAAATCATTGATTTTTTGTGTGAATTAGATGTAGATGATATTCAAGTAACAGTAACAATACAATTTTATTTCAAGGTAACACTATATTTCACAGTAAAGTTCTTTAACCTCTACAAACTGATACAGGGGATTTTCCCCCCCTAACCTTGTCTTATCTTTCATATTAAATTGTATTATTTGGATTTACTACAGTACATGTGCCCTCTCACACAATTGTAAAGCACTTTGGGTGTATGGCCATACACAATAAATGCTCTATACAAATTACATTACATTACATAAATTAATTTTATTTAGTTATTTTGCGAGCCATAGTGCATTTAGCCATATTTTACAATGAGGTACCATTGGGTGACGTTAGTTAATGTCTTTACTAATGTATATCAGTTTATAGAGGCAACCCTGCGGGCACCTTGATGTCAAAACTACATAAAAAAGGTGTCAAAAAACACATAAAAAATGCTAATCTAATGATTAATAGATTAACGACACAAAATATATTATAATATATGAAAGGTTTTATTTATCTGAAAGCTTCAATTCTAAAAGACAAATTTTCACTGTATTTTGTATAACTACAATGCAAACTATCTTTATGTCAAAACGACATCAAATTGACATCAAACATTGGCGTCAAAAAACATGTCAAAAATCGATACAGGGCAGTCCTTTTGGGTTTTCCGATTCGCATTTTTGACATGTTGTTTGATGACAACTTGTCATCAAAGTTTTTGCCATAGATTAGCAGGTGCTTCATTTCTTTTTTGACAAACAACAAAATAGTGTTCATTTATATCTTTTGGCCAACATGAACTTTTCTTTTTTAACACAAACTCATTAAAACTGATTTCTAAGAATAGTCATTAGTTTCCTAACCTGTCAGGTTTTCTGGTGTCTACATTATGTCCCATATGGTCCACCCATGTTGATCTACTTCATTGTATGGTTTATTTGTCAAACTTGTTGGATCTAAACAGAGGCCACATTATATCAGTGCCATTTTTGGTCCAATTACCTGTCAATCAAACATTCAGTGAAAGGTTGATTAGTAACAGTAGAGCTCTTAAAAAGAAACGTTAACACAGAGAATTATAAAGCAATGCTGTTTTCTTCATACTTTAACCTGAGCTCTGAATCATTTAAGAAAAACCTCCCTCAGACAGCATGTTTGCCACACACTTCCATTCAGGTCCCTGTGTCAGAACCACAGAAAGGACTTCAATTAAGTCTTTTGTTCTGTGGTGACTGAGCTCCTGTTAGATTCCATCATCATCGTGTCTGAAAAACAACACATCCTCCTCCTTCATCACAGAGGCCAAATTTCAGCTTTTAACATGCTGCTGTTTATACACGTTCTTTTGTTGCCTGCTGCACTGTCATCTCTGTTTCCATGATGTGGCTTGATCTGTAGCCAAAAAACAGCTGATGCTCCAGGTGTGCTGATAGTAGGTGGGCTTAAACAGCGATTGCGCTGTGGAAAATCCACTTAAAGAAAGGACATCAGGAGCATTAGCAGTATTGCCATAGAGTCAAATTTACCCACAGCTGTTTTCAACTGTACTTAACAAGTTTTCAATGTAATATGAATCAGGGTATCTTCCGGCTATTCCATATCCTTTTTCAAACGAAAAAAGGAAAACTAAGAAAACAGACATATTTTTGGTTCTTTGTTTGCTCGCAAAAAAAATTAAAAAACGAGATTTAGGCTCAATTTTTTAATTTTTGTTATTTAGGAAAACGGATAAACAACTTTAAAATTCAGTATACACATGCAGGCGGTGCTGAAACGCACATTTTTCTCTGATTGGTCAACCAAATCTGAGCTCGTGACGTAGCCTTCAAAATAAGAGCCCTCTGCGGACCAGCACCCAGGCTTTTAATTATTATTTAATTATATATATAAACTAAGTTTACATATTGTTCAATGCAACTCTGTTTTTAAAACAATGAAAATGAAATTAAAAGTATTTTAAAACTCAAAATCTTATGTTTTAGTGTTCTATGTTGCTAAGCAACTGGTAATCAGTTTTAGTTAACGTATTAAAAAAAAGCTATTCATTGATGCCAAACAGGTATTAGAGGCACTAATGCCTGAGTAATGGTGGATTGGTATCATGGGCGAGTGTTGTATTTTGAGTTGGCTCAACAAAATAGTCTAAAATAATTACATAAAGACAAAAATAATTTCTAAAAATGAATAAAATAATTTAGCCATTTTAAAACAGAAGTGGTGTCATAAGTAATGGATTACAAATACCCAAATTACTGTAACTGAGTTTTTCCTCGGGAATTGTACTTGCTTTACCTTAAAAATGTGTACGTTTACTTGAGTACATTTTTGGTTCTATGTCAGTACTTATACTGCGCTACATTTCTGCAGTGTCTACTTTATGTGTTTATTTTTTCTTGTGTATTGTGATTCCCGTCCATTCAAATTGCACATAGTAAATTTGCATTAAAAGTATCAAAAGCATTAAAAGTGTCCAAGAACATGCAAAATCATTACACACAACGACTGAGAGACTGTTTAGACTGCATATCACTAATGAGAAGATGACTGAAATCCACCAAATGACCTTTAAAAATAACTAAATAGACTACAGAATGTTACGTTTTCAAATACATGCATGTGTTCAATCAGTGCTGCCCAACTCTGGTTTACGGCTCCAACTGCTGGACACTCATA
>CAIGQW010015581.1:2957998-3033382 GCA_903798125.1 Danio choprae | reverse complement strand
GTGTGTGTGTGTGTGTGTGTGTGTGTGTGTGTGTGTGTGTGTGTGTGAATTATTGGAAAAACACAACAGAAATAACATTTACCCTCGAAAACAGCTGGCAAAAAAGCCAAAATGACAGCATCATCATTTTCATTCATTCATTAATTTTCTTTTCGGCTTAGTCCCTTTATTAATCAGGGGTCACCACAGCGGAATGAACTGCCAACTTATCCAGCATATGTTTTATGCAGCGGATGCCCTTCCAGCTGCAACCCATCAATGGGAAACACCTATACACTCTCATTCACACACATACGATACAGACAATTTAGCATACCCAATTCACCTATAGCGCGTGTCTTTGAACTTGTGGAGGAAACCCACGCGAACATGGGGAGAACTGCTATTGCTGCATACCAAAAGTTCTCAAATCTACCTTAGAAGGGCACTTAGAGTGAGAATAATCATTCCATATTAAAGGGTGATTTTGGAAGTGCTAGAAACTCAAAGGGCCGTTCAAATTGAATAGCTACTTTTCTACT
Source organism: Danio choprae (assembly GCA_903798125.1). Taxonomy (NCBI): domain Eukaryota; kingdom Metazoa; phylum Chordata; class Actinopteri; order Cypriniformes; family Danionidae; genus Danio; species Danio choprae. The sequence goes on along the minus strand of CAIGQW010015581.1, from coordinate 3,032,861 downwards.
TTTCTTCACTTTTCTACACTTTTCATGCACAGTGGTTCTAAGAACATTTGAGTATGGTTCCAGTTGTATTTACACTTGAACCTGGTATGGTGCAGCATGATTACAAACCATTCTTGGCATGGAATTCTAGACAACTGGAGGTGTGTGTATGTGGATGACATCTCCACTTTGTTTACTTGGCTGACACTTTCTCCATAGCTGGCTACGCATAAGGGCACTATTTGTTTGTTTATTGTTATCAACAAAGTAAATATCAGAAAAAAGTAGTCCCCAAAACAGGAATATTTGATCATCGTCTATATTGCTGTTTATACTTGCATTACCAAGGCAGCAACTGGCACATTTGTATTCCATTCCAAAGAACTCTGTTATAAGCACTACAGTGGAAAATGAAACCATATCTGTGCTGAGTTGCATGGTTCGGCACAGAATGGAACAATTAAGCAAAGAGAATCATTCGGCCCATTGGTGGAAATGATTACTCTTGATTTTAAACCCATTAAAGGGATTAGGGCATTGAATGAGACTTTTAGAAAGTAATGTAAAAATGTCATTTGGGATATGTCTATTATGTCTCAATTGCTTTGCTTAGCCCCCCTTTTTAAATGAGAGTTTTGTTTGGCATCAGTATTTACTGGCCATAAAAGCTGGTTTCCTCAACCAAACCTCACTGTTTACTGCTCAATAATATCAATGTGCAATGGCTATTACTTAGTGGCTGTTTACACTGACATTGATTTGTAGCAACAAATTGAGTGAGACTCATTCTTTTGTCAATGACAATAATCAACATTAATCATTGGCAACGTGTCAAAATTGATAACAAAGGATAGGAGAGGATAATGTTATGGAAATGAACAATGCATTCAGTGACTACCAATGGGAATGAAGATAAATGGACTAGGAATGCCTGCTAGAAAGCAACTTATCTGATCTGTTTTTGATTTAATTTCTGTCAGTGTGAACCCAGTTTAGCTGTAGAATTGAATTAATTTGAGATGCTTCAGGCAGGTGGAAATGGCATGCTTGCAGCCATAAAACAGATTAACACATGGCCAGAACACATCAAGAGCGCTACCCCAAAATGCCCTGTTCTCAGCAGTCTGAGAGAAAATGAGATTTGTCAGGAATTCTCAGAACAGTCCCAGTGCGCTGCGTTATAATGACATTTGCACCCCAGAAATGCTCTTGTTGACTCTATGTTGGAAACCGTCATGTACAGCATCCAGGCAACTGAACATAAACATTGCCTTCTGAGTTTGCCTACAATAACTTATCTAAATATTTTGGCAGTGTGGCTGTACGTAGATAATATTTACTCATGCTGTTTTATCTTTTAATGTCTAGTTATTTTATTTCATTTCAGTTTATTTTATTAAAACAAGTATGTAAATTGTGGCACACAAAGTTAGTCAAATATTTCAAGAGCTCGATCTGCTTTAACTGGCAGTTTGTGGTTTACAGGGACTGCTATACTCTATGATTTCTGCAATGTGTAAAACAGATGGAATTCAGTCATGAAAAATGGATTTAGCATTATAATTCTAATCATTTTAGATGTGTAAATCAAAAGTAGTGCTGTACATCTAATCTAATCACAATGTGGACTGGTGTCTGTGAATATTATTTTTTTTATAAAATTTTATTTTTAATTAAATTTAATTTTAAGTTAATTTAATTTCATTTAATTTTGCAGTTGTGTTAGTGTGCAGTTAATATTTGCTATTTTTATTTAATAGAAAAAAAGAACTATAAATTGTGACAGACCTATAGGGATTACAAGAGTTTATTCTGCTTTAGCTTGATTTTCAGTGGAACTGTTAAGTAAAGTGAATTGGAAGCTTTTCTCGATTTGTGGATTTCTTATAATTTTTCTTTAGGAAACTATAGGTAAAGGTAAAGAGATCTTTATTTCACTTTGATGTCATATGGTGCTATCCTGTTAAATGTGGATCACCCATGTTAATTGCCTATACTTTTGCCTGATTCATGTTCAGTTACATAAAAGTTATGACTCATGAATTATGGGTTTACAACTTAACATCGTATGTGGTTCGATTAAATTAAGTTTTTTTAAGTCTACCATATATTAATATAAAATACAGTTGCCATACATGTGCTGAGGTTTATGCATTTTTAGCCTCTTTCTGTACTGCATCTTCTGTGTATGATAAAGTCTTCCCTAGCTAATCTGGGCATCACTCCAGCCAGGTTATCTGACAAAGTGCACTTAATATTTGCTGAGTAGGTGAGAAGAGAATGGAAAGATGTTTGAGAAAGAAGGAGGGAGAGAGAGAAAATAAAAGGCTGAAGCGGTAGGACAGAAAGAGCCTTGTTTTGTACATGGGGAGGACTGTCTAGCCTGTCACAGTGGATAAAGTAACAGCCGGTACGTCCTGACGCATGGCTCTCCTTCCTGTTGATCAACTTTTTCTTTCATTTCTCTCTCATCCTGATGACCTGTCTGACTGGAAGGATGTTATTGTTGACTTCCAAAGCAACAACAGACACTAAATGTCACTGTATCTGCGGCCATTGTCTGCAGGTATAGTGTTACTATAGTTGGTTTAGAATGTCTTGGGTGTGTGTGTGAGACAATCTCGTTAAGTGGAAGCATAGTTCATAGCAGTATGCGATTAAATATGTAAAGGCATACATATAAACACCAGGCTTATGGCACACTTTCTATTTCTAAATATGCCTGAATCCAACTAGATTTTGTGGTTGGGTTTTATTTTGTGTTGATTAATTGGCATATGTATTTAATGTTTTTCAAAGTTCACTTCTGATTTCCAGTTTATAGCAGTTCAACCCTTTTAAGCTTCTTTCTTCTGTTGAACACAAAAAATGCATTGAAGAATGTTGTAAACTGGTAGCAATAATCTTTTATTTATTTCTACTATGGATGTCAATGGCTACTGGTTTCCATCAATCTTCAAAATATATTGTTTAGTGTTCAGCAGAAAAAAACTAACTCATAAAGTTTTGCAACCACTTAAGGGTGTAGAAATGGCAGACAAATTTGATAATTTGGATTAACAATCTTTTTAGATTCTCATTGCAGGCGTGTTGCGGCTTCACTTACAGTATACACAACTAGTGCATGTGACGCCAAACAGCAATAGCATTGTCCCGTTTTAAAGAAAGATTGAATGATTCTGTGACAGAAAAACAGCAGAAGCCGTCTAACGGGTGTTTAATTCGAAAGCAGACTTGAACCCAATTACCATTAGTGCCCTGGGGACACAGGAAGAGTGACAAGAGTGTGCGTGGTGAGATGACAGTGGGGCTGTGCAGAGCTCGGTTGGATATGTGTGGAATGTGGCCTGTCAGGACAGGCCCACGGGAAGAAAAACCCTCTGCAAGGGCCAGAGGTGAGTGGGTTGGAGGATTAATGCAGTTACTGTACCCATCTGAACACCAGTGGGCTTACAGTGGCAGATAACATTAAACTTCTTTGTGTGAATTCAATTGTGTGTTCAATTCTTGTGGCAAAATGCTGAGTAACCTTACTTCCTGCTTGCATGTTTTGCCGATCAAAAGTCATCTTTTTGATGAAGGCAAAGAAAATCAAATTTGAAACGTCTTCTGAAATGCTTCCTGTTCTGGACATTTTTTTGTCAACAGAAGCTTCTGTGAAGCTATAACCTCGCTAGATATGACCTGCTTGTTACAATTTACAGCTGGTGCCGAGATGCATTTACATAAAGCCGATCATAAGACATTACATTCATTAGCAAACGAGTGTAAATATGTTTTGACCTTATCCATTTTTCACCACTTCCAAAAGTTGCTTTCATAGTGTAAATGCTTGTGTGGTCAAATGTTTATACAGACTCGAAAGAGGACCAATTCTTTGCTTACTGAGCAAACATGTGATTGTTATGGGACATGTTATGAGAAAGTGAACAAAAACAAGGTGTACATAGTTGTCACATGATATCACACACTTATAGGAACACCCACACAGAGGGCAAAACAAGGCTTTTTGATGTTGATTGCCATTCATTTTACCAGATTTGCACTAAAACATTTGCACTGTTTTGAATGAATTTTAACCTGATTATGCACATGGTCACATCACACCTTTTTTCTTTGTATGAGCGAGGTCTCAAACGGCTTACGCATAAATCAGTCAACATGTTTTGTCAGCTTATTGAAGTGAAAATGCCTGGCAATGTGACAGGAAAGCATCCTTCACAGTGTCCTACAGTATACACTGCAGATGTTTTGTGGAAGAGGGAGGACGTACATAACAACAACTCTTTCTTGACCTAAGAAATTATAAAAGTATGACAGGAGTTTGTGCAAGTTTTCCATGAATATGTACTCAACAAACTACATGGCATGTTTAAGCTCTTATGGTGTAATGCGTTCATTTTGTGGCCTCATGGCGTTACATTGATTAAGGATTGAATGAACAACGAAGATGTTTAATGGTAGAAAGACTCTTGGAGGGGCCTGAAGATGTGTTGATGACAAAACACTTAATGACAAGCTGCGCACAACATGATGTTACAGTTAGCACAGGTACTGCAAACAGCATTACAGAGACCAACAAAGCGTCATGGAGCATTACTGGTTATTAGTTCAAGTGATAAATGTCTTATGTTTTTAGTTTGCGAAGATTTGTTTATCCATTTTGTTTGAGCTAACTCATTAGCTGCTCAGTTGCTTGGAAATAGACCTGAGAGTGGATTGTCAAACTTGACGACGCTCTTTAAGATTTACTAACTAGATATAAGATATGCCTTTGTCAGATATGATAAGATTTCACCTCACAGCTGGTTAGTTTTGGTTTATGGCTTGTGTAACTACCAAACAAAGATTTTTAAAAATCCCTACCTGAAGATACTTTCAGAGCCAAGGCGAATCAGAAAGTGTACTGGCAGTGTATTATGCTGATACTAAGGTACATTTGTACTAATAAAGCTAGAAAACTACACTTGGATAAGTATTTTACTATTTAAACAAACCGATTTAAAAGAATTTGATAATTAACTTGAGAGTGAGAATAGCTTAGCTTGCTTGTGTTTAGCTTAGCCTTGCTAAGTGTGCAGTAGTCTGTGACAACAGACTTATAAATAACTTGCTTACTGGAAAGGCTACATTTTTTGTTAGCATGTCAATTATTATTCTTCCTTCAAAATTCTCAACACTGGTTTGAATAAAGCCGTGACCTGAAATCTGTTTCCTTTGATCACCTTCACCGACTTTCTGTTTCTTTTTCTATTTGTCGTGTTGACATTCTTGTTTAACAACAGGGTAAACTTTAAACAGTTTTCCTTAAGGTAATTTTATTTTATATCTTTTTTTCATGTTTTGTTTTTCAGTGGACTGAAGAATTCAAGTCAGTAAACCATTTCCGATTTTCCTGATAGTGTCTGTGTTCAAGTCTCAAATGTGTCTCAATGAGCTTTTTTCTTTTTGCACATGTGTTTTCAAGCTAAGTACACCTTGCACCTCTATGGAAACAACAAGGAAGTGATTTACAGTAAACCCTCGACCCCAAGGCTTTTCCCTGTATTGCTGTAGGCACATACTGTACAGCATTTATGGCGGTTTTAGTGTTTTGCGTCAGCAGTAATTACTTATTCCTTAATCATAATCGGGCTAAAAAAAAAAGATTACGCAGCGACCCCTCTGGCTGTCACATGGGGAAGCAGACGTTTGTTTTTTTGACTCTATGCAAAGCAGTCTGGTCACATGGCCGCTGCCTCTGTTTGTTGTGTCAGCTGAATGGAAAGAAAGGAGAGATTATATTGTGGGTCAACAAGTCATAACTCCTCAACACTGTGGATTCATAGTTTGAGATGTGGCCTGTGAAATGTCAGTATGTGAATGAAAATGAAATAGTAGTCAGTTTAAGTACAGTATGGTCAGTATATCATGTCTATAAACTGAAAAAAAAGGACTTTGTGGAGATACTTTGTGAGGTCTGTTTGCTTGCAGCTTTTACCTCACTGCTGACATTTTAGGTTGTTTGTCAAAAAAAAGAAAGAAATTTGGACTGTTTAATTACATGTCAGATGTCTAACTAAATCAAAAATCATATTAATACGTATGAGGACATGTTACATATCTGGTAGCTTGCTAAATGATTCATGGTTTAGTTCTATTTTTATAGTAATCCGATGTACCGTAAACTGTCTGCTTGTTTCTGTCATTATTAAATGTTTGTGACTTTGCACTTGATAGAACTGGAAAAATGCCATGGCAAGAAATTATGCTGCAATAAACTTTTCCTAAACAGTATATTTGTGTTGTTTTCAAGTAAAACCCTCTAAATATAAAGTTATATATCTGTATAAGATATATTTAATATCTTATACAGTTTCTTATAAAGTTAAATGATTTTTCGAGATATTTAAGTGTTTTGACCATCGAAATATCTATCATTTAGATAATGTTTCTGTTTTTAGATGCTTTGACTATAAAACAGAAATATTAGTAACTTGTTATATAATATAACTTTTGTTTTTTTAATTAAATAATATGCGTTTATGCAGATATTAGTGATTCACCAAACGCAAAAACATAAATCGATGTTTTACCTGAACCCTTTTTAAAAAAAAAATCTCAAATTATGAAAATGTCAGATTATTAAAGATTTTAGTAATCAAAAAATATATATTTTTAAAGTTAATACTGAGGTAAAAACTTAACCAGCAAGTTTTACAAGCTAACTAGAGAAAATTAGGACATTGAACGTATTTCCTGAGGTAAATGTAACATTGTTTACAAGCTGTTTTACTGGTCTCTTTGTGTTGTTGACTCACTCATTAACTGACTGCATGATGTGTCATAATACTACATGTTCTCTTTCAACATAGCTTCTAATGTTCTTTCTTCTTTATCTAGTGCTATATCTAGTAGTAAAAATAAAGAGGAAGAGATTATTTGTTCATGTGCACTTGATCTGTGCTGCCACTATAACCAATGCTAATGCCACTACATCGAACTGTCACGCCATATTAATGAGCAAAAATGACATTTCTTCATTTATTGAATTATTAAATTCGTCTTAGTTTTAATTTAAAAGTAACAGCACATGAAGCTTTAATCAAACTTAACTTATGTTAGGCTGCAGATTTCCGATGCGTCTCTAATGTGCATCTATATGGATTGAATCTGTCTAAAAGCTTCTGGTTTGTGCTTGGCTTGTTGACCGTGAGAATGTCGGCCTTTGTAACAGTTGTTTATTTCACTGTGAAAGTGGAGGTAATTTGTATGTGCATTGAATCCTCATTCATTTCTTTGTCTCGTACCGTTGCTGTTCCACTCATAACTGTCTTCCTCTGGTCAGGGCTACTTGCAATGCAGCTTTCCAATCACCACTTAGGAATAAACCACAGCAGAGGATACCAAAGAGAAAGAAAAAACTGGCTTAGCCATATCTGACGTGAGTTCAAAATCCACCCATGTTGACCTACAGTAAACCACAGTAAATGCAGACATTTACAGTAAGAGTTATGGTAGAAGGAGGAGGGTTGGAGATTCTTTAAAAAAAAATTTATGTATATTTTTAACCTTTTTTTTGTCTTATTTTTCAGTGAAAGTATTATTTGTTTTATTCTTTGTATTAATAATATACAAAAATCAGCTGCACGTTGTAATATTATTTTTACTATTTAATATTATTTTGTTTTCCCAGTGATGGGTTGCAGCTGGAAGTGCATTCGCTGCGTAAAACATAAGCTGGATAAGTTGGCGGTTCATTCCGCTGTGGCGACCCCAGATTATTAAAGGGAATAAGCCGAAAAGAAAATGAATGAATGAATGAATATTATTTTGTAATAATACACGTTTAATGGTTGTAGTAAATGAATAAAACATTTGTATAAAATAATAATAGTTTTATTCTATAATAATATTTTATTTAAAAAATCCTTTAGAGTTTATTGTTATTCTTATCTTGACGTAAATAATAATATCTTAATAATGATACATTTAGAAGCAAATAGAAGAATTAGAAGTACTCTACCCTTACTAAATAAGCTAGATTTCTGATTTAAAGTCTCTAATGCTCTTCAACGCTTTATTTCTGTGATGAAAAATACAGTAATCTTTAAAAAAGGAATCTTGTCATATATTATTATTACAATTTAAAATAGCTTTTTTCTAATTAAATATATATTCAATAGATTTTTTGAATAAATATGTAATGTATTTTTAGTGACTTTTAAAATGTATTTAAATGTAAATTAATAATAACTGTGTTTTCAATTGTAACACTATTTCACAATACTGTCTATCATTTATTTTTTAGTATTTTTTGAGCATACAAATTCAACCTTGGTAAAAGAGTCTTTATTTAATTATTTTAATTATTCATTGATAGTTTAATTTATATTATTTAATAATATTTAATTATTTTAAATTAATTGACAAACTTTATACAAGTGTATAATTTTTCTTTCAAGTGTAAGCACCATGTCAATTAGCATGCCTCAATGGCATTCTTCTTATCATAGACGCTGATTACTCACCAGTCAGACAGTTTTGATGCAAACCTCATGGTCTGATTCAGATGGAGGTTATTTTATCATCAGCCTGGAGTCAGCCAGAGGTTAAACAGAGACTCTGAGCGAGTGCTGGCATAGAGTTTCTTCACAGTCTGACTGTACTGCTGGGCCACAGGTCTCGTCCACAGGGCCTGTGTTTTGATATCAGAGCGCAGAGGGCAGGAATGTGAAGAGGCTCATGATCTTTGAGGACCAAGAGATGATCTCACAGTTCACTCCATCAAATCTGGCTGCTGTTGGTATGCAGGACGTCAGTAAGTGCAACCAGACCCTTGAACGGCCAGCTGGGCGGCTGATATCCTCATGACGTTCTTGGGATTGAACAGATTGTTCATCTCCCCCAAAGTATTAACATTAAGCCTTTTTTCTGAAGCATGAATACTTTTTTTGCATCAGAATATGCCCACTTTCATATCATAAAGTTGTAGAAAAAAGTGTGTGTATTGATTAGTAAGTGTGAATTCATAAAATGGTAGACAAAAATTACTTGGGATTTTCTGCAGGAATCAAAAATGTATATCTGGTGGACACTTTATTATCCCATGAGGCCACGGGAGGCAGCTAGCACTAGTAGGTCATGTGAAAATGACAACATAGACAATGTAGTATTTCTGAATGTCATTCCTACTATTTAGAACATTCTTTTTAACCATATACAATATCAGATGGGGCCTCACGGTGGCGCAGTGGGTAGCACGTTCGCCTCACAGCAAGAAGGTCACTGGTTCGAGCCTCGGCTGGGTCAGTTGGCATTTCTGTGTGGAGTTTGCATGTTCTCCCCGTGTTGGCGTGGGTTTCCTCCGGGTGCTCCGGTTTCCCCCCACAAGTCCAAAGACATGCGGTATAGGTGAATTGGGCAGGCTAAATTGTCCGTAGTGTATGTGTATGTGTGTGAATGGGTGTGTGTGGATGTTTCCCAGTGATGGGTTGCAGCTGGAAGGGCATCCGCTGCGTAAAACATATGCTGGATAAGTTGGCGGTTCATTCCGCTGTGGCGACCCCAGATTAATAAAGGGAAATGAGAATGAATGAATATCAGATGCAGCAATTGAGAGCTCTGTTCAATACTGTCAATAATTTTTATCAGCCAATATTAAGATGTCTTTCATATAAGAGTAGGACTTTTGGTCCTACTCTTATATGTAGGACTCTTATATGTAGACTTTTGGTCTCATTCATTTCCATTGATGTTTAGCTGTACAATGCTACAAAAGGTATTTTCTTATCATTTTATTTTAATTTTATTATCATAAACACACTGTACAGGTAATTTGACCATTTACTGCCACTGGTTATTCTTAGTTTTTTAGCCTTAGCGGCAAATACATCAGAAGTCTTAAAGACATGGTAGGCGATTTGATTCAAAAACATGATTTTGTTAGGCTGGTTAAAAGTCTCTTCACATCTCAATAGCACACATTAAGTTAAGTGGTCTGAATGTATTTATAACTTCTGTGGAAAGTGTGGGACCAAAAAAATAATTTCTTCCAATCCAAATGTTTGGTCTGAACATTATGATAGGCTGTCCTATCTTCAGGTCAAAATGTGGATTTGCATAACTCTGTGCATCCTGTTTGTGCAGAGTCTGCAGACAGGTCATGTTGTCAGCGCGTTCCCACTATGCAGATAGAGCGTTTGTCCACTGAAGCAGCTGAAAATGTCTGTGCTCTTCCAAATATGCTCCACTGAAACAAAGCACAGGTGCATCTGAGGTAATATGTCAGTGCGACTGAGTAAGACACAGTTGCATAAAGAGCAAAGCGTGAACATACACAATACTGACACAAAGGAAAAAAAACTGTTGAACGAAGTCTTTATTTTTGATTTATGTGCACACAAAAGGATTCTCGTAGCTTGGTAATATTACAATTGAACTACTGAAGGCATATGGTCTGTTTTGAGGTTGTTTTTAGTCATTTTTTGGACTTTGTCGGGATGAGGGAGCTCTAAGATTTAATCTAAAATATATTAATTTGTATTCCAAAGATGAACGAAGGTCTCAGGGTTTTGGAATGTCATGAGGGTGACTAATTAGAACCATCATTTTCATTCTTGGGTGAACTAACCCTTTAACTCAGAGTTTAAAATTCTCCCACTTCCAGTGCATTTGAAAAAATGTGCGGCAAACAGTGCCTCGTCATGCTGCTGGCATTCTATTCTCATTGAAAACAACAACAAAAAATGCACTTGCCTTAGGATAAAATGCTTTGGTGGACACGCACCCTTATTATGTGACTACTATGATATTATGCACTTTGAACTGTAAAGTTTTCTCACTGGTGAATGAGAGATGATGTAACCTCCCTCGTCTTGTCACTTCTGGTTCAGTGTTTTGTAGGAGGCGTGGCTTTGGACAGTGGTTATGCAGGGCAGGCAGGGCCTTTAGCTTTAGCAGCTGCTAGCTTCTCTGAAATAATCTACACTACCTTTAACATAAGCACACAAAGAGCTTACTTGCCTACATTGCAAAATAAGACTTTTAAAGCTACGTTTAAAAGTCTCAATAACACACATTAAGTTAAATGGTCTAAATATATTTATGTATTTATAACTTCTGTGGAATTTCTTTTTTCCAATCAAAATTTTGAATGTTATGATAAGCTGTCCTATCTTTAGCTAGGAAAAATGTAGGACTAGCTTCTCTGAAATAGCCTATCCTACCTTTAACACATGCGTACAAAGAGCTTACTCGCCCACATTTCAAAATACTGAACACTAAATATGCATACACATGACATCACTATTTTCAGAAAATCATGTTTTTGTAGTTTACTCAAAGACTATAATAGTATCATTTACAAAAACATACACTTTAGAACAAAATAGTTAACGGGGTCCTAGGGATGGATTGTACAGTATTACACACAAAACCAATAGAGGCTGAAGCTACATTTGGGACACAGCCGACTGTAATTCCAGGGAGGGGCAGCTGGGAATTCCACTGTGGCAATGGCCTGGCGGAGGGGCGTTACGTTCAGCTGTACTCCAGCTGTGTCCATTTATACTGGTGACCGACAGGCGGTGAAGGGGCATCGGTGCCAGACTCGCCCACTCAAGGGAACACTTGGGCAGAAAAATCCACATCTCCACCAAAAACACTTTCTCTTATTCTCTTTCTTTTTTTCTCTCTTTAAGTTTCTCAATATTTATTTTTTTCTACTTATAAATGACGATAGCTGTTTGTTCAAACGACTTATTTAAATTGAGCTGAAACAACTTAATAGTAAACCTAATAGGGCAACTTAATTTTTTCATGCTCAATCTAATAAGATGACTTAATTCCTTCATGTTGTCCCAACACAAAAAAAACACGATTGTGTGGAACCCAGCCTTTTTTATCTGTATGTTTTTCTCACAACCATGTTTCTCAGTAACTCCAGGGTAGCCATCTGATGATAAGAATCATCCTCATTGGCCCACGGGGCAAACGGTTCCTCACTTTATCAGCGCTGCACACACCTTCACATCAGACCGTTTCTCTGAATCAGCAAGATTCTCAGCCTCAAAGTTGTGACTATGATGTTCATTGTTTAGGCCATGTGTTGTTTGTTTGTGTCTCCACACTTAAAAGCAAGCATAACATTCAAAAGACAGCTGACGGACCTCCTGCTGCTGGGCTTCAGTGGCAGATGTTGCTTCACTGTGGATTCTGTCATGCAGTCATTGTTCTTGTAGCAGTTGCTCATATGTCATCATCATGTTTAGAAAGCATGCAATGTTTATTATTGATGCATTATTGAGTTTATTATAGAGTGGCTGTGGGGTTCATGACATCCAAAGCATCATTGTATTTGCTCTTCAGTGTTTTGGCTGTTAGTAACATTTACATTACACTGAACTGAACAAAACTGAACTTCAACTGTAAAAACTAGGATGAAGACGTTTCAATTTACTAGAACTTCATCTATGTTAAGCTGCTTTGAAACAATCTACATTGTAAAAGTGCTATAGAAATTAAGATTCTAATGACATGACATACTTTTTTGTATAGATTTATTAATTTATTCAAAAATACATTTAAAAAAATCTACTTATACCCACTATCACATGAATACACCTCTTCAGTGATGAACATGCTTGTTCATTCTGAATCTCAATTTGTTAATTTTGAAGGAAATTTGATTATGTATAATGTTCTTTATTGATGTTTTCAGTCACACTTTACAATTCTCACTAATAACAAACCATTAACTATGACTTTTAGCTCAATAAACTCCTAATTTGTTGCTTATTAATAGTTATTAAGGTAGTAGTTAGTTTTAGGTATTGGATAGGATTAAGGATGTTGAATACGATCATGCAGACTATTTATTTTATAAGTACTAATAAACAGCCTATATCTTAATAATAGGCAGGTAATAAGCTACTACAGTTAATATAGAGAATTGGCACCTAAACTATAATTAATTATATCATCTGTCCTCTTATTTGTCAAGTTTGGATCAAATGAAAGTCTTTTTTTTTTCTTCTTCTTCTCTGTGGTCACTGGAGCCCAGGCTTGCTTTCTATTGTCCTAAATATAGATGCGGCCCCACACATGTGCATGCAAGCTGTGTTAATTTGCACAGTCTCTCTAATCCCATATAGGGAGTGATGCATTGTGGTCCACAGTCATGTCTGTGATGTGGTTGGCTGGAATGAGCCAATCTGATGATTACATGCACGTTATGTGATTTTTTTGACTTGTGGTGTTGACTAGGCTTAGCAGAGTCTTTCTGCTCTGACGTCTTGATTCAGAGTTTTAAATAAAGCAGAACTTGATTACTGCAATTAGGATTGAACGATTTCTGAAAAGAATCTAATTGCGGTTTTCAATTTAATCTGTTGTGTCTATTTAATCTTCTCTTCATCTTCTGTGTTATAACGGGAGTAATAATAATTTCAAACTTAATGTAAGACAAGCAATAAATCATTAACCAACACAATGGTAGTGTGTTGTGCAATTAATAACAAACAATAAAAATCAATCAATCAATAGTCAACACAGGTGAGTGGGCTTGACAAACCACCTGTAGAAAGCACACTCTTTTATCTCTCTGACACTTAGTGGACTCTTGCACCAGTTTTGCACATTTGCACCAGACACATTCTTACAATCACTCCATAATAATAATAATAAAAAAAAAAACACTGTGCACAAAACAAGTGTGCTTCACACAGGTGAGTGGGCTTGACAAACCACCAGTACAGTAGAAACACTCTTCTCTCTGTCTAAAATAAATAAATATATAAATAAAAACACTTTCCCTTCCATACTCTATATCTTAATTCTCTGAGCACTAACAGTTCTTTTTTATAATTATCCCTATTGTGTATTGCCTCTTCTTGTTGAATCGTTGAATGCCTAATTTACATCAGCAGTAAATTGTCTGACCTTATTGGGATGTTGCATGTACTTAGCCAATGATTTTCACCAATGTTTCTTTATGTGTTTTTATTATAGGCCTGAGTGACCCAAGAGTAGCTTTCCCCTGAGGGAGGACCACCACCCCCTCGTTCCCATCATCTCTTGAGCCCCCAGTCTAAAGCCGCCATGGCACCACGCAAACGCGGAGGTGGAGGTCATGGCGCGTCCTTCTTCTTCTGCTGCTTCCAGAGCAGCGACCACCCGGAGATCACTTACCGTCTACGGGAGGACTTTGCCCTGCAGACTATGGAGCCTGCGCTGCCCATTCCCAGCTACGATGAGCTGGATGCCATGTTCTCTGAGCTGGTGGTAAGTACAAACTTTTAACATGTGTGTGCAACTTTATATCTGCTCAGTTATTTTAGGACTGGGAGTCAAAATTCAGAGGCATTGACAATTGAGAGTTCAAAATTGGGAAATACATTGTTTTACATTATAAATGTGGCCATCAATTTTAACATTATTAAATTAACATTATTTTTGTTATTAAGCTAGCAGTTTTGTGCATTTAAAATATACTCATTTTATACTCAACAGTGTTTTACAAAATGCCGTTGTTACCCACATACTACAATAATTTGAAATAAATAAATACTATAGTGTTTTTGAACCATACTGTAGTAAAGTATTTTGTAAAGTATTAGTAAAGTATATTGTTGTGGATTTTCTTGCTGTGGTAATACAACTATAGTAATATAAACAAATGACCTAATACTGTACTACGATTTCTACAACTGGGTATATCAAGCTACAATACAGCACAGTTTACTGTAAAACTGTAAAACCTAAAGTATACTACCATCAGTTCACCACAGTTATGCAGTAGCATTCATTACCAAAAATACCAATATAATATACAGTTTAATACACGTTAATAAAGTAAACACTAGTATTTACTACAAATGAATATAGTATTTATTTATTTTTTCATCTTGATAGGCTAAGTGAGGTAGTGATTATATGTGTTTATGTATATGTATGTGGTTAACCTGATCTCAATGCAATTTTGAATATTTTATTTTAATTAATTTTAATTAATTTAAAGAATTAGAATTACTTTTGTAAAGAAATGTTTGAATGTTTGTTAAATGTTTATCATCAGTGATAAAGAGTACTCTGATGATAAAACCATAACTGTTGTTTCTACAACATAAAAAAAGAATATATATATATTTATTAAAATTTATTTTGATTGTTTTTAATATCACTGACATTATTGGCCATACTGTGCAGCCCTAGATGCAAGTAGAGCTAATTACTGAATTAACCAAACCATTATTTTCCATATGCCCCTTTCCTCCTTATTTGTGCTCTAATTTAGTGTAATTAAAGAGCTGGAATTGATCCGTCAAGTGTGTTGTCTTTAATCCTTGCTTGAATAGCAATGGCAGCACTGCTCTCCTCCTCCATCTCTGCCAGCTTCCACTTTGCACATCAATGGGTCCCATTGAGCAGCCTTGTGTCTTGGACTGCAGTGCAGAGTAATTGCTTGTTTTAGGTCTGACCCACTCCTAACCTCTCTCTCCCTGTACTTGGGTTCGAATAGATGTACAACACAAAGCAGCAGCAGTTGCTCTCTTTTCACAGAACGATTTCATGCTCTCAGCACGCGCCGTTCTGGCAAGTTTTTGTTGAATTTGTAAACCGGTGTTGCGTAACTGGCAACCTGCCTGCTTATTCGCATGGATTACATGAAAAGTAATAGCACGCTTTAGCAGAAGATACCTGGGTAATTATTTAAAATGCTGTAGCTGACATTTATTCTGTTTATTTGGAGATTATTATGGAGATTTTGGTTCATGTCAGAGCTTGGCACCGTCTTCTTAGAGATTCATCATATACAGCGCACTGGGGACATTAGAATTTCAAAAATATCATTAGAACAAAGGGGCTTTTCAGCATAAAATGAAAATAATGAGGTACACGAGGGGAGTTTCCATGTGATTTAGCCATGATATGTGTCTTTTTAATGGGATTAGATCTAGGTATTTTCTGTTACAATGGGGCCCAGATGTGACATTTGAGTCTCTGTTGGAATTATTGCATTATTATCCATTTATGGCAAAGAATTAAATGGGTAGTTCTCCCAGAGATGAAAATTCTGTAATTGTTTAATCATTTACCTCATGTTTTTCCAAACCTGCATGACTTCAATTTGTCTACTGAGCACAAAAGTCCATTTACAAGACTATACAGTAATATATCGTAAAATGATTTCTGGTCTGAATCTTTTATGGCCAGTTGTTCGCTGTATCCCCAGACAGAGAGTTTATTTTTATTTTCATAGACATGAATAATGCATGTCAATTCAGTATACCACTATAGTGTAAGCCGTGTAATAAATGAGCTCTTTTACAAATGTAAACTCTTTTAATAATTAATGTAATCTGAGAGTTACCCTCCTCTATTCTCCATTTGAGTACCCATTTATTTTAATCAAGTGTTGATTTGACAGCTCAGTGACTCGCTATAGTGTACACAATGGAGTGCTTATGATCTACAGTGGACGTTTTCCTCTAAAAGGATTGGGATAGTGTTGTAGAGCATTGACAGATTGATTCGCACTGCCCAGGCTTTAATGTTTATTCTGTGACAGAGTGTGGGGTTTGATGTGGCGTGTTGAGTTCAGATAAGGCGAGGTGTGGTTTTCTGCATGAATGGAACATCCTGGTTGTAGTCTGACTGCCCTTGACTGTAACGAGACTCTGCCCGTGTATGTTCTAAATGCTGGGGGATGTCTAGACTTCTGCTGACTGTGCAGCTCATTTCCGCTAAAGGCAGGGGGATTCACAGGAAGACAAGAGATGGAAGAGACACCAGGCCGGATGAGAAGAACAGCAGCTCTTCCTCTCTACTGCATCCCTGTGGAGCATCAGGGACATCACTGTCACCGGGAGCTGCCAGACAGGAAGCCATTACCAGTTTTGGCAGGCAGATCTCTGTGTAGCGTTACATGCAGGGATTTGCAGCGAGAGATGCATGCTGAGAGGCCTCTTTATTAGGTTCTGCTGTTGAAGTGGACAGGATGATGGTGGATCCATTCATTGAAAGCGGCCTGGTTCAGATGGTAGAGCTTAAATTAAATTAGCTTTGCAGATGAAGCTGAGTACTTTTCCACTGTCAATATCTGCAGGTTTTCATAGAATTGTGAAGGTTTTTCAAATGATTACCTTTGTGAACTGTGTGGAACCCTTCCCGTTCAGTCCAACATTTTTGGCATGAGAGTAGGGCACACTAACAAAGACACCAAAGACCTACCAAATTCTAGCATCAATTGCTAGTGCACAGATAGCACAGGTCTTACTTGATTGTCTCTAGTACACTCAACCTACTAAAGCTTACTCCAATCCGGGTCACAACACCTTTAGTTCCACTCTCTCAGCTCCAAGCAGGCTTCAAACTGGCATGTCTGACATAGAAGGAGCATGAAGTGAAAAGGATGCTAAAGACCATAGCCTCTAGTGCACCTCTTGATTCCAGAGGAGTGAAATTTGGTGAGATTTCACCAATTTAACCCCTCTACTTCTACTAGCCCCACTCTGACCAGGATTTGAGCTGTCATTTCCAGCATAGGAGTCAGGAACACTCACAAGGCCTAGAGGCTCAAGCATCTTTACACCCACACCGACTAAACCTCCCTCCAACTGAAGTCTGGGACCAGTGCAACCCTTCCAGTTCTTGCCCTGCTCCAAGCAAGATTCGAATAGGCTAATGGCTAATGCTAATGGTTAAACCAATGGTTTAAGTTTTATTAGCTGGTCACCTTGACACTTACGTCTCCAAGTGAGGTTTGCTCATGTAGCTCTTACTAGCTTTCTTACGTTCATCCACACAACCCAAATCTCTCTCTCATCTGGGTCATGGCACCAATATAACCTCTCCTTTCTAGTCACCCCACTCCAGGTAGGATTCAAACCAGCATTTTAGATTTGGCATGAGGAGGTTCCACTAACAAGGATACTAAAGATCGTAGCCTCTAGTATAAGTCAATCGTTCATTTTTGGAGGCCAGGAAAATGAGGTTTGCTCATTCCTATACAGTGCATCCGGAAAGTATTCATAGCGCTTCACTTTTTCCACATTTTTTATGTTACAGTCTTATTCCAAAATGGATTAAATTAATAAATTTTCTCAAATTTCTAGACACAATACCCCATAATGACAATGTGAAAAAAGATTTGTTGAAATTGTTGCAAATTTATTAAAAATAAAAACCTGAAAAATCACATGTACATAAGTATATGCAGCCTTTGCCGTGAAGCTCTAAATTGAGCTCAGGTACATTCTGTTTCCACTGATCACTCTTGAGATGTTTCAGCAGCTTAATTGGAGTCCACCTGTGGTAAATTCAGTTGATTGGACATGATTTGAAAAGGCATACACATGTCTATATAAGGTCCCAGGGTTGACAGTGCATGTCAAAGCACAAACCAAGCATGAAGACAAATGAATTGTCTGTAGACCTCTGAGACAGGATTGTCTCGAGGCACAAGGCTGGGGAAGGTTACAGAAAAATTTCTGCTGCTTTGAAAAGTTTGAAAGTTTCAATTAGCACAGTGGCCTTCATCATCCATAAGTGGAAAATGTCTGGAACCACCAGGACTCTTCCTAGAGCTGGCCGGCCATCTAAGCTGAGTGATTGTGGGGAGAAGGGCCTTAGTCAGGGAGGTGATCAATAACCCGATGGTCACTCTGACTGAGCTCCAGCAAAAAGGCATCTAAAGGACTCTCAGACCATAAGAAACAAAATTCGCTGGTCTGATGAGACTAAAATTGAACACTTTGGAGTGAATGGCAGGCGTTACGTTTGGAGAAAACCAGGCACTGCTCATCACCAGGCTAATATAATCCCTACAGTGAACCATGGTGGTGGCAGCATCATGCTGTGGGGATGTTTTTCAGCAGCAGGAACTGGAAGACTAGTCAGGATAGAGGTAAAGATAAATGCAGCAATGTACAGAGACATCCTGAATGAAAACCTGCTTTAGAGTGCTCTTGACCTCAGACTGGGGCGACGGTTCATCTTCCAGCAGGACAATGACCCAAAGCACATCGCCAAAATATCAATGGAGTGGCTTCTCAACAACTTGGTGAATGTCCTTGACTGGCCCAGCCTGAGCCCGGACCTAAATCCTATTGAACATCTCTGGAAAGATCTGAAAATGGCTCTACACCGTCGCTTCCCATCCAGCCTGATAGAGCTTGAGAGGTACTGCAAAGAGAAATGAGCAAAAATTCTCAAAGACAGTTCCAAGCTTGTGGCATCATATTCAAAAAGACTTGAGGCTGTAATTGCTGCCAAAGGGGCATCAACAAAGTATTGAGCAAAGTATTGAGCAAAGGCTGTGAATACTTATGTACATGTGATTTTTCAGGTTTTTTATTTTTTAATAAATTTGCAACAATTTCAACAAATCTTTTTTCACATTGTCATTATGGGGTATTGTGTGTAGAATATTAAGGAAATAAATTAACTTAATCCATTTTGGAATAAAGCTGTAACATAAAAAAATGTGGAAAAGGTGAAGCGCTAGGAATACTTTCTGGGTGCACTGTAGTTCCTAATAACTGGCCTCTGTTACAGTTAACCACATAATTTACAAATTTCGAATAGATAATTTACCTTAAAATGAAAATTCTATTATTATTTGCTCACCTTTCCTTGTTCCAGACCTGTATTGCTTCTTTTTTTCTGTTGAACACAAATATTTTGAAAAAGTGGGAAACCTGTAACCATTGATTTCCATAGTATTTGTTTTCCTACTATGGAAGTCAATGGTTAAAGGCTTTCAGCTTTTTTTAACATATCTGCTTCAGTGTTCAACAAAATAAAGAAATTCACAAAGGTTTGAAACCACTTGAGGTTTAGTAAATAGGGAGTAAATTTTTGGGGGGTGAACCATCCCTTTAAGACTATTTTAAACAATTTATATATTAATTTACATTTTTAAGAACTTACTTTTTATAAGTCAGTCACTTCTTTGGAGTACACTATGGAGATAGAGGCTATGAGAAAGTCTCATGACTGTCTCCAGAGGACAACAAAATGCTTTGAGGACATTACAAGGGACGACAACCTTATGTCACAATACATTTTTGATTGTACACAGATTTAGTGTATTTAAGTCGATACATTTATATTCCATATGCATTGTACGAATGATTTTGTTTGTGTGAGTGCACAAGTGGGAAATCATTGTGGAAAAATTCAGTGCGCATGGGACTCCCATGTTGAAAGCGGCAAACTAACAAACAAACCAAGACTTTCTTTGTGGAAATCTACACCCACTGCTGAGGACTAACCACAACACAGTGATTGTTGTAGTGTACTGCTATTTCAAGAACAAAACAAAGGGAAATTACAAGTGGCAAAAGTATATATATGCAGGACTTTCATTGCCAAAGCCATTGGTTGTTCATTCGTCAGTTGTTCAGTGTTTACAACCAGTACCAGGCACAATTCATAGTGGGTTTCATGAATTTGATTTAAGTTAGTCCACAGGTTCTTTATCTGCTTTGGCATAAAAGAAAATATTGAATTAGGTCACAGAAAAAAAGTAGTTTTTTTTAAGCAATAAAACACTAAAACTGTAATACAGTTTCAATTTAGAAATCAGGATTTTTAGTACAGGCATTTCGGCCTCACGGTGGTGCAGTGGATAGCACGTTCGCCTCACAGCAAGAAGGTTGCTGGTTCGAGCCTCGGCTGGGCCAGTTGGCGTTTCTGTGTGGAGTTTGCATGTTTTCCCCGTGTTGGCGTGGGTTTCCTCCGGGTGCTCCGGTTTCCCCCACAATTCCAAAGATATGCGGTATAGGTGAATTGAGTAAGCTAAATTGTCCGTAGTGTATGAGTGTGAATGGGTGTGTATGGATGTTTCCCAGAGATGGGTTGCAGCTGGAAGGGCATCCGCTGTGTAAAACATATGCTGGATAAGTTGGCGGTTCATTCCGCTGTGGCGACCCCAGATTAATAAAGGGACTAAGCCGAAATGAAAATGAATGAATGAATACAGGCATTTCATATTAAGAAAATAAACACATTGTTATTGCAGTTGGGACTATATATTTATAAATTAACATGCATAAGTTGTAGACAATTCTTTTTCAATTCAAATTTATTTATAATCAAGAATTACTTAACACTATACTGTATAATAGCACTTACTTACCCGAATACATATTTAACTTGACTATAAAACAAGAAATGGCATTCTCATCTGCTTTCATTAACTGAGATGTATCTGCTGTAACTTTTATTCATGTCCTTTGCGTTTTCCAGTTTCACGTCAAACGAAGTTTAAGTCAACTTTGATTTATTATCGCCCCAGCCATAGTATACAGTGGAAAGAAATGTAATTTCGCCAGGTCTGCAGTGCAAATCACCACTCACTCTGTCTTCTATCGCGGACGTTATCTTCTCTTTCTGTCAATGTCGTCGCTGCTGGAGGATGGGAGGAAGTATTTGTGGCTGAGGAGAAAATTGAAAAAAACATTCTGTGGTTTCCACATGCTGTTATCATTGGTTTGTGGCTGGATACTGACCCTACCTCGAGGGATTTACAGTTTGTTTTTGCCATGTCCAAGTTCAAAACATATCTAATCTTTCTTTTCTCTCTGTCTCCCTTTTTATTTCATTTCAGGATGAGCTGGACCTCACAGAGAAGCACAGAGAGGCCATGTTTGCCTTACCCGCAGAAAAGAAATGGCAGATTTACTGCAGCAAAAAGAAGGTTAGACCTGTTTAACATTAGGTCAATGTGTGTGTGTGTGTGTGTGTGTGTTTTACCCTGTCATCCTCAGTTGAAAGTTCATTGCACCAGATTACACTGTCATCCTGTCAGAACGGTGCTTAAACATCTCATATATCAAGGTGCTTAACACAGTCATGGCTCTGTCTAAAAGAAGCAGGGTTTCGAGCTAATGCCTCTTATCTTTGCTTTCTCCGCTTTAAAAAACTGCTAATCTATGAAACGTTTCCATTCGTCTTTTTTTATCAATTAAATGTCAGCTGTTATTTTGGATGGCTGGATGTGTTAAAGACAAGTTGAAGAGATTTTCTGTTGCGGTATGATCTTAGCAGATGCTTTCTTACCAGAGCAGCCTGAAAATGTGCGTGTTGTGGAGAGTTTGGCAGTGTTTCAGTCAGCCGGTTTTTTTAGGCTTTAGTTTTATCAACTGAAAAATGATGATTCACACCTCATGGACATGAGAAGGTGTTTTTTGTTTGGGAAATGCTCTGCTTCACATATGTATAAAACATTTCAAACTGTTTATTGATTTACTTTATTCAGTTTCACGTTGTTTTATTTATTTGTGTTTTTTTTTCATCTTTGCATTTTTTTTGTTTTGTTTTAATTTTTTTTGTTGTTTTTTGTCTTGCTTTTGTTATTTTGTTTTAATACGCTTTTATTCATTCATTCATTTTCTTTTCGGCTTAGTCCCTTTATTAACCTGGGGTTTCCACAGCAGAATGAACCACCAACTTATCCACCATATGTTTTACGCAGCGGATGCCCTTCCAGCTGCAACCCATCACTGGGAAACACCCATACACTCTCATTCACACACATACACTAAGGACAATTTAGCTTACCCAATTCACCTGTACCGCATGTCTTTGGACTTGTGGGGGAAACCGGAGCACCCGGAGGAAACCCACGCAAACACGGGGAGAACATGCAAACTTCACACAGAAATGCCAACTGACCCAGCCGAGGCTCGAACCAGCGACCTTCTTGCTGTGAGGCGATTGTGCTACCCACTGCGCCACCATGCTGCCCAATACGCTTTTATATTCATTTATAAATGTTTAACAAAAGCTTTTTTTAGTATGATTGATGTTTCGTTTTTGCTTTTGTTTGGTTTCATGTTTTGCTTTTTACAGTATGGGACACGTAGTGATTATTGTATTTACTAACATGAACAAATAATGAACAATAGTTGAACAGCATTTATTATAGTTCAACATTTACAAATGCATTATTAAAGTCAAACGCTGTGCTTGTTAACATTATTTAATGCACTCTGAGTTAACATGAACTAACAATGAGCAACTGTATTTTGATTCTAACATTAAGAGACATGCTTTATTAAATGATTTGTTGTTTGTTTGTATTAGTAAAAACATTGACTAGCTACAACAAATGTTTGTTTTTGTTTTGTTTTGTTTTTTGCATTTGGAATAATAGCTTGCCATAAAAGAAATACAAATACAAAACTGTGATCAGCAAACGGGAGTATACTGTCATCGGCCCTAGTCCTCAGAGTAACATTCAATATGTAGAGTTCACCAACTTCAAGCAAAAGTTTCAGAAATGATTGCTTTGCAATGGGAACAGAGGAGTTTACTGGGTCCATGTTGAATTTTGCACATTTGCCATAATGCGAGTTCAACACATGGGTCTGCCTTTCCTGCCGCTTTATCCTGTCAATAATGTTTTGTTAACAAGCAAATCCTGTTTTATGAAATCACACTTATTCATTTATACTGGCCTTGGCTACATGTTTGGGAATGCAGGATACGGCGAGGCCAAGTCATACTATTTATCCTCAGAGAGCAGAGAAACACCAATGTGAGTTCATTAATGACATCAGACCCTCCATGATGCCACAAACATTAGTCCTGCCAAGGTGTTCTTCTGATGTGAATCCATGTGTTATCTCAGGACAGTGTGTGGGTGGTCAGTGGTTACCTGGCAGAGCTGTGACAGCGATGCAGTCAGGGTGATAGAAAGCACACTGAGGTGACAAAGTCCTGCAGGTCTATAAACTCAAGGCGCTTTGTTTGTTCTTAGTAAAATGTTCGTACTGAAGCGTAAGACCCAATGAAACCCAGGCCATAGCTGCACCTGAAACCTGCTCTTGTGTACTGGATTTAATATTACTGGAATCTGTTGCCCAAGTAGTTATTTCCTGGCAAAAATACTATCCCGCCATTTTGAGTTTTTAGAAAATCATTTTTTTTCCAAAAATACTCAGTGTTTTGTCAGATTTTTACAAACACTGGTTCAGATCATTTACATATTGTGCTGGAAAACTTTTCTTAAAGGAACACTACAGTTTTTTTGGGGGGGAATTAGGCTAATTTTTCAAGTCACTTAGAATTAACTGTGGCTACTAAAGGCGCAGTGATATTATACAGAGCTATTACATACCTTAGTTACCTAGCAATGGACTATTTTTAAGCACAGCATAATATTGCACCTGCTGCAGCCATGGTACAGCAGCAAAGTTCCTTGATTATTACGCCAAAATGAGAGTATAGTTCCTAGCTATAAATACTTAGAAAATAGCAACTTTTAATTTTCTGTCAGTCTCAGTACACATTGAAACTACAGATTAGTCAAGCTTTAAATAGGTAAATTATCAAAACTCTTCCTTTTTTTCTTTTGAAATTGTGAGCGAGATGCTAATGATTTAAACCGATTAAATGATTTATGTTGAGCTAAGCTAAAAGTGCTCCTGCCAGACCCGGAGATCAGCTGAATGGATTCCAAAATGCTAAAATTCAACTGTTTAACTCTAAGGTACGTGTAAAATGAGCCTGATTAGCGATGCATCAAAATAAAAATTCAGGGACAAAACTGAAACGCTTGTACGAAAACCGAAACTGAAAGACTATATTGAACTCAATAATTTTACACAGATTTTTGACATTAAATGAGTCAAGAGACATCAATTTACAAGCGTTGCTATGACTGCAATAACAAATATATTGCATAAAAATGTTGATCATATGCAGTGCATGTATAAGTTTGCATGTATGAGCAGAATATTGAGCTATTTTGAACTTGCACGGTTTGCTTTGCTGCTTTTGGCTTTGGCCGTTGCAGCAACAAACCACCCCTTGCATGGCACTTCGTTGTGCGTCCGCTGCGAAAGTTGCTTCACACCATGCAGTGTCTATGGCTGGAGGGAGAGTGAAACCAGCGCAGAATATTTCTTGGCAGTGTGGCACAGCATAGACTTTTTTGTCTCTTTTTTAGATGGAACTGAAAATGCCATTTTCGGTTGATAATTTTTGGAAACCGAAAATTTGGTACATCTGTATTTAATTACATGAAATAAAATAAATTATTAGATAATGTACATGCTATTTGGACAAGGATAAGCTAAATTCTGGACTCTATATGACCTCTGAGGTTGTCTAGAAATTTGATATATAGATTTTTTTATTATTATTTCAGCTTCAGCACATTAAAGGTAAAGGAATCTCCACTTGCTTGATATGCCATATTGTAATGCATTAAAAGAAAGCGCCCCACTGGGATTTCCTTATCCATGAGTTATAATGCTTCAAAGGCTGGTATTGGTTACAGGTCGACCATCTGTCTGGCCGTGACATCTTTTCTCATATAGCCACATATATGCTGTGTCCCAATTACAGACCCATTTACTCATTGTCAAGGGACACTGAGCTGAAAGAGGGCATGACGCGAAGTAGGGCGCTAGAAACTCGTTTTAGTGGATTTTTGTAAACGTTTCGTAAATGACCTGTTTTCTGACCTGATCCCGGTTTCTGGAAGCGCATCAGAGCTGATCGGGATGCCGTTTCTGTGTTTTGATAAGTGTCTTTCAGCCACATTTAATTTCGCTCTACTTGCATCAGGAGGTCAAGCTCCATGATTCAACACATGGAACCAATGAAGAAGATTTAAGACGGCGAGCGGATGGATGAGATTAAGGAAGAGTTTGTCTGTCGTGAGACGCCCGTGGCTCTGCAGACTCAGCACAGTGCCCGTCCTGGGACTAGTAAAACAGGGGCTTGGCGCTCTTCCCCAGGGTTTGGGTCTGGGAGAGGAGGGTGGAAGGATAAGGGAAGCAGTGGTTGGCCCAAAGCAAACAGGAAGGCCTCCATTTGCAGGTGCAGATTATGTTATCTGCAAGGACTGGGGGGCTTTTGATGGGTCTGTCAACCCTGGGAAACTGGCGGGTTGTAGGCTTCAACTTCTCTTTCATTGCATTTTTCATTCCATGTGTCAGTAAAGAGCAAATACAAGGCCTAAAATGAACACTCTCCAAGCACAGAAATGACAGTAAAAATTGGTGTTGCCAATTATATGAAATACTGTTTCTTTCCTGTTGGCTGATTTAAAAAAAAAAAAGAAGAATGTGAAATGTTTTTTTCACATGAACCGCTCATGATAACAGCGTTTTCGTTGTTTTGGAGCAGCTCGGTTTGGTTTAAATGTTGCTGCATACTGTACAAATTGTATTTTTATTCTCTTTTAAAAACATGTGTATCCTTGTGTGAATGCTTTACGTTAAATAGAAGTACTTTAGTATTCATTTTAGTAATTTAACTGTAATTTAATTTAAACATCAGCAGCAATAAACATTATAACAACAACAACAGCAACAATTATAATAATAATAACAACAATAATTGCCATTAGATTAATTAATTAATTAGTAAGATTGTTTGCTTATTTATTTTAATTTGTTTATCTTATTTAAAATTATATATAATGCATATATAATTCATTATGATCATTCGACATAATGTCTCCGTTGGGGGGAATGAAGGTTACACAAGTAACTGAAACATTCTAGTACAATTTTCTTTTGATAACAAGCCATTGGGAGTTGTGCAAAAAATATTAGCTTTAGGCTCTGTGCACAAAACTCAAAAATCTTTTAGTTTTATCACAATCTAGAGTTTTTGATTTAATGTGTTTAGTTATGATAATCGAGGAAAAAAACTACTATGTACTACTAAATTAATTTAAAAAAGACTTTTCATTAGACTGTATGCCCTATAGACTCTTATACAATACAACTCTAATACAATAAAACGCTATTTATTTTAAATTTAAATCTTTAAGACAATTTTAATTAATTTAATGACAAAAAAAAGTATTACTAACACCACACTTTTGAGTGCCAATATTTAGTGGTAATAATCTGTTCATATTTATACAAATAATTAGACTAAAATGCATGTTCTGGAGACATTTGTGTATAGTGAAGTCACATGTTTACACTGCTTTAAGATGAGACTTCAGAGCACTGATCGATCTTTATCAGCCAGAGCTGCTAAACCGGTTGCAATCTGATCACAGGTTCAACAATGACCTCAACAAGGTGAGTCATAAACGACTGTCTGTCTGTCTCCCTTTCAGGATGAAGAACAAAACAGAAGAAAAAAAGATTTTATTGCTTGACCAGATCGTGCTAACCTAACCTGAAGCTGACATCCACCAAACTCTCCAGCATTAATCTTTTCATTGTTTTTTAGGATAGAAGGTGTCATCATGAAGATTCACATTTTCTTTGATCTGGTTCGATAAAAGTGCACATTGTACTGCAAGTTATGATATGATGTTTTATGTACCTGTCACACAAATGCAGGCTCTGCAAAGAGGCCATTATTGCTAGATGGGACAGTAAAAGCACAATCTGAAAAGACCGCAAATTCATATTTCAGATGAAACAGCAGCCGTTTGGATGTTGAGCATTTCAAAACAAATATTTTGTGTAATTCACAGGTCCTGGCGGAGGCAAAAAAAACAAAATATGAGACAAAAGTGGTATTAAAGTTTCAGTGAAGTGCTTTGAAATGTGATTTTTTTTTTCATAGGTGGGGACATAGAATAGCTCTCCCCCCTTTAAAAAGCAGTCGATTGCCAATACCTCGGTCAGACACTCACTCTGACCAAATCATTTGAATTAGTTGATAGTTGATTAGTTGATGAACTGGAGACTCGCTCTGGCCTTGAATCAGTAAATCATCAACTGATTAAGTTAGAGCAAATCTTAAGTTAAAAATGTACTGATACAAATGATCTGTTCAGAGCAAGTCTCCAGTTAATAGCTTACTGATTCAAATGATTCAGTCAGAGCGAGTCTCCAGTTAACTGCTCACTACTTCAAATGATTTAGTCAGAGTGAGTTTCCAATAAACGGCTCACTGATTCAACTGATTCAGATAGAGTGAGCCTCCACTTAACAGTTCACTGATTCAAATGATTCAGTCAAAGTGAGTCTGCAGTTAACAGCTTACTGATTCAAATGATTCAGTCAGAGTGAGTTTGCAGTTAACTGCTCACTAATTCAAATGATTTAGTCAGAGTGAGTTTCCAATAAACGGCTCACTGATTCAACTGATTCAGATAAAGCGAGTTTCCACTTAACACGTCATTGATTCAAATAATTCAGTCAAGTTGAGTCTGCAGTTAACAGCTCACTGATTCAAATTATTCAGTCAGAGTGAATCTCCAATAAACAGCTCACTAATGTAAATGATTCAGTCAGAGTGAGTCTTCAGTTAACAGCTGATTCAAACAATTCAGTCAGAGTGAGTTTCCAATAAACAGTTTGCTAATTCAACTGATTCAGATAGAGTGAGTCTCCACTTAACAGTTCACTGATTCAAATGATTCAGTCAGAGTGAGTCTCCACTAAACAGCTCACTAATTTAAATGATTCAGTTAGAGTGAGTCTTCAGTTAACAGCTGATTCAAACAGTTCAGTCAGATTAAGTATCTAGTTAACAGCTAATTGATTCAAATGATTCAGTCGGAGTGACTTTCTACTTAACAGCTCACTGATTCAAACAATTCAGTCAGAACAGTTCTCAAGTAAAAAATTTATAAAGTGACTCAATATAAGCCAAGAATGGGCGATCCTTGAATACTTAATATGGCCATTTTCATGCAACACTAAATATGCTGTATATGAGTATAAGGTGGACCTTTTGAGTCATGAAAGTCACTTTTTGTCTTTCTGGTGCCTCTGGAATGTTAACAGGACATTATAGAGCTCCTATAACCCCTGTGAAGGGCGAGGACTATTTTGAGATTCTCAAACTGTTCTGCTGACTTTTTTTTCTGTACGCAGTGCTGAGCTCAGGGATTGTTCACCTGTGCCCTGATCTCAATCTCTCTATGCACTCAGGTGTGCAGCTCTCCTGGCTCATGAGTGCAGTATCAATTGTCCTGCTCCTGGCAGAGGACGAATATCAACAGTCATTGTGGATATTAATCTGATCCACCTCAATTGTGGAAAACTAAACATCTGTAATACGAGCGTTCTGATTTCTGCCAAATAATCAGGTGCTGTGGTAATCTCACGCTATGTTTTTTTGCTGATGCATTCAGTGTATTCATTTAAGAAGAAGAGTCTTAGTTTGTGCTTTTTTT
Organism: Danio choprae; assembly: GCA_903798125.1. Classification (NCBI taxonomy): domain Eukaryota; kingdom Metazoa; phylum Chordata; class Actinopteri; order Cypriniformes; family Danionidae; genus Danio; species Danio choprae. The sequence goes on along the minus strand of CAIGQW010015581.1, from coordinate 3,003,790 downwards.
TTAGGTCAGGGGCTATCAAGCTTTTGCCAGATTTTCTTGGGCGCTGAGCCAACAGATACTTAGACAAGTGGGTTTAAATGAGCAGAGCAAGTCTCTGACCCACTGCTGTCTGACAGATGTGAAAGATTAGACCTGGAGAGCAGTAGTCATCACTGACTGCTGCAAAAAATACAAATCGGAATGATGAAAAGTAAAATGTCAAAATATGTACATTTTATACAAATGTCTTTTTTTTAGTTTTACCGATAGAGAGACAAAAAATAACATAAATAAATTAACTGTAAATACAGGCAAAAAAAATTACATGTGGCCTCTGACAATACATTGAGGACTTGCGAAGCAAAGTGATTGGTCTGTGCAAGAAATTCATATTTTTATAGGATGCTTTACAATAATGTATTTGCGCATATACATTACATTAGTGAGTACCAAAGTACAACTACTGTAACAAAAAAAAGTTAAGATCACAATCCAAAATGATGAATATGTTAGGGGAAATATCAAATACATTTTTAATAAACAGGAAATATCAAGAGAAACGTAAATAAATATATACAATTTTGTAATTTTTTTTTTCAATATTATTTTTCTATTCCTGAAGATGTTAGGTGACCAAACTCTAATTTGAATGGATTTAACTTTTTAATAAAACTGTTTTGTTTAAATGCACCCACAATTATTGGCTACATTCACTGAGAAATGGATAAAAGTTCATTTTCCAAAGGTGGTGTACTCATAAATGCTGTTATAAAACGTTTTTATATATATATTTTTTATTATTAACGAATATTTTGTCATGATGGTTGAGTGAGCTGACCTCAGTCATTTTGGTGATAATTTTGGTCAGTTATGAGATATGTGCAAAATTTTGTAGACTGATTCATTTTCCTGATTTTCTGAAACTCTTAAATATCTCAAATGAATACCCTGAAGCGCTGATTCCTAGAAAGAGCCTTTCTGAACCAACCTCAGTCACTCAATGACATGTTTGTCTGAGAATGAAGCGTTCATGGGAAAAGAGACGTCCTTCCATCCGCAGCCTGAGAAAAAGAGCCCAGCCAGAGATCCACATTAATGCTTTGCTCATTAAGGCCAAATGGCGAGTGGGGATTTGAGCAGAAATATGCAGGCCGGTGGAAGATCACGGCTCTCCAGGACACCATCCAAAACTTCCCACTCATCCCAACAGATGCCCATTTGTGAGATGCCATCGTTTCCCAATGGCTTGAGAGTCCCACGCAGTTGCTGCAAGAAGCTCATTGCTATGCCAGATTTTTTTCCTTTCCTGTGTGTTCAGTGAACATAAGCTACAATTAAACTCCTTATTAGTGGCCGAGCGGTCAGACTGTGCTTGTTTTGAGAAGGAAGTTGTCGCACTTCACAAGTTCCACTCGTTTTTGATTCATTGCTCCCTGCGTAGCTCCCTTTTTCCTTCTCGTCTTCTGCATTTTCAGTCTTTCAGAGCTGTTCTAATGCGGCATTGGCTCGTGTTGTTTCTCTAGTGTCTGTGAATCTCTCCTGGCCTACTTAAGGCGTGTGCTATTTCTGACAGGGCTTTGAGCGTGATGTTCTGTTCAGATCTGCTTTTTCAGAGTCGTATGTTTGGGCGAAGTGTTTTGGGGGAGGCGATGTTCTCTTGGGAATGCATGCAGGGTGAAAATGATTGCATGTTTAATCTGTTTTGGTTATTTCATTTGCATTTAATATACTTTCGATGCACATAAAATTATGTAAAAACATGGAATCCAATGTGCAGAGGCTTTGGAAATAAAACAATAAATCAATAAAAAAAATTTGTATTACATCATGTTCCAATTTGAATTAGTTAGATTTTTGAGGCCCGTTGTAATTAGAAATGTATCAACCAATTAGTACTGAAATTTAACCATTTTAATTATGCTACCATTTGCCTCTTGCATTTTGAGTGCTGCTGAGGGGTTACTTGAACAACTCGGATTGACCATTGTGTTCACATGCTTAACAGATATGACTGTGATTGACTCCAGTAATCCTTGTGAGACATGTCTGTAGAGCAGGTGAGCAAAATGGCCAACCAGCTGTTTAAGAACCTGCACAACAGTGCTCTAACAGAAATAGTAGGAAAATAGCTGGACATACCCGGGGAAAAGGATGTTTTTAAAATTACAGTAGTATTTGTATCGATTTAGATCAGTAGATTGGTGTCGAAGTCAGTTTTGACTTCCCTAGTTGTAATCCCACTAACAGACATTATTAAACCTTGTTAATAATTTTTCCATTTCGTTTCTTTCATTTATTTATTCACATGTTATTATTACTTTATATTACTGCTTGTCTACACATCACACTTTCAGTATTAAATTCAATATTCAATATTAATACTCCAGCAGGGGTATTATTAATCCTTTCCACGGCAGTGCCAGCTGTCATTTAACACTCATTCTGCCCCAGAATTTACACATTTATTCAACATCATTTCTCCCTTATTTTGAAATTTTACTTATTTGACATGTTAAAAGAGAGTGTGCTTGCATTTATTGTGATTTTAATGTATGTAAAGTCATTTTGTACATTTGTTTTGATGCAGAAACCAACATGGTATGTCTTGTCTTTGACATCTCATATAGAAATCTGATATATGGCACTATATGCAAATTACATATATGACATAGTGTACAAGTGCATGTTTGGTTCTCTCTTGTATAAAATATACTCTGTGTCTATAAAAAATGTCTATTTACATATATTTGTTAACAATTTGAATTACAAATACAGTATGTACATATATGTTCAAATGCATAATCTATAATTATATATTTTATGTATACATATATAATATGTTCATATATAGCCATTAATACAATTTCCATATGCAGTATACAGATGTAAAAATCCCAGCTTCCAAAAGAAATGAGAGAAAAAAACAGGAAAGCAAAAGCGGCAACAGAATAAATAAATGCCTTTCAGATAAGCCAATTCACACTTCAGTCAGCTGAATATTTGGTTTCACACAACTGGTCGGTATCAAAATAAGATCATTTTCAAGATAAAGATCATTTTTCATCGCTGTTGAGTTGGGAAAGTTTCATTCCCATCGAAGCGTCCAAATTATGTCATTACCAATAACATTCCGAAACCACACTTTCTTTCCCTGCTCAGTCCTGATATGTTGTTTCACATTCCTCTTTTCCCAGCGTCATGTTGGTGTTGTTTGCTCTCTGATCAGTGTGAACGCGTCTCATGTGTGCCGCATGGATTAATGGCGTGTGACTGAAATGAAAACAAGAGCCATGTTTATATTTGTTTTTCAGTGTTCTCATGCTGACATTTTTAGACCAGTGTCCAAACCAAAGAAATAAAAACAAAGATATCATTTAGGTGTGTTATTCTGTGTTTTTTAATTGCATACACTTTACATTTCTTTCAGGAACAAGAGGAGAATAAAGGTGCTACTAGCTGGCCGGAGTTCTACATCGACCAGCTCAATTCAATGGCAGCTGTAAGTATGACACTTTTGAAGACTTGTTCTTTATCCTTTAACCCCTGTGCCATGTGCTTGGTCAGTTTGACCTGATTTGATTTTTAAGTTGTTGGAAATACTACACTGTAAAAAATGCTGGGTTCCACACAATTCCTTCATGTTATCCCAACACAAATAGATTAAATTAACTTACTTTTACAAACCTTTTTAGTGGATTGAACATAAAACAATTAAGTTGTCTCAAATAAAAACAAGTAAATAAGTAGTATTTACTTAAAGTATTTAAATAAGTAGTTTGAACAATCACCCTGGACGTTCTTTTGTTAAACAAAATAAGATATTTTTAAAAATGTTGGTAACCAGACTTTTGATGGTATCCATTGACTTTATAATCAAAGTGCACTGTCACAAGTTTGGTTACCAACATTCTTCATAATGTTTTCTTATTTTTATGAGAAGAAAAATAAAAACTCACACTGGAACCACCTGAGTATGAGTAAAAAAAGGAGTGTTCCTTTATACTCCACAATTAGCTTGGTTAATTTTGAGTTCCATCCATTCAGCCAATATCTCGGTCTGGCAGGAACACTTTTAGCTTAGCTTAGCGTAGATCATTGAATAGGATTGACTAGGAACTATACTACCATGAAGACATTTAAGAAAGACCATTTAGAACTATTTTCAGACACTGTGTAATATCATTGCACCTGCTGAAGCTATGGTAAGGGAGCATTATGCTTGATTATTATGCCGGAATAACAGTATATAGTTCCTAGGGCTTAGAATCTTAGTACAGGATGTAACTACAGAATAGTCAAGCTTTAAATAGGAAAACTGTCAAAACTCTTTTGTTATTTTTGAAAGATGCTAATGGTCTAATCTGATTCAGTGATTTATGCTAAGCTAAGCTAAACGTGTTCTCAACTGACTCAGATACCAGCTGAATGGATTCAAAAATGGTAAAGCTTAACTGTTTAACCCTAGGGGAGATGTAAAATGAGACTGTTTTCAAAAAATGTGCTGTTTTTTTAAGGCAATAGCAAAAAAATAGAAGAGTTTTAGTTTTGTGTCTAGTCCTCGGTTGTCAGTTTGTAAGTATGGCATGTCATTATATTTTACAGAGGAAGACTCTGTTGGCATTGGAGAAGGAAGAAGAGGAGGAACGCAACAAGACCATTGAAAGCCTTAAAACGGCTCTGCGAACACAACCTATGAGGTCTGTATACTGTTATACCAAACTCCTTTTCAAACCTGTATACTTGGCGGCCATGTTCGCAATACCCCCCGGCACATATATCAGGCATACAAGACAAAAGACCTGTCTATTTGTTTGAGCAAACACAGAATTCTCAAAAACATTTGACAAACTCACAGTTAAAGGCATATAGTTCACACAAAATTTAAAAATCTGTTATTATTAACAGATTATTAAAAATCTGTTATACATTATACTCATCTTTCACTTGTTCCAAACCTGTATGAGTTTCTTTTTTCTGTTGAACACAAAGGAAGATATACTGAAGAATGTTGAAAAAAAACAGTCATTGACTTCCAGAGTTTTATAAATATTATATTAATATCCAATATTGTGTTCAACAGAAGAAAGAAAATCATAAGAGTTTAGAACGAACCACTTTAGGCATGGTAAAAGGTGAGTAAATGTTCATTTTTGGGTGAACTATCCTATTTAAGTAACATATTTCATTTCCTCAAATGGTGTTAAGAAGTCTGAATGTCTGACGTAGTGACACGATGAGTTTACCAGTTATTTAATAGCTCTTTTATTTAGAAAGCTGTACTGCATGATTGACTTTGTTCCTTTAATGTACGTTGAGCTGATTCTGGATTCTGATTTCTGTAGTATTTGGCAACACAAATAGGTTAACATATTCTGTCTTCATTAAATATAAAGTCCCCGATCAAACAACATAAAAACATCAGTATAAAACATTATATAAGTTATATTTTATATGTCATTATATTTTATTAAATGATATCAAGACATTCATACAGTTTTGAATCTAGTTTGTGTTTACTATATGAAAAGAGAAGTTTTATTAGAGCAATAAAAAGTAAATACTAAAAGATAACACTAAGGTAATACTTTTAGAATGTTGTAAAATATTGATTTCACTAATATTCTATTATTTTGTGCTTTGCATTCAAGAAAGAACCCTGTAAAGATGTATTGTAGTCTCCCTCCAAAGATAATCCGCAGCACAGTGTGCAACAATATTTATATTAATTGTATTTTTGGTCATAAAAATGCACTGGTGATCATACGAAACTTCAATATCTCAATACCAATGCAATGATAGTTTTAATACATTTAAAGTATTATTAACATTTTTAACATTAAGTGTAGTTAACATTTATTATCCAAAAAAATCCAATTTAAATTTGCCAAATCAAAAACGAAACCCCCTTTTTATTTGAAGATTTATTCAACATTTTATTGAACACGCCATTGATTTAAGAGGCTCACTCTATTATTAATTATGCGCTTTGCTTTCCTTATGGTGTGTGCTTTGGGACTCTTTATGCAAATGATAATGCTTTCATCAAGAACAGATGTGTTTGATGATCAGTGTGTCCTGCTCTGGGCATTTGATCCCAGGTCACAGGTCATCACCGCTGACCCCAAAACACTTCAGCCATCTTTGTGTGCCTAATGACATCACAACAGTCCATTCACAGTTTTAAGTCAAGTGCTTTATAGGGGCCATAAATCAAGGCATGCTTCTGTGATATGTTATTTTGCATTCATCACCTCGCTGTGGAGTTGATTATTATCACATTGACAGACTGTTTTGCTTCAGACACATTGAGTTATGATCCCATGCCATGTGGCAATCCTGTTGCTGCACATACTGTTGCCGGTTCACTTTTGATATTAATTATAGTGGAAAGAAAAGTAGACTCAACATTTAAAATATATTTATATTTTTATATAAAAAATTGTAAAAGTGTTCTTATTTAAATGTATATCAGCATTTGAATATTTTAAAATATTCTGCTTTATAATTACATATTCTAATTGTAAAAAAAACTGCATATTAATTGAAGTGTACATGAAATCCCTGAATGAATTCTTTAAAATAATATTTAATTTTATTTTATTTTATTTGTGCCTTGAGATGTATGTTCAGCAATCATATTTTCAGTTCCCTTACAGGATCGTTTTCGGTCTTTTAAATATTTTAGAACTATAATTTAAAAATATTTGTAATTATTATAATTAAATAATAATAAAAAAATATTTTATAATTTTATAGATATAAGTGGACAACTTTGAATGTTCCAAACAGCTCTCTTTTGCAATATGTAATACATGCATATACTATAAATATGGTAATTGTAGAGTATAAAACATGAATAAAAACTTTCTAAACTTAAAAACAAACTTTTGAAAACGTAATAAACTAAAAACACTAAAGACGTGAGGGATAATATATAAATGCACAATACATTACATAATAGCTAAAATTATGAAAGCATGTATTGCCTGAAATGTCACCATTAAGCAAAGTATTTTTTTCTTCTGTCATGCCTTACAGCAGGGAATATAAGTGCAAAAGGTCTTCAACTAATGAATTGATTGTTTCTTCTCAGGTTTGTGACACGGTTCATAGATCTGGATGGCCTGACATGCATCCTGAACTTCCTGAAGAGCATGGACTATGAGACCACCGAGTCTCAGATCCACACTTCGCTCATCGGCTGCATCAAAGCGCTGATGAACAACTCTCAGGGCCGCGCTCACGTTCTGTCCCACACAGAGAGCATCAACATCATTGCCCAGAGCCTAGCCACTGACAACATCAAGACCAAAGTGGCCGTGCTGGAGATCATGGGCGCTGTGTGTCTGGTGCCTGGCGGACACAAGAAAATTCTCGAGGCCATGCTGCACTACCAGAAGTTCGCCTGCGAGCGCACACGATTTCAGGTGTGTATGATTTTCAGTAAAACATCAAGAGAGTCTGATTCTGGAGTCTTTTTTTTTGCTAATGAATCACTTGTTGATTACTATGAGTTGTTGTCATAGTAACAGGTCTTAAATGTTTCTTTCCCACTGAATGGTATGGTACAGTTTAGTACCGAACAGTATTATCCGATGCGGATCACCCTGAGGCTTGCGTTTCCGCTGCTAATAGTAAATGTTTTACCTAGTAATCATGGATATATATATATGTAACTATGGATTGAATGGATTGATGTAATCTACTCACTCGAAGATACAAAAACTTGTAGTTACTTGTAGTAGTTCATTTTTAAAAAGGTTCAATTGTAGTGTTAAGACAGCAATATGGATGTTTTAGGTACAAATGTTCACATCTGGAAAAGGTAATGGTAAAAAGGACCACCCCAGTGATCACTTTTGTACCTCTATTTCTTATGTGTATGAAAGATTTATGTGGGAAGGAATACGTCAGTCACCTAAAGCAATCAAGCAAATCCCATGTTGTCTATATGTATGACAGACGTTGCTGAATGATCTGGACAAGAGTACAGGGCGGTACAGGGACGAGGTCAGCCTGAAAACGGCCATCATGTCCTTCATTAATGCTGTGTTAAGCCAAGGAGCTGGTGAAGTAAGACATTTAAACTATTTCTACACATTTCAATTTACTTTTTGAGCAGAAACAATTCTGTTTAGTTTTGAAGAAAAGAATTTGTCTGGTAATTCACAAATAAAAGCATAGTTCACTCAAAATATGAAAATTCTGTCATCTTGGTCCATTTTAGTTTTTTTCTTTAGTTGAACAAAAAGTTAGATGTTTTGAAGAATGTTGAAAACTGTTTACATCCATAATATCAGTTTTTCTGACTATAGGTGTCAAAGGCTCCTGGTCTCCAACCTTCTTCAAAATGTTTTCTTTTGTGTTCAACTGAAAAAAGAAACTCATACATGTTTCAAGTGACTTGAGGTTGAGTAAATCATGAGTACATTGTTAGTTTTAGCTAAACTTTTCCTATAAGCAGGTGTTGTGTATAAAAACCCAAAGTTCTGTTCGGTCTGACCAAGTGCTTTTTTGTTTGCTTGTTTTAGTCCAGTCTTGAGTTCCGGGTACATTTGCGATACGAGTTCCTCATGTTGGGGATTCAGCCCATCATTGACAAACTCAGGTCACATGAAAACTCCACTTTAGACAGGTAAGCCCTACATCAGTAATTTGGATTTGCTGGAATGTTTAATCAGCTAACTAAAGCTGTGTGTGTGTGTGTGTGTGTGTGTGTGTGCGCGTGTGCGTGTGTGTGTGTGCGTGCACGTGCGTGTGTGTGTGTGTGCGCGTGTATGTCCTCAGGCATTTGGATTACTTTGAGATGCTGAGAAATGATGATGAGCTCACATTATCCAGACGCTTTGAGGCTGTAAGTGGATTAAAAATATATTTATTTTTATTATTATATATATTATTCATTATTATGTAATTATATTACAGCATTTAATTTAATATTTACTTTTATGTATAATAATAATAATAATAATAATAATAATAATAATAATAATTTATCTGATTATGTATTAAAATTGTTACATAATTTTATATAAACAATTATGTTATATATTATTCATATTAATAATTTATATCTGATATGATCATTATATTATTAATGTTATTATCAAAGTAATTGCTGTTATTATAGTTTATTTTGTTATAATTATTACATGAAATTAATATATCATTATTATGAATTATGATTGATTTTAATTGAATAATTGACACAATTTGTATAGAATAACTTAAGATAATTTAAATTATGTAATAATCATTTTAGTTATAAGTATGATTGTATTTTCTGAAATGTATTTAAATGTCTTTTTACGTGTTTTTTCAGATTCACATAGACACGAAGAGTGCGACGCAGGTCTTTGAGCTTGTGAGGAAGAAACTGGCGCACACAGATGCATATCCACACTTCATGTCTGTCCTTCATCACTGCCTGCTCATGCCTCGTGAGTGACCACCTGTCCTTCTCACAACACATCTGTCCTCATCTGTAGCTCTCAAATAGGTCCTAAAACTGCCACACTATCCTCTGATGGGAATTTATTGCTTACACTTTCATAGTTTAGACCTGAAACCAAAAGCGTTGCTGACCTTTTAATTCAAAAATATATAAATTCGGTCCTATTTTATATTAAGTGGCCTTAATTACTATGTATTTACATTTAAATGAATCATTTGGTGCAATGCACTCATTATGTTACTTAAATTACATACAGGTTTTTTCATTATATGTCTATTTTAAACATTAGCTGCCCATTCCTTACACCTTAACTCACCCATAAACCTACTCATACCACCAAACCTGTCCATACCCATATCCCACCTCAATAGCATCAAAGTGTTCTGCAATACAATATGAACACAATAAGAACATTGTATTAATTTGTGCCACTTAATATAACGTGGGATTTATAAATATAATTATTTTAAACTTTCATTAAATTCTCAAAAGATATACATTTTACTTATTTTCAGTGATGGTTTTATGTTTGGGTATTAAAAGAATCATCTCTGTCTTTAAAAGCTGTATAATGGATTATCATTTTTATGCCAAAAGTCATGAGAGAAGTGTCAAACAAATCAACACATTTCTTAGTGCGAAAGTCTTTCACTAACTACCATCTGTCATATTGTGAAAAGACTGAGGGAATCCAGAGAAAGCTCAGTCTGTGTAGGGCAAGGGAGGAAGCCTCATAAAAAATGTCATGCTGTGGAGTTAAATACAGCCACATGAGTTCAGGAGAACTTTAGAAAACCACAGTCACTTCACACAGCCTGCTACTGCATCAAGAAATGACACTAGAGTTCCTCAAAGAAAAAGCAATACATTAGTTCTAGTGATGCCGCTGGTTCTCCAGGCTGAAGCTTATCACAGACAATGAGGAAGAGAGTGGATATGTGTACTGGCTCAAATTAACTCATATTTCAACTTAACGTTATAAGTTTACACAAAAATAAACATTCTGTCATCATTTACTCTATGAGTTGATTCTGTTGAACCCAAAAGAAGATATTGTGAAAAATGTTAGAAACCTGTAGCCATTGACTTCTAGAGTATTTGTTTTTCTTACTAAGAAAGTCAATGGTTACAGGTAAAGGTACAGAAACCCATACAGGTTAAGAACACCTCGAGGGTGAGTAAATAGTGAGTAAATTTTCATTTTTGAGTGAACTATCGCTTTAACTCTGGAAAAAAGAGAACTTGAGGTTTTAGACGTCCTTGTTTCCACTGAGCTGTAAAATATAGTATAGTACAGTATGACTCAGTAAGGATCACACTTCTTCTACCAGTAGTTTGCTTACTTGTGTGGTTTACGCCAAAATGTTGCGATCGATGTTAATCAAATCAAAGAAGAAAGCCGTACAGGCCATTCACTGTCTTTTGTGCACTAAATTTCTATAATTCCAATGTAGATGATTGACAAGTGCTCGTAAATAGAGAGAGAAAGTGGCCCAAAAAAGAAAGTGTCCCAAAAGTGGTATGATATGATACATTTTGGTACTTTTGAAAGTGTAAGAAGATATAAATGTGTATTGTACTGTACCGAATTGTATGTTCAGCGAAAAAGAACCAATAAAGACCAAAGGGAGCACCCAGATTATCAAGACCAACAGATGCAAAAGCAAACATCTGTCATGGTATCAGGATGCAGCAAATAAAACTGTTACTGTTGACATGGAGGCATAAATTGAGAGACATATGCAGAGACATATACTGCCTTCAACACAATGTCTTTTATGGAAAGTCTGTGGTTATTAGATAGAGTCTCAGTCTGCATGCACACGAAGTGAATGTATTTGACCACCCAGTTGTGTGTGTGTCCTGTTAAAAATGTGTGGTCTTAAAAAGGAAAATAAGACCACCACAAACTGTTAAACAGATGATTTCTTGTATTCGTTTCTTGTATTAATACCACAGTCAGTGGGATTGAGAGTGTCACAAATGTGTTTATATTTACATAACACTGATTATTTCATGGCTGCACGGTGGCGCAGTGAGTAGCACAATCGCCTCACAGCAAGAAGGTCGCTGGTTCGAGCCTCGGCTGGGTCAGTTGGCATTTCTGTGTGGAGTTTGTATGTTCTCCCCGTGTTTGCGTGGGTTTCCTCCGGGTGCTCCGGTTTCCCCCACAAGTCCAAAGACATGCTGTAAAGGTGAATTGGGTAAGCTAAATTGTCAGTAGTGTATGTGTGTGAATGAGTGTGTGGATGTTTCCCAGAGATGGGTTGCAGCTGGAAGGGCATCCGCTGCGTAAAACATATGCTGGATAAGTTGGCAGTTCATTCCGCTGTGGCGACCCCAGATTAATAAAGGGACTAAGCCGAAATGAAAATGAATGAATGAATGATTATTTCATTCATTCATTTATTTTCATTCATTCACTCACATCTTTTCGACTTAGTCCCTTTATTAATCAGGGGTCACCACAACGGAATGAACCGCCAACTTATCCAGCATATGTTTTACGCAGCGGATGCATCCCATCACTGGGAAACACCCATACACTCTCATTTACACACATACACTACGGACAATTTAGCTTACCCAATTCACCTATAGCGCATGTCTTTGGACTTGTGGGGGAAACTGGAGCACCCAGGAGGAAGCCCACGCAAACACAGGGAGAACATGCAAACTCCACACAGAAATGCCAACTGACCCAGCCGAGACTCGAACCAGCGACCTTCTTTCTGTGAGGCGACAGCGCTATCCACTGTGCCACCGTGTGCCCCACTGATTATTTACTCAGTAAAAACACTGGAAGTCTTTCAATTGAAAAATCATTAAAGACAGTCGACGAATCACATATTCTTAAGTTTACTACTTTTATAAAACGCCTTAATTTCAGAATGAAGGTTTTATTTGATAAGGAGTCAGGTGTATATTAAATATATTATATTCTATAGGTATTGTTGTGGTGATTTTCTAGTGTCCTGCATGCAGTAGTGTTATAATGTGCTGTGTGTTTTAGATAAGAGGAGCGGGAACACAGTGCAATACTGGCTGCTTCTGGACCGTATCGTTCAACAGATGGTCCTGCAGAACGACAAAGGTCACGATCCCGACGCCACGCCGTTAGAAAACTTCAACGTCAAGAATGTGGTTCGAATGTGAGCTCACTGCTTTCTTTATGACATCAATCTCATAAATGTGCTTTTCTTTTGAATCTTTTTAAAGTCTGTGTTTTAATACACTCATTTAGGTCTTTGCTCAATAAAGCAGGATTAGCCAGGGTTGGATTAATGAGGTTTGCTTTGTTTAACCACTTCTCTCGCCCTCCTTCAGGCTTGTCAATGAAAATGAGGTGAAACAGTGGAAGGAGCAGGCGGAGAAAATGCGAAAAGGTCAGCATATGTTCTGCACATTGATGTTTTTTGCATTTCGATTTAATGGTGCTGCTGGTATTGGTGCAATGTATTTGTCAAACGTATAAATTGTAGCCTAAAAACTTGACTTTTATGTGAATTTTATTTATTTGACTTTCAATACATTAGTGTACATCAAGCATACTTTTTATTTCTGTATTTATTTACATAATTATCTTTTCATCTATACTTTATATATATATATATATATATGTTTGCTTATTTCATTCATTCATTCATTTTTATAACATATTTTGCTCATTTATTTAATCTTAAGATTTGATCTGCTTTCATATTATTTATATGCATTTGTATTCATAAGTTCACCATTACTCTTCTACAGTAAAAACACCTTGTTATGAATTACAACTTGAGTTTTATGTGAATTATACTCCTTTGATTGTCACTGTGTGAAGTTATTTTATACAAACTTTTGTTCAAAAATGTCCATCTATACAAGTCATAAAATATTTCATAATTATTTTTCTAACTTAATACAAAATAATAATTCTAAAAAAATAAAAATATCATAATCTCTTTTGACATGACCAGCCTGTTTATAGATTCATTGTGCAGTACTGACTTATAGAAATGGCTGCAATAAAGACACAAATTTGACCTGTGAGCTGTTTGTCCTGCAGACCACCATGAGCTTCAACAGAAGATGGAGAAGAAGGAGCGAGAGTGTGACGCCAAAACACAGGAGAAGGAGGAGATGATGCAGACCCTCAACAAGATGAAGGAGAAGTTAGAAAGAGAAATGGGGGAACATAAACTCGTCAAGCAGCAAGTGGCAGAAATGACCACCAGACTACATGAGCTTAGCACGGTACGTTGATGATGTCACACATATAATCATGGTCAGAATTATTGGCAGCTTTGGTATATATGAGCAAAAAAAGCTGTGAATATAAATTTGTGTAAGTTTGTCTTTTTTATATTTGGCTCAAAAGCTCGAAAGCTTTCATGAAAATGAAACGATTGAAAAATTTGTCACAAAATCTCTCTATGAAATAAATGTTTTTTCTCAAATACACAATGGCCAAAATAATAGGCACACTTAAAAATTTTATTGAAAACCCTTAGTGTTCTTTTTTTCATCTGTTTATCATTTTTTCCTGTATGTACAGAGACAGATAGCAATTGTTCCTGGAGGGCCTCCTGTCTCTGGTCCTCCAGGTGGACCTCTGCTTCCTCCACCTCCTCCACCTCCACCGGGCGGCATGATGCCTCCTCCACCGCCTCCTCCACCGTGTGGCGCTATGATGCCTCCACCTCCTCCACCGCCCCCCGGTGGCCCTCCGCCTCCCCCTGGGCGCCCTCCTTTCGGCGGTGCTCCTCCTCCTCCAGGAGCTCCAATAGGTCCATCCCTGAAGAAGAAGAACATTCCTCAGCCCTCAAACCCTCTCAAGTCCTTTAACTGGGCCAAACTGTCCGAGGTGAGGCTTATATTGCTAATCCTGACACTCACTGGGAAGAATAGCTTCTGCATTTAATAAAAAACACTTTTGGAAGTCCAGTGACACAAATTGGTTTCAAAGCTGTAGTAGATTAGCCATATAAGTAGAGGACTTACTACATCTTACATTTTTGCAGTTTAGTATTGAATAATTTTTCTTTTTATTAGTTTGCATGTTTTAATGTATTTAATCAATGAATAAATTACTAACATTTAGTTCTGTGAAAGTATTTAATCAATACTTTGTAGTGATATAAAGTAGACAGATAGACAGATAGATAGATAGATAGATAGATAGATAGATAGATAGATAGATAGATTGATTGATTGATTGATTGATTGATTGATTGATTGATTGATTGATTGATTGATTGATTGATTGATTGATTGATTGATTTTGTGATCTACATCTGTATTAGAATGCATTATTTTAGTTTCCAGGTTTTACAATCCAAAAATTAAAAAATTTGATATTTTGTTTACATTTTTTAATTATTGCCGTTACTTACTTAAAGGTTTAATTCAATTAAACTATTTTTTAGCAACACAGGGATATTTTTAATGAAAAAGTTTAGCATTGCATTTAATTTAATGAATACATTTAAATCATTTAAATGTTTAGTTCCATGGAACTCTATTCCATTACGTTTTGAATGTAACCAAAAAAATCTATAAAAATCACACACACACACACACACACACACACACACACACACACACACACACACACACACACACACACACACACACACACACACACACACACACACACACACACACACACACACACACACACACACACACACACACACACACACACACACAGTGACACAGGTTTGTTTTTGTGAATTGTGGGGACATTACATAGGTTGCCATTGTTTTTATACTGTACAAACTGTATTTTCTATCACCATACCCCTAAACCCAACCCTCACAGGAAACTGTACAGTTTCACTTTCTCAAAACAACTAATTTGGTGTGATTTATACGTTTTTTGAGAAATAAGGACATTAGCAATATCCTCATAATTCACCACCTTCTTGTAATACCTGTGTCATGCCCTTGTAGTTATACAGATTTGTGTCCAGATATGTCACAAAACACATACACACACGCACACACACACACACACATATTATTTCTATTGAATTGAATAATAAATAATACTAAAACATTTCATAATTATATGTATACAATATTATTATTATTATTAAGAAGATCTTGAAAAATATCTAGTAAAATATTATGTACTGTCATCATGGCAAAGATAAAAGAAATCAGTTATTAGAAATTAGTTATTAAAACTATTATGTTTAGAAATGTGTTGAAACTATTTTCTTTAAGCTGTATGTATTTTCAGTATTATATGTAAAGTTTATGATGAACAAAACTCTACATAGCTATCTGACTTCAGATTGGACCGTAATCTAGTGCTAATAGTGAAAACTACAATATCTCTCTCTCTCACAGAACAAACTTGAAGGGACGGTCTGGGCAGACGTTGATGATGGCAGAGTTTTTAAAATCCTGGATTTGGGGGACATTGAGAAGACCTTCTCTGCCTATCAAAGGCAACAGGTCACTACACAATGCTTCTTTCTCTGGTTTTTACTTTATTTTCCCCCCCATCTACGATGATCTCACCAAGCATTTACCATTTCTTATGCATGTCATTCATACGTTTGCCCATGATAATCCTGCATCACAGAGCATGGGGTTTGAATTAGCAGACTGTAAAATGCATTGATATCACCAGCGGTTTTCTATCAAAAACAGACATTGGCAAACCGTCCTCATTACGTCTGGTAAACCACACACTTATTCTCATTATAAAGCCATTACATACATTTTTATGGCTTTACAATCAAATTAGAGAAGAAGACGAAGAGAGAAAAAAAAACTAGTTTAGATTAGCTTGAGGCTTATTTGCCCTTGTATGATCTTAATTTAAAGCAATGTTTAAGTTCTGTAAGCTGGTTATGAAATAAGGTTTTGAAAGCATGCTTAATACCTTAAAATAGATATTAATTGGACCTCTCCAATTTCATCAAGTACTGCATTTGAATGTTACATATTTTAAATCCCATATTTACTGTACACTTAATTTTTGCAACGGGTAAAATAATTTAAAAGGTAAATGCACTTTTTTATCTTACAACTGTAGCTGTATTTTTCACAATTGTGGCAGTTTCTTGTAATTTAACATAAGTTTTTTTTTTCATACTTGTGATTATATGCTGCTCAAAAAAATAAAGGGAACACTTAAACAACACAATGTAAGTCCAAGTGTTCCCTTTATTTTTTGAGCAGCATATATTTCACAACTGCAACTTGATTGTGGTTTTAATTCTGTGTTTTTATTTTTGCACAATTGCTACTTTATTTCTAACCTAACTGAACCCTAAATTGTGTTTTCTGTAATTGTGATTATTTCTTGTGGTTGCAAATTTATTGATTTACTTTTCATGATTGCAACCTAATTGTGACTTTCATTTCTGTAGTTGTGACTTTTTTGCACAATTAAGACTTTATTTATCAAAATAATTTTGTTTACATATTCCTTTACTCAATTTATTTCTCAGAATTTATTCTTTTATTTTTTTTTTTTTTACACAGCAGTCTTATAAAAAAAAACATTTAATTTTGTGAGTTAATTTGTCACAATCCTATTAATTGTTAACTTTAATTTCTAATTCAACATAGTTCTCATACCTTTATTTCTTGTAATTGTGAATACATTTTCAAGGTTTTGACTTTATTTCTTATAAATCCAATTTTTTTCTTGGAATTACTACTTTGAAGTCTGCTTTTTTGTGGACAAAAATTAATTAACTTTATTTCATATCATTGTGATTATTTCTTGTAACAGCAACTTTATTACCCAGATGTTTCTGCTTTTTATACTTATATAAGTATCTGCTAAATAAAAAGACAAAATGCCATTATATCAAAGTGCATACAGTTCAATTATATTAAACTGCCATTGCAAAGCATCTAACTTCAATAGAAAGGTGGAATTGGAGAGGTAGCTTGTTGCATTTAGCCATCGTTAAGTCATTAACCAGTCATTCTTAAACAACTAGCATGCGTCTTTTCAATACGCACACAAACACTCATTTACAGACTACCCATAGGGCTCTGCTTTCATGCACCCTCACCCTCACGCTCACCATTCAACATTCCAATAATATCATCATGTGCCTGTTTGAGTTTGTTTTTGGCTGAATTCACCAAACTACTGTCTCTCTAACATGTGCTGCATCTTCCTTGCTTCTTGCCTGCATTTTAGGACTTCTTTATGGTCAATAACAACAAGCAGGTAAGTGTGTTTGAACAGATGTACAGCGTTTGCATCATCTCTACCCCCTCATTATTTCTATGTCTCATTCATTTGATTTCCAGACTGCATTTAAATGTGGAAACTGTTTTTCTGTTGTTTCAAATCAGTATGATATGGTTTTACAGGTATTGTAGGGCTACAACAAATGATTACTTGATAAGGGATCATATTTAACAAGTGTTTAGATGATTGATTAATCGTGTCTGCATGCTGCTTTACAATTAGCAATTTCAAACAGACTCATAAGCATATAGTTGTATGGATCTTGTAATGCTGAAATGTTAAAATATATATAAGAATTAGTGCTTATACAACATTTTATTCAATTTTTTTTTCATTATTAAAAATGTCTGTTGAGAAAAAGGTTAAACATTTTGGTTTGAAGGATATACAGATTTAAAAAGATTTTTGTTCTAAATATGACTGACAAAACACATACAGCTTTGAAATTTGTACAATGTAGTAACCAATTAGTTAATTTGCTTTTAAAAAATTGAGTAAACCCAATGCCTTAAAAGTGACAAGATGGCTTTACTTGGAAAAAAAAGTAAACATGTTGCCTTAAAATTAAGGAAATCAACTTTGTGCATAATTATAAAAGAGTTCCAAATTACACTGACAAATTAAAGCTAAAAACAGAAGTGCTTATTTAGTGAATTTGTGTTTTTGCTGCCCTTATGTAAATACTCAAGATGCAAAGCTTAGATGAAATGTTTTCATTTAAAGTTGATCAAAAATCAACAAGTATAAAAATAGCATTACAGTTAATGTAAAAGTGTAATGTAAAAACACAATATTAGAAAATTCACTGTCACAATTACTATCTTATTTAGTTACATTATTTCTCAAAGTTCAAATACTGCAACAAATCTTTTTGTTGTTTTTTTAACAGCTTTTGAAACGGGTTTACTCTAATTGTCTTACACAGTGATGGTTTAGCTGTTAAGTGCATTGATGTAAATGTAAATTGTACATTTTCTCTTGAGTGAAATGTGTCTGATTGAACTCTGACCACAGAAAGAGACCGAGGATGATGCGCTGAGCTCCAAGAAAGTCAAAGAGCTTTCAGTCATCGATGGCCGTCGGGCTCAGAACTGCAACATCCTTCTGTCACGGTGAGTGATGTGTCCGCACTGCTATGAGCTCTCCTGTGTGTGCGTGCGTGTGTGTCATATCCTGTGGGAATGAAAGCTTGTAGCGCCAACATTCCTGGTTAATACTGTATCATCTTATTGTCTAGTTATTATACCATTTGCTATCAATGAAAGAGATACCGCCACATATTTATAAGGTGGTTTTCTTGGATTCTATGTAAATTAGTGCATTATGGGCCTGAACAGGAACCATGTCTCATTACATAAAAATCTTAAAAATTATTACAAAGTATGGTTGAAAGCTACAGGCCTTCTCACACATAAGGAATCAGAAGCTCCACATATTGCAGTGGTTTGAGATGCGCATATTTGAAAATGTTTCACACATCACCGCCCGTTTAGTGGTTTGTTAAATATTTAGGCTAATTTGATTATACTTTCAGCTACCAAAAAGAGGGAAAATGTTATGCACTGTTAAAGATTAGGGCTAGGGTTAATATAATTTTTTATATATTAAAACATTTATTCAGTATAAATGCAATACATTGCTTAATACATTGGCAATAAAGACATTTACAGTAAAAATTACAGTAAAATCTGTTCTTTATTAAATATTTCCCAAGTGATGTTTAACAGAACAAGGAAATTTCAACAGTAATTCTTACAATATTATTTCTTCTTATAAAATCTTATCTGTTAGTTTGGCTGGAATAAAAGTTTTTCATTTTTAAAAACAAAAACAAATTTAAAGGTCAATATTATTAGCCCTTTTAAGAAATTAACCACAAACCACAGTTAGCCAATGACTTGCCTATAATTAGCCTAACCGACTTAGTTAACCTAAAAACGTATAAATTTATTAAGAATCATATGACTGAGAATTACACATTAAAGTATTTAAATGCAGTTGTAACTCCTGAAGCTTCACAATGTTCATGCTACAAGTATGTTCCTTTGAATAAATTGGCCATTTCACATCTTTTAAAAAAGATTTTTCTTGAAATATGTGCACTCTATAAAAAAATACTGTAATATTTTTAGTATTTTACTGGCAATTTTAGTTGCCAGGAAGACTGTAAATTTACAAGCACACTGTAAATAAACAATTACAATTGTGCTGTATTGTTTACAGTACAATTGTAATTATTAGTTTACAATGCGCTTTTAAGTTTACAATTTTACCGGCAACCATATTTGCCAGTAAGTTACTGTAAATTTTACATTACATTTTTTTCACAGTTTAGAAATGCATTAGAGTTATATGATTTTAAATCAGCCTGCTCCATGATCTCAATTTTTATGTTATGTTATAGATGATCAAGCATCTTTAACGCAAAATGTATGACACAATAAAAGAAAACGCTACCGCAGGTTTTGGTTGTAGATCTCCTGGGTAGGTGACTATTATTCAGGGTTTAAGTTTCTACAGTTTATAGTTTTATAGTGGTGACTGAAGTGAAAGAATGAGCTGAATTAAAACAATCCTCCATGCAGAGCTTAATGCTTTAATTATCCAGGATTCCTGCTGAGTTTCTCTTTCTCAGTGGCAGTTTTTTTTTTCCGAATGGATGGTTTTCATTAGAGGATCCGATTCTTATTTTAGGTTAAAATATCTGCTTGTCACTTCAGCACCGCCCTATCTGTACGAAACCAATCCTTTAAAGTGAAGTGGAACAGTTGCTCGCAGCTGCCAATCCAGATGCTGTCAGATAAATGACGGCTCACTGAATGACTGCGGTTTGGCATGAGACCCAAACACCAAAGGTTCTTGTAAAGCAAGACTCCAAAATACATGAAACAAACTAGGCCCATTCCAGATTTGCCTGGTTTGCTCCAAAATCCATTCTTATTTTTGACCAATTGTGATATATAGATTTTAAAACGCATTAAGGTGAGACACTACACACAAAAGGTTTTTGTCAACTCTTTCTTCATGGTGGTCTTTTTGTAAAAAGGTTTTTTTTTTCAGTCTAATTTAAAGAAATTGTCCAAAATACATCTTTAAGAGTTACTGTTGTCGGTTTGTGCCTGTGGACGCACGTTTTTAAATGCTGTTTTCGTAAAATTTGATTTTTTCATCACTTGCACACAATGAACTTCATGTGTTTGTTTTATTTATAACTATATTCTGAAGGTTTCTACAGGTTGATATGTTATATGTTTATACACAATTTGCCTTATTATATTATTCTACAAAACAGTATGAAAATGTATTGTTTTTCAGAATTTTCACAGTATTTTCTCAATTATAGAGTGATTAACAAGAGATTCCTGCACTTGGCTCGATTTAAGCTGAGTAAACTCAAAAATGTCCTGAAGCTGGTTGACTAAAAAACTATACTGGTACAACTACTGGTTGTATAAAAACTAAATCTATTATGTCAGAAAATGATTCAACAATTTTGAAACTTATTTCATTTATTATTCACATTATTTTGGTCGAGATATATGCAAATCAGGGGTACATTTTTGGAAATTGAGATTTAAATCATATGAAACTGGATATAGATACGCTTTCCATTAATATTTGTTAGGAAAGGACAATGTTTGGAGGTGATACAACTTGAAAATTTGAATATCTGGAATCTAAGGGTGACGGTTCCTTCAGCTGTGACAACCCTTGTGGCGAAAATTTATTAATTGAGAAAATTGCCATTAAATTTGTTTAAATTAGATTTTTAGCAATGCATATTACTGATCAAAAATTAGATTTTGATATATTAATAGTAGTCAATTACATGGAACATGATCTTAACCTAATATTTGAATTATTTTTCTCATAAAAGAAAAATTTAAAAATCTAAATCTTTGCGATTATTAATGTAATCAGTCAACTGGGGAAGTATGGTTGTAAAGTCACCCTATTCACCTGCAGTGTCTTGCCGTAACATCCAACATCTGTCTTCAGAACCATCTGTAGATCTCGGCCTGTGCTTCGGTTACATTCTCATCCTCTCTCAAGGGTCTCCATAAGCACAAATTGGGGTGTAATTCATTGTACAGCCACTGACCGGACCACCCAAGCTGAGATTCACAGGGTTTGGAGTGGAAGCCTGTAGAGTCATTAGCGTTGGTTTAGGGTTGGTAAATGTGGCGCTGGACGTCGGAGCAAGAGATGGTGGTCTGGACAGATGAGACTGAGCAGTAACATATGTTCAGTGAACGCGAATTACAGCTCAGTTCCTATTTGTCTACTTAGTGTTGACAGTTCTCAGTTGGAGGAGGAAATTAAACTTTCTAAGGCTGTTGCGCTGAACTACATAATAAAGCACAATAATAGCAGTGTTTGTATGTATAATCTAAATTTCAATTTATATATTTATATATTAATATTTATCTTTTAATTTGAAAAGCAAAGCTGCATACAAGATTAGGTCTAGTATTGATCAAAAGTTGTTTAGTTAATTACAAATACAACACAGGCTCATTGGAAATACGCACTTCAACCTACATTTAGCGAAACTGCAAAAAACGTATGTCAGCATGCATTTGACTGCAATTTCTACGTAAAATGAACAATACAGGGCAGTATGATAACAACCATTTTTTTTTCCCATTTCACGCTATTGATATCTACAAGGGACATATTATTAGTGAATAAAGGATTATTTTTATGCAGTTCTTTGCACAACAAATAAATACCACAAAACTCCTTAACAATGTCTGTGATTTGTAATTGAATATGTTTTCTTGGTAGTTCACTTTGTATGGTGTTGTACTTGCGATGCAGAGAGCTCGGGTTTAAGTCCAGTAAAACATGGATCTGCTAAAGAGATAAAAAGCAATGTAAGATTAAGGTAAAGCCGTGTGGTCTTATGTTTGCTTTTGAAAACACTATTGGTTGAGTTTAGGAAAGGGTTTAGGTCAGTGGTTCGTTGGTTGATCTGTACAACAAGCTCTGCCTTCTCATGGAGGTGTATAAGAACGACGTGTGTCTGAATCATACAACAAAACATATTTCATATTTCAAATGTAGACAGTGCCTTCTCGTGAATTTGTCATCAGAGATGTGCAACAAAGCATACCTGGAGAAACGTATTTTACATTCCACAAAAATGTAGACTGAGGCACATATTTACAATGAGCCTGGGTGTGGTTAATCATTTTATTTCACAAAAGTGCAATAAAATGATCAAAATTAACATTCATTCATTCATTCATTTTCTTTTCAGCTTAGTCCCTTTAATAATCTGGTGTCGCTACAGCAAAATGAACCACCAACTTATCCAGCATATGTTTTACACTGCTGATGCCCTTCCAGATGCAACCCATCAGTGGGAAACACCCATACACTCTCATTCACACACATACACTACGGACAATTTAGCTTACCCAATTCACCTATACCGCATGCCTTTGGACTTTTTGGAACCCGGAGCACCCGGAGGAAACCCACACGAACATGGGGAGAACGTTCAAACTCCACACAGAAATGCCAACTGACCCAGCCGAGGCTCGAACCAGCGACCTTCTTGCTGTGAGGCGATCGTGCTACCCACTGCGCCACCGTGACGCCATCAAAAGTAACAATAAAGAGATTTATAATATAAAAAAGTTGGTCCTAATTATGAGCTATGATATTAGTTATGAGAAATAAAATTGCATTTCCCAGTGATGGGTTGCAGCTGGAAGGGCATCCGCTGCGTAAAACATATGCTGGATAAGTTGGTGGTTCATTTCGCTATGGCGACCCCAGATTAATAAAGAAAGAATGAATGAATGAAATAAAATTGCAACATAGAGTCACAATTACAAGATCTAAAAAACACAGTTTTGAGATTTGACTTTGCAATTATGGAAAAAGTCTGATGTATGACATTTAAACTCTTAGCACTTCCATTTTAAATAGCATATAACCACAATCATATGCCACAACAATCATTGGTAACACTAAAATAATGTTCCATTAGTTAATGCATTTACTAGGATGAACTAAAAATGAACATCTTGTACAGCAATTGTTAGTTCAACATTTAGGATGGACAAAAATCTGGCTACAGTACAGTACTCAAAACAAAATGCCTATTAATGTATCTGCTTAAAGTTAATTCAGTCCACATCAACACCACACAGATGGCCTTAAAGCTAACACACATGGACTAAAAGTTAAAAAGCTTTGATTTTGCTCTTTAAAGGATTGAATCATGGCATTTCACATTCAGGGCGCCTGTGACCGCATGAAATGGAAAAAACTCAGCGACTCTGCGAGATTTTCTCCCCACTGTGTCTCCAGCTTATTATTTACTGATTAGATAATAAAGCAGGGAGTCTTGCGGTTACGCTAATGACCTAATAATGCCGCTGGCTTGCCTCTGAATGAACTGACGCTGCCATCATTTCATTCTTTTCCTCCCTGAGTTCAACTTCACCAACTCCTTTAAGCTTGTAAAAGTTTGTTAGAAAGAACACTGAGAACTGGAAGCTCTGCTTGGCACAAACATCCTCGACTTGAACATGGAAAGAGCTTTGGCTTTGTTTCACAATGCTGCTGTGGTTTACAGTCTTTCTGGATTCTGGCTTGAGAATTAATGCTGCTTTCCAACACTGATCTCAGACCTGTCAAACACCTGCTCTTCTTGGCTTGTAGTCCACACAGAGCTGACCCTGGATCAGTGGATCACTGAACCCGTCTATCATTAGTTTGCTATCTAGACTGGTGAGCCGCATTGGAGAATGCCCTTTGGGATGTTCTGAATATGGCAAGCTGTTTTAACATTAAATCTAATTAGGCTACGAATATTATCTATACATTTAAATTGACAGTTTACCAAAATCTTTAAATTTACTCACTATTTACTCACCCTCAAGTGTTTCCGAACCTTTATGAGTTTCTTTCTTCTTTCTAACACAGAAGAGGAAGTTTGAAAAAAGCTGAAAACCTGTAACAATTGACATCCATAGTAGGAAAAACAAACACTATGGAATTCAATGGTTACAGGTTTCCAACTTTTTTCTAAATGTCTTTTTTGTGTGTGTTTAGCAGAAGAACAAAACTCATAAAGGTTTTAAGTAAAGGGTGAGTAAATGATGACATCATTTTCATTTTAGGTGAACTATACATTTAAGTAGTGCATATTTATTAGTTCATGCTTATTCCCTAAATAGAAGTACATTTTTAAAAGATAGTAATTTGTTACATACAGTACTAGAACCTATTAAAAAGACTAGCACTTATTTATTCTACATTTCTACTTTTGTTACTATTTACAAATTCTAGCAATTCACTTCTATGGGGATCTGGTGTTAACGTTTCTACACTTCCGTTTTGACTGGTACATATATTCAGGTTTGACTATACTAGTAATAAATATATACTAGTACATATTAGAATAGATGCCACAATTGTCTAGTATCTATTAGGCAATCAACAATTACTATTATATAATAAATAGGTACTCGTTTTTATTTAATATGCACAGCTATAATGAATAGGTATTAGTATCTAATAAATAAATATATTATGTAATAAATAAGAATTAGTATCCAATTAATTCATTAGAGCACAGGTGTCAAGTCCAGTTCCTGGAGGGCTGCAGCTCTGCATAGTTTAGTTCCAACCCTGCTCAACACACTTACCTGTTGGTTTCAAACAAGACTGAAGGACTCAATTAGTTTGATTAGGTGTGTTTAATTAGGGTTAAAGCTAAACTGTGCTGAGCTGCAGCCCTTCAGGAACTGGATTTGACACCTGTGCATTTAAGTATGCAATAAGTAATAGTATCAAATTGTTAAGTGCTCTATCTAAAAATTGACTAGGACTAAGTGAATAACTAATAGTACATTAAAATGGTGTACTAGTCACAATCTGAAAACATATTTGTCAAAACCGATCCCCATTAAACATTTTGAAATAGTTACTATTGAGAATAGAATAGCTACTTGTCAGTAATTAAATAAGTACAAGAATCTAATAAAACAAGTAGTGTCTACATGCTAGTATCTATTTTATAAACACTTGTATCAAGTAGAACTAGCAGCTAATGCACAATTACTAAAAAGTATATACTAGAAAATGGATACTACTTTAGTACTGTTTCTGAATTAAATGCTAAAACAGCTTGCCATATCTCAGTGTCTCTGTCAAAGAAAATCTGAAGTTATATTTTTCTTCTCTAGATTGTCAGCTTGTTTTAACGGCATCCTTGTCATACAATGCTCAAACAAATCAGTGAAAAGAGCAGGAACTAAATACGGCAAACTGGCCACAAATGAGACATAATGAGCGACGATCACAGATTATTTAAAGCAGTCAAATGCTGGGTTAACTTATGTGAGTCATGCGATAATATCACTTCTTCACTCCAGTAATGATATATAGTGTTAGCCAGGAAATTCTTGGTAACTGGAACAAACATTTGGGTTCACCATCGGGCCTCAAGATTAATAGCTCTTCTAAATAACATACACTAATTTATTTATGCCGCATGCCAAAGAAAAACTGATGCAAGTGGAGGAAATTCCTAGTAATTTCCTTTTTTTGTGTGTGATTAATAAGAGTTCGTGGAGTTCTCTGTTGATGTGAATCTATCGCTCATGTGTCATTGGTGAATTTATTTGTCCCAGTCTGCTTGATCTGTACACCCTGTGCTTGTGTTCCAGGTTG
The DNA here is from genome assembly GCA_903798125.1 of Danio choprae. Taxonomy (NCBI): domain Eukaryota; kingdom Metazoa; phylum Chordata; class Actinopteri; order Cypriniformes; family Danionidae; genus Danio; species Danio choprae. The sequence goes on along the minus strand of CAIGQW010015581.1, from coordinate 2,977,454 downwards.
AAACTTTCCAATGAGGAAATAAAGAGAGCCATTCTGACTATGGATGAACAGGAAGATCTGCCCAAGGACATGCTGGAGCAGGTGAGGGTCCAGACATTCTGCATTAAAAATAGCTATATGGATTTAATATGGCTAACATGTATGGAAAATTTGTTTCTGCCATATCACCAGGAAAATATCCTCACAATTTTGACACATTTAATATGTTTTGATTACGTTTGATAATCTGGAAAATAGTTGCATTTCCGCCCAGCGATTTTGTGCTTAAAAGACGTCTAATAGATGTCCAAGCATAGATATTTTGGCTAAAAAGAAAGCTAAATTTGGGCTGTCTGTGAAGATCTAGTTGATGTCTAACAATAGTCCAAAACTAGATTAGTCATCACATAGACAGTATAAACAGACTTCACATATGTCCTATTCATTCCTGTGTGTATCTATACATACAGTTCCACTTTTCAGAAATGGTTGCAACTATGGAAGAAATCACAATTGTGAGCTATAAAGTTTCAGTTATAAGATTATATATGACAAAATGTCATTAGTATGAAAGCAATGCTGGCAACACCAAAGCTTCAATAGCATGATGTTTTGAGCACACCACCTCTTCATCAGACAACCTGAACCATACTAATGGTCACTCTTTACTCTCAATAGTCACATAATATTAAATGACCAACATAATAAAAATGAACAAGAAAAATATTTGTAAATTAAACCACAATCGTGTTCAACAAATAGAAAAAAACAAAACATGAAACTATGCAAAAATAAATGAACAAAAATATTATTTTAAATATACTGAACATGTCAGGGTGGGGGGGTGGAGGAAAGGGAGCGAGGACTCAATTGCAGGGAAATGGGTTTATTAATAATCAAAATAAAACAAAAAGGCAAAACAAACTACCCCGAGGGGGAAAACATTAACAAAAAGACAAAAAACAAACTTGACTGGGCTGGCAGGAAAGAGCAGAACAAACAGGTGAACATAATAAACTAATAATGGGTTAACAAGGAGGGTGGGACTAGACAATAGACGGGAGAACACATGACAAACAAAACACAAGCCATGTGCTCACACAAAAACAAGACTCGAACACGCAGCCAATGAGATAACTCATTAACCGCGCGTTCACATGACACGCACACGGCGCATGTAAACATGCACCACGTGCTAAACACAACACTAACAGAAGACTGAACGCAAGACATGAGTACACGATAAATGAAAACGCTTACCGTGCACTCACATGCAACGTGCATGTTTCATCCCAGCGCCAACCAAAACCGAAACCAACTAGACTGAGACGCTGGGAATGAAACGCCACGCTGCCGACAGAACAAACACAAACACCAGGACAAGAGCGCGCATCCAGACCACGCGCGGACCTCGCGCTCCCGCGTAAAATGCCGCTCATACAATGACACAAGAACAGAAAACGAGTGCTCGACCCGAGAAAACTCGAGCCAAGCACAACATACAGGACAAGACATGACTAGTGTCTGGACTCTGCCACCTAAACATGAATTTACAAGACAGGAGTGGCAGAACCCTGACAGAACAGTAATAAACATCAATAAATCACATATATGATTCATTTTCTTTTCGGCTTAGTCCCTTTATTAATCTGGGGTTGCCGCAGCGGAATGAACTGCCAACTTATCCTGCATATGTTTTACACAGCGGATGCACTTCCAGCCGCAACCCATCACTGGGAAACATCCACACACACTCATTCACACAAATACACTATGGACAATTTAGCTTACCCAATTCACCTATACCGCATGTTTTTGGGCTTGTGAGGGAAACCGGAGCACCCAGAGGAAACCCACGCGAACACAGGGAGAACATGCAAACTCCACACAGAAACGCCAACTGACCCAGCCAAGGCTCGAACCAGCGACCTTTTTACTGTGAGGCGATTGTGCTACCCACTGCCCCACCGCATTGCCCAAAATCACATATATAACACATTAAAATAATATGACCTTAATAACCCTAAACATAAACGTATATTTAAAGAAATGGGAGAATATCAAAGTCCATGTACAGTATGAATATGAAAATCCAGAAAGCCTTATCCTGTAAAAGCAATTCATTAATTACTTCCCCGCAACATGGACACTTGACTACCTCAATACCTATGTTTTGTAAAGTAGAAATGTACAAAATGCTGCGCTACCAGACTTTTTGTATTATGATGTCTAATAGCGCATTGATGTTGATGGTGAGTTTTTATAGGTTTGCTTGTCTTTTCTTGCTCTTAATTTTGGTTGAGCAGTTACTCAAGATATTTTGTTCTCAAAAGAAAGCTGCAAATATAGTCACATGTTGTAATTATGAAATAAATTGTGTAATTGTCTGATGGATGTTGTAATTAAGGGTGTGTTTTTTTTTCAATGCTCCAGATGCTGAAGTTCATCCCAGAGAAGAGTGACGTGGACCTTCTAGAAGAGCACAAACATGAGTTAGACCGCATGGCAAAAGCAGACCGTTTCCTCTATGAAATGAGCAGGTAGGACAATTAATCAGTTAAACACAAAAGCCTTTGTGATCGTTTAAGGAGGACATTTTGATGTATTATAAGACACATTCACTTTTTTTTAAACATTCTCTGCTTCTAGGGTAAGTTATAGTTAAAATAAGTTAAAAACACATCACGAGTGAGAAACACATCACGAGTGAAAGTTAAAAACACATCACGAGTGAAAATGGGCCCTAATTAAATTTACCTTTTCTTTTTGCTCCCAAAACTCTACTTTAATCACAAAGAGCCTCCTTTAATTAGATAAATGTGATGACTTAAGTAAGTTAGTCTGTTGCACACTACCCATAAGCCCCGTGCTTTGCTGTTTGGCTTGTATGTTTCTTTGATTTCCCAAAAATTTGGGAACATATATAACTGAGCTACAAGGTAGTATTTTGAGATCTAAAATCACAACTGTGACATATGAATTAACAGTTCTGAAAAAAACATTTATAGCTATAAGGTTGTAATGATGATGTAATGTCGCAACTGTGAAAAATAAAGAGTTATAAGATGATAAATTTTTAAGATGAGAGAAAGTTGCTTTTATGAGATATAAAGATTACATGTATAAGGAAATAGTCAAAATTGTGTGATATAAAGTCAACTTTATATTAGGGATGTACTGAACTTTCGGCTGCCAAAAATGAGCTGAAAATGACATTTTTGTTTTATGGTTAAAAATATTAGAGGGAAAAAAGGCCATGCTGCACCACACTGCCCAGCAGAGTTCAATGTACTTTTATCTCTCACAGTTTAGCTGTAGTCATAGCAGAGGGAAGCGGCTTTCATACCACATGTAAAAAAACACTGCTATGAAACCCATTCATTTCAATAGTTTGCTCCACTTAAAGCCAGCAGAGCGCATCCTTAACTAGCTTGCGCATGTGCCACAGTCATAGTTCTAAACAGCTTAATGTTCTGCTCTGTAGATATTCCGTTTATGTATATGTATACATATCTATGCATCTTCTGCACCACACATGCTTACTGGAATAGAAAAGTTTGTTTAAATAACACACAGGCAGGACATGTATATGTAGCATACTTATTCCTGCTGCTTGCAATAGTCCCACTGTGCTGTCATGGCAACACTGGTAAAATGACACCTCTCGACTTCAATAAACTATTACTGTCAATAAAATGTGGTTATTTTATTATCTTGTGGTTTTTTAAATCAGTTTAACTTAAGTTATTGATTTTGAATATTATTATTTTTTAACTTAAATACTTTAAAGTACTAAAGCTTTTATTTGTCTTGGTTTTCGGCCAAGTGCATCAAGAATTTTCATCTTGGTACATCTTTCTCTACCTAACATTTTTATGTTGACCTGGTGAGGAATATCTCACACATGAAGGCCACCCACAAAGGTGCACCGGCATATTCAGCTCTGTTTCATTTTCCACATGCAGTGTCTGTCAGGAGGAAATGTGATTTCCTGCAGGTAGGAAGGAAGCAAACGTGTTATGGGTGACACATTGATCTGGTCAGATCCCGTTCAACATCAATATTTGCTGAAACTAAATAATCACTATCTCATCACAGCTATGCAGCAGCTTTATGCTTTCTAACAGAGGAGATTAGCCAAACAAAGCACAGGTGCCTTGGCTGGCTTGCTTTTTCTTCCTTTATTTATGAGACCCTAGTGAGTTTTTTTTCTTTCTTCGCTCCGCTGTGGAGGGGAAATCATTCCAACAATCCACCGGGTTGTCTGGTTTTAGTCTCTAGGCTGTGTTTGGGCCCTCAGCAAAGAGTGCAGTAACCAAAGTGACGGCCCTTGGCACTCGAGTGCTGAATGCAACACAGCAGTGTCAGATTCAGGCTGTTTGCTCTTTATTCAGTGGAAACATTAATGCTGTGTGTACAGATCATATACGTTTTATTGTGTCACATGCGGGACAATAAAATGTTGTACAGCTCATTTAGGATCTATTATGGGTGATGGAGTGGTCTGTCTTTTTAATGGACTTTGCTTTTATATTTAATGTACTGTACTCTCTCTTTGTTTTGTTCCTTGGCTACAATGCTTTTTCCTTGTCCTTTCCACAGAATAAACCATTACCAGCAGAGGTTACAGTCTTTGTACTTCAAGAAGAAGTTTGCTGAGAGGATTGCAGAAATTAAACCTAAAGTAGAAGGTGTGTGAATGTGCATTTTTAATACTTTTGCATTACAAAAGCTTGTGACTATTAGTCAATGATTATTGTTATTTATTAATTTTTTTTACTGACAATTATATATTTGTGTTTGGAACGGACAGTCACATTTATAAGTAAATTAAAGTAAACATATACATAATGTAATAACCGTAAATATCAAATTGTACATTTTTCAATCAAATGAATGTGTTCAGTTGCAGCACTATTTGCAAACTTTTGCATTGGTTGTCATCGAAAATCATGGTTATTTCATCAAATATTGGTTTATTACTCTTCTGAATTTTGAATAATGAGTATAATGCCTAAAAACATAGTCATGTCTGAAAACATAGCACCTTTTTGTTATCTTGTGTCATAAAAGCTCAAAACTTTTAAAAACTTATATTTAAAATTGGTAAGAAATATCAATCGTAGTTTACAGAATAAAGCAAAAAATATATATAAATATGTACACTATATATACTATAAAGCTTAATTAACCATAATTTCCAAGTGGTCTACACACACACACACACACACACACACACACACACACACACACACACAAACACACACACACACACACACACATATAATAAATATTAATTCTTTTATCATCGAAATGTTAAATTGCTTAAAATAAAACTGAAATTACTGTTTACTGCTTAAATTGTATTGTAAGTGACAAACTGAATTGAACTCAAAACTGAATTTCTTATTAGAGCTACAGTAAATACCACTATAGACTTTTAGATCTGCTTTACAGCTGAATTTAAATTCTCCTCCTTTCCATAATGGTTTCTACAAGTTTCCTGTTGATCTCTATGAATCAGCTTTGACACAGTCTGCATTTTATAAGCGCTTGTATTTGAGTTCATGAACATAAAGGTGTATTTTACTTTTCAGCACTGACCAAAGCCTCAAAAGAGGTGCTGCACAGCAGAAATTTCAAGCAGTTGCTGGAGGTGGTGCTGGCGTTCGGAAACTACATGAACAAAGGACAAAGAGGAAACGCATACGGTTTCAAAATCTCCTCGCTTAACAAGATTGCAGACACCAAGTCCAGCATTGACAAGTGAGATGACATAACCTAGTGTTTATGACAGAATAAAGAACACTCAATGATTTAGAGATATTATATTCCTTCTTTTATTGTCCCATTGCAGGAATATCACTCTCCTACACTACCTGATCACCATTCTGGAAAAGAAGTACTCCAAAGTCATGCTCTTCCAAGAGGAGCTGAAGAACGTGCCGGAAGCTGCAAAAGTCAAGTAGGTATAGCTGTGGAGAGCCTAGTGTGTTCTTCTTTCGTCGGCTTTGCGATTTAAAGGTCTTTAGGGTCTACTTGTGTTAAATGGATTTTGGAAATAGTTTTTGCGGCGTCACCCCCACCCACCACTGGGCTTAAATCCACGCTGTGGGTCACACAAGCTTTTGGTTACTCGCATATGCAGAGCGAAACCCTAAATTATAGTTGGTGGAAATGGGGCCCTGGACTCTCCTGGCTTTAGGTGCTGAAATATATAAGTGACTAAGAGATAGATAGCAGAGAGTGTGTGAATACAGCTCCACTCCATGACCTCTTCGGTTCTATATGCTGCTGTGAAGTGTGTTCCAATACATTTGGGCCAAATTGTGAGTGTTTTGCTTGTGAGTCAAGGGTTAGTTCAGTCTAACATGAACTCATGTGGCCTTAAGACTTTCATTCACTTTTGGAGATATTTCTTGTCCTCTGGTTCTTGCGGAAGGTCTGACATGACAACCAAGAATAAGGTCAAATTCCAAAAGGAAGTAAACATCCCAACACCCTACTCCCTACAAAAGAAGTCTTTCAAATTAGTTATTGAAGGGTGTAGTGCATGTCCCTTGGATGTCCCCTTTATTAAATGACTTCTACAAGGGCCTGTCATGAAGATATTTAGATGTTTATTCTTGGTGGAATGTCTAAGGATGCAAATTTTTTTGGTGCACAGCAGATTTGAACTTCTGCAAAAACCAGTAACTGCACATCAAGCATTTGCTGTTGACCTTTTGTTTATGTTCAGTGATTAATGATTCATGTTGATACTATATTTATACCACAGTCATATCACTCTGCAGCACAAGACTGGATGCCTAATGAAGCTAAGCAGGACCTAGCCTAGTCAGGATAGGAGACCACCTGGGGAATTTGTGTTGCTGTGTTAACGGTGTTAGTGAGGACAGCAGTGGATGTTCGCCCTGTGTTCAGTGTGTGTCCCCAGTCAGTTTTAAATCTATAGCCATTTTTCAATGTAGATTGTGTCAAAGCAGCTTAACAAAGGTAACAGCAATAACAATGTTTCAGATTGTAGAACATTCCCGCATATGAGGCAGGCAGGAGACATGTGGTAGAAAGCTGGTTTGTTCTAGTTAAATCAAAACTTATTCAGTTCAATTTAATACAAAGGTCACTGTTGAAGTTAAGTTCTGTTATATACAAATGTCACTGCTAAAGTACAGTTCAGTTTAATTAACTTCAGTTTAATACAGATGAAGGACATCCAGTAAAGAGCAACTCCACCAGCCCCAACCAAGCAAGCCAGAGGCAAAAGTGGCGGGGAACTTAACCATATGTTGGAAATGGAGCATAGACCTTGGGAGAAACCAGCCTCAGTTGGGATGACCAGTTCTCCTCTGGCCAAACGTAGAGTCAGAGCTGCAGTCTAAGACTGCGTGTCCACAGAAGTGTTTTTTGTGCTGCAGAAATGCAAAAATTGTTCTAAAAACAATCAGCTGTGAGTGCTTCTCCAACTGTCAAAGCATTTAAAAAAATTAAGACCCCTCAGCACTGAGCATGAAATGCACACTTAGCGCCAGACTATTTTTTCTTAAATGCAGCGTTTACATTGACCTCAGCAGAAACAAAAATGCTCAGTTGGCGCAATAACGATTTGTTGGACACACAGCCTAAGACACCAGAGGGCTTGAGAATGATGAGCATCTGTCATGGAGGAGGTGCAGGTCCAAGTAGGTCACCAGGTGGAAGTCCAGACTAGTCAGTGGGATCAGTCTTGTGCTCTTGACTTATCAATGACCACAACAACCATCTGCTTTGGATGCGGGCTGGATCCAAGAATATGTCAACCTCAGGATAAGGAGAAACAGGCAGACTAACAAGAGCATAGATGCCACATTTTGGGAACTAAACTGTATTGTATACACTTACTGTAAGAAGTACCCTCTTTCTGATGAAACATTAAACTGATGTCCTGACTCTTTGTGGTAAATTAAAATCCCATGTCACTACTTGTGAAGAGTAGGGGTGTGACCCCACTATCCTGGCCAAATTCCCACAATCATGGGCTTAAAATGATCCCCATCCACTAAATTACTAGCATAAAAAACTAGCATTGAATGGTGATCTAATGACATAATGTTAATGAACATTCAAAAAGCAACTAATGTAAACACCCTGTCATATTATTGTCTTATTAGTGTAATATTATTGAATTATTATTCAGATTATGGCAAATAATTAGATTACTGATGTCCATGTAAACATCACTGTCTCTCCTATCCACTTATAGCTGGTGTTTGTGCTGAGAACACTGGTGCCATTGAAGTGCTTTATACATTTATTCATTCATTTATATAAGCAAAAATCAAAGCTCTTCATCCCAAAAAGTGATCTCATCACCTAAGCAGCTTTATTTTTTTTTTTTTATATGTTTAATAAGGTTTGGACATTTTGGGCAATGGAAATCCTTAGATTTGATAAAAAATATCTTCCTTTGTGGAACAGAGGTCTAATGGGTTTGGAATGAGGGTGAGCAAATGATGACAGTTTTCATTTTGAGGTTGAAAAAACTTGTTAAAGTCCAGATAAAATGGGCACAATAAAACAGCCACTAATTTACTTTTCAGTCACGCCAGTGAGACTAATGTAATCATGCTTGGTTCACAAGTGAAGTCACAAGACACATTTTGAATGTGATCTTATTTGAGGGGATAAAAAGAAATTAAACAGATTCTGTTTGTTTGCCTCTGGCTTTGAGTTACTATAATTTATCCAGAGAGCAAATGAAAAATAATATATTACAGAGTCATAAGCTACAGTGAGAGTGACTAATCAGTAAGTGCAGTTGGATTTTTCCACAATCACACAAGTATGTGTGTGTACTTTGATGGTTTGGTTTGTTACAAAGGCTTGTTTGTGTGTATGGAGGAAGAAGGCGACACAGATTGAAGACAAGCAGCTATCAGTCCCATTAAGGTCATTTCTGCTGCTAAGAATAGTTCTGCTCTAAATAGAGCCATTCACACACATTAAAAGCACTTTAGTGCTATCACAAGGGTTAAAGTTCAGATGAATGCTTGTGTATGCATCTGTAGTTCTTATCAGTGTCACCTGTTTGGATAAAAGGCAAAAAATGGTCAGCCTTTACTGCATGTGGAAATAATTATGTTAGATGGCATATGGGAGAGTGGAATAAGATGTTTCAACCTTTTAATAATTGTTTTTTACATTTTAAAATTATTTGTAACATATTTTCAATATATAGAATAAAATAACATATATAAATGATTATATTTTAATGTTATTTAAAATGTACAGTTGAAGTCAAAATGATTAGCCCTCCTGTAATTTTCTTTTCTTTTTCAAATATTTCCCAAATGATGTTTAACAGAGCAAGGAAATTTTCACAGTATTTCCTATAATATTTTTTCTTCTTAAGAAAGTCTCATTTGTTTTATTTCGGCTAGAACAAAAGCTATTTTTTATTTTTTTAACAACCATTTTAAGGTCAATATTATTAGCCCCCTGAAGCATTTTTTTTTTGATTGTCTACAGAACAAACCATCATTTTACAACGATTTGCCTAATTACCCTAACTTGCCTAGTTACCCTAATTAACTTAGTTAAGCTGTTAAATTGCACTTTAAGCTAAATACTAGTATCTTGAAAAATATCTAGTAAAATATTTTGTACTGTCATCATGGCAGAGATAAAAGAAATCAGTTATTAGAAATTAGTTGCTAAAACTATTATGTTTAGAAATAAAAAAAAAACAGGAGGGCTAATCATTTTGACTTCAACTGTATATCTTAAGTACAATTTTAGAGTAAACAAGTACATTAAAATGTAATATGTTTAAATGTAGAATTTTTTGGTTTAAAAAAATATTTTTCATAGAATTTAATTTATAAAAAATATAATAATTTAAAACATACCTTACTTATTGTTATAAACTCAGTCCGTATTATCTAAATATTTGACTTGAACGACACATGTTAGATGTTGCTTATAATACAATTGCACACTTTGCTTCCAATTATAAGCTCTGATCATTATACTATTTAATAGTTTCATAGTTTCAGTTAACTATAATAAAAACTATTAAAATAATCTTTTACCGATTTATTTTTTATCCGTGTTATAAATTTCAGCAGACTTCCTCACTAAATTTCATCTTCATCTAATTTAAATCAAATGTGGCGCATCTTACCCCACTGTCTCATCGAGGATGCTTTCTTGCTTTACTGAGAATGACTGTGATCTCTTTGACTGTCTTTCCAGCATGACTGAACTGGAGAAGGAGATCAATAATCTCCGCAGTGGCTTGAAGAGCGTAGAGAGTGTAAGTGTTGCGCGATTCCTCTTTTCTTCCTCCTCAAAAGTGGATCATCTCTACACCATTTTTTCTGTGTGTCTCATGCAGGAGTTGGACTTCCAGAAGAAGCGTCCTCAGGAGTACGGGGATAAGTTTGTGTCTGTGGTCAGTCAGTTCATCACAGTGGCCAGTTTCAGCTTCTCTGATGTGGAGGACTCCCTCGGTGAGGCCAAAGAGCTGGTGAGTGTATCAATTTGTTTGTTGGTGTGTGTGCGTGCGTGCGTGCGTGCGTGCGTGCGTGCGTGCGTGCGTGCGTGCGTGCGTGCGTGTGTGCGTGCGTGCTTGCGTGCGTGCGTGCGTGCGTGCGTGCGTGCGTGTGTGTATGTATTAGGGATGTCAGTTTCCATAAATGCCCATGTTTAATTGTTGAAAATGAACCCTCAATTAGACGTTAAATTGTTAACCCTAATAATGTGTCTACTTTAGTGGCAAAAGCATTAATGGATGTACAAATAACACTCAAAATGCAAACACCCTCAACCAAAGGAATGTTTTTGTAAATAAAAGGCTAATAGGATTGTAGAGAGTTGCAAACTTTGGGTTACAAATCCAACTGTCTAAACATTAGTGTGCGTAACACGTGTTTTTCAGTTGTTGTCAATAGATGCGTCAAGATTTTTTAAGAATGCAAGCATCGTGACGAGGCGCTGGGCATTCATTTTACGTGAAATGCTACATGCTTTGGTGAACATGCGCCCCTAATACATGACTGCTGCTTGTTATTAAAAAAGAAAACAATAATTGAAGTAAAAAGAATCATTTGAAATAATGTCATTAATTTCATCAACAAAAATTAGGCTGAAAAATGTTTGTTGCCTATAGCTTGACACAAATAGAAACTTGACTGGTTCCCTGTGCTAGAAACGTGACTGAAAACTATGTGCGCACTCTGTTGCGCTCATCTAACGAATGAACACTGCAGGTGTCCCACTCGTCCTGGAAAACCTGGAAAATCTTGAAATTTAGAGGGTTGTTCCGTTTTCCACCTGTCCCCAATCACCAAAACAAAATGGTCTGTCTTGGTCGGTCTTGTTTTTCTCTTATTTCATGTTATCTTTTAATTTCTTTTCACAAACCTAACTTTTATATCTCCGTATTTTCTAGGATTGACGCTGATGCTTGATACTTTTCTAGGATGCAGATAACAACGCTATTTTGCATGATTCAAAAATGTGTATAATATTTCTGATTTTATTAGCTTTCAAAATGTCAATATGATACTGATTAATTAAAACAATATATTGAAGAACAGTGTATTAATCATTTAAAACTGAAGCAGTCAAGCAAAAAACAAAAGAACAAACAAGATTTATGATATTATCCTACCACCACTGCCTCTCTACAATAATATTTTGTTCCACTTCAATTAACATTCAGACTTTAACACGTTTTGGTAACATATATTGGTAGTTATTGATTCAGTACTAAGCCTGCGACTAATGTCTTTGACTGTTTGTGACAAACTTCCGTCATGAATTACCTGGGGGAAAAAAACAGTGCATTATTGTTAATGAAAAAAAGACAAAAATGTAGTTGAAAAGATAAAAACTAACATTCATTTTTGTTATGATCAGCTGCATTGCTACGTTTATTCATTAGATTCATTAGCGTATTGGAGAGCATGCGTTCAGTCAAGTCACTGCCTGTCAAGTCTGTTTGTGTCAAGCCATTTTCGTTGATGAAATGAACACTGTAATGATAGAATGTAACATAATGTAACCAAAATGAGCATATTGGGGATTAACAGGACAATGTGAAAATGGCATTTAGATGGTTATTAGCCACCTCATCAGTCTTTGCATACCTACAATTTCAGTATTGATATATTACCTTTAAAGTACACAACATAAACAACACACAACAAAACACAACTTCTGATGGTAGTGATGCCCGTTTCTCCAAGCATAGTAGCAGAGAGTTTTTAATACACATATGTGTGCTCACTTAGTTTTTCCCTCACATCTGCTGTACATGTTTTGAATGTAAGCCACATGCACCTCAGAACTGTTCACATTAACGGCATTCATGCTTAATCAAGCATCAGTAAAGTTTATCGATTGAAAGGGTTATTGTCGATGAATGGGTTGTTTAAGGTGCATGCTCTGGTGCTCCTTGATCTTCAAAGGCCAGCTGGAGAAGCGTCCCTCTGCGTGCAGGAGATGACCTTTAACCTCTCGCTGCGAACGCTTCCTATGTAGTGACCCTGGCACTTTCACTGGCCCCTGGGGGTCCCACAGGACATCTCTTATTGAGTTTGAGAGATCCATCTGTGCAGAGCCAGACAGACGGTTGTTAACATGATCATTACACTATATCTTCCAGTCCTGTTAGGGGAAACGGTGACATAAAATGTCATGGGTTTTCTTTTCTTTTTTCACATGTTTTAAAAAGGCAAAATGCAGCAATGAAATTGAGCTTTAGTGACATGATTGTGCAAAATTTCATATTGTGGGACAGCTTCTGTCTAAGTTTTCGGTATTTATATTTATATTTCTTCTGATTATTTTTCCAACACATGCCATTTTTATAACTTGCAAAATGGCTAAATTATTAGCGATATTTTAGTATTTATATTCCTTTATTTTTTTAATGTTCAGTTTTTCTTTTAATTGATGTTTTAACCATTTTATTTTGTGATTTTCACACATTTTCATGTTTTTTTATTAAGTTTTTACAATTTGTTTTTTGTTTTATTTCACTTAATGGCCAGTGCTACATTTCTGTTTTTTTATAGAATTTGTAATGTCTTCATGTTTGTTATTAATAATTAAAAACGATAGTAGTAGTAACATTCATTCTTTTTCATTTCGGCTTAGTCCCTTTATTAATCTGGGGTCGCCACAGCGGAATGAACCGCCAACTTATCCAGCATATGTTTTACACAGCAGATGCCCTTCCAGCTGCAACCCATCTCTGGGAAACATCCATACACACCCATTCACACTCATACACTACGGACAATTTAGCTTACCCAATTCACCTATACCGCATGTCTTTGGACTTGTGGGGGAAACCGGAGCACCTGGAGGAAACCCACGCCAACACAGGGAGAACATGCAAACTCCACACAGAAACGCCAACTGACCCAGGCGAGGCTCGAACCAGCGACCAGCGACCTTCTTGCTGTGAGGCGAACGTGCTACCCACTGCGCCACAGTGACAGTTTTAGCCTGACATTTATAATTTTATCCCCATATAGGATTAGCATTTTTAATTTCATTTATTTTAATATTCAATTTGTAAACTTTTCTTTTTACTTGGAAGACCAACAAATACAGACCAACACTTAAATGCACCATGACACACCACACACACTATACACTGTAAAAAATATCCGTAAATTAGCAGTTTTCATTATTTTGTGATTCATGTCTTTATTTGTATCTTCAGCTGTTTATGTATGCTTTTGAATTGCATTATAGGACCTTGATCTCTCTTCCTGCAACCTTTAATCTTGAACAGTTGGGAAAGAATTTGACTTTTATTAACATTTCTAATAGTTCAAAGTGATATTTTGTCTGGGTAGTTGTTGTATATTATGGTACAAAACATTGTAATAAACTGCCAGTACATTTTCTGTTACTTTACAGACTTATTTCTCTATATATTATTTCTTATAGATTATATTACTTCAAACTACTGAAATGTCACTTTGTTAAACTGTAGAGTCGACAGAGCAGAGATCAAGGTCCCACAACCGTAAATAAACAGAAAACACTTGTGAATCACAAAATACGGCAACTGTTAATTGGCAGATTTTTTTTTACAGTGAATATACAGTATAGCAGAATACTCTTCAGCTCCAGCCTAACCCAGATCTCCCGTCTGAAGTCTGAGACAGATAAGAGGAGATATAAAAGCAGGGCGAAGGAGGAATAAAAACCTGGCCCTTGGCTCAGGCACATGCAGGCCCGCAACTCCATATGGCAGTGATAAAGGCACATCAAAGGCATTGTGGGAAGGCGAGGCCTCGTCTCCTGTGGTGAAACGGCACGAGGCAGCAGAAGAGCCATGGCATGACTCCAGTCCCCTGTGTGTTTACACTGTAATCAGTCACTAGAGAGATCTGGCTTAACAAGAGCACTTTATGCCCGGCTACCGGTGACCGGATAACTAGCAATGCGTCACACACTTCATTTACAAAAACTTCATTAGACTCCTGCAGTTTGTTGTGCTGCTGTTTGCCCATTACACCGCACTTTAACTTCTCTCTTAGTTAACACACTCTTTGCAGTGCTGTAGTTATTTATTTGTCTGTTAAACTTTTTTTTTTTTTATTTGGACTGCCCATTTTTAATGTTATGATTTTTAATGGGATAAACACAGATAGATATATGAACTTTTTTTTTTTGTATTAGAGTTTTTTTTATTTTTTTTTATTTAATGTACTGAAAAATCTCCTGAATATGAGACGTTAAAAGTTAAGGGGTTAGTACAGTTAAATATTTTATGTAGCTTAGTTTGTGTTTAACCATATGATCTTTGTTGGATCAGATTTTTATTAAATGTTTTTAGCGCATTGTATTTGTGATTTACCTTGATCTACCTTGTAATAGCCATTGAAGCCAGTATGGTAATACACATTACACTACTACAGTACATTACTCTATCTTTGCTAATACACTTTCTTAATGATCAGTCAATTAAATAATGCATTTAATAAATTTAGATATTTTTAAAATATAAATTTCATTCATTCATTAATTTTCCTTCGGCTTAGTCTCTTATTTATCAGGGGTTGCCACAGCGGAATGAACCCCCAACAACTCTGGCATATTTTTTACACAGCAGATGCCCTTCCAGCCACAACCCAGTACTGGAAAAACACACACACATTTACACACTCATAATACATACACTCCAATTATATATTATGGCCAATTTAGTTTATTCAATTCACTTACACCACGTGTCTTTGGACTGTAGGGGAAACCGGAGTAAACACAGGGAGAATTAATCATAATTAATGCTCTTTTCTAGACATTTTCTTTCTGAAGGTGTGTTTATTTGCACAAAAGCAGGATCAAACTGTCAATCACAAGAGATTCACCAACAGCAGACAACAGGGATTTAAGGAGCCAATCAGTTACTGCTGGACAAAATTAGCACATTCCCTACCTTTTTTTCTTGTTTGAGAACCTGTGTCACTCAAATTGAACACATATCTATGGTTATATCTATGCTGAATCTTAATGTGAACTGTGGTGTAAATATCACCATTATCTAGCAACATCATAGCGTGATATGTAAATTATTAAATACTTGGGTAATAACAGTTTACAACAAGGTCTCATTTTTTTCATTAGTTAATGAATTTACAAACAAGAAATTTTTGCACCATTTATTAACCTTTATTATACTTAAAAAAAGCATTTCCAGTAGTTTACACTGGATTTGCTAATTAGTGTTAATTAAGTTCATTAATCTAGGTAACTAATTAGCCAGGGTCACTACATAATTAACTAATAAAATGTTACCAACAGTTATATTTAACTTTTTCAAATATTTCTAAAATACAATTCATCTTTTTAGCAGTTTTATTACTTTTTGAACTGTTACATTTTCTCTCGGATGCGTTTAGGAGCAGCAACCACAACATATATTTCCTCCAAATCTCAGAAACCACAAATGGAAATAGCACATATTGCAATATGTTTCAAGAAAACAACAAAAAAAATTGCATTGTTATTCCATGTTGTGTCTATAAAATATTTGAAGAGTAGTTGTGCGTTTAAGAGACTTTTCTCAGGATTTATGTTGAGGTCGTTACTCTGAGAGCTGAAAATGGCTTTCATATGAGTTCTTCTTCTGTTCTCTAGTTCATCAAGACAGTCAAGCACTTCGGGGAGGACGCTGAGAAGATGCAGCCTGATGAGTTCTTTGGGATTTTCGACCAGTTCTTGCAGTCTTTTGCAGAGGCTCGTCAAGAGAACGAGAACATGCGTCGACGCAAAGAGGAGGAGGAGCGCAGGGCACGAATGGAGGCTCAGGTCTGACATTTTAACATGTTTTAGAAACCACTAATGTTAATAATACTAGATTATTTAAAAAAAGACACAGTATGTAAGTTTCGGTAGATACTATGTATTCATAACAAACAAAGGCTTATTTTGATGACGCCGTGACTTGAGTGTTGGAATCATGAGAGTTGTGGTCTTCATTACATTCTACCAGACTCCTGCAGAAATCATATTCATGGATGAGCTGATGTAGAGTAACAAGAAGTTGATGTGAAATGAGATAGCTGAAGCAGTTGCTGATGTAAAACAAGTACGACACAGCACGGATCAGCAGAGCTTTTATTATGCCACATTCGACAGCTTTTGTTTATTCCGCTTGGGTGAAGAAGCAGCATAGAAGTTTTATCATAGAAAATACATTTTTAGGTTTTGGTTTAAAGCTGCTCTGTACAATCTCATAAAATGCACATTAAAGAGTCTTTGATATTTCCATGTTTTCTGTAAAAAACCAAACCAGAAAACAAAGGTTGTATGACGTCATTGGCATGGATCCAGTCCGTGTCAGTAGTAAAAATTGCTTATTTCTCTGGATTTTATTATTCTTCAACACATTGGGATAATGTTAAAAAATACGTAAGCAAAATAAATAACACTGTTCTAGCAGTTTTTGGATAGATTTTGGTTCTAGTGGATTTTTAATTGTGCCTTTTATACATAGTTTATGAGTAATGCAAAAGTCAAAAGGTAGATTTTTTTTCCCCTGAAAGAAGCTTTATGCTCACCAAGGCTTCTGAAAATTCAACTGTTATCACATGCAATTTGTATTAATAGTATTTTAGTTAATATGAATTGTTTAATTTTAATATGAAAAACAGTTTTAATTTGTATATTGGCATTGTAGACCTGGTGAAAAAAAATCTCAGGGTACTAACTTAAAAAAAAGCTTAAGCCAAAAAGATAGTAAAAATGGTTGATGTCCCCCGGAATTGGCTCGTTTTACATTTTTCCATTTTCAATCACATACAACTTGCATTGTCCATATTATATATGCAAATACAGATTCACATCTAATTTATTTATTTTTTTTAAAGAATGAGGCCTGAAACTGAGAATACTGGAATGTGTGTGCTTTTTTCTGCTTAAACATCCATAGATGATATCTGACCTGTGCTACATACAGTGAAAAGTGAAAACAGACCTGGGTTGCTTGAATCATGTAATACAAGTGTGATTTAATAACCCTGCAGTATAATGCCTGAACAAAAACACTTAAGTCATCTTCATTCTTCACCCACTGTCTTCCAAATCTGACATTCTCGTTTTTTGGGTCATCTTTCAGCTAAAGGAGCAGAGGGAGAAAGAGAGGAAGGCCCGGAAAGCCAAAGAGAACGGAGAGGACGACGGCGGCGAGTTTGACGATCTTGTGTCGGCTTTACGTTCTGGGGAGGTTTTCGACAAAGACCTGTCGAAGATGAAGCGCAACCGCAAGCGCATCAACAGCCAGACGTCAGACACCGGCAGAGAGCGTCCGATTACCAAGCTTAACTTCTAAAACCACTGAGACGCATTTCACTACAACCAAACAACCTCCCTGCAGTGGCGAATGTCTGGAATGTCTTTAACATCTCCGATTAAAAAAACAACAAAACACACACACACACAATCCCGGAGGAAAGCTAAGGAAAGCATGTTTACCCAGAAACGATAACAAAAAACTGAATGCAGAGAGAAAAAAGACTCTCGGGAATTAATAATACGGCTGCCAAATGAACTTAATTTAATGATTCATTTCATCATGAGTGCTGGAGCACCAGGACTTTTATTTTTTATCAGAGACTGAGATAAATGCGAGTTTGCTGATCGGATATGAGTTAGAATCTTGTGTTCATTTGCCTGCAAATCTTGTCCATCTCTTACTGTAACAAAAACAAATGGCCAAAAGTGATAGCAACTGTTGGCATGCTTAACCGTCACCCTTCATTTCTGACTGATTCAAAATTGAACGAATGGTTATTTAAAGAAGTGTAATGACAAGCATCTGTACATATGTCACTGAAAAGCTGTATAGTGACTGAGGGTTTTTTTTTTTGTTTGTTTTCTTTTTAATAATACATATAGAGTGTTTTTAAGAAATATTACTGACATCAATAACCAGGGCTGCGGGTTGCTTATTTCAAAAAGACGACTGCATTGTGATATCCGGTACAGTTTAACTGAGAATGATTGTTTGTTTGTTTGTTTTTTAAAGGTGTTATTTTAGGGGCTTCTGGTGCCCGTGTTGTCTTAAACACTGTGGACGGTCATTGTACAGACTCTATGCAGTTTCTGATGTCAAGTGTTGGTCTCTCTGTCTGAGGACTTTTCATGTGAAATGTGGTTATATATATTTAAAATGATCTGTAAGTTAACTTGATCAAGGCAATACTTTTCTTTCTTTACGTTCTTTCCTCTGGAGTCTCTCTTGGCTTTTTTTCTTTTTTTTAAATGAGCAGCCTAGTTGGATGGTGTGACAGAATTTCCTTTTCGGTGTAAGATACCTCCATTGGACTTTTATAATTTAAGGAAAACACAGCCTTCCATTGTAAGATGAATCATGACAGAATAAATGGAAGAATCTGAAAAAGAAGGCTCTGGGCCAGTCTGTTTCCAGTAGGAGTCAAATATTGTCAATGGTTTTTAGTAAATAGTAAACCATAAAAGACAACAGCTAGGGTCTTAATAATTGTGCACAAAAAAATAATAATTTCAACCAAAACACTATCATTACACTCTTCGCTCAGGATTTGCTTCACGTGTAAATGTAGTCAGATGCTGCACCCTGCTGGACTCTGCTAACAATTGCAGTGTGTGTGTGTGCGCGCGTGTGTGTGTGTGTGTGTACGTGTTTTTGTGACATATCAGGACACAAATCTGCACAACGACATAGGTATGACACAGGTATTACAAGAAGGTGGTAAATTATGAGGGCATTGCTGACAATGCTTTTCTCAAAAAGCTTAATAATCAAACAATGAGTTTTGTTTTTCAGAAAGTGAAACTCCACAGTTTCCAGTGAGGGTTGGGTTTAGGGATAGGGTGGTGTTAGGGCAATAGAAAATACAGTTTGTGCAGTATGGAAACCCCACAATTCACAAAAACAATCCTGTGTGTGTGTGTGTGTGTGTGTGTGTGTGTGTGTGTGTGTGTGTGT